>CM076572.1:1448673374-1449383374 GCA_034641835.2 Pinus albicaulis | reverse complement strand
CTTATTTTATTATTTTCTTCGAAAACCAACAACAAATACCATTGGCCGATACCATGGAAAAATACCACGATAATACCATGGACTGACTCCATCCACTTTGACCGGATCAAGAAAGGGATATTACAAATCCTCCTGCCCAAAGATTTATTGTCCTCAAGCAATCCACTTCTATCCACAACAGAAGCATTTGTACATTGATACGGGGATCCCATACAACTTGATGTATTGTTCCATCCCTCCATGTTGAATGGTCTTGAATGGATCCTTCGATACCTGGATCCCAAGAAATTCTCTGACCAATCCTTCCCTCGATAGATTTACCTAGATCCCAAACAATCCTTTGGCCAATCCTGCCCCAAATGGATTCTCCAGGATCCCAATGCCACCTAAATCTTAGGACTTGTGGGTTATGGTACCATTTCAACGCTCCATCACTGCTTGCACTAAAGGGTCCAAGCTGCAATATGCCCTTGGCTGTGAGTATCCTCCAAAGAATTAACCTATCAATAGAATACCAACTCATAATCTCTCGCCAATCCATACTTGGGGAAGGATGAATATCTGCAAATCTACTATGTTGATGTTGTTCGATGCTCGATTCATGCTGCTCTACTTGGTTACCCAACATGATGTATTTGGAGAACTCTGCCCTACTCTTCTCAATGTATAAAGGTGGGTTGTTGGTGTTACAAGCCTTATCTATGTATTCCTGTAGAGCATTGTTATGGAACTCCCAATTTTACTCCTCATGTGGCCTTGTTAGGGACTTCAGTTGTTCCTCAATACTAGACAACTTAGTTGATAATTTGACACATACCCCTATGAGTTCCTCAAATTTTCTATTCTCCTATAAGACAGTGTCTCAGACTGTCTAGACTCTTTTCTTCAACAACATAAGATTTGTCTTGAAATGCATGATCCTTTCCCGAAATTCTTTCTTTGGCAATTCTAGTGCCTTGTTGAATGTCTCTGTATTTGATTGCATCGGATGCCCCATGACCATCGCTTCAACTTGACCCTTTGACCAACTCTTTAGGAATGGTCCATTTTGCACATTATGTTTGTCATGTTGCTCCTCATGATCATACTCATCATGCTAGTTCACTACGGCTAGCTCCTCACTGAAATCTCCCTGGTCTCCTCCATGTGTGGAGACAATATGTTCATCCCTTTCAACTGTCAAACATAGATGCAATGGTGGACTGTTATCTATACTTGAATGTTTATATTCTTTATGGATATTCCCCTGGGGATCTACGGACTCATTTGTATAGGAGTCTACGTCATCAATATCATTACGTAGAATTTCCTCATGCAATTCCAAATGCTTGTCATCTTGCAAGCCTGCCTAAATAATCTCACGTTGTTGCTCGCCATCTTGAAGACCAATAGACCCAAATACAGAAGACTCCCCATGATCTAAAGGAATCTCCTCTTGTTTTGTCTTTGTTTCCTCCTTCTTATCACCTGGACAGGAATGGTTAAGGGTCCAAGGTCCCTTGCAGATAAAGCATAGTCCTCTCCTCCTTAGTTCATTCTTGCTACAGATTTTGATCTTGATTTCTCGACCAATCCTTCTCAAATCCTTCCTAGTCAACATCTTTCTGAGAAACTTTATGTTTTTCCTAACCAACTTCTCGAGTAGATCATAGGTAGCTAGTGATACCTATGGTTTTCTCCTCCAAATAGTCAACAATTTGGATCTTAGTATCTTGCAAATGGAAACATCTCCTTCTAAGAATAGAGACACAATATTTGTATACTTCTTTTCACATGGTCTGTATGAGCTAATGTAATGTTGGGGTAAAAGATTTGGAGCAACTGAAAGCTCAACTCGTCACATTCTAGATTCAGCATGAATGTGCCAAAGCTGAACTCTGCCATGAGTTTTAAAATTCTACACCGCTTTTGATAAGTAGGACACATGATGTTGTTCAACCCTTGAAGGGCTTCTACTATCAACTGCAATACCTCCTCCTTGATATCATTATTGTAAGGCAGTAGTGGGGATTTTAAAGCCATGATTCTGCTGAGACAAGAAGCAACTGTGAGCTTGAATTCTTCATCAGGATGTTCCCAAATTTTGGGTTGTATTAATGAAAGCATGGATGGCTTGAGAGCTCAGTTGAGTTTCTTCCATTCTGGTTGTCCCACCTTAGACAGACATGTGTCTAATTCCTCCAACTTATGAAGGTCTATGACTGATTTTGTTTGTTGCAATTCAGAGCCAAGTGCGAAGAGCTTAGCTCCTCTTCTTTGTCCTTCCTTCACCTCCCATGGTTGCTTTTGTTGCAAAATGACATGGACCCTTTTTGAGAACGGTCTCCTGCTTTGACTATCATTTTGGTCAATGGAGGTATGGCTACTTGAAGGACCATATATCCTCACTAGTTCATCAAGGATTTTTTGGTTGTTCTCTAAGATCTCTTCAAGGCGGCCCATGAAAATATGAAAAAATACATTATTTCTTTCAAAAACAATTTCAATTCAAAGGCATTGTAGCCACAAATAATTGTTGAATTTTCACTGAAATGATTCAACCTCTATTTTTTTGTTTTAAACAACCCCTTCACAATAAACCCTTATATAAATAAATATCTAAACTCCTAGCAACAAATACATTTCATCAACAAAAATACCGAAAGTGCTTTCCTCCTAGGGTCCTAATTCTACCTTTCTATTTTGAATAGAAGTGCTAATACTATGCACCATATGGCTACTCGAGTATGCCTTATTGACCTACAATGGAACCTATATGTTGTAAAGGATATAAATCAAACCCCTTTTAAATCCTTATATCTCCTAAATTCCAACCAATACCCATAAAGAATATATCTGTCCTTATGAACGATGGATGGCTTCAATACGATGAGAGATAAGCCCCCAATTCTATGATTCTAGCTCGCAGCTTACAACAGCAGCTCTCGTGACAACGAAGAGTTATGTTGTAGGGTGGGAGTTGAATTTCATCTTCCAGAGGCTTCGCTCCTCTACTCGAGTGATAGCGCACTGCAGTCATGCATCCTTCTACAAGGTGTATTGGCACCTTCCTATAATCCGCAGAGGCTACGTCCCTAGCTCTGGTGGTGCATATCAACCCCCCTCCTTTTAGACACAATGAGTTGCAATATCCTTCACTTGTTGGTGCACGAATTATTCCATGGAAATTTGACTGTATGTGCCTCCCAATAATTTCGTTTGCGGTCGAGTCAATGGGTCAAAAACCCACCGATTCTGCACGCGTAGGCTCTCGAACTCGACGGTTAAATATTCTACGGTCCTGGGCTCTTTACAACAGCGGATCCTATTTCCAAAATGGTCGCCTTTACCTTCTCGGTGCGTGTGAAGTAGGGAGACTTCATTCTAGGCCTAAGAGAAGTCGATGGTCTCTCGGCCCAATGCTCCAATGATCTCGTTCCAGTGGTCTCGACTTCCAAGAGAGGGTTTGTTGAGGCTTCTAGATAGAGATCAGATGCACCTCTTTTAGAACGAGTTTCGACCACTCGCTGAGAGATTAACATCCTATGGAAATGTGTAGCCTGCTGCTAGCTACGCACATGTTCGTGACTTGCAGGTGTTGTTACGATTGTTCCCTGAGGAATAGCACGGGCAAATCACTTGGACAGGTTCAAGCATAATCTTGGTTCATACGCAGATGGTGACTAAATCCAACTTTTGGGATCTGTCTTCCAGTGCCAAAACAACTAGTGGCGCTATAAGGCTTGGGTATGATGACGCCCTTCCTCATACAACGCAACTGACAGCTAGGGAAGTTGTTTCAGTTCCAGATTTGACTCGTTTCATCGAGTTTACAGTGCCAGGACTCTGACCCTGCAGAAAAATAAACTCCAAAAAAAATTCAATAATAATGAGCTAATTAGGGTGGCAGCAAAGAACCATCGAAATTTGCTGAGATTCTAGCTAGGGTGTGAAATCACCGAAAACTAGTTTCTCTTGAAACCTTGGATAACGATTTTATTTATAGTTGATATATAATAAACCTTCACGCTGGCAGGATGCACAGCTCTAATACCACTCTAAGATCCCAAACCTTAATAATTTGGTCAGATCTAGCGCATTCTAGTGTTCTCAATAAAAATTCATTCAGTAAAAAAAACATGAACAAGACGAGATCTGGAAATGCAACCTTATTTATATTAATAACTGAAGAAAAATAGTACATGCCCCTGCAATGTCATGCACAACTGCTCATCAAAAGAGAAAGAATAAATACTGAAGCACAATCGTGGACCCTAGATGGATTCACCAGAAAAAATTCACCCCGACGTTTTCATCATGGGATCAATGCTAGAACTGGCCATGCTAAGTTCTCAACCAAAACCCATTAAGATAGATAAACTTGAATGATTGTAAATTCCTAGCTTCTATCTCCTTTTATAGGCTTGATGGACCTTATTTTATTATTTTCTTCGAAAACCAACAACAAATACCATGGGCCGATACCATGGGAAAATACCACGGTAATACCATGGATCGATTCTACCCACTTTGACCGGATCAACAAAAGGAATATTACATACAACCTGATTGACGCACCAACCTCAAAAATGTGCAAACGCCCACCAGAAATAGGCTACAACTTGATTGAGGCAAAAACCTCGAAAATGTACAAGTTTCAACTTGTAATAGGCTTCAACCTGATTGAACTACCAATCTCAGTGGAGGCACCCACCTCCTTCTACAATTTCGCGTGGGAATATTTTCATAATATCTCAAACTAAATCCACATGCCCCTCAAACAATATAGGTCTTCAAAAATTGACCATGTTGCTGCTATCATAACCTACTCACCCTGACACCTTTCCTTGATCTAATTGGGTTATACACATATCGGCTGCAACTTGTTCATGAACTCTCAAGCATCCAAAATGAAAGATTATAGGTTTTGGACATCAAAAAAATATCATCAAGGCTCTTAAAGCCCCCCAAAGTTGTGGTCATGATGCTTTTTCTAAAATTCAATTTGGCGTCATAATGACTCCAAAAACCATATAAAGCCAAAAATTAAATTAATGGCTGAAAAAATAGTATAATCTAAGTGCATTGTACAAAATGGATAAGGTATTGGGGGAATTCTACAAAAGAGCTACTATCAGCTCACTTAATTATTTGAAAAAATGGATCTTTATTGGAAAAACAAAAACAATAAAATAATCAACCACCTGTTGGGTTTGAAAATGTTATGCAACCAGTTCACAAAACAATAGAAATAATAAATCAACGACTTAAAAAATATCCTCTTCAAGGGGGAACCTCCTTTACATTACATAAATGAAAAATTATTGGATGATTCAAATGAAAGAACCTCCTTTCTATATATAGGAGGCTAAGGGGTCACAATAATATCATAGCGGACATAACAATAATAATGTAAGGGCACAATAATAACAATAGTGGGATTATATGGGGTACAATAATAGCAATATGGGGACTACATGGGCACATCAATAAGAATAGTGGGCTTCTATGAGGCACAATAATAGCCATATGGGGACTACATGGGCACAAAAATAACAATAAGGGGGCTATACTAACAATAACAATAAGGGGATACAATAGTATTATAGGAACCTAACATGCCCCTCCCCTTCAAGAGAGTGTTTTTCTCAACGCTTGAGTAGTTTTGGATGCTTTTGCATAAAATTCTCATCTTCCCATTTCGAATCTTCAGCGAATAAGTTCTTCCACTTGATGAGATACTCTGAAATTGATCGATTTCGTAGTTGTTGATTTCTTGTTTCCATCACTGCTTCAGGTTCCAATATGATCTTTCCTTCCTCGTCAAGTTCTAGAAATATTGTTTGAACTCGAAACTTCTCAACTATAACCTTCTTTAAGCATGAAACGTGGAAAACTGGGTGCACTCGCAAAGATCCAGGAAGCTCCAATTTTTATGCCATAGTACCAAACTTTTACAATACCTTGTGTGGACCATAGTAATTTGGTGATAATTTATTATCCTTCTTAGCTTTCTTGAGGAACATTTTTTTGTATGGTTGTAGCCGTAAAAATACCCAGTCGCCTACATCAAAGCTTCTTTCATTGCAATGTTGATTTGAGTATTGTTTCATTTGATTTTGCACCAATGTGAGGTTACCCTTTAATAGTTGGAGAACTTGTTGTTGATGCTCGACATGATCTTCCACTGCTTGAACCTTAGAATTTTCTCTTAGATGATGTGATGTAAGGTGGATGATATCCATAAAGTGCCATCAATAGGGTCGTTTTTTCTGCATTATGGAAGGAAGTGTTATACCACCATTCAACCAGAGGTAACCACTTGACCCATTGTGTTTGTTTATTGGATACAAAGCAACGAATATATCCTTCCAAACATTTATTCACTATGTCAGTTTTCCCATCAGATTGAGGATCAGAAGATGAGCGATGAGCTATTTGAGTACCCAAACACGAAAATAATTTCTTCCAAAAAATCCCAGTAAAAATGGGATCGATGTCGCTTACAATAATCTTTGGGTTTCCATGTAGCTTTTGAATTTTTCCCATAAATGCAATAGCAACTGTGTTGGCTTTGAATGGATGATATAATGCGCAAAAGTGTGCATACTTTGTATGACATTTTTTCCTTCGGACTTGGGTAAACCTATGATAAAATCCATTGAAACATTCTCCCAACGTAGACTTCGAATGGATAAAAGTTGTAACAAACTCGGGGTATTAATTATATCGACTTTATTTTGTTGGAAAATCAAACATTCTGCCACAAACTTTTGAATATCATATTTAAGGTCATCCCAAAAAAAATTCTTTCTTGACCCTATGGTAAGTTTTTAAAAATCCTGAGTGCCCTCCTACTGGAGAGGTGTGCAATTCCAAAAGAATATTTTGTTTGACTTGGGAATCCTTAAAAATATATAAGTGATATTTGTACCATAATGAATAATTTTTCCAGCTTAATGTATCAAATGTATTGGGATGTTGTTGCAACTTTCGAATGAGTGTCCACACTTTTTTGTCATTCTTCCATTCATCCCTTACTTCTGTTGTCCAATCCAGTTCGATAATAGAAATGGAACAAAGAAATTATTCCACATCCTCTTCCTTCCTTGAGAGTGCATCTACAACAACATTTTGCTTCTCTTTTTTGTAGACGGTTTCAAAGTCATAACCCAACATCTTTGTGACCCATTTTTGCTTCTCTTATGAATATAATCTTTGTTCCAAAAAGTATTTAAGACTATTATGATCGATTTTTTCCTTGAAGTGTATTCCCATTGGGTAAGCTCACCATTGCTTTAGTGCATGTAGTATTTCAAACATTTCCTTCTCATAAATAGATTTTTGTAAATACTTTCTCTTAATTATACAACTTTCAAAAGAAATGGGTCATCCTTATTGCACTAAAATGGCACCAATTCCATTTCTTGAGGCATCACATTCCACAATAAAGGTTTTTGTGAAGTCTGGTGTAGCTAAGACTGGTGCTTGGCACATTTCTTCTTTAAGATGTTCAAAGGCCTTAATTTCATATGGAGTTAAAGAAAATTCATCTTTCTTCAATAATGTTGTTAGAGGTGCTGTTGTTTTTTAAGATAATTCTTAAAAAACTTGTGATAATACCCTGTCATGTTAAGAAATCCTCGCAGATGCTTTATGGTTGTTGGGATTTTCCATTCCTTAATGGATTTAATTTTTTTAGGGTCTTTCTTAACACCCTCATGAGATACAATATGAACTAGATATTCCACCTCCTGTACTCCAAAGAAACATTTGGAGGTTTTTGCATATAATTTTTTCTCTTAAAATAGTTTGAGCACCCTATCAACATGTTGAACATGATCCTTCCAAGACTTGTTGTAGATTAGAATATCATAAAAAATTATTAACAATTTTTTTTTAAGGAATGGTTTCAAAATGGAATTCATCAAACCTTGAAATATAGAAGGAGCATTCGTAAGGCCAAAAGGCATAACCAAAAATTCATAATGACCCTCATGAGTTCTAAATGTTGTTTTCAAAATGTCTTCAGTATTAATTCTAATTTGATGATATCATGAATGAAGATCCAACTTGGTGAAGTAAATTTCTCCATGTAATTCATCTAATAATTCATCGATGATGGGAATTGGAAATTTATCTTTAATGGTGAGCTTGTTAATCTCCCTAATATCCGGGCACATGCACCATGTTCCATCCTTCTTGTGCACCATTACTACTTGAGAAGAGAAAGAGATCTGACTAGGTTGAATTATACCGACCTCTAACATTTCTACAACCATGCATTCATTTTCACTCTTTTGGGCAGAGGGATATTTGTAAGGCCTCATGTTTGGTTGAAAAATTCCCGAAATCAAATGAATAGCGCGATCATGATCAAGAATATGTGGGAAGCCTTGAGGAGTCTCAAATACCTTGGAATGATTGTCCAATACTTTTTGGAGATATGAAGAAATAGATGATTTTGATGTTTGAACCTCTAGTGAGCATAATTGTACAATTACACCCCGTTTTTATTTCTTTAGAAGCTTTGTATTGTCATTAGAGTTGATTATATTTCCTGGTTTCCCTGCAATGCGCTGTAATTCAACTTCCTTTCCTTCCCAAAAAAAAATTCAAGAAAAGTTCTTTAAAATTAAAATCTATTGTATCCAAATATTGTGACCATTGGACTCCTAGTACAACATCATAACCACCCATTAGAATGGAAAGTTGATCAGGTGATCAAATTTTCACTCAAAAATAAAATTTCTCAGAATGACACAAAACCTGAATGACCATGTAGTGTTTTTCATTCTGAATCCGATGCAACTTGTTTCGTGCGAAATGGACTTTGTATGGCTTCAGAAATGAGTTCTGTCCATTTTCCCAAACAAGAAAATTTGGTAAAAAAAATTGTAGACAGTGAACCCAGTCAGTAGTCTGTACTGCTGATGAGGCATGATGATTGGGAAATTCAACTGTTTGTCAACCTGCATGTTCTTCGGCGAATGATTGACAGCCAAGTGGTGGGTGGTGGGTGGTGCATTTAGGTACGTATTGGAAATTTCTTATTGGTTGTGTTTGGGCCAATGAGGAGTAGGAACATGGATCAGCCTAGGGCCACCACGTGTCCTCCTCATGACGTTATAAAACTTTGGTTATGTACCAGAGGGACTTGGCAGGGTCGAACAGGAGATCTCCACCCATCTAACAAGTCATTCCAACACCTTGCCTGCACATTAGTTCTTACCCTTATACCTTGCCACACATATTTAAATTTTCATAAGTTCTACAAGGAGGGAAGAGGGGGCCAACCCCCAAGCCATGTAACTGATGCCCAGGACCACTGGCAGAGCAAAAGGCATTAATCCTTAAGCACAATTATTAATTTGTTAAATCGGTTTAATTAACAACTAAGTGAATTAATTCACGTTAATCCAATGTTACAAACGAAGCGCCATTTAAACCTTAATACTTTCTTAATTAATGCTAAGAGGGGTTATTAACATTAATCTGGATTTAGTTGATGGCTCCAACAAATTTGGCATATTTTCTAAATTTAGCGCTAGTTAGCCCAATTTGGGGATAGTTAGCTAATTTTGGGGAGGAAATTGTGGAGAACTAGGAGATGCCATAACTTCTCTAGTTTTTGACCAAATTGGATAAAAAAAGAGGCTAAGGTACCATTTTTTAGTATTCTCGAATCAATGGAACAGGTCTCAGAATCCATAGAGCACTCTAGATAGGATGTTTTGCAGGTTGAAGCCTAAGGGGTGTATGGATCAAGCAGGGTTTCATAGGAGCTCCTAAGGGTGTTCAACATGAAGAATACCTTGTAGGGGTTTCCCTCACCTTCAGAATTCATTTGTAGTAGATGTAACAAGTAGGGTTCAACTCAAGTTTAACTTCTTTCATCATGAAGTTTTTATTATGTGCTTCAATGCGGAATTGAAGGATGCACATGATTTTTTTGACTCATTTCAGTGTAAGTATGTCATCTTTGTAGGAGATGTTTTGAGTTGTTGCTATTGTGAGAGTTCTCTATAGGATAAAATTACCTTGTAGTGGTAATAACCACATTTTATTTGTAGCAAAATTTTATGTACTTCATTGATACTGAATTTATATGAGTGATCTAGTCATGTTGATAGGCCCGAAGTTGTAGTTCTAAAGGGGTGAACTCCGTCAAAAACCTGTTGTCTTGCTCTTCTTAATGCCTACATGGATTATGTGTGTTATGTTCATTATGTTCAGTTGCATATGAAGGCTAATTCATGTGTAAGAGACATTAAAAAAAAATGTTGTTTTTTAAACCCCAATTTCATGTTTGCAAAGCGTCGACACCTTCCTAATTTTTGTTTTATGTGATACTGAGGAAGACGAAAGACAACACCTTCTCCAAATTTAGATCAGGTGGCATCAAAGATACAATTGACCAAGTTGCAATATGGGTAGCAAAAAGAGTCTCCAGGAGCTTGAGGAGAAAAAATTTTCTCTTTGAATGGAGAACATAAAGTTAAGAGGCATGTTGGAAATTGCTGAAGCGGAGAAGAGGCATATGCGCTTTGTATTGCAGCAAGTGCTTGCTGAGAAAGTTGTAGAAATTTCAACTCCTGCACCAGCAAAAGAAACCTCCAACATGAAGTCGGTATGTGGTCATAGTTCAAATAGTGGATTTGGACCATATGTGGAAAATGATGCATGTCAATTTTGCAAGCATCTTCACGAAGAACAGCATATACCAGTGGATAAAAGTGGGTGGCTAGAGTCATCTACAAGTTGGCCATCATCATCATCATCATTAGTGGCTGAGAAGATGAATGGAAAATATAAGGAATTAATTAGCATTTCCAGTACCACTCCTTCCATATATTTGCATAAAAACACTTTTGCAACATTCCAACAACATACGAAAGGCATAGGTATGAAGTTTCTCTCCAAGATTGGCTATTAAGGTGGAGGTCTCGACATAAATGGCCAAGGCATTACCAATCAAATATTGGTAGAGGAAAGACCAAAATATATTGGATTTGGATATGGTCGCAAAGAGTATGGAGAGTGCTCTAAATGACCTAAGGTGCATCAAGCATGTAAGAAAGAGATGTCATCACCTTGTGACAACCATCGAAGCTGCAACTCCAAAGATAGGTATAACTTTCAAGAGTTTTTTTCAAGGCATGGTGATTTTGAATATGTATGGAATTAGTACCCTTGTACATTTTGTGATTCTTTTGACCATTACGTGGTTGTGTGTTAGCAACACATGATAATGGTTAAACAAATGAACCAAATTTTGGTCATCAAACATAATGAATTTCTTTCGCATGAGAGAACCTCTATGTCTGCAAACAAGAAGAATTTTTTTTTGGCTCATTGCAAAGTGCATGGACATGACACTGAATGATGTTGTATGTTACATCCTAAGCTTCATTTAAAGAAAGGTAAAGAAATTATGCAACATGATGCAAGGGAAACAAAAGGTGGCCAAGATGACTCGCAGCAATCCTGAGCAGCCTTCAATACAAGATGGTGCAAGAAGAGAACCCACAAGCCTAGGAAATGCACAATTGGGTAGACTTATTATAAAGTTTTTTTGTAAATTGTGTAAATACTTGATTTCATTACTTGTTTAGGTACTTTTTTAATGAGAACATTTATTGTCATTATGTTCAACAAGTAGATATTTTTTATTCATGTATGTATTGGCTTGTTATAGTCCACATGTTCACAGACTTTTGTGAATGTACAAAATTGGTGTTCAAGTTTTCTACAAGTTTGTCATATGTTCACCTATATATGTATTTGATTTGAAACTTCTGTGAATAGAGTCTTGTGGTTAAGATGACTATGTTTTGTAGACAATGCCAAGAATATCATGAAACATTTTTGCAATAGTGTACTACTCATGTACAAATTCAAGACGTTAAAGAAAATTTATGTTGTTTCTAATTTTCAAGATGGATTCAAGTTTGTCTTCAACATTTTAACTTCAGGGATGAAGTGTTTTCAAGTCGTGAAAATATGAGGGTAAAGAGCATGTTCATATTCCACTCAACAATATTTTATTCCTACAACAATGATAAGATTGTTGGCTTGATTCTTGATAGGACAACAAGTCTTCATGAGGATGACAAGTGAAGTGCCTTGATTGGGGCTTGAAGGAACCAATTGAAAATTTTGTAATTTGGATTGAGTTTTGTGGGTATTTTGAGTTCCAACCTCTTTATACTGACTAGGGAAGTAAACTTTTGGAGTCCAAAAGTTCCTAGTGGGGAGGTTTGATTAGGTGATCAAATTTTCACTAAAAAATAAAAATTCTCATAATGACACAAAACATGAACGACTACGTAGTTTTCGTCATTATAAATCTGACGCAAATCGTTTCGTGCGAAATGGACTCTGTATGGATTCAAAAACAAGTTTTGTTTGTTTTCTAAACAAGCAAATTTGGTAAAAAAATTGCAGACAGGGAACCCAGTCAGTAGTCCGTACTGCTGATGTGGCATGCTAACTAGGCAGGTCAACAGTTGGTCAACAGTGTTCTCTAACGAATGATTGACTTCCAAGTGACAGGTGGTGGTTGGTGCATTTAGGTACGTATTGGCAATTTCTTATTGGTTGTGTTTGGGCCAATGAGGAGGAGGCACATGGCTCAACCTGGGGCCACCACGTGTCCTCGTCACGGTGTTATAAAATATTGGTTATGGACCAGAGGGACCGGGCAGGGGTTGAACATGAGACCTCTTCCCAACTAACAAGTCACACCACTAGCTCGCCTACACATTAGTTCTTACCCTTGTACCTTGCCACACATATTTAAATTTTCATAAGTTAGCCGATGGGGGGAAAGGGGGCCAACCCCCAAGCCATGTAACTGATCCCAAAGACCACCAATAGAGTAGAAAGTTCTAATCCTTAAGTGCAGTTATTAAGTTGTTAAACCAATTTAATTAACAACTAAGCAGATTAATTAACGTTAAGCTCTTGTTACGAATGGAGCAGCATTTAAACCTTAATATCAGCTTAATTAAAGCTAAGCAAGCTTACTAAAATTAATCTGGATTTAGTTGGCGGCTCTAAAAAATCTTGTGGATTTGATAAATTTAGCGCCAGTTGGCCCAATTTGGGGCCAGTTAGCTAGTTTTGGGGAGGAAATTGTGGAGAATTAAGAGATGTCATAACTTCTCTAGTTTTCGACCAAATTGGATGCAAAAAGAGGCTAAGGCACCATTTTTGAGTATTCTAGACTCAATGGAACAGGTCTTAGAATCCATAGAGCACTCTAGAAAGGATTTTTTCAGTTTGAAGCCTAACGGGTGTATGGATCAAGCAGGCTTTGGTAGTAATTCTTGAGCATGATCAACATGAAGAAGACCTTGTAGGGGTTTTCCTCACCTTTAGAATTCATTTGCAGCAGTTGTAACCAGCAAGGTTCAACTCAGGTTTAAATTATTTCATCATGAAGTTTTCATTATGTGCTTCAATGTGGAATTGAAGGATGAACATGATGTTTTCGACTCATTTCAGTGGAAGTAAGTCATCTTTGTAGGAGATGTTTTGAGTTGTTGATGTTGTGAGAGTTCTTTGTAGGAGAACATTACCTTGTAGGGGTAATAGCCACATTTTATTTGCAGCAAACTTTTATGCACTTCATTGATATTGAATTTATATGAGTGGTTTAGTCATGTTGATAGGCCCGGAGATGTAGCCCAGGAGGGGTGAACTCCATCAACAAACCTTTTGTCTTTCTCTTATTTATGCCTACATGGATTATGTGTGTTATGTTCATTATATTCGGTTGCGTATGAAGACTAATTCATGTTGAAGAGACATTAAACAAACATGCTTTTTTTAAGACCCATTTTCATGCTTGCAAAGCATTGACACGATCCTAAGTTTTTCTTTATGTGATACTGAGGAAGAGGAAAGAGAACACCTCCTCCAAATTCAGATAAAAAATATTAGATTATTTAATACATATTCCCCCATGGTTAGCTTGATATTATGGAACTTTCCAGAGAAATTTATAGTCCCTCCATTTGCAGCCATCACTTGACACTTTGGTGCTGGATATATCAAGAAATTCAATTCCTTGGCTATCTTACAATGAATAAAATTATGGGTACCACCCGAATCAATAAAAACTATTACCTTCTTGATATGTCCTTCTATATTGAGATTTTTTGGAGTGGTAATTCCTGGCAATGCATTACCCAATATGGTCGGATTCATTTCTTCTTTCTCTAGGTTTGGTTATTGGTGTATATCCTCTTCTTTTGAAGTTTCTTGTTCCTTTTCTTCTGCCTCTTCAAAATATATGTAAAATAATTTCTTCTCAAAAAAATTATTACCTTTAGTGTATTTTATATCATAACTGTAACAAAGTGATTTTCTCTTTTTTATTCCAACTATTGTGGTTTCAAGCTTGTAGGTTGTGGAAGGCTAGGAGTAGAAACACTTCCATATTTATCGTTGTGAGCGGTAGGCTTCCTTGTTTCCATAATTTTTCTTTCAATTTTTCTTTCTAACCTGAATTCCTTCTCCATTCAATAAAGTTCCCAAATGCACACCTCATATTGGATGTTATCCTTTAAAGTCCCTATAAAGAAATCGATCCTATGCTCCTTTGGAATATCATTTACACCTATATTCAATTTCTAGAAGTCCTCAATGTGATACAACATTTAATCCTTTTGTTTGAGAATTATCAATTGGATAAATAAGGTGTTTCTCTTTGTATCCTCATAATGTGCTATTATTTCCTCCGTAAAAATTGACCTAGTGACAATTTGTTTATGAGAGAAAAGGAATCAATACCATACAAATTGATTGGGTTCTAAATATAAAGTTTCAATGCATACCTTGGTTAATGGTATGACAGTTTTGTTGGCAGGTTTAAATCCAGGTGATAAGGTCAACGACCTGGGTTCCCACACATTCTTGCTCTGTTCGAAGGAGGCAGTGAATAAGAGCATCCATGGCGGAGAAACTGTAGTTACAGCCATCTCATTGTTATTTTCATGTGGAAAAGATATTCAGAACATCTTGAGAATAAGGGATCCATGGTACAATAAGATTATGGGTTGTCTTCTGCCACCCCCCTTAATAATAACGACATGTAAGATATGGACATTGATTTGGTTGGAAAATTTTCGATGTATCAAATAAAAAACAAAATGTAAATCGGATTAGATTTTCTTATTGAAATTTGATGCACGCTTGAAAGTATACATATTTATTCGGTTGATAAGTAGGTATATTTTGGAATTGGTATAACAAACTTATGGTCTACTTACTGTCATCACCTTAATCCTAATGACATATAACATGGTTAGAGATTTGATTGGAAAATTTTCAAAGTCACAAGTCGAAAACAAAATTATTTTGAACCGAGGAAGTATTATTTTCAATGATTTACTTATCCTTTTGTTATTTTATGCTTCTATTTTTAGTTCACTTATTTAAATTTTAATGGATAGCCAAAAAATGATGTACTGCTATTAGTTTTTTAAACAAAGAAATTAAACACATTTTTATACATTTCTAGGAGTAATTTTTTTTTAATTAAAATAAAGTATGAACAATGTAATGGTAAAATTATAATTTCAAAACATTTCATCAATATATAATCATAATCATGTAAGATTGTACAATAACCATGTTCATCAAAACATTAAGTGAAATCATGCAATTTACATAGATTTTCAAGCATCGAAATGTTGGAGGCACCCACCCCAAGATGTGCCAACAACTACTAACAATAGCCTACAACCTAATTGAGGCACCAACCTCGAAAATTTTCAAACACCCACTAGAAATAGGTACAACATGATTGAGGCACAAATCTCGAAATTGTGCAAGTTTAGACTTGTAATAGGCTTCAACCTGATTGAACTACCAACCTCAGTGGAGGCACCCACCTCCTTCTTCAACTTCGTGTGGTAAACATTTCATAATATCTCAAACTAAATCCACATGCCCCTCAAACAATATAGGTCTTCAAAAATTGATCATGTTGCTACTATCATAACCTAATCACCTTGAAACCTTTCCCTAATCTTGATTTGGTCATACACATACCTACTACAACTTTTTCATGAACTCTCAAGCATCAAAAATGAAAGATTATAGGTTCTGGACATCAAAAAATATCATCAAGCCTCTTAAAGCCCCCCAAAATTCTGGTCATGATGCTTTTTCTGAAATTTAATTTGGCTTCATAATGACTCCAAAAACCATATAAAACCAAAAATTAAATTTATGGTAAAAAAAAAAGCATAATCCAAGCTCACTCTACAAAATGGACAAGGTATTGGGGGAATTCTACAAAAGGGCTACTATCAGCTCGCTTAACTATTTGAAAAAAAGGATCTTTATTGGAAAATAAAATAAAATAATCAACCACTTGTCGGGTTTAAAAATGTTATGCAACCATCTCACAAAACAATAGAAATAATAAATCAAAGAATTTAAAAATATCCTCTTCAAGGGGGAAACTTCCTTTACATTACATAAATGAAATTTTCTTGGATCATTCAATGACAAAACCTCCTTTCTATATATAGGATTCTAAGGGGTCACAATATAATCAGAGCCAACATAACAATAATAATGTAAGGGCAGAACAATAACCATAGTGGTATTATATGGGGCACAATAATAGCAATATGGGGACTAAATGAGCACAAAAATAACAATAGTGGGATTATATGGGGTACAATAATAGCCATATGGGGACTACATGGGCACAACAATAAAAATAAGGGGGTTATACTAAAAATAACAATACAGGGATACACTGGTATTATAGGGACGTAACATGACCCTCTCCTTAAAGAGAGTGTCGTCCTCAATGCTTAAGTAGTTCTGGATGCTTCTTCATAAAATTCTCATCCTCCCATGTTGAATATTCAGGGGATAAGTTCTTCCACTTGGTGAGATACTCTGGAATTGATCAGTTTCGTAGTTATCAATTTCTTGTTTCCATGACTGCTTTAGGTTCCAATATGATTTTACCTTCCTCGTCAAGTTCTGGAAATATTGTTTGAACTGGAAGCTTGTCACCTATAACCTTCTTTAAGCATGAAACATGGAAAACTGGGTGCACTCAGGAAGATGCACAAAGCTCTAATTTATATGCCATAGTACCAATCTTTTACAACACCTTCTATGGACCATAGTAATTTGGTGATAATTAATTATCCTTCTTAGCTTGCTTGAGGGACATTTTTTTGTATGGTTGTAGTCGTAAAAATACCCAGTCACCTACATCAAAAATTCCTTCACTGTGATGATGGTTTGCCTATTTTTTCATTCGATTTTGCGCCAAAGTGAGGTTATCCTTTAAAAGTTGGAGAACTTCTTGTTGATTCTCGATGTGATCTTCCACTACTTGAACCTTAAAATTTTCTCTTAAGTATCTAGCCGATTTAATCGCTCTGTGGGAGCCCAATCATATTGGTGCAGAAGAAGGACGGGACTTGGAGACTTTGTATTGACTATGGGCACTGAACAAGATCACTTTCCGGAATAGGTACCTGATCCCATGGATTGATGACCTTCTGGATCAACTCAAAGGAGCGAAATATTTCAACAAGATCAACTTGAAGTCTAGGTATCACCAATTACCAATCGAACCCTTTGATGTGTGGAAGACTGCCTTCAAAGCCAAGGAGGGCCTTTTCAAATGGCTGGTCATGCCTTTCAGGTTGATGAATTCTCCCACAACCTTCATGAGGTTGATGGATGACATCATGCAACCATTCACCAACTCATTTTTAGTAGTGTACTTGGATGACATCCCGATCTTCAGCCATACTTGGGAAGAGCACCTCCGCCACATCTAACAGGTCCTCTAAACACTGCGGCAGCACAAGTTGTGTGCCAACTTAGAGAAGTGCACTTTTGTCTTGACCCAGGTTTATTATTTGGGATACATTATTGATGAACAAGGGGTGCATGTGGATCCAACCATGGTCCAAGTAATTTTGGATTGGCTAGATCCAACCACTCTAATAGAGCTTTGCAGCTTTCTGGGTCTTGCTAATTTCTACCGCAGGTTCATGTTGGGATTCTCTCAAATCACTTGGCCCTTGAGTCAAGTCACCAAGGGAGAAGAGAAAGAAAAACTATTTTGGTCAAAATCTCAACAGAAGGCATTTGTAGAATTGAAACATCACCTCTGCTCTGCCCTAGTGCTCACATTACCAGACTTTCAATAACCATTTGAGATCAAGACAGATGCCTTAGACTATGCTATTGGGGCAGTTCTTACTCAACAGGGGAATCTAGTGGCCTCTCACAGTGGGACATTGTTCGACACAGTCTGCAAGTATCCCACTTATGAAAAAGAAATGTATTCCATTGTGTAGGCTTGCCACCAATGGAAGAATTACATTTTTGGGAAGGAAATGGTCATCCACACAGACCACCGACCCCTGTAGTTCATACAGACACAAGGGAAGTTACAGAATGATCACCATCACAAGTGGTCCACATATCTGCAACAATTTCATTTAAACATCAAGTATAAGAAGGGAAACACCAATACTATTGCAAACTACCTTAGCCCACCACTGATCATGGCACTAACCATCGTTCTCAAATATTGTGGGCACGAGACTTCTGATTGGCCGCTTCTCTACAAGAGTGATCCAAAATTTCGCCACACATACAAGACACTCTTGGAGGGCACACAAGTTCCAAATTTTCATGTCCAGGATGCACTGATATGTCACCTAGGACACCTTTGTGTTCCTTCAAGTGAGTGTGCCAAGATCATTTGGGAAGCACACTACAGTTGAGTAGCTAGGAATTTCAGGGTCAAGAAAAAGTTGGAGTACTGCAAAAGTATTTCTATTGGCCAAACCTTCGATAAGATGTTGGGAAGTACATCAACTCTTGCACTGCTTGCGCCATTTCCAAACCGACCATCAAGAAGCAAGGCCTCTATACTCCGCTACCTACCCCTAGTTGACCTTGGGAATCCATCTCCATGGATTACATGTCAGGCCTTCCTTCTACTAAGCATGGAAACGACTGTGTTTTTGTGGCTGTCGAAAAATTCTCGAAGATGGCCATTATGTCAGCCTGCAAGAATAATATCACAACAGAAGCCACTACTAAACTCTTCTTTGAAAGAGTGTGGGTGCAATTTAGGATCCCATAGTCTATCATCTCAGATCGAGACAGCAGGTTCCTCAGCACATTTTGGTCCAGCCTCTGGTCAATGCTGGACACCAAGCTCACCAAGTCCACAACTTTCCATCCCCAAACTGATGGCCAGACATAGGTCGTCAACAGGATTATTGTACACATTCTGTGAATGTACAATTCAAAACATCCATGCACATGGGATGAGATCCTCTCCTATGTAGAAAAAAATTATAACCAGGCTCTCCACAGCTCAATCGGCCACAACCCTTTTCAAGTGGGCCTGGGGTTCAAGCCACTATGTCTCATTGACGTAGCCATGCCATTTGTGGATACTCAGGATGATTCAGCTCATGTCCAATTTGAGGTTGACAAAGCGAACAACTTCATTGAGCACATTCAGTACATCTGCTAGCAGGTTCATGACATATTGGACAAAGCCAATGCTAAGTACAAGCAACGACACAATCAACATCAGGTGCCACACAACTTCTAGGTGGGCGACAAAGTGTGGCTACATTTGCAAAAGGAGTGCCTCAATGGACCCCACCGCAAGCTTCGCCCACTCCGATATGGATCGTAAACCATCACCAAAGTTGTAGGGAACAATTCCTTCGAGCTCAGTATTCCACCATTCCTTGGTCTACACCAAGTCTTCAATGCGGACTGCCTTCGGCCCTACTTCCCACCTCTACTGGACACCTCTGACATTGCAGAACAACTCACACCAACAGAGTTAAACCCTGACTGCATGGAATAGGCCACCACAGATTGTATCATGGACATGCAAATCAAGAATGCTATCCAGTAGAAGATACAACTGTATCGGGTTGTCAAACCTGGCCAACTCCTGCACCAAGGCAAGTGGTTCACCAAGGACCAAGTTTAACAGAAGTTTCATCATCTCATGGAGCAACTCAACGCAATGGGGGCCATTGCTTCATAAGGGGGGAGGAATGATCCAAGTGGATGTTGGTGGCCACCACCCTATTCCATTTGGGGCCCCACCATTGTTTCTTTAAATTTTCCAATTTCCTTAATTATAGCACAGTTTACTATTTTTAGCAGTTTTTCGGGTCCTAAACTTTGAGAGCCGTTTTAAGGCCCTAAACGATGTATCTTGGGAAAACCGGTAGTAACATGGGTCATAAACCAATGTTGCTCACTCAAAAGTTGTAATACTCGGATAGATCTTTCTAACTAGGTATTAAGCACGTCAAATTGAGATCGTATGCGAAAGTTACGTCCCTGGGAAGTTGATGTACCAATTTACCAAAACGAGGCCCATGGTTTTGGCACTTCATCTCCTAGGGTTAGGTTTTTCGATGTTTAGGGTTTTCCATTGTTTCTCAATAATAAATAGGCCCTCGAGCCTCATTGTAACACAGTTCAAAGCCCTGTAGCCGCCACATCTCTTCTTAGAGAGAAGCTACCAACGCCTTAGCTAGTTTATTTCCATTATATCTGTAAACAAATTTCAGTTATTTGATATTAATGAAATGAAGTGTTATTTCCGCTGCATTTTTGTATTTATGGTTATATGTGTATTATATTGCGTTCCTGCAAAAATCCGGATCACGTTCGCTTAGCACATTCCAAATAATAACCATATTTCATAGTCTCTCATTCAATCAACTATTTTTACCTCATCACATTCCAAATCAAAACCATAAATCAAAATGTTTGAGCCAATGAGCCAAAACAATATCACAATCATGGCATCAAGCCAATAAAAAACCATGCCTTTGGCACCCTCTAAATTAGAACCATATCCATGTCACAACATTGAGTCAATCATTTGAGCTAGAAAAATATCATAGTCATATTGTCAAGCCAATTAAACATTGTTCCCTCAGCATACTCCAGGGTCTTTGACCATGCGACCAACCAAACAAACTCGTTGTCGCGTTGATATGCATGATGTAATTTTCCACCTTTTATATAAATAATATATTATTATTAATAATAATAACAGCATAATAAAACAAGTGTTGCAACGTAGTCTTGTTAGTCAAGTTGAAAAAATGAAATTTGATATATGAACTGGATAAATTTATTGCCTACTAAAGGACTAGGACTTGCATACATTTTGTGAGTTGAATGTTTTCCAATTAAGAAATTACTTAATACTTTCTTGTTTCTTTTATTAAATATTTTTTGTCCATGAGAAACATCTATTAGGGGCATTTTAGCCCTATTTTATCATAGTTCTATGTGTTTCATTAATTTTAACAGAAAAAAATCCTAAAATTTAGGATATTGTAAAAATATCCAAACCTCGAGATAAATTTAACTTTAGAGATAGTTTAGATCAAATTCAACTCAATTTACATAAAAAGCTAAGTGAAATGGATGTCATTTATTCGACATTAAATCCTAGCCTATCTTATCAAGGTGCACTGAGTTTGCAATATAGAAAACATGATAGAGAAAGTGTGTTGGTCAACTCATGTAAAATTCAATATGATGTCCCCAGATGTAGGTGACATGCTTAACACGAGTGAACATCAATTCCCAACATATACGGACTGCGGGAATCCCCAACCCAATTCCCCACCTGTAGCGAATCTAATTATAGTTAACTCCTCGCACGCTCCTCGCAGAACCAGAGATAATGCAGTTCGGACAAGTCTTGTGTCACCTGACCCTGATCATCACCTCGCCCATGCCACCATTAATGTCCAGATGTTTAATCGGGAATGCAACCACGCCTACCCCTCTGTGCCTGCTCATCTGCGTAAGCTCCACACGCAGTACCGTGCGAAGATCATTCATTGCCTCTCTGACAACCTTCACCCTCAATCCTATATATCCTCCAGACCTCTGCTCCTTTCCTCCCTCATCCGCTCTCTGCTGCATTTAGCTCTCCTCCTTCTGATATGGATGCTCATTGATTCCAATCAGTTGCAAAGTCTCAGTCCCGGTGTGGAGTTGTGCAATCCCCCTCTGCCTGTTGCTCTGCATCCTATGCACCTATCCCCCAGCCTCTATATCTTCTCCCGCCCCTGCGTCACCCCCGCCTCCCATCCCAAGTGCGCAATGGCCCCCAGGATGGCCAGAGAGGGGCTCTTCTGGGTCATTACCATCACGGTGAGGATAACTGCCTCAAATGGATTGAAGGCTCCTCGCCCAACACCCTTGCCAGCCATCATCCCCCCCCCAAGCAGTGAGCAGAATCCTCTAGGCAACCTGCACAAAGGGGAATTTGAGGCGCAAGGAGGTCCACCTCCTCTCTCAGAGCTCCCTCTCTGCATAGCATTTTGGCACCCCCGAATAGTCCTGTGCAGGTTGATGAGGATATGAACATATGGATTATGGATTCTGACGTTGTTTGGATCAAGGTCCCTGAAGGAGTAGGCCCGGAATCCCCCATCCTCTGCGCATCTACAAATTTCCCCAAGCGAATTGCTACTGAAGTTGAAGCTGCTATGGAAGCGGTTGTTGCACAAGCCCCTACCTATCCCATCAATGAGGAGAATCCCCATTGCAATGATGATGAGGATGAATAATGTCTATTCAGTTTTATTTTATTTTCTTTTATCTGTGCCCGCAGGGCTTTACTGCTATGTTCTACTCTCTAGCTCCTAGATGTATCAATGCTATTGAGCACAATGTAATGCTCATTTTCAAGTTTTGTCTGGGCCAGCCCCCTCCCCCGCGGCAGCTCAAAAACAGTGTAACAAAGGCAGGGATTGGTTCAGTGCATCTTACCAACCCTGCTTGTAAAATATGTATTTTTATGTTTTTGAAATAAATATATTAGCACAACTTACCAAAATAAAAATAAAAATTCAATATGATGTAAGTAGCATCCACTTACCTCCATGCTTTCTCCATCTCCATTATGGTGTAAGGAGTCACATTGTTGAATCTCACTCTGTAAGAAAAGAAAACATCTTTCTAACACTTATTTTTCTATTCAACCATCACAATTTATAGTATTACTAATCCTAATTACTAAATAATTTATTTTAAAAAATTACTATTCAATCATATAAATATATTATTTATTTTAAATAAATGATTTTAGTGATTACCTCTCTTTTTGTTATTGGAGAAACCACTTTCCACATAATTTTTAAAATATTTCTATGTCTGCAAGCACAAAAAAAAAAAACAACATAAAAACTATTTTTCGTGGTTAAAATGTTTTTCTATCTATTCAAATGATATACCACCATTATATCTATTACTAAAAGCCCTCTTTTGGGACTAATAATAACTACTAGGTTTGATGTTTAATGTAGCCTAAATTATTATAACAAATTAAAGTTTTACCTTAATTTAAATGAATATATTAAAAAAAGCACGATCCTTTTAAGTTACATTTAATAATCCATAATGCATATAGTTGTATATTTTTTAAATAATAATAACATAATAATTTCAAATTTAAAACATCAATAATAATTTAAAATTAAGTAACACTTACCATTACCAAACTCTAAAAGTATATTTAGAGCGCCCATGGATATATATTACCTTATTGTAGAATTTCCAAGCAGATATTACAATTGGTATGCATACACCTATAAAAATCCATTAATGGCCAGATAGGGAAGTGTGCATACATTTTATATGGATACCAATGAATTCTAAATGGATGGCAACAAAAATTGATAAAAAGCACAATAAGACACAATAAAGAATTACATAACCATCTATATCAGAAAGAAACAACTATTATGGAAACCTTGGATACTTGGCCAGTGAAGCATATTCTGTTCTAGGAACATTAGGAACCTTGGAGCTGGTATGGCATTCCATAAACTTTACATAAGACTTCACTGTCGGTTAAAATTTGATGAGCCCTTGCATCTTAATTATGTGTTTCAAACTTCAGAAAAAACTTGAAGTATACCAATACACGGAATTTTTTCGACCATCTTATTTGTCAAATTAACAAAGGGAGACAGCAGAGAATGGCAGAGCACAACGGAACTACACATGTCCATATTGAAAGGAGAAATGTATTTATACAAGTCAGAAACAGTTATGCATAAATTGAATCTGGAAACTGATTGCTAACTAATCTAGAACTACTTCTAAACTAACCGAATGATTAGTTCTTTAACACCCCCTCTTAATCTTGAGGGTTACATTATTTTATTCCTAACTTTTGACATTGAAATTCATTCTATATTTCCGAAGTCAGAGAGAAGTCTCTTGACTTTCAACTAGATTTGGTTTTCTTCTTCTTTTCTTCCAAATTCTGTAGCCTCTAAATTGTTTCCTCATATGGGTCTTATTGTATTGTTCAAACTTCAGACTTTTCAGACTTTTCATTTGCTGGTGCAGGTCTTTTACAATTCCAGGTTGTCTAATCATGTCCTGGACATCTTTAAGAAATGTGGGCTGCTGCCACATATTGTCTTTCGTATTATGGTTTTCATGATCAATCTGTTGCAACGTAATATTAGAATAATGTCTTATTTCTTCAAAACTCCAACACATGAAAATTTCATTGACATGTACATCATGCATGTCACCCTCAACATTCATTTCTACATCTTCTGTGTAGATCTCATCCAGACATGGTGTTGCAAGCCATGTTTCAATAAACTTTAACTCTTCTTCATAATTATTTTGTGTACATGCACATTGAAAATCAATATCAGAATCCAAAATATTTTCAGAACGACATTGGTTCTGGTCTTTCTGCTCTGCAATGAGAGCTTTCTTCTGTTGTGCTTCTTTCTCTATTTCTGCCTCTATCTCCGTTTCCCTCTGCTCTGCAGTGAGAACTTTTTGATGTTGCGCTTCCTTCTCTGCCTCTGCATCTTTCTCTGTTTCTGCTTTTACTTTGCAGACTTCTTTCTTTGCTTCTGTCTCTGTCTCTTTTCCACTAACTTGTAATGTTGCGAACAAATTGTCTTCCACTAACTGCAGTGAGGAAATCTCACCAAATAACATCACGTCAATATCATATTTTTGTTGCATCATCTGCAACCAGTCATCATTAGTCAAAAATTAATGATCAAAGTTAACATCAACCATCAAATTTTCATCAGCAAGTTGCATTGCTGGATTCACCATCTCATCATCAGCAAGCTGTGTTGCTGGAATCAACAAGTCATCTTCAGCAAACTGTGTTGCTGGTTCCAGACTTTCATCAGCAAGCTCTGTTGCTGGAATCACCAAATCTTCATCAGCAATCCATGTTGCTGGTATCAACAAATCTTCGTCCACTTGTAACTGTGTACAGTGGGGTTCACAAACATCTTCGTGCTCTCTCTCTGCTGCTTCTGCACTTTCTTCGCATTCTTCATCCACCCGTGACTGAGCACAGTGGGATTTAACAAAATCTTCATCTCGTTTTGGATCTGCTGCTACAGATCCACCTTCACCAAAACATCTCTCAAGGGTATCCCAAGCCTCCTTGGCTGTCTTGGCATCTAAAATCAAGGGAAGTATACTTTCATCCACTGATTCTTTTATGCATTTTAATGCATAAGCATCTTTTTGCCTATTTATTTCGAGATCTAAAAAGATTTCGAACATCTTCTGTTTATGCTTTAGCCTCTTGGCTTTTCCCATGACCTTGTTGCTTGACTTTCACAAACAAACAAGTCTACATATGCATCAAATATCTTGCTTCCAAAAACTTCAACGACTTCCACAAACAAACGAGTCTACATATGCATCAAATACTCTACTTCCAAAAACTTCAACATTTATGTAGTAAGACAATACTTTAACAAGGCTTTAACATTTTCACTTTCTCACACTTTCACTTTCTCACAACTTAAGTTTTTTTTTTTTTTACATTCCTTTTACTGAACAATTTCCTGATGGAAACCATGTCAAATTAACCGATAAGGCAGATAAATGCGAAAAAAGTTTTGAAGTAAAAGTGTTGGTGAGCTAATCGGAAAAGCTTTGATCACTTACATACCAAGATCAAAACTAATGTCAATGGTAGCTATAACCAAGCCACATAAATAACATGGGGTTCCTAATAGGCATGTAGTTATGTTTCAACTCCAAACTTTTCCAGTGCAACACCAAAATAAAAAAAACAAACCCAAATGAAGATGATTTTGATAAGTCCTTGACCTTGAATCTATTTTCCACTGCTGTTAACTCTGCGAGCACCGCTTACCTCGGACAACGCCTTTTCAATGTCATCCCAAAGCCCAACACATCGAAACGGGAACCTTGACCTTGTTTCGCCAATAATCCTGCACGCACTGTCGACCTTTGAGATCTTAACCAACCCTCAATCAACATCTGCAGGACAGAGATATTCGGAACCCAATTTTTCCTTTTACTCCAGCGTGCAGAGGGTTTTTCACTCCAGCGTGTAGAGTCAGCAAACAGGCTCTTTCACTCCGGCAGAGGTATTTTCACTCCAGCATGCAGAGTCGGCAAACAGGCTCTACTCAAAATGGCTCCTTTGCTTTTATCTCAAGCAAAGTGATAGAGTCGGGGTGGACACGATGGGCACATCCAACAACAGAGCTTCTCTCTGGCGGCGACGACAGAACTGCTTAACCAGCATCAACAACAAACATGAACGGAATGCGCGATGGCAGGGCTCCTTTCTCTCCGGCGGCTCTGCTCGTCCTCTTCTGGTTGGCATTCACTCCAACATTGTATAGGAAAACGACGTCCCTATATGCTCAATATGTTGCCCACATTTAGGAGCATGTTAACCTTTGCGTGTATTTCCCAAACGCTGCTACAACAAGAAAATACGTTGTCCACAAGCTGAAGACTTGTTCTGCTGGGAGAATGACCCCCACAACGACCCTCACATCAGACTCTGTCGACAAATCGATTTGCCCAACTACTCTCTGCTGCCCAACGATCAAACAGAAAACAAATTCACAAAGAGATCGATAAGATCGACTCTTAGCTCCAATACCATGTCAAATTAACAAAGGGAGACAGCAGAGAATGGCAGAGCACAACGGAACTACACATGTCCATATTGAAAGGAGAAATGTATTTATACAAGTCAGAAACAGTTATGCATAAACTGAATCTGGAAACTGATTGCTAACTAATCTAGAACTACTTCTAAACTAACCGAATGATTAATTCTTTAACATTATTTGACAAATGAACAAGTGAAATATCAGAACAGTCCAACCCTGATAACAATTGCGTTCAGGCTCAAACCTTCGTGATGTTACAATTTTATTTTTGAGTTGTAAAGTAATTTGGAATTTTATTTTAATGTTTGAAGTCATTTGGTGAGACATTTTACAATCATATGTAGAAAAATTAGGTCTTTTTAACGCGATATTTGTCTGTTTGCACGCAGTCGCTCTATGCATCAAAAGATCGTTAGGTTTCCTC
Organism: Pinus albicaulis; assembly: GCA_034641835.2. Lineage (NCBI taxonomy): Eukaryota > Viridiplantae > Streptophyta > Pinopsida > Pinales > Pinaceae > Pinus > Pinus albicaulis. The sequence goes on along the minus strand of CM076572.1, from coordinate 1,449,355,957 downwards.
TGGGTATGACTGAGAAACGTTCCACTAATAGATTCCCCAATTACGATGGAAATACTACATGAACAAAACAGCCAAAATAAATGCATGCGTGAAGGACTTTCCAACACGATGTAATAACTCCACTGGATAATGCTTTCACTACTAAATATAAATCCAAATAGAGTAGTTTATAGTGCCATTTTTTAAGGTTTTTATGGTAGTTTTTTCCAGTTTAATAGGTAAATTTTCACAATCTAAGTGTGCTAATGATTTTTTATGTACTAAATCCATATATAAAGTCAAAAAACCAATTTAAATAACAAAAATCAAAATTTTATCTCAAATTTTTTCAAAAAATTCCAACACCTGAAACAAATCGATCCAAATCCGAACAAATCGATTATATCTTCCGCGCCACGACATAAATCTGCAAGTGAGATTCTACCTTCACCAGCCATAATTAAATATGAAAACAATAATACTTATGAATAAGTTACGCCATGCCATAGTTATTCAAATTTAAAAATTTTCAATCAATATTTTAGGTTAAATTAGAGCGATTAGGTAGAGATGGAATTGGTGCGACTATTCGTATTATATTCTCCAGCACGATGTGGGTACTTTACTTCATCGTTTGGCCACATGGCGACTCTAGAGACTCAACAGCTGGCCACTTGGTGGCTTTAGAGAGCGGGCCCTTTATAGCAATATGATGTATGTAGTATCAGTACCAAGTCCCTTGGCCTGTTTAAATTTTGGCAACAAGCTGCAATGATGGCTGCTACCGTTTCAAAAAGGGGTGCCCTAGGTGGTATTAAAGTCTTTTGCATGTATGATCTAGGTTGTTGAGTTTGATATCCAGACCGTGGTTAATGGGCTGTCAGTTTTGTTGGCAGGTTTAAATCCAAGTGATAAGGTTAGGTATTTAAGTCTTTTGCATGTATGTACCTAAGATCTAGGTTGTTGAGTTTGATATCCAGACCGTGGTTAATGGGCTGTCAGTTTTGTTGGCAGGTTTAAATCCAAGTGATAAGGTTAGGGACTTGGGTTCCCGCACATTCTTCTTCTGTTTGAAGGAGACAGCCAATGGAAGCTGTGGAGTAAGCGTCAATGGCGGAGAAACCGCTGATACAGAAACGTGGAAGAGAGATTCAGAGCATCTCGAGAATAAAGGAACCGTGCAGCTTATGGGCTGTCTGCCTTAATAATAATACTGGCATGTATTTATTTAGTAGCATATGTATAGAGAGGTGCAAAGACACGCTTATAGGGTTTTGGGGTTTGAGGATAGGGTATTGGATTTTCTTTTTTTTCCAAAAGGCTTCATTATGGAAAAGAAATCTTGGAAATGACATTGGAAGCAATATATGTTGAGTCTATAAAGAAGTTCTCTATGCTTTGTGAAGTTGATGTCAAAGATTGAAAAAAATATCGAGGGAAAATTAGATTTAAGAAATGGATCAAAAAAAGCTTATATAGTGATTGTGTTCAATTCCATTTTAGAGAAAGAGATCTAATTAGCTTTCTAATAGAATAAAAATATGCTGGGAGAATAGTTGCGGAGCTACCATTAACATAGAAGATGTCATTCAAAGCAACACCCAAAGAGTCATACCTTTTTCAAGGCATATTCACAATGGGTTTCCATACGTCAAGCTAAGCACTGCTTGTTTATCTGTGTTGTCTTTAGCTCTGAAGAACCAACACATGGAATTTTGGTGTTTCTTTTGTCCAATAGTAGTGCAATGATTTTCAGTAGAATATGATCACAACATTTCATGCCCGACATGACCTTGTCACGCAATTGTGTAAATATAGATAAAATAAAATCCATTGGTCGGTTATTAGTGGGGGATAATTGACAGGCTTGTCTACGAGACCTAGTTCTTTTTGTGTGTGTTCCCAACATACCAATGCGTGTTTATTTTACTAGGCATGTTTTATAGGTAATGTCCAGTGGCAATCTCAACCATAACTTCGGCATGCCATAGGCAATATAGGTTGTATCATGTTTAACACACTGAAGAAAACAATAGAATAGGAATTGAATTAATGAGCTTTGCTTGCAAAAATGAAGTGCCCTGACATTCAAAGAAATTTCACTTACAACACCCCATCATAGTTCACAACACCTCTACGTAGGTAGTTGCAGGACAAACAAATTCAAAGATGTACATCCATAATCGTTTTCTTATGGGGAAACCAACAGGAAACCTTAAAACCACTAAATGTTGCCATATTTGGGAAAAAATATAATGATTTAAAGTTGACTTTTGTATTTCCAGCAAAGCCTAAGGCTCTAATCCCCATAATATTAACAAAGTAAATGATAAATTAAAAATAAAAATTCTCCAAATAATAAAGCAATTAGTGTGGATAATTGCTATGCAATAGCCATAACCATGTGTTGATGATTCAACTTACAGAGACAAATTCCATTAGAAGCTTATAGCGTGCATATTGTAAAAATGGCCATCAAATTCTAGAATTTCATCCAAACTGTGCATATCATGATTTTTTGTGTAGAATGACAAAGCCTAAGGCTCAATCCCCAGAAAAATTGTTATGCAAAAGCCATAAGCATGTGCTGAATATTCAACTTACAGAGACATATTCCATTAGATGCTTTCATATGCTAAAAATGGTTATTTGTAACTTTGTGAACTTATCAAGTTCAAGGTGAGAAATTATTTTAAATGTTAATGGAAATCTAAAATGTACAAGGTATTCAATATGTTCAAGTATCTGAACTATGGACCTATGATTCTAGCATGGAACCTTGTCAAACGAGGGCGAATAAGATCCCGGTTGTTGTTGTTGTGGTTGTTGGACAACACAGGAACAACCCTTGCATTGTTATGCACCCAACTCACAAAATAGAAGAAAAGATAGATCAACAACTTAAAAATTATCCTCTTTTAGGGGGAAACCTCCTTTACATTACATAAATGAACAATTCTTGGATGATTCAAATGACAAAACCTCCTTTCTATATATAGGAGACTAAGGGGTCACAATGTAATCAGGGCTGAAATAACAATAATAATGTAAGGGCACAACAATAACAATAGTGGGCTTCTATGGGGCACAATAATAATAATATTGGGACTAGATGGCTATAACAATAACAATAAAGGGCTACACTAACAATAAAATGGGATACACTAGTATTATAGGGACATGACATGCCCCTCTCCTTAAAAAATGTGTTGTCCTCAACGCTTGAGTAGTTCTGGATGCTTCTGTATAAAATTATCATCCTCCCATGTGGAATCTTCAGCGGGTAAGTTCTTCCACTTGATGAGATACTATGAAATTGATCGATTTCGAAGCTGTTGAGTTCTTGTTTTCGTGGCTGCTTTGGGTTCGAATATGATTTTTCCTTCCTTGTAAAGTTCTGGAAATATTGTTTGAATTGGGAGCTTCTCACCTATAACCTTCTTTAAGCATGAAAGATGGAAAAATGGGTGCACTCGGGAAGATGCAGGAAGCTCCAATTTGTATGCCATAGTACCAATATTTTGCAACACCTTGTAAGGAACATAATACTTTGGTGATAATTTTTTATCCTTCTTAGCTTGCTTGAGGGGCATTTGTTTGTATGGTTGTAGCCTTAAAAATACCCAGTCACCTACATCAAAACTTCTTTCGTTGCGATGTTGATCTGCTTGTTGTTTCATTCAATTCTGCGCCAAAGTGAGGTTATCATTTAAGAGTTTGAGAACTTGTTATTGATGCTCGATGTTATCTTTCACTGCTTGAACCTTAGAATTTTCTCTTAAATATGATGTGATGTGTTGTAACTCCTAGAGACAACCCTGAGTTGCTAAGGACCAGTGCCTAGGACATATTAAGATCATAGGGTTTAGATACATTCACTTATGGCCTCCTCTAAGAGTGTCTTTGAAAATAATTCATGGAATGATGGTTCAGGAATGATGAGGATTCTTGGTATTTAGCTTGCGAAAGCGGATTTTTACTCCAAATGGTTTCGGGAGGCTATATGTGTATATGATGCTTCAAAAGGGCCAAGTACAAAACCAATGAACAAATCTTTGGATTAAAGTGGTGATGACTTGAAGAATTTATCGGAGGAATTCCGAAGAGATGGGCTTAATTTCTTGTAAGAATCGAGTTCTTTGAGAATTGGGAAGAAACGATGGCAAGTCAGAGATTAGTGATAGCAGAGTCTCATGGAGCGCGATATTGAGGTTGTATTATAGCTTAACACATGAGTGTCATCCTTCCTCTACAAGAACATATACAAATTCATGAATTAAACTACTCACATCCAGCGGCATTCACACATGAGTCATTGGAACAACAAATAGAGAAATGGTAATTTTAAGTAAACAAAAGTGAAACACATACATATTGTTCATCAATTCAATTGAAATCCAGTTGGAGACAAAGTTCATATTATATTAGCCTTCAAAAACAACTTTCCAGAATATGTATTTCAGAGCTCAAAATAACTTTTACATGACAGATTACATGGTATGACCCAAAATTTCCACAAAATTTAGAACCCTTTCTTTCTGTTTGAATTTCCTTCATATAGAGTTTTCTACAGGCTCTTCTCCAGATATTCCTTCTTGATATGCACGTACATACATCATGATAAAAATCTAGAGCATGCTATGAGCATCACTCCTATAACAGAAAACCAAAAACAACGACAGTGAAATCGTGGTTTCACTGACTAAACAGAATGAATATAAATGTAAAATAAATAAAACATTTGTAGGCCACACGAGCTAGATCCTAAAACATTCATCTGGGGCATTGCGGGGTGGCAGAAGGTCCTGAGGTATGTGGCCGTGTAGGAGTGAAGGATTAACCTGAGTGATGGGATGACATGGGAATTCTTGGCTACAAAAGTGGAAGCCACTAGTAGATGTGCGTTCTCGTAACATCCCTGCCACATGATTTCTAAGGGTAATGGCGCAGTGCTAAAGAGTTCAAAAAATGCATGGAGTGGAGTTAATTCGGAATAATCCAGGTTGGCCGAGAAAAATTATTTAACCTTGGCCAATAACAAGATTTTTTTCCAGATAGATGCCACCAAAATTTCATCCTTGAGTCGAGATGTCTTGTCTTGGGCTAAGTCATCTCTCCATTTGATCTCCACCATTATTTGCTCATATGTTTCCTAGGGGAGAAACAAACCTAACAGATCCCAACAGGCTGGCAACCTTGCCTCAACGACCTTTTTCCATTAGCTGTCAAATGCTTCCACTCCCTTGGAAACTATCCCTAGAAAACCGATTGCCTTTGCTCGAGCATCTTCCTTATCTATCATTCTCATGATCTCCATCACCATCCCAAAACGGTCGACCACTCCGTGAATTCCCAATTCCTCAGTGGGGAGTTCATTGATACACTGATTATAGCCCCGCACAATCAACATGTTCTCACTTCCCTCTCTGCGGCCTACATCAAATTGTGCCTTGAAGTCATGGACAATGCTTTTCTTATCATTAGCCAAGGTGATGTATTCCCAATGATCTCTTACCTCCTTTATTATTTCACTCCATATCATCTTCCTGGCCTCCACCAAAGACATGTTACCTTTGAGTTGAGCCTTTAGGTCCTTGACTGATTTATTTAGATCCTGGGACTCCCTGTGAGTCACGTCCATTTCCTTCAGTAAAGATGATATCAACTTTTCATTTTCATTCAAGGCACTCTTTACTTCCTCTAAATATCTGTGCACTATCTGAGCTTTTTTCCTGAGACCTTCAGCTCTAACAAAGCCTTTGTCAAGTGCTCTAAGGGATTATGTGGGTCCTCAAGTATTGGGAGGAGACATGCATGAGTATGCATGTTTGTTATCTCATCACATTTTTAAATCTGTTATCTCGGCCAATCATATTTTTACATCTGTTATCTCGGCCAATCATATTTTTAGATCTGTCCTTGACTGATTTATTTAGATCCTGGGACTCCCTGTGAGTCACGTCCATTTCCTTCGGTAAAGATGATATCAACTTTTCATTTTCAGTCAAGGCACTCTTTACTTCCTCTAAATATCTGTGCACTATTTGAGCTTTTTTTCTGAGACCTTCAGCTCTAACAGAGCCTTTGTCAAGTGCTCTAAGGGATTATGTGGGTCCTCAAGTATCGGGAGCAGACATGCATGAGTATGCATGTCTGTTATCTCATCACATTTTTAGATCTATTATCTCGGCCAATCATATTTTTAGATCTGTTATCTCATCACCCTTCTGGAGGAGTATTTCCGAGAGGAATTCTTTTTCTTTTTCAACTTCGGCCAGTTCGATTGTCTAAATGTGTTTTGAGCCGTGAATATTTAGCTTTTGTCGCAAATTTTTTCACTTCCATCTCTATCTTCCTAAGCATGGTCTGTACGGCTGTCTCTTGGTCGGGTCCCTTCCCCTTTATCATTTCCTTATACTCAGCCAAATACTTGGCCAACTACTTTTAGAGGGCTTTAGATTTTTCCCTTTCCCTTTTCAGGGTAGCTACCGTCTTATCCAACTGAGTTTGGGCCTTTTCGAGAGCTAAACTATGCTTCAATACCTCATTACGCAGTATTTATCCAAAAATTTATGAATATTCAACTTGCCGAGCAATGGAATGGGAGCTAGATCAAGTATCATTTCCAGAGCTTTGTACTTAGAACTGGGGGGAAGGGGATGAGAATTTGAGTGTTGCACTGCAAGAACCAATTGATCATTTTCGACGTCAAGAGCTACCAAAATCTTGGTGTGGTGTTTATCAACATACTGGGCTAGTTATGCCTTCATCCTTTCTCTGGCTGACTGATTCTTCTCCTCAATATTTTCACCTAGAGGCCAATCCATTCCCGATCCTATGTCTCTTTTTGAGGGACCCTCCCAAGGGGTAACTATCTATGAGTATGTTGAAGGTGCCTGTGAAGAAGTTGTGTCCAAATAAACTCGAAACCCCAGATTATCTTTACCTCGGTTTGTATACTCAGGGACCACCTTGTCACGTTGTTCCACGACCTGTCCTTTAGGTCCTTTTGTCTTGGGATTTTTTCTGATGTGGCCCTCTTCTTCCACTTCCATGAAATCATGTACCATTTTGTAGCTTTCATGGTCCTAAGCCTCCTCCTTGTTCTGCGCACTGTCTCCTATGGAGCTTCATTCGGCAATTGGGGAGTTGGCCTCCATATTTGTGTCTAAAGGCCATGAATCATAGTTAGCTTTCCATTCAACCTGAGGTCTAGGCTCATGTCCATATGTGAAAGACTTAATCTTCTTCCTTATTTTTGCAATGACTCCCTTAGGGTCATAATTCCATACATCTCCTTGTAGGAAGTTCATCTTCTAAAGCAGCCCCTTGACTAGAGGAAGTGCATGCCTTGTGTTGATGGTAAATAACCCTACTACACTTGGGGGCTTTAATATATAACCTTTCTTCGCAGGCACAAAATGAGTTTGGTTTGCGCTTAGGACTTGCCTGATGAACTCGAGGGGGAAGATTCTCATGGGCATGAATGCTGGAAGATGCAAAGGGGGAATATCATAACCATAAACCTTGATTTTGGTGTGATTCTCGAACAAATACCAGTCCCCTACATAGTCTGTCTCACTGAACTCAAGCGGCTCTTTTTGTTTAGGAAAATCCTAGGCGGAGGGTTACCATGTATAATTTCATAGGCCCAAGACATGAAATTCGTGATGAATTTCATGTATCCCCTGCCTCTGGGATGTTTTCTAACTGAAAGGGTCCTCTCAAACACATATTTTGGCTCTTCCCCTTGCTTAGAGAACTTGTCTAGGCCTAAGCCCTTGAACTTGTCTGCGTGTGTGAAATGGAACAAATAGAACACTAGAGAATAGTACCTGAAAAAATTTGAAGTTGATAGGTCTTGGAAATGAACCTGAATGACTGAGGCCAGAAAAGCGGGAATACCAAGAAAAACACCAAGTTGCATCATGAGGTCTGTTGGGGTTCCCATGTTTTGGCCAGGTTGACAAGACCAAAATATGAGACAACATAGAACCACTTTCAGACCTCAAGATCTAGCCCTCCTAGGTCCAGAGAGGGATCTCTCTATGATTGTCAAAGGTGTTTGTCTTTGAAGCTCACAATAAGGTATTAGGCTAGTTCTATGCACAGGGTTTGTTTGTTTAATTGAGAGTTTGGCTGCTGGGAATCAGGAAGGAAGAGTTCATCATGAGACAGGACTGGGCAAGGAAGAATTTAGGCTAAGGAGAGATAATCCAGAGAAAACCAAGTCCATTGGGTAATGGAGTCAAGAAAGGATTTACTTGCTATCAATATGCAAGCTTTTGGTTGGGCTAGTCATCTAAAGCCTTGGATCCTAAAGTGATAGGGTGGTATGGGACATTAAGGACCGAGATTGAAGGGGGGAGAACCAACTAATCCCATCTATAGATCAGGTCAGAGGTCATTAACTCCAGACCTGCTTGGAAAAAATCAGAGGCAGCACAAGGGAACTTGGAAAGGCTTAATCAGAATGGAAAGATCATAGTGAGGTAGATATAGGGTTCTAGACCTCCCAGTGTTCTCAACACATTCCATTAAATCCTAACAAGAACATCTAAAACAGAGTCCGTTAATTCATACATCAGCTAGCAGGTAACAACATCCACTACACTAGTTAAATCAATTGAAATCAATCTTTAAATAAACACATGAAGCGGAAAACATAAAGGGCTAGGAGAGCAGCAACATAAGGCACCTAACAAGGGTGAATCTTATGCCAAATTTCTGATGTGAGCTAGATGAAATGAAATGAAATGGAAATAAACACAGAGGTAGAAAAACTTCACCACAGCTTTAGATCAGGATCCAATGAAATTTGCTTATTATATTAAACATCAACACCAATCAGGTACAACATAGCCAATAGTCAGTCATTTAGCCTCGAATACATCTTTCTACCTATCTTACAACTATACACATAGAACTTATCTCAAGAGAAACTCGTCATCTCTCGCTATCTCATCAACAACCTTTACAACAATTTTCTCATAGTTTTTATACCGAAAAGAGCAAGAGGAAGTAGGTAGAATACTAAATATAACATTAAACTCGTAAAAGAAGGGGAGTGGTCGAAGCCCATTCTCGTTTTAAACTTTGAGCATTAATTTCGCACTCTTTGAGAAAATAATTGTTTTCACAAGTTTTACTGATTCCAGATATGTCTCCGATGCATTCTGGTTCGCTGTACTTTGTGGTACCCTTGGTGAATAAACAAAATGGCAATGAAAAACGGAATGGTCCACCATACTTGAGCAACAAATGCTCTGATATCCTTGGACTGCGTTCAGAGTGGGGATCTCCTCTGGAGCACGGCATATAATCAAACAGTATGGGCAATCTATCCTTCTTCGGAAGAAGACATTCTGTTGGCGTGGAAACCCGCCCTTCATTAAATTCCTTGCCTCTGTCGGTGGAAAAATTACTGCTGCATCCATACTGTGTAGTTATGGCGGCGTTTCAACTCTTGTACTCTGCAGAAACTCACAACTGTGTGTAGACAATCAATGCAATGGAAGACTGGTGGAGCGAAGGGTGAAAAATATGATAGCGCAGCGGCAGGAAGGTGGCTTTCACTAAACAATGGTGACAAAATGTAATGAACTGGTGAAGACTCACGAATAATAGGGTTTGATGGCAGAATGAAGCGCAGACCATTAGATCGCGGCCTAGGAGAGAAGATCAACGACGGGGGTCGAGCAGCGGAATGATATATGAAAGTGGGCGGAACAACCATGAAACTTAAGACTTTAGACTTCGAGCAAAATACAAAGAAATGTGAAGGGAATGCAAGGAAATGCGATGAGGTGGGACCCAGCCAGGGGCGGATGGCGATCAGATCTCAACCGTTAGATCTTAGACCCAATGGACGGTCAAGGCTTAGTTGGAGAATCGCAATCGTAATAGACGAGAGGGACGCACACTTATAGCTTCTGATTGCGATCGAAGAAGGGGAAGCGATTGGGAAGTGCGAGGTGACTGGCGGGGTGCGATGAAGCGCCAACCGTCCGATTTGGAGGCTGACCGATGGAAGAGGAGAAATCGAGAGATGCGAACGGTCGCGCGTCTGGAAAATGAAATTATGCAATTGGGCAGATCGGATGGTGCGATGAAACGGCGGCGCGATTAATCGCATCGCAAATATTTGCGACGCGATCAATCGCATCGCAAATATTTGCGATGGATGATTGGAATGCTAAAACAAACATGCGATGGGAGCGATGTGCGATATTGCGATTAGCACCTTTAATGGGTAGCACTCGGTCATAGCGCTCGGCTACATGGGGAAACAGCTAAAGGGGTTGGCGGAAAGGGGCTAAGCCCTATTACAAAGTGGAGAATGGGTTTTGGCCCGTTTTAATGCATTTTAAGGCCAAGGAGGAGTAACAATAGAGGGAATAAGGGGGAATTTGGCTAAGAAAAGGGTAGAGGAAGGATATAAAGGGGATTTGGGAGGGTTGAGAGGGTACAAAAGGGAAGTAGAAGGGGGGACAAAGGGGAATGGAATAAGAAGGGGAGGAGGCCCTTTAGGCATTTCTTCACAAATAGAGAGGCTTGCAAAGGGAATCAACAGAGGGAAATTTATCAAAGGACACCAGGCACAAAGAGGCCTCAAGGAGGATGGGTTTTCAGGGGAAAGGCATTCCTTGAAGGCTCCAAAACAATCTAGCCCCCAGCTTGCTTGTCAAGAATTTCATAGGGGGGCTAACAGTGGCTCCACATGGGGATGGCTTCTTCTTGAAGGAGTCGAGAAACCAGAGATGATCTTTGGAGTAGGCCAGATGCCTGCTGCTTGGCACATCCCTTCTTTCTTTAATTTTCAGTTGCCACAATATGTTAAAGACACAAATCAGCAGAAATATTTCCCAACCAATCTACCTACCCAGACTATAGTTTTAACATTTCCCTTTGGGTGCATTTGAGCTAGCAGACCCTTTACATTTTATTTTCAAAGCAAAAACAAACCTATTCTAAATCTACCCTTATTTCTCCATGAGACCAGATTAGACTGTTGGCCTCATATGCTTCTCTACCTAATCTAACATCTGCTGGGATTAGACTGTCCAACAGATTTCTTCTTCTACATTCTAAAACAGGAAATTGAAAAATAGCCAAGCCAGGATTAGACTGTCTGACTTGCTGGAGTGAAGACTTGTGGAAAACTGAAGACAAAACTGTGAAGGCATGAAATCTGCAGTTTTGAAACATCCTTCTTTTCTTGTGACTCAGGTTTTGAGCAAATTAGAGTCACTTCCTTTGTTCATTTCAGCTCTAGTTTTGGACATGTTAGAGCTGATTCTTCTTTCACTGCTGGTCCAGGTTTTGAGCATATCAGGACCATCTGTTCTAATTCTTTTGGTTCAGATTTTAATCATGTTTGAGCCACTCCTTTTGCCTTTTGGAGGTTCAAATTTTGAGCATGTCTGAACCTCTCCTTTTTTTTTTTTATAAATAAAACTGTAATGATATATACAATGGAGAATGAAACTGGAAACTGAAATTTAGCAGAAGTAGTGCTTGAGCATCATGCCATTGACAGGACCCCCAAACAGCTCTGTACCATCAAGTTCTTGTAAGAAAAATGCATTAGGACCCACAGTGGCTTGGATGATATATGGACCCTGCCACAAGCTGTCAAACATGCCATGTTTACCTTTGTCCTCTCTCCTTGAATCCCATTTTAGAACTTTATCTCCAACCTTGAAATCTGAAGCTTTGGCTCTTTTGTCAAACAACTTTTTAATGTTCTCCTGAACTCTGACAGCTCTGCTATAACCCTGCTCCCTTGTTTGCTGCAGATGGATAGTTTCATTGATTCTTCTCACCATACTGTTTTCCTCTGTCTGAATCTTCTGGACAAGCTTAATCACTGGAACTCCAAGGCTGGTAGGAAAAATTGCTTCTGTTCCGTAAAATAGCTAGAATGGTGACATGCCAATAGATTTCTTCGTGGTGAGCCTGTCAGCCCACAGAGCATGTACCAACTTTTTATGCCATGACTTTTTGTTCTCTTCCAGCAACTTTTTGATGATTGTGACCAGGCTTTTGTTGGATGATTCAGCCAATCCATTACCCTGGGGGTAATAGGCAGTTGAATGGCCAAGTTCTATTCCGCACCTATGACAGAAATCAATCATTCTCTTGGATCCGAAAGCAGCAGCATTGTCAGTGATTATTTTCCTTGGACAGCCAAACCGAGATAAGATGAAGTCCTCTAGGAACCTAATGATTACAGAATCAGTGGCATTCCTAGTGGGTATGGCTTCTATCCATTTGGTGAAGTAATCTGTAGCAGTTAGGATCCATTTGTGTTGCCCAGAAGAAGAAGGGTGAATTTCCCCAATAAAGTCTAGGCCCCATTGCATGAAGGGAACTTCTACGGTGATAGGTTGTAAAGGGAGGGGAAGGAGCTTTTTTCTGCCCTCAAAGATTTGGCATTTATGACAGGCAGTTATCATTTTATGGACATCACTGAAGAGTGTAGGCCAATAGTAACCAGCCCTGAGTATCTTACTTGTAGTGGCTTTCTAGCTCAGGTGGCCTCCACACTCCCCAGCATAGAATTCTTGTTTGATTCTTTCAGCTTCAGTTTCAGACAAACATTTCAGCAATAGGCCATTTGGATTTTTCCAGTATAGATTCTCATTCAAAATGCAGTAATTTCTAGCTTTGAGTTTTATGAATCCTGGCCTTTGTTTTGGACAGTTCTGGAGGGGCATTGAGATTGGTGAGCACATAAAGGATATCAGAGTACCAAGGAGAGTTCTGAAACTGCTCCTCAATAGTTGGATGGGGTAGTCCTTCCTACTCATCTAAGGCATTTATCATGTTAATGCCAAGGGCCTGCAAGTTTGATTCAGCCATTAACTGGGCTAGGCCTTGACCTTTGATCAGTTTGGTGGGTTTTATTTCGAGGTCGTATTCCAAGATTGTAGCAATCCATTTGCCCCTTTTCCCATCAGGGTCTTGGGACAAGATATATTTGACCACTATACTTGGCACATAAGAAATGGTGTGAGAATGCAGAATGTACACCCTAAAGTCTTTTAAGGCCTTTACCAGGGCATAGGCCTGCTTTTCCATAATGTTGTACTTTAAGGGTGCATCCCTCAAGGCTTTGCTGAAGAAGGCAATTGGTTGTTCATGCCCTTCTGAATTCCTTTGCAGCAAGACTGCAGCTACTGTGTGTTCAGAGGCAAAGGAAAAGATCAGAAAATCTTTTGAGAAGTTTGGGCTGGTAAGGACAGGGGCCCGAGTGAGTGCAAGTTTTACTGACTCAAAATATTTCTTGGCTTCAACAGTCCACTTAATTCCTGCATCTTTCTTTAGCATGTTGGTCATTTTCCTAAGATGCTCAGCAAGATTGGGGATAAATCTCCTAAGTAAATTGATCTTCCCTATGAAGGACTGCAACTCCTTGATGTTTCTCGGATGTGTAATTTGAAGTATTCCCTCAACCCTCTGTGGGTCTATCCTAATCCCTTTCTTAGATATAATGTGACCAAGAAGTTTACCTTCTTGCAGCCCGAAAACAATTTTCTTAGGATTTAAGGACAGACCGTAACTTCTACATTTTTCAAAAACCTTTCTCAGATGTTTCAGGTGTTCTTCTTCGGTTTTAGAAAAGACAGTCAAGTCATCCAAATAGATAACTATGAAGTGTCCTATCTCCTCTGAGAAAGATATATCCATCACTCTCTGGAAGGTAGCTCCAGCATTCATCAGTCCAAAAGGCATCTTCACATACATGAAGGTACCCCATGGGGTGGTAAATGTCATTTTGAGTTGATCTTCTGGGAATACCAGAACTTGATTATACCCTAAAATACCACCAAGCAGGGAGATTTTCTTAGAGCCCACTACCTTCTGTAGAATATGCTCCATTCTAGGCAAAGGGTAGTTGTCTTTCAGGAAGGCTCTGTTGAGGTTTCTGAAGTCTATGCATAATCTGATCTCCCCTGTTTTCTTTCTCACAACCACTAAGTTTGACACCCAATCAGAAAACCTTACAGGGACTATAATTCCTGCATCATACATCTTTTTTATTTCTTTCTCTACTGCAGGCAATTGTTTTGGATTGATTCTGCGAAGTTTTTGTTTGAAAGGCTTCTGATTTTCCTTCAAGGGTATCTTGTGTTGTATGATGTTGGTGTCATAGGCCTTTATGTCTTCATAGCTCCATGCAAACACATCAATGAATTCCCTAAACAGGTCAATGTATTTTTTCTTCATGTTTGCAGGTAAAGACTTAGCCAGTTTGATCATTTTGGGCTTATCTTCAGTGCCAATGTTGCATTCTTCGACATCTGAGTCTACATGTTCTATAGTGGGCTTTTTTGCTACATAATCAAAGTCAAAAAGGTCCTCTAGGGGTGCCAGGCCTCTGGGTATGTTCTGATATTTGGCCTGCAACATCTCCACTTCCTCATTACCTGCATTTTTACATTTTTCGGTTGAACTTCCAGTTTCCTCAGAAAAGGTGTTTATTTCTATGTTACAGGGTGTTTCTCGTTCATCTAGGGGATCCTCACATGGGCAGCTGTCATCCGGTTTTGAGTCGAAATCAGAAAATTCAAACTCATTTCTGCCCACCAGGAAATATTCGATCTGTTTATCTCCTTCAAAGACCTGTGAATATTTTTCGTTGTCTGGCACTGCAGGTCTGAACTTGGTTTGAATGATGATTTGTTGATCAGGGGGAGTCTTAGGATATGAACTAGCCAAGCAAGCTAATCCATTAGCAATAACGTTCTAACTCCTAGGCATAAATACCAATTCATATTCAACAAAGGTTTTCAATAAGTCTACTGCATCATTCCTGTATGCTCTCAACCTAGGGTGTTTTGCCGTATATTCACCATTCACTTGTTTGATAACTAACTCAGAGTCTCCTCTCACAACTATCCTATGGGCTCCTGATTTCTTCAATAGGTTCAGACCCAGGATGAGAGCCTCATATTCTGCAATATTATTTGTGCATTTGAAATGCAGATTCACAGCGTGGCTCTCTGCATGATCATTTCCTGTGTTACGTAGCCACACCCCTGCTCCAGCATTTTGTCTAGTATAGGACCCATCGAAGTTCATTTCCCACAGGGGCTCGCCATTATGTTGCGTTGAGGATTCTGTACTAGGTTGTGGGTTATCTTTTTCTTCGCGTGGTATATCAGTTTGAAGGGTATGACTAATAGGCTGACTGCATTGTGTTCCTGGTTCATTCTGAGTTTCGTTTTTTGTACCCTGCCCACGGTTTTCATCATTGTATTCTTCTAGGGTAGCCATTATGCTAAAGTCCATGGGCTCTGTGTTTTTGCTCGAATTTTCACATTCAGATTCTGGCTCTCCTAAGGATTGGTCATTATAAAGGATGAAAGAATCCAGGTTTGTGTGTACAGAGTATAATGGTGAATTTTCAGGCTTCTCGAGGCTACTGACTAAGAATTTCATCTAAGATTCTCTATACAGTCTTCTAAGTTGGCCAAATATAGGGATAGTGGAATATGAGCCATCCATCTGCATTGTTCCTTGCAGTTTGGCTCCCCATGATCTAGATAGCAGCATGCCATACTTGGGTGGCACATCTGCTACCACCACATCCATGACCATACACTTAGCGGGAATCTGGGTCAAGCTCACACACAAGTCCTTGATCAGGCCTAGGCATTTTACTCTGCTAGAGTCAAATGAATATAGATCTTTGTAAGGTCGTGTTACTTCTAGGCCTAGCTTTTCCATCACTACCTTAGGCATTAAATTGTGTGATGCTCCAGAATCATGCATGGCATTGTGGAGTATTTTTTCATGAATGTTGAGACTGATATAGAAAGGTGGAACTACCCCTTCCTGAAATTTTCCCTCAATCTTTGGACCAAATAGGAGGGAAGGTTGATCATCATTCAAATTTACAGAGTCATTGTTTTCCCCTAAATTTAGTGCTTTCAAAATTTGGCCTTTATATACATTCTGAGTGGCCAACTCAGCTAATGGTACAGAAATTTTGATTTTTGCAATCTCACTCTCTAAATTGAAAGTGGACTGACTCTTGGAAGCGCTTAACTTTGTTTTATTTGCTACTGCTTTAGTAGCTAAATCAGTTAGTGATTTCTCACTATGTACAAGGTCAGGAACCGTTTTATCAGGAGCACTAACTGCAGTGCTAGTGCTGCTGGTTGGTTGGCTTTGTCTTTCAGTGTCTTGGTTGTCTTTTTCCTTGTGTTTACCAGAACTTTCAGCTGCTGATTTGTCATTTGCAGCAGATGCTTTAGAAGATCTGTCAGGCCTTTTCTTGATGGTTACCTCAGGAGTCTTTGTTTTGGGATTTTCTTGGTTCTTTTTTCTCCTAAGTTCATACTTTTCTCTGACCTGCATCATGGCATTTTCAAATCCTAATCTGTAATCCTCAATTTCTAACCATTCCTCATCCCAGTACGAAGGTGAGGGTTGATCTTCCTCTGGATCACAGTTAAGGACTGAGTCTTCTGTTTCGAACATGTTTATCCCATTCCCTTCAGACTCTTCTATGATCCCCTCATCTTCATCTAAATTTTTTTCTTGAAATGGGGGAACAATCTGTTGATCCGACTCTCTTTGTCTGTTGGGAACGGCATTGTTTCTTCTAACGTTCTGGTTCTGGTTTTGGTTTCTATTTTGGACAACCATCCTTTTGATCATTTGTTGTAGCTCTTCCACGTTTTTAGACATTCTATCATATTTGGGATCAGATGTGGAAGCTACATTGTCATCCCTATAGGTTACCCTTTTCTCAGCTTTTAATCTTGCCCTTTTTTCCATAAAGTTTACTTCTATGGTTATGGCTCCTTTCTGCATGTCTTCTAATGTGTTATACTCTTTATCTCTGAGCTCATAGGCCATGTCAGCATCAAATCCATCTGGATATTTAGCCAGGGCCATACCTTGAGGAGGTTTCATGTGTGGAGGGAGAGCATTGTAAATTCTGTTGAATCTAGTGGTGTACTCATGGACGCTCTCTCCTACATTCCTCTTAAGGGAAATGTATTCTGCTAGGAGCTGGCGAGGGTTTGCTCTAACCTCCCATTTGTCTATGAAGTTCCGATATAACGCAGGGAGATCTTGGATACTGCCAGGGGGTAAACCTGTAAACCATTTCTTTACATCGCCCCCCAGGCTTTGGGAAAAGATTCTCATTTTGATTGTTTCATCATCAATTTCCATATAATCAAAAGAATCCTCCATCTTATCTACGTGTTGCTGAGATGTAATGGATTCTTTGGCACTGAAGTGTGGGATTTTTGACTGATAATCATTTGGCAAGGGTAACAAGGGCTATGGTAAAACTAAAGGTGCGTACCAAGCTGCCATGATAATGTTCTGATGAGGTATAGGGTTGGCTTGAGCTACTGGTATTTGGATGATAGGGATATTAGGACCAGAAGAAGTTTGTTGAGCAGATCTAGGGTGGGAGAGCCCCAAGTTTTGAATGAAGTGGATATCAGGTGGTGTAGATGGAGGGGTTCCTCTGTCCCTAGTGTGTTGACCACTATGAGATGGTGTACTGTGAGGCTCAAGGTCTTGCTGGTCTGGGTGATTGACTGACCTGGTTCTTGATAAACTGTTAGGTAGGTCTAGGTTAGGGAGAAAAGGTGCTAGAGCTGTTAGGTTTTCTGGTGCAGAATTAGCTCTATGAATGTGACTGGAAATAGTTGGTCTGTTAGGTGTAGGAGCTCCTTTGAGGATACTCTCCGGATTGTCAACTATTTCAGGTGGGTCAGGGTTGGGATAAGCTCTCGTGTGGATGGTTCTGAAAGCCAGAATGCTATTTCCCAGCCAAGAAGCTTAACCCTACTCGTTACTTCTTCTTTGGTTGATTGTCTCAGGGGCTGGTCTCCCAGTGGAGTCTATTGTGAAACCAAGATAATCAGCAGGCCTACTGATCACCAGTGGAGTCTTTTCATTTAGGAACGATGGAGTCACCAGGTGGAGGGTTTTAGGGTGTCTCTAAAGGGTCACACTGTCCACCATAGTGCTCAAGCACTATCACCTTTCAGGAATCTCCTCATGACAGTAAACTCCAACCAGAGATTGACTGGGAGGGCATTTACCAGATATGTCACCTCCGAAGAGTGTGAGATCCAGAGGCTACCTGGCCCTTTCCAGACTCTGTCTAAGAGTATGGTGGATATTCAATAATGGAGGTCGATTCAAGAAAGGAGTGACTTACTGTCAACCTAACCAGAGTTCTAAGTTTCTGAAGTTTTTAAGAATGTTTAAAGTTTAATGTACTCAGAACTCCCTAGTGGAGTCGCCATTATGTTGGGGTTCCCATGTTTTGGCCAGGTTGACAAGACCAAAAGATGAGACAACATAGAACCACTTTCAGACCTCAAGATCTAGCCCTCCTAGGTCCAGAGAGGGATCTCTCTATGATTGTCAAAGGTGTTTGTCTTTGAAGCTCACAATAAGGTATTAGGCTATTTCTATGTGCAGGGTTTGTTTGTTTAATTAAGAGTTTGGTTGCTGGGAATTAGGAAGGAAGAGTTCATCATGAGAAAGGACTGGGCAAGGAAGAATTTAGGCAAAGGAGAGATAATCCAGAGAAAACCAAGTCCATTGGGTAATGGAGTCAAGAAAGGATTTACTTGCTATCAATATGCAAGCTTTCAGTTGGGCTAGTCATCTAAAGCCTTAGATCCTAAAGTGATAGGGTGGTATGGGACATTAAGGACCGAGAGTGAAGGGGGGAGAACCAACTAATCCCATCTATAGATCAGGTCAGAGGTCATTTAACTCTAGACCTGCTTGGAAAAAATCAGAGGCAACACAAGGGAACTTGGAAAGGCTTAATCAGAATGGAAAGATCCTAGTGAGGCAGATACAGGGTTCTAGACCTCCCAGTGTTCTCAACACATTCCATTAAATCCTAACAAGAACATCTAAAACAGATTCCGTTAATTCATACATCAGCTAGTAGGCAACAACATCCACTACATTGGTTAAATCAATTGAAATCAATCTTTAGATAAACACATGAAGCAGAAAACATAAAGGGCTGGGAGAGCAGCAACATAAGGCACCTAACAAGGGTGAATCTTATGCCAAATTTCTGATACGAGCCAGATGAAATGAAATGAAATGGAAATAAACACAGAGGTAGAAAAACATCACCGCAGCTTTAGATAAGGATCCAATGAAATGTGTTTATTATATTAAACATCAACACCAATCAGGTACAACATAGCCAATAGCTGGGTCATTCAGTCTAAATACATCTTCCTCAGCCTATCTTACAACTATACACATAGAACTTATCTCAAGAGAAACTGCTTGCACCTCTCTGCTATCTCATCAACAACCTTTACAACAATTTTCTCATAGTTTTTATAGCTGAAAAAGAGCAGAGGAAGTAGGTAGAACACTAAATATAACATTAAACTCAGAAAAGAAGGGGAGGGCCGAAGCCCATTCTGTTTTATACTCTGAGCATTAATTTTTGGCACTCTTTGGAGAAAACAATGATCTTTGTCAGACTTCATTGATTCCAGATATGTCTCTGATGCATTCTGGTTCGCTGTACTTTGTGGTACCCTTGGTGAATAAACAAAATGGCAATGAAAAATGGAATGGTCTGCCATACTTGAGCAACAAATGCTCTGATATCCTTGGACTGCGTTCCGAGCGGGGATCTCCTCTGGAGCACGACATATAATCAAACAGTATGGGCAATCCGTCCTTCTTCAGAAGAAGACATTCTGCTGGCGTGGAAACCCGCCCTTCATTAAATTCCTTGCCTCTGTCAGTGGAAAATTTACTGCTGCATCCATACTATGTGGTTATGGCGGCATTTCAACTCTTGTACTCTGCATAAACTCACAACTGTGTGTAGACAATCAATGCAATGGAAGACTGGTGGAGCGAAGGGTGAAAAATATGATAGCGCGGCGGCAGAAAGGTGGCTTTCACTAAACAATGGTGACAAAATGTAATGAACTGGTGAAGACTCACGAATAATAGGGTTTGATGGCAGAATGCAGCGCGGACCGTTAGATCGTGACCTGGGAGCGAAGATCAACGGCGGGGGTCGAGCAGCGGAATGATATATGAAAGTGGGCGGAACAACCGTGAAACATAAGACTTTAGACTTCGAACAAAATACAAAAAAGTGTGAAGGGAATGCAGCGAAATGCGATGAGGTGGGACCCAGTTGGAGGCGGATGGCGATAAGATCTCAACCGTTAGATCTTAGACCCAATGGACGGTCAAGGCTTAGTCGGAGAATCGCAATCGCGATAGACGAGAGGGACGCACACTTATAGCTTCTGATTGCGATCGAGGAAGGGGAAGCGATTGGGAAGTGCGAGGCGACTGGCGGGGTGCGATGAAGCGCCAACCGTCTGATTTGGAGGCTGATCGATGGCGGAGGAGCAATCGGGAGAGGCGAAGGGTCGCACGTTTGGAAAATGCGATTATGTGATCGGGCGGATCGGATGGTGCGATGAAACGGTGGTACGATTAATCGCATCGCAAATATTTGCAATGCAATCAATCGCATCGCAAATATTTGCGATGGATGATTGGAATGCTAAAACAAACATGCGATGGGAGCGATGTGCGATATTGCGATTAGCACCTTTAAGGGGTAGCGCTTGGTCATAGCGCTCGGCTACATGGGGAAACAGCTAAAGGGGCTAGCGGAAAGGGGCTAAGCCCTATTACAAAGTGGAGAATGGGTTTTGGCCCGTTTTAATGCATTTTAAGGCCAAGGAGGAGTAACGATAGAGGGAATAAGGGGGAATTTGGCTAAGCAAAGGGTAGAGGAAGGATATAAAGGGGATTTGGGAGGGTTGAGAGGGTACAAAAGGGAAGTAGAAGGGGGGACAAAGGGGAATGGAATAAGAAGGGGAGGAGGCCTTTTGGGCATTTCTTCACAAACAGAGAGGCTTGCAACGGGAATCAACAGAGGGAAATTTATCAAAGGACACCAGGCACAAAGAGGCTTCAAGGAGGCTGGTTTTTCAGGGGAAAGGCATTCCTTTAAGGCTCCAAAACAATCTAGCCCCCAACTTTCTTGTCAAGAATTTCATAGGGGGGCTAACAAGGTCAAGAAATCCTAGACAAGCATTAGTTACCCAACTAGTATTGTCTACCCCCAACATACCCGAGATAATTTCTAGGATTGGTTGGATGGTGTCGAGGAAGAGAGAAAGGGGGAATTTTTCTATAGGTGGTAGAAAAGACACATGAGACGTGGTAATTAGCTCTAGGAGGGGCCTTTGTTTCTCGAGAGGAAGGCTTGAGAATGACACATAAGGGTTACCTCGGTGAACTCGAGGCAGTGTTGAGAGGAAGGGTAACATAGGACTATACTAATTAGCTGGGGGTGATTTTGAGTATCTAGGTTCCCTGTGTGGAAAGGAAGAAACCTTTCTGCTCAATATAAGCTTCAGCGAGCCAAGTTATGAACTCAGGAAAATGATGAACTGATGGGGGAATTTGGTAATAGAGTCCTAAGTCTACCACCATAAAAAAATCTTCACCCCGCCATTTATACCCCAAGAGCTCAGACCGCATATTTTATAAATTAAAATGGTAAATGGGATCGTAGAGTTAGGCTTGGGTGTCCATTAGTGGGTCAGGTCCAGAGGTGGTCCTGGCCTCTTGGGCTTACGGGGTCTCTGGGGCAGTTTTCTTCATTTTATCAACCATAATAGAGAAACACAGCAAAAGAAAACAATAGGGGACTGGAAAAATACTTGAGGTGACGAGAGCGACATGAGGGAAGACCTACATAGGTTGTTTCTTTTACCCAGGTTCTCTGCTGGTAACAATGCAAACGATAAAAAAATGGTTGGGAGTAAAATGCGGAGGGAAAGGGTATTTTTAGAGTGAGGAAGAGGATGAAAACAAGAGGGTTGACGTCAGGATGATGTCAGCAGGTGGAAAAGTGGTGTACGGGGATGGGGTTAAGGCGATTGGGTAGGTGAGAGGCCACGTGCCTGACGTGTGGTACTGGCTTCGTACCCTTGACCTTTACCTTACCGTATTTACCTTCATACTTTAACGTGGAATGGTCGGTCCCCACCTGGATTTTTGGCGGGTCGATGAGCTTGCGACATATAAGAATTTCACCCCCTAGATAATCCCTGATTGGTTAGCCTATTTGCTAACATCGAAATTCCCTCTGCACGGTCTATTGAGTTGCACGAATATCTTTCGGGTTGCGCAATGCTTCGTCATGGGTCGTGGTTTCGTTGACCCACCTTACTGATTGTGCACAACTCCCCATGTTGTCTTACCTCCCCCATGACCTTTTGTTTTGATATGCGTGAGATAATTTTTGTCCATTCACGAGCCAACATGATGGACGGTGGATGATATCCATAAAGTGCCATAAATGGGGTCATTTTTGCTGTAGTATGGAAGGAAGTTTTATACCACCATTTAGCCAAAGTTAACCACTTAAATCAATGTGTTTATTTATTAGATACAAAGCAACAATGATACCCTTCCAAACATTTGTTCACTATCTCAGTTTTCCTATCAGATTGAGGATGATAAGATGAACTATGAGTTAATTAAGTACACAGATAAGAAAATAATTTCGTCCAAAAATTTCCAGTGAAAATGGGATCTCTGTCACTTACAATAATCATTGGGTTTCCATGTAGCTTTTGAATTGTTTCCATAAATGTCGTAGCAACTGTACCAGATTTGAATGGATGAGATAATGCACAAAAGAGTGCATACTTGGTAATTCTATCAACTACCATCATGATGTCACTCTTTCCTTTGTACTTGGGTAAAACTGTGATAAAATCCATTGAAACTTCCTCCCAATGTTGGTTTGGAATGGATAAAGGTTGTAACAGATGTGGGGCCTTAATTGTCTCAACTGTATTTTGTTGGCAAACCAAACATTCCGCCACAAACTTTTGAATATCAGATTTAAGACCATCCTAAGAAAATTCCTTAACCCTGTGATAAGTTTTTAAAAATATTGAGTGCCCTCCTAAGGGAGACATGTGCAATTCAAGAAGAATATTTTGTTTGAGTTGGGAATTATTAAAAAGTTATAAGTGATCCTTGTACCATAATGAATCATTTTTCTTGCTGAATGTATCTAATGTACTGGGATCTTGCTGCAACTTTTGAATGAGTACCCACACTTTTTTGTCATTCTTCCATTCATCCCTTGCTTAGGTTATCCAATCTGATGGTATAATAGAAATGGCATAATAAATTCTTCCACATCCTCATCCTTTCTCAAGAATGCATCCGCAACAACATTTTTCTTCCCTTTTTTCTAGATGATTTCAAATTCATAGCCTATTTCAACATCATTGTGACCCTTTTTTACTGCTCTTCTGAAGATAATATTTGTACTAAAAAGTATTTAAGGCTATCATGGTCCATTTTTACCTTGAAGTGTCTTCCCATTAGGTAAGGTCTTCATTTCTTAAGTACATGTAGTATTGCTAACCTTTCATTCTCATAAATAGCTTTGTGTAAATACTTTCCTTTGATTGGATGAATTTCAAAAGCAATGGCTCTTCTTTCTTGCATTAAAACAACACCAATTCCATTTCCTGAGGCATGACATTCCACAATAAAGGTTTTATTGAAGTCTGTAATGGCTAAGACTGATGCTTGGCACATTGCCTCTTTAAGATGTTCAAAGCCCTTAGTTGCTTCTAGAGTCCAAGAAAATGCATCTTTCTTTAGTAATGTTGTTAGAGGTGTTGTTATTCTCCCATAATAGTTAACAAAGTTGCGATTATAACCTGTCAACCTGAGAAATCCTTGTAAATGCTTTATGGTTGTGGGAATTTTCCATTGCTTAATGGCTTTAATTTTGTTAGGGTCTACCTTAACACCCTCATCAAATATAGTATGACCCAGATATTCCACCTCTTGTACTCCAAAGAAACATTTGGAGGTTTTTACATATAATTGTTTCTCCTCGAATAGTTTGAGCACCCTATCAACATGTTGATTATGATCCTTCCAAGACTTGTTGTAGATTAGTATATCATCAAAAAATATTAACACAAATTTTCTAAGGGTTTTAAAATGGAATTCATCAAACCTTGAAATTTAGAAGGTGCATTGGTAAGGCCAAAAAGCATGACCAAAAATTCATAATGACTCTGATGAGTTCTAAATGCTATTTTCGGAATGTATTCAGTCTTCATTCTTATTTGATGATATCCCGAACGAAGATCCAACTTGGTGAAGTAAATTGTCTCATGTAATTCATCCAATAATTCATCAATGATAGGAATGGGAAATTTATCTTTAATAGTGAGCTTGTTGAGCTCCCTATAATCCGGACACATGTGCCATGATCCATCCTTCTTGTGTACCAATACTATTAGAGTAGAGAAATAACTTTGACTGGGTTGAATTATACTGGCCTCTAGCATTTCTAAAACGATACGTTCAATTTGACTCTTTTGGGCATAGGGATATTTGTAAGGCCTGATTTTTGGAGGAACACTCCTTGTAAACAAATGAATAACATGACCATGATCACGAATAGGTGGGAGGCCTTTGGGAGTCTCAAATACCTTAGAATGATTGTCAAAGACTTTTTGGAGATCTAGAGAAATAGATGATTTTGATGTTTGAACATCTAGTGAACATAATTATGCAATTATGCCCTGTTGTTATTTATTTAAAATATTTTTCAAGCCATTAGAGATTATTATATTTCATAGTTTTTGTGCGATACCCCTTGATTCAACTTCCTTTCCTTCCTAAAAAAAATTCAAGAAACGTTCTTGACAATTAAATGCTATTGTAACCAAATATTGTAACCATTAGACTCATAGTACAACATCATCACCACCCATTGGAATGGAAAGCATTGGACTATTCAATACATATTCTCCCATGGATTGCTTGATACTATGGAATTTTCAAGAGAAATTTATAATTCCTCTATTATTGTATCTAACTGCTTCTACACTTGATATTATGCAAGTTGTAGGATTGGTATTAATATTTCAAGATAACCCTAAGGATACTCATATTAATGCTGTAAAGAGGATATTCAAGTACCTTCATATCACTCTTGACTATGGATTATGGTTCAAAAGGTAAACATTTCAATTTGATTACTTTTACTGATGTTGATTGGGCTAGTAGTATTGATGACAAGAAAAGTACTACAGGAGCAACTCACTTTTCGGCATATTTTTTGGTCTCTTGGGAAAACAAGAAACAAAGTTCTATCTCTTTTTCCATTTTTGAAGCTAAATATATAGCAGTAGCCCCTTATTACAAACATATTTTATGGATGAAACAAACTCTTAAAGACATGAATCTTGAGTATGAGGAGCCTCTTCCCATCATGATAGACAACACAAGTGTAATAAGAATGTCCAAAAATTCAGTTCTTCATTCCAAGACCAAGCACATATTAATCAAATATCATTTTCTAAGACAACAAGTAGTCAATAACATTGTAAAGTTGGAATATATTGCTTCAAATGAACAAATTGCAGATATCTTCACCAAGCCACTTCCAAGGGAGCGATTTGAATATCTTAGAGAAAAAATGGGTGTTGTACATTTTTGAAGGCATTGAGGAGTTTTTCATGGAGTTTGATGCTACCATATGGCTTCCACCAAGAGAATTTTCGGCTACAAAATTTGGAGAATGGGGGGTGATTGGTTAGTTGCATTCTTTTCAAGGCATTATGAACTATTTTTCTTGCTTATTCTTGATTCATTTCAATATGGATTTCTTCTTCATGTACATTACTTCTTTAAGATGGTGTGGTCTCAAATATTTTCAGGGGGATAATGTGCAACAACTTAGGCAGAGTATTCATTGCAACTCTTCAATGGAAGGACCCCATTTTTGGATATGTATCACATTGTTGTTATGTATTTTCTCTTTCCATGTACAAGCCCTTTCCATTGATTTGAAAGGGGGAGAAAGATTGAGTTTTGTATGTGTTCAACTTCAGATTGTTGTACGTAAATGTAATATTTTTTTTAAGAAGCTACAGGTTGACATCATTGGAAAAGGGGGAGTTTTTTGGCATGTTTGTGTTGCCATTGAGTTCACCTATTGAAGTATGTACCCATGAGTCCCTATGTATAATCTTGAGTCTGTTTACACTTGTTAAGGGTTGTTATGTTGATGTAAAATTTTGTCATAGGTATTAGAAGGCCTGTAGAAGAGATCTCATGAGGTAATAAGGCCTCATCTGAGGCTGAGCTACATGTGTGCTAGAGCTCTAGTTGATGATGAGTGTGTAGTATTGTCGAAGTTATGCAGATGATTTATTAATATCATGATGGGATTGGAAGGTTGTTTTAAAGGTTCAGATGATCCCCTAAATCTCTGTTGCAAATATGACAGACAAATTACTTGTTTTAGCTTATTCTCTACCTTAATCACATGGATAAAAGTCCGTGGGAGCGATTGAAACTTCCTAGACGGTGGCTTGTTGTGTTGTGGGAGCGACTAGTTGGATCTACTCAGTATTGGGCGAGCGACCAATGAAAAACACGATAAAATATCTAGATTCTGCATTTTCATTTGGAATCAAATTTCATTTGGTAAAGCTTAATGTCATAATTTTCTAGAAAAAGGCTGAGACAAGTTGTAGGGCCTCTAGAAGGTGATCAAATTTGAATTTATCAAAATTCTAGTGGAATGAGTGCCTTTATTTGGTCAAAAATTCCAGCTCAATCAAATCTAAAGAATGTGAACAAGATTTGGGAAAGTTCCATCACCTAAAGGGGTAATTTACCTCAGAAATTACCAATATGTGAAGGCAGGAAGTTCATTTGGTTGGTTCTTTAGTAGTGTGAGTGAGTGAGTGTGCATGGGTTAGAAGTGCACAACCAATAAGTTTTGTAGTAAGTTTTCATATTCATATTTTCAGTGTGCTTCAGATATTATTCTTCAGCAATGCTTCAGATTTGTATGCAGAGATTGAAGATTAGTTTGGAGAGTGTGTGTGGAAAGATTTTTTATCGCAATTGGAGTGTGAAATTGTAGTTGCATGAGTGTGCTTATTTTTTGCATATTTTTTTTATGCAACACTATTTTCAATTATGAATCATATTTTATTGTAGAAAAATTGTTTGTACTTCGAGTGGGGGCTTCAAGCTAGGTGCATGTTAATTGTGTATTATAGGAGTGGGTGGTCCAAGTTGGTTGTGGCCAACATTTCTCATTCCAGTCAATGGATGGGTGCTCCATCACTATTGGTGGCTAGATTATGTAATGTAAATGAGAATATTTTGAAGAAATAGATAATATTTTTATTTTTCATGTACATGATCTTGTTATATCTTTATGAAGTCAATTTATAAATAAGAATTATTTACTAAAATACTATTTTTATATTGTGGAAAATCCACATAAATTCAACTGATCTTGTAATATGCTAAAACAAAATACTTGAATCTATTCTACAAATTGTGGAAACCAATCGCACAATCACATGAACAAGAAAGAGAAAGAATTTCAATTGTACAACACAAAGATTTATATGGGGAAAGACTTAAAGCTAAAAACCCCGCTATATGTATATCACATTAAGTCAAGAATATGAAACAATACAATGCTTCTCTCAGGCTTGAGAGCTCTCTTCATTATCTTTGACTGTCTCACTAACAACCTATGCACAAGCTTCTCTTGGCACATTTTTCTATCACAAGCTCCATGCACAAACTTGTGCTTCCTATTGCTTGTTCTCACCAACTCATGCTCACCAAAAAAATGATAATATTGTGAATTATTTCCTCCTTTTAAAGTAAATTTTCTCTAATTAAGGAATGATTTATTTTAGGCCTTCTTATGACTACATGCACCACCTGTACGATTTGGATGATTATACAATTGATTGTACACTTCCCTTTAACTCCAATCTCAACTGGGTCTTCCTCAAAACTGACATGAAACAAATATTTATATTGAATTATCAGTTACCTTATTGATCATTTCGTGTGAATTAAACCATATTTAATTCACTGGAACTCTCACTAGCTCATCCATTAGTTAGAACTAGTTAAACTGATTTTAACTCAAATAAATAAGTTAAACAAATAAAACTCAAAATAAACTGCAACCGAACCCCATAAAACATAGAGTGAACTCTACATGCCTCCAGTTTGACCCCCAACTAGAATTTCATGAGCTAACTAAATATTCCCAACTCAGTTAAACTCATACAACTTATCATGTGATGTGGAATTACAATTTCCTGCTAATTTAATTAAGGAAAAATTAAATTAGAAGCCTCTTTTTATGCCATTTTAAATATTTCTTGTTCTCATTTTCAACATATATTTTCGTAATACTTATTCAACCCCAACCCCCCTCTCAATATTACTTCTTTATAACAAATATTTGAATAGAAATATATCAAATTCTTGTTAATATATTGTCAGGCCAGTAGAAAACTCTTCAAAGAAATTTTTTATTTTGCATTAAGACTGATCATAGATATATACATGGAGGGAGAGAATATTGGGATCTCCCAATGTCTCTTCATATTCCTATTATCCTTATTTTCTATTTACATTATTTTAAATGGATTACTTAATCCAAAAGATTAGGTGTCAACGTTGCCCCACTTAAGCTGAAGGGATGTTGGTGAGTCCAAGCATCGTTCTGAATATTTCAAACTTTTCTCTTCCAAGTGCTTTGGTTAAGATGTCTGCAATATGCTCATTTATGGAACAATGATGTAGGTGAATGCCTTGGCCTCAACATGATCTTGATCAAATGGTATTTTATATTGATGTGTTTCATTTGATCATGGAACTTTGTGTTCGTGGCCAACTTTATTGAAGAAGTGTTCTCAATCATGAGAGGAGTTGAATGCACTTGTTTCTCGTACAAATCTTCCACAATTTTCCCGAGCCACACAATTTCCTTTTTTTATTCAAATACTACCACATATTCTGTCGCAGTTGTGGAATCTACTGTAAGTTATTGTTTGTGTGACCTCCAAGAGACATCTCATGATCCAAGACTCATAGCATGACATGAACTAGATACCCCAGTTTCTTTATCTCCATCAAAGTCTGAATCAAAGTATCCAATCAAGATGATGTCACCCACCTATGTATAATTAAGTCCAAAATCTTGAGTTCCCTTCAATTACTTTAGAACTCTTTTTGCAGTAGACCAATTTCCCTCACAATGATTTTGCATAAACCTAGAGAGAATTCCAATAGTAAATGAAATGTATGGTCTCGTAGTAGTCGAGTAGTTGAGACTTACTACAAGTTGTCTATACTTTGTTGCATCCTCAAATTATTTTCCTTAAATAGATGTGAATTTTAAGTTCTATTCCATTGGAGTAGTCAAAGGGTTGCACTTAGCCATGCCAAACCTGTTCAATAGATCTCCAATATACTTCTTCTGATTGAGGAATAAAAATTTCAGATGTTGAGTTACTTCAATACCAAGATAGTAGTGAACATAGCCCAAGTCAGTCATTTCAAAACCTTCCCTCAATTCCTTATTTATGTATGCAATGTAGCTCTCATTGTTCCTTGTCATCAAAAGATTATCTACATACACCACGAAATATACAGCTCATTTTCCAATTTTCTTGACAAAGAAAGTTGAATCATTAAGATCATAATGTTTGAAGTTGAGTTTCATAATATTCTCAATTAACTTCTCATACTAGGCTCGAACTGCTTGCTTGAGGCCATACAAGGGTTTTTCAAGCTTACATACTTTGTGTTCTTTACCCTTCCCAAAAAATCCTTTGGATTGGGACATAAAAATATTCTCTTTCAAATCTCCATTCAAGAAAGTAGTTCTTACATCCATTTGATGGAATTTCCAACTGTTTTGAGCTGTTAAGGAAAAGAATGTCCCGATGGTAGCTCATTTTGTTGTGGGGGAAAAAGTCTCCTAGTCGACCCCTTCCTTTTGTGCAAAACCGTTTTCCACAAGCCTATCTTTGTGCTTGTCAAGTGAGAAATCTACTTTATAATTGTTCTTGTAGACCCATTTGCAGCCTATTGGTTTGGTTCCCAATGGAGGATCAACGAACTGATAACTGCCACTCTTTATCAGGGCATCATATTCTTTCTGCATCGCTTCATTCCATTCATCATGAGAAGAGGATTATTTGAAGGAAGTTGGTCCAAAATCTATAGACAACTTCAGTTCACAATCACAAGAATCATCCATATCAACACATGAGTCAAAATCTTCTACATCATCTCCATTTTTCATGGTTTTACTTCTTATTCCTGACTTTCCAACCTCATTAGGATGAACACTTTCAAGTGTCTTTGTTGGCCATTTTGGGGGACCTTTTTTATATGGCCCGGGCTGCTCAACTGATTGAGTTGGGGCTGAATCAAGATTTAGTCTCTCAATTATTTCAACCACATCACTCAACGTATCATCAGTGGCTAGAGCTTCATGTGGGGGAGAGAGTTCTTCAGAAGAATATTCCATAGATTGATCGAGTATATGAATCCCCCCTTCATGATGTGGAATCTGATTATCAAATTATTGAAAATAATTTGCATGTACGAATCTATCCAAACAATCAAGCTACCACTCAACAACATTGTTAGTCTTGGAAGATTCAATAAATATCACATCTATAGATACTACAAACTTCATATTAACTTGATCATAGAGACAATATTCTTTGGAGCTATTTGAATACCCCAAGAAGATACTCTTACGACTCCTTGCACCAAGTTTTTTTCTTTGTTCCTTAGGTATCAAGGCATAACAGGTGGAACCGAACACCTTGAGATGCTTTACCGAAGGAATGTGGCGAAACAACATTTCATAAGGATTCTTGTTTCAAATATAATTATATGGATGCCTATTCATTATATACACAACACATAGAACTACATCATCCCAAAGAATAAGTTTAACATTCTTGAAAAAAATCATGAAACGTAGCATATTTAAGATTGTCATGTTCATTCTTTCAGCTAATCTGTTATGTTGGGGATTATAAGGCACAATTTTTTTTATGTTTGATCCCATGCCGAAGAAGATAGTTTTAAAATTCATTTGAAGTGTATTATTTTCCCTTTTCAGTGTTAATAGAGCCAATATGAGATTGTGCATCATTTTCAATCCATGCATGAAAGTTCTTGAATGTTTGAAAAGAAACATATCTGTTCTTCAATAAATAAACCCAACACATTATAGTGTATTCATCAATAAATTTCATCATATATTTAATACCATTTGTAGAAGGAACATGCATTGGGACACATAAGTCTGAATGAATGAGTTCAAGTTTTCTATGTGCTCTGGAATGCGAATCATGAAAAGGTTGTTTGCTATGATTTCCTAGAATACAAGCATCACATTGCTTAAGTTTCCTAGGAATTGTAGGAAAACCACTAACACCATTTTTCTTCAACAAGTGAAGGTTGTCATAGTTTAAGTGTCCAAAATAGTATGCCATAAAATAATTGATGGAAATTTACCTTCATCATAGTGAGAGCTACATGAAAGGTTTTGTGCACAAGCAGAGGTACCTTACAGCTTCATAAGTATTTCTTCTTCTTTCCCCGTCATGACAAGTGAGTGCTCTGATGTTTTTCTAACCTTGACCTTGCTATCAAATATATGAATGGAGTTTCCTTACTGGTGGATGTGTACGAAAGACAAAGAAATTATCATTAGCTTCGAGAGGTATAGGAAATCATGTAGAATAAAGTTCAGAAGACCAGGAAATTTGAGCCCGATGATGCCAAGTCCCGATGGCTTGAGTTTTGACTTATTTGCAAAATATACTTCTTCATCAACATTTTTAGTAAATTCTTCAAAAAAATATCTCCTAAAAGTTATGTCGCAAGTTTCTCCCGAATCAAGCAACCAATCATCTTTCCAGGAAGCAAGTGAAGCATTGAAAAATTATTCAGTTACTCCAAAATTGCAACGTGCCACAACATAGTGAGAAGATTCGGGTGCTTTATTTTTCCCTTTGTCATTGGTTTTACCTTTGGGTTCATATCTTTCCTCCTCAATTTTATCCCAACGAAAATTACATGTAGATGCATCATGTCCATCTCTATTGCAACGTATCCAATGAATTTCATACTTTTCTCCTTGGAACTGTCTTCCCCCCTACCTCTAAAATTCCTACTTCACCTTCCTCTTCGACCACCTCTTCCTCTAGAAGAATATTGTGCATGATTCTTCTCTCTATGTGAAAGACACACAAATTCTTCAAAATACTGAGCATTTGTCCTCATCCCAAAATCCTTCGCTATCTCATCAAACTTCTTCTCAAAGGAGTCAAAGGTAATATCCTTGAGATTTCCACTTGCTTGCAATGACTCAAGATAATGTGAATAAGTGGGATATAGTGACTTGACATAAGCTATGAGAGGAATTTCGATTTCAACACCAGTGGTTTTGATTTCATGCATAAAGGATCTTACTTTTGATGCTAAATCAAGAGGATCATCAATTTTCAATTCAAGACTGAGCAAGTTAATCATCAGCTGGACAATTTGAAGTTCAGATTGTGAGTCATACAATTACTTCAACTTCTTTGAGGCTTCAAAAAAATTTGAGAATGGTGAAATATGGCGACTCTCCTCTTCATTTACGGATGATGCAATCAATGCATAGGCATTACCATTCTTATTATCCCAAATGGAAATATCCTTGTCTGAATTGGGATTTGCAGGTGCATTATATCTTTCTCCTTCACAAACCCTCTCCACAACTCATTGAAAATGAGAGTGTGTTTCAACTTCCTTGACCATTCAGGATAGTTCTCTTTTTTAAACAAAACTACTCCAACAATTGATATCAGTGAATACATTTTAAAATATGTGTTGTGTGTAAAAAAATGTACTCTGTTAGATATATATTGTGAAAAAATGCACTTCTGGTATATAAAAAACCACTTATGGTATATGTTTATATGAGAGAGTTTTTATACAGGGGAGGGAGTATATGGGTTGGGGGGGTTATATGGGGGAGGGGGAGTCAACGTATGGGAGGAGCTACTAAACAGGAGTAGGAGCAGAATTTTATAACTGTGATAGTTACAAAACTATTTGTTATGATTTAATTGGAGTGAAGTCAAGAGTATGGTGGTATTTATTAACCAAGATTTGGTATGTATTATAACCGAGAATTGGTATGAAAAGCTCCGTGGTATATTATATGTGCGGAGGAGGAAGTGTGGGTGTCATGGATGGGGGTGATACAAGCCCAAAGTTTGAATGATTTCAATGTAATACCCGCAAAGCGGTGGTATGGTGGTATAAACCAATGGTATGGGAGGTATTAACCAGGATTTTTCGGGCAGTATGTTGCGATATGGAAGATGGAGGGGTCAGAAGGAGAAACCATAGTGCATATTTAACACAAAAACATGATTCAGTGTATTACACAATCAAGATGTGATTACGCAAGTCCATGCAACACGTAACCACATAGAAGTTTTTATTAACGATGGGAAGTTATGTTGCTGGTATGGTGGTATGTATGCCACTAGTATGGAGAAGTGAGCGGTGGTATAATATGGGAATGTGGGGATTATTTTAAAACACTGTGCAGACCATACCACCACACAACACATCAATTTTTTTTTTCAGAAGAAGAAAAAACATTGTCTATTATCAAAATAGTACATGGTTCAAGTTGCATCTCCAGATAGATAATCTTTATACCAAACATTCCACCCATAAACTATGACTAGCTCATATATCAAATACATCAGCCCTATAAACAGATATATTAGCAACAGATAAAGCATCTAGATAAAAACATGGATTTAGCAGAGAAAACATTAACATAATTACTCGGAATATAAGCCTATCAACATATCCACAGAAGCATGTATCACTATGCCTCTATATCAAAACCAAAAAACCAGCTCGTCTGTTCACGTCAGTGACAACCTGCATATAAAAAAAACAAAACAGCCTTGCCTGTAAGAAGGTTCCATCCAGTCTAGCAATCAAACCAACTAGCCTGTATATGTCCCTGCAGGGCTAGGGAATAGGAATTTAATTTTTCCAGATGCATTGACCATTTCTATATTGATGAACCTGCATGATGCCAAAATCCATACCAATACCCCTCTTTGATAAACCATCTGCTCTAGTGTTCATCTCTTTGTATATGTGGGTCATAGTTGGCATGTTCATTTTTCCCCATAAACGCTGAGTCCTCATAAACTAGCCCAGAGAAGTAGGTTGGGATAGAACAGACCTTCCTGTGACGACATCAATGACAGTGCACGAGTCACCAAAAATAAAAGCCTCCTTAATGCCAATGTTGTAGCCATCAAGTAGACGCCCCATAGAACCATGAGTTTCGCAAGGATGTTGTTCCCATGTCCACCATTCTAGCATATTTGTATTCTCTCCACCTTGGAGATCTTGATCCATGCCCCACATCCCATCATCCCCGCCTGGCAAGCTCCATCAAAAAATATCACAGGGAGAGAAATAGGATGAGGCCTATTCCTGTGAGATCCATCAACAATGCCAACTGCCACAGGCACTCTAAAGTCTATGCATTTCATAATAGCAGCATGAACATGTGCATGGGAGAAAAAAATGCCCTAAAAAACATCCTGTTTCGAGCCAACCCTACTTTCCATATAAGAAATAAGGGAAGAGATTGAAATTTACCCTTAGTACTGTCCCATCTTCGCGCAGCCTCCATGAAATCCACAGGAATCCATAATGGATCAATATGTTGATTGAAAAGTCCCCAGATCTTAAGCACCACTGGACATGTAAAGAAAAGGTGTTTTACTGATTCATCAACATTAAAACATAGTACACAGCATCCCGGTCCTTGATAACCCCTATGCATGAGGGAATCCCATGTGAGGATCCTGTTCCTCCATACCAGCCATTCGAAAAGGAGGTTCTTGGGGGGTATGCTTTTTTTCTAGAAGGCAAAAAATCCATAGAGATACCATCCACAACAGAAAGGGAAATTAGATAGACATATGTTTCATGTACATTGACTACCCCCATCTTAATGACACCATCCCATGTAATCATGTCCCCCTCACACCTGTAACATAATCCTGCAGCCCTAATGTTTTGGATATATAACCTCCAATCCTCCCCGTCCCTGCCGGCAAGTCCAAGTGTCTTCGCTGTCATCATAATGGGAGCCTCATGAGCCTAATGCTATATAATTTGAAAAAAATGAAAGATCCCACGATGAGAGAGTCTATGGACAATCCGCATAGTGGGTATGGATTCATCCCCCAGACCATATATACGATCAGAAACCAATGAAATTTTTAAACCATTGCCAAAACACCAGACATGATTTTTAGCAAAGATTGGGATGATCTTCTTGAACCCCAGCCATATCTCCGAAATACATCTGGGCATGACAAACTGACCATATTACAATTGATGAAGCGGATCACCACGTAGATATTTGATTCATATGATATCATTCCATATATCATTCCCAGTAAGAGCCCTCCATAAAGACTTAATGAGAAATGCTGTGTTGAAAGCACAAATGTTCAGAATTCCCCATCCGCCACACCTTTTGGGAAAACATAATAGCTCAAGCTTGCAAAGGTGTATTTTTCTTTTCATCCTCGACCCTCCCCACAAGAACTTAGCCAATATTTGATTGAAGCTAGAAACAATTTGTTCTGAAAAGTAATATAAATGACCCTAATATACTGTCATCTTCCTGAGAACCGCTTGGATCATGACCACTCTGCCCCCCAACAAAAGCCACCTATGAGTCCATCTGCATATTTTGGCCCTCACCCTCTTCAGCAACCACCTCCACTCCTTCACCCGATACCCACATGTTTTGATTCTACATCCGAGATATGTGAAACTGTCCTCAGCCTTATTTATGTGTACACCCATGAAACAACCAATAAAATTGATCTCCTCTTCATCACCATGTTTAGAAATAAGGAAAGATTTGGCCTTATTTATACAAAGACCAGTAGCCCTACCAAAACGATATAGTAGGTAATGAATATAGAACCAGTAATTTCTGATGATTTTGTAGAAAATGAGAAGGTCATCAACAAAAAGTGAGTGAGTGATACTTACATCCTTGGAGAAGGAAAATCCAGATATAAAACGAGATGTCACCACCATCTTCATTAACCTGCTAAAACCATCCATGACCAAAATGAAAATGAGGTGGGATAAAGCACATCCCTGCCTAATCCCCTGCTCAGCTCCAAAAAATTTTGTCGGTGAACTGTTTATAATAACAACAAAAATCGCAGAGGAGATACATGCCATAATCCATCTTATTATATGAACAGGAAAACCAATCTTAAGGAGCATCATATGGATGTATGACCAATCTACAGAGTCGTAAGCTTTATATAGATCAATTTTCATGATGAGAGCCTCCTTCTTACCAACATGCATGGAGTGCATGACTTCTTGTGCTATCGCGATTGCATCATGTATTGATCGACCCTTCAAAAAGCCATATTTCTCCTTGGAAATGTGCTTAGACAAGGTCAACTTCATCCTATTTTCTATGATTTTAGATGTAATCTTATATAAAATATTACACAGAGCAATCGGCCTAAAATATCTGAAGCTTTTAGGAGCTGACGACTTCGGGATGAGCGCCAAGAAGGTGGAATTTATATTGGAGGGGATATGTCCCGAAGTTCTCCCATATTCAACAATCTCCATTATCTCATCAGCCATGATAAGAAATGGATATAAAATTCTGCTGGCTAGCCATCCGGGCCAGGGCATTTATCATGAGCAAAAGACTTTAGAGTTAACTCAACTTCCTCCTTAGAAACTAGAGCATTTAGATGCTGAATAGCCTCATCATCAAACATCTGTGGCATGAAATGAAGGATCCATTCCTGACATTCAGGTGATTTATTCTGATCAGCCTTATAAAACGTCAAGAAATGCCGAAAGCTTCCTCCCCAATCTCTTCTTTTGTATGATCATAGGTACCATCATGTTTCAGTATATTTCAAATTTCATTTTGATTTCTCCTCGCATTTTCGGTTTTGTGAAAGAACTTTGTATTTCGATCTCCCTCTTTTAGCCACGTAATCTTGCTTTTGAGCTTCCATGTAATCTCCTCAATCTTCAAGATCTCATCCCTTCTTTGTTGTAAAATGACCATGGAAGAGTAGGTCATTCCATCCGGGGCACAGTTGACAAAATTTGAGTAGATTTTTCTCAGTTCCTTATATATATCATCAAGCTCCTCTCTGAGCTTTTTCTTTCTGCGAATTTCCAAAGCTTTTGTAATACTCTTTATACGTTGTAGCTTCACTTGGAAATGTGCCCATCCTACTAATTTGGAAACCCACTGTTTCTGAATGATCATATTGTATTCTTCATCTTGAAGCCAGGCACGATTGAATTTAAAAGGAACTCCATTTTTTCTGCTCTCAATTCGCTAGGACAGGACAACGACCATATGGTCTGAAATATCAGACATGTGAGTAAAACTTTGCATGTTACCCATCCATGCCACCATATGCTCCTTAACCATCGCTCTGTCAATCCTTTTGCCGATAAACTCATCACCAGTTCTCCTATTTGTCCACGTGGGAATAATAGGATTTGGAAGAATATCAACCATCTTTGTCCTCTCCAAAATCCCACCAATGTATACCGCCATCGGATCAGCCCGTGACCGATGTCCCCATGATTCATTGATCCGGAGGGTCGAATTGAAATCCCCCATAGAAATCAGGTTTTGAATGGTAAAAATACCTGAACTATCCATTCGCTTCCAAAATTCATGTCTATTTCAACATGGGGCATATAGGTTGAGAATATTTAGAGTATTCGTGATCCCACCGATCTTACCAGATAATACGATGCCACCAAAAAACCTATAGGCCATAAAATTTGCATATGTCAGATTCCATAAAGCCAAAATGCCACCCGCATGACCCACATCATCCACCGCCGCCACTTTCAACCCAGCCTGATGGATAGGATACATCTGATAGCTTTAACTCTATCGCATAGAGTTTCCTGAATAAGAACTATGCTAGGACTCAACAAATTTAATATATCTTTGAGGCGCAAGAGTTTTGAGGGGTCGCCCATACCCCTAAGATTCAAGGAGAGAATAGAAATCATTTGGAATTGTCCAAGGGATTGCGTGCTCTAAGCATCCCATTGTCATCCACAACAAAAATGGGAATATCCACCAGATCAACAAAATCATCATTAAACAAGGATTTAGACTTTGGCCTCCCCTTGAAGTGTCTCGATCCCCTTTTGGTGCCTTTTCTAACAGTAATGTTGTTCCCGGATTCAGGAGGAATAGAAATCTCATGCCGTTGTGGGGCTTTATCAAAAACCATTAGGGAAACAAGGTCGATGTTAGGGTTACCCAACAAAGATTCAAAATCACTTCCTACAGAATTCTTGGGGGAATCCGTTATATCCAAGGCTGCATCCTATTGAAGTGAGAGGGGAGGGGATGCCCATTCCAAAGGTGGCATAGACGAAGATACATATATCTGTTTAGGGGAAATGTGTGTAGGCCCATGACTTGAAAAATGAGGGTGGGGCAAAGACGAAGAAAGTGGGGAGAGCACTTCAGATCAAACAGGTTTTCTGACAGATATATAAGATGGACATGATTCCATCATAGGCCCCAAATTATTGGTTGTGTCATTGTCGTCGGGTGGGTGGGACTCATCCAAAACTTGCAAATGAGCAACAACATCTTTGGGCCGACCATCCGACCCAATCCCCATTCCAATCCCTGAAACCCCAAGAGATCCAGAAGAAACATGAGTATTAATCATCGGGAAAACAATGGAGTTTTGGTTATTCAAGAGAGGCTCATTACTCAAATTTTGAGAAAATACAAGTACATGTATCTCATTTGCATAGGGAGGTTCCAAATCAATAGGAGCAATGTGTTTGTGCTCAACCTAGTCTCCTAAATTGAGTTCATTTAATTGTCAACCAGGGTTGGTAAACTGCTGAAGTGAAGTGCACTGTATGTGCCTAGGTGTTTGTCTCTTAAT
Organism: Pinus albicaulis; assembly: GCA_034641835.2. Taxonomy (NCBI): domain Eukaryota; kingdom Viridiplantae; phylum Streptophyta; class Pinopsida; order Pinales; family Pinaceae; genus Pinus; species Pinus albicaulis. The sequence goes on along the minus strand of CM076572.1, from coordinate 1,449,317,021 downwards.
GCATTGTGTTTAGTGTTTTATGATGTTTTTGGTCTTTTATGATGATTTATGATGTTTTTGGTCTTTTGTGATGATTTATGATGTTTTTGGTCTTTTGATGGTTTTTATGTTCACAAGGAAAATGACTAGAAAGCTAGTGGAAAGAAGCTACTGGTTAAAAACAAAGTGAAGCCTAATTGGTTGATGACAAATGACAAATGCAAATGCAAATACTGAAACAGAATCAAACCTAAACTATGACTAAGCAGAATACCAAGCTTGATAATGACTTCAAGAAAATGAATCAAAACATAAACTTAACTTGTCCAATTCTTTCATCAAAGGTATTTTGGAAGAGTTTGAGAAATGGTCAGCTAAGTATACAAATTCTCCTAACTAAACAATTAAACAACCAGCTTATAATGATGCAACATTTTATCCATGATTAAAGATTTGTTGAAACATATTTGGAGGAAAACATTGGTACCATCATAAGATTTCTACTCTAAGACTAGTTCCTAACTCTATTTTGCAACTTAGTTTAACATCACTAAACCTTACTCAAGAGTTATAGATTTCTTTTTAAAGTAGTCTTTTGAGGAAAGGCTTTGTTTATGAAGTGGTAAAGAAGTTGCAAAGTACTTTAGGCCTTGAAATGATACTGTCTTCTGTTCATATGGTTATGAATCAATTATAGATTTGGAACAAGAAGAGGTTTTGTAAATAATGAAGGCCGTTTTGTTAAGTTTAACAACTGATGTAATCTAATATGCAGTGGATGACAACTAATTGTGGAATGTAAATACAATGAGCTAAGCTAAAACTGAACTAAAATGTCACCAGTCTGCAAGAAACAGTGTTGAACTAACAAGCCATTATCAAACTTTAAACAAAACAACAGAGCATGAATTGAATGCAATTTGACTCCGGAGTACCCTAACTAAGTTATCATGCATTAATCTATGGGATTCTACAGCCTGTTTTTTCCATCATGAATGGTATTTTGGAAGAGCTTTTTAGAACAATCCTGGCTGTACAATTCAGTGCAAATGTAAACATAAAGACTGAAAGCAATTTAAAAACTAAGACATCACAGCTATCTCCTACCCATCATTATGGTATTTTGGAAGAGCTTTTTAAGAGTAAGATCAGCTATGCTACTTAGTGCAAGCAAACAACTGAAACATTCAGTATCACAGTCATGCCTTAGACATCATAAGGATTTTTTGGAAGATTTTTCTTAGTATAAGTTCAACTGTGATAATGAACAAAAGAAATTACAAATAAATCCTACAACACTACAGCCATTTCCCATTCATTATCATGATCTTTTGGAAGAGTTTCTTAGAACAAGTATAGCTATAGTGGCTAATGAAATTAACTATGAACTCAAACTTAAAAAACGTGAAAACAACTAAGATACTTATCTAAATTACGAAAGTAAAGCCGTGCAGGAGGCAGGGGCCCTCTACCACCAGACGGAATCTAACTCAAAATCAACTCAACGCGTTCAAAGCAATGTTGTCTTCTTCATTAAAGAAAAATAACTTGAAACAGAGTATTCTCGGTCTTCCGAAAGATAACAATCAATCCATGAAATCTAAGCAAAATCTAGAGTTTGTCTCTCGGTTTCCCGAGTGCTTTTATAACAAATCTACATAACAGAACTTGCAACACTACGGGGATCATTGTGTTTCATTATCAAAATCGTACTAGGAATCTAAAGATGGCAGCGTAAAGGGAAAAAGGAAATCTGGACTGTCCTAGTCCTATTAGAAGTCTGCCTCCTTGAATGAGTTCCCACGTACCAAAACCACGTCCAGAATTTGGTTCATTCTTCATGGTGAGCAACGAACGATGAGGACATGATGTGGAATATACCCATGTGTGGCTTTTCCTGAGAGGACACCTAGAACATGCTTGAACGTGAAGACAGCTGCAGAATTGGCGGTTAGCTACGGAATGTCTGCATTCTGTAGCTAGTTTCAGTTCACAATGCATTACAATGACAAAATCACAAAACTTAGCAAGTTAGCCATGTTAATCATTCTAAAAGTAATTTTAACTAATTTCATTGATCAATTGGGCCTGGGATAACAATGGACAAAGGAAAATGAGGTAAAGTAAGATGAAAGAAAGCACAATCTTGGGGCTCAACATACCCCCACTGCTAACTTCTTGCATGTCCTCATGCAACTTATTTCATAAACTCAGAGAGTTCTGCAAGAACATCCAACCCTCTCCTTCTTCTTTGCCTGGAAGTTAAAGGTCTTCTGGGTTTTCTGATGACTAGTTTGAACCTTAAGTTGATAAGTGCTCTGATTAGCTTCTTGTTCCTCTTTTTCAACTTTTCATTAGCCTTTTCCACTTTGTCCATTTGTAGAGATAAGGTTGAGTTCATACTGGTTTTGAGTTTGACTTGTTCCTTGAGAATATCATTCTCAGTTCTGATATGTCTATTAAGTACTTCCAACTCATACCTATCTCTTCTTAACACATCTATTTCGGACAGTGGAGGACTAGGGGTTCTATCTCTACTCTCTGAAGCTTTCCTTTCCAATGTTTCAACATAGTCATAAACTTCTTGCTGAGCAGGGTCAATTTCAGGGGTTTCTTCATTAAAATCCTCTTCAACATCTTATTCAATAGATGTTTCCTCATCTTCTATATTTATCACCCCTGTTTGTTTGATCTGAGTTTTCCTTAGTTTCCCCCTGAGTCTATGGCTTCTTCTTGGCTGGGATGATCCCTCTCCTTTTTCTGTGGCATATTTTCTGATTACCCTCTCTTTCTTAAGTTGTCTCTTAATTTGAGTCAACTTCTCCGAGATTATTTCTTCACTACTTTCCTGTATTGTTTTGTCAATTTCAATTTTAGAGGCTCTCCATTTTCTGCTTCTCCTTGTAGGCTGATGTTCAGGTGAGGGCTCTTTTGGTTCCTCAAAATGATTTCTTATCAATAAATTATCCCAAGTATCTTTTGTTTTGGCTAAATGGTGTTCAATTAAAATCTTAACCAAGCCATGATGGTATAGAGTTGTCTCTAGGAATTGGACTCTCCTTTGAACACAAGAAGCCATCTTTTTCAAACTTTGAAGCAAGAAATAGGGCAAGTTTAGCTCTTCCTCCAGAAAATGCATTATCAATCTAATATGGTAAACATAAAATGTGCCATATCTACCTTCACATGTGATAAATTTTTGTAGAATAAGCAATATGTTTCTCCATTTATTTTTTAATGCAGAACTTGGAATTCCCTTTTTAAACACAGTGACATCCATACCTGGTGATTTTAGGATTTGCTTCCATGATTAATTATGAAATTATCTATTTTTAAACCATCTCTCTCCATGTCTAAGAAATCCTGTTGCTTCTGCAATAAAAACCTCCATGACAGTGAATTTAACATCTCCAACTTCAACCTCGGCTCCTTTGAATGACCTTGCAAATGTTTTAGTAACTTCTTTGTGGAAGCCATTAAATTTCTCAAGAAATTGTAGCCATCCTGCCTGTTGCAACGTTTCTCTACTTTGAGGGTATTCTTCCAGGTATTTTGTGCCCACTGGTTCAGTTCTTACAATGAGGCCCATAATTCCTTTCTTAAATCTTCAGATTAGTACTCTTTCTGCTCACGGAAACAATAACTTCAACCTTCAAACTGATGTACCTCTGGTTCACGGTGATAGTGCTTCAATTTTCAAACTGATATATCTCTGCTTCTCGGTGAAAATGGCTTCAAATTCCACACTGATATATCTCTGCTTCTCGGTGATAATGGCTTCAAATTCCAGACTGATATACCTCTACTTCACAGTGATAATGCTTCAATCTTTGCTTCTGGTGATAATGCTTCAATCTCTGCTCACAGTGATAGTGGTTTGATATTTCAAAGTGATATACCTCTGCTCACAGCGATAGAGATATCTCTGTTTTGCGGAATGAAATGATGAAGGGCTGGCTACGGAATGGAGTGATGGAGGTAGTTACGGAATGAGTTAATGAAGTGAGGTGAAGAAAACAAATCAATGAGTGAAAAGACTGCGGAGATTTTTACAACGGATTCAAAAATCATCATTAAATGATTTGGCTGGGTGACGTGAGGAAATCAAACACTTCAGCCTTTTTAACCGCTTAAATGATGGTCGGGTATAGAATTTGAAATGAGAAATTTTTATTCAAAGTTTGTGGAGGGTATATTTGACATGATCAATAAAAATAATCAAAACACTTTTTCGAATGATTCATAACTAAAATTATACTAAAGTTTATGATATGCCATTATAATCAAAACTTGTTACCTTTGCTTTTCATCTGCTTTTTGTGGTCCTCATATACTTGGTTCTCCTCTGGAAACCATTATTTTGTGAGTCCTCATAATTCCTCTTAATTTTGCTTGTTTATGAATATACTGAACCATTTTGTTGCAATTCAAATGTCTGTTGATTAGTGCCTTCAGGATCTATAGCTGCGAAATGACTGTCTGGCTGCGGAAAGTCTGATCAGCTGCAAAATGTCTGTTTAGCTGCAGAATGTACCTGTAGAGAATTTTAATCATGGAATGGAGTGATTTGGAATATAAGTGAAATGTTATATGGCATGAATGAAGATGGATGATGAGACATGATATGTATGAAGTGGATGATGAAATGGAATGGATTCAATTTATGAAATGGAGTGGAAGAATATAGGAAATGTCCTGCAATCCATGACATGTGTTATTCATTTGCAGCAAGACATCAAACTTTAAATTTTGACATGGAAATGAGGTGGATGAAGTATGGAATGAGATGAATGATATATGGAATGAATTGAAGTATGAATGAATGAATGAAATGGAGTATGGATGGATAAGTGAATGGAATGAAATGAAATGAGATGGATCATAAGTACAATGGATCTAAACTTATGATTTTGTAACAGCTGCTTGCAAAAAAAAAATGGAAAAGTTAGAGTGTCAGAAAGACTCTGATTTTCACTCTATCTTTTCTGTATAAACATGCCAATCAATAATTGGTTTTCATGTTTATACCTTATTTATTTATTTATTTATTTTTTTTCAAAGAGAAATGCTTCAGAAAATTTAATCAAGTTGATGAATAAGAAAGATTCTTCTTCATTAACTTCACATCACTGATTTCTTGGAACTTCTTGACAAATTCTTCTCTTGAGAGTGGTTTGTGATACAGCTTCAATCTATGACCATTCACAAGAAAAGTGACCTCTTCTTCATCTATATTTCTGATTTTTACTGCCCCATTATCAAAAATTTCAACAATTTCATATGGCCCAAGCCAATGTGTCTGAAATTTAACTTGAAAATCCTTGAATTTTGAATCAAACAAGAGAGCCCAGTCACCCTCTTTGAATTTCTTCTCTTTGATGTACTTGTCATGCCATCTAGCCCTTTGCTGTTGGACTAGACTTGTTTTATGAACTGCATCTTGTCTGATCTCATCCAATTCATTAATTTTCTCCAGTCTATGCTTTTGTGCCTCCGTTAGATCAAGTCCTAGCTGAACTGCCATCTTGAATGTTTGAATTTGGAACTCTATGGGAAACAAAACTTGCTTTCCATAAAAAAGCTCATAAGGAGTATGGCCTGTTGTGTTTCTCCATGTAGTTCTATAGGCCCACAAGGCTTTAGGAAGCCTATCTACCCAATCTCTTCTATGTAAATGAACAGTCTTTGTTAGGATCCCTTCAATAACTTTATTGGTAGACTCCACTTGACCATTTGCTTGTGGATGATAGGGAGTAGATTTTCTATGCCTAATTCTGTACCTCTCCATCAATTGCTCCACTAGCCTTGATGTAAATTGAGCTCCTTGATCTGTAACAATTTCCCTTGGGACACCAAAACGAGTAAAAATATCCTCAAAAAGAAAAGTAACTACGGATGCTTCATTAGCAACAAGTAATGGCTTGGCTTCTACCCATTTAGTAACATAATCAGTGCAAACTAATATATATCTCTTTTGTCTTGATGGAGGACTAATAGGTCCTACAAAATCCAAAGCCCATTTTTTAAAAGGTTCAATATGTACCTGAGGTTGTAATGGCATCTCACCTGAAGGAGAAGGTTTCCCTACCCTTTGGCAACTGTCACACCTTTTGACATACTCTTTAGCATCTTTAAACAAGGATAGCCAATAATATCCTAAATAAGAGAATTGACCCAGTTGTCCTCCTATCAACAAAGTATCACCACCAGAGTTCATCATGACATGCTTTGAAGTCTCAGGCTTGTCTCATCTTCACGAACATCTCCTAATGATCCGTCTTGGACTTGTCTTTGTATAACTCAGTAGCAACCCATGAATATTTTGCACTATCATAAATGATCTTTCTTTTGTCTCTGCATTCATTATTGAAGGAAACTTTCCTGAAACTAAATAATTAGCAATGTCAGCAAACCAAGGATTTTGAGTAGAAATTGCAAAAAGATATTCATCAGGAAATTGATCTTCAACTGGAGTGTCATCTTTGATGTTTTGGAGTCTAGATAGGAAATCAGCTACTGTGTTTATTTTTCCAAGCCTATCTAGAATGGTAATGTTGAATTCTTGTAAAATTAATAACCATCTTATGACTCTTCCATTAGTAATTGATTTGTTCATTAAGTATCTAATTGCAGAATGATCAGTGTGAACAAAAGTTTCATAGCCTGTTATATAGTATCTAAATTTGTTTATGGCATGAACAACAACTAAAAACTCTTTTTCAGTTACAGTATAGTTTAACTCTGCAGGAGTCAAATTTTTACTGGTATAGTAGATGGCATAAGGAATTAGGTCTTTTTGTCCCAATACTGCTCCTAGTGTTGTATCAGAAGCATCTGTTGAGATATGAAAAGGTAACTTCCAGTTAGGTCCCCTTAATATAGGTGCTTCAGAAATTTTGGTTTTCAGGGTCTCAAAGGCTAACTGGCAATCAGAATTCCACTTGAATTCACAATCTTTGGTAAGTAATTTGAAGAGTGGAGATGCTATCTTAGTGAAGTTTTCTATAAATATCCGATAATATCCTGTAAATCCTAGAAAACTCCTAACATCTTTTTGACAACTTGGAATAGATAAGTTAGAGATGACTTCAACTTTTGACTCATCAACTCTAATCCCATCCCCTAAAATGTGATGCCCCAAAACAATACCTTCAGTAAACATCATGAAACATTTCTCATGACTAAGTGAAAGATTTGCTTCTTGACATCTCTTTAAAACTTTTTCCAAGTTTGCTAAGGCTTCTTCAAATGTGTTTCCATAAACTGTGAAATCATCCATGTATACTTCTACACAATCATGTATTAGATCTGAAAAAATTCCTAATACTGCCCTTTGGAATGTTGCAGGTGCATTGCATAATCCAAATGGCAATACTCGGTAAGCATAGGTACCCCAAGGACAGATAAATGTGGTTTTGTCTTGATCTTCAAGTGCTACTTGGATTTGATTGTAACCACTAAACCCATCTAGGAATGAGAAGTACTTTTTGCCAGCTAATGTATCTAACACTTGATCTATGAAAGGTAAGGGAAAATGGTCTTTAAGAGTAGCTTTGTTTAGTTCCTGGTAGTCAACACATACCCTCCATTTACCATTTTTCTTTGGCACAATTACCAAATGAGAAACCCACTGACTATCTGAAATAGGATAGATGAAGTTGACATTTAACAATTTTTTCAATTCTTCTTTAACAATCTCCCTAAGATTTGGATTCATCCATCTTTGAGGTTGTCTGATTGGTTTTCAATTTTCCTCTATATAGATGTGATGAGTGCAAGTCTTGGGGCTTATCCCTTTCATGTCAGTGTATTCCCATGCATATCCAGAATAATGTCTCTGTAATACTTTCACTAACTCTTCTTGTTGAGATTTTTCTAGATTTTTATTTATGTTCAAAGCTTTGCCTGGAAATATCTCACTTGTAGAGCTGCCAAATTTATCCATAGAATGAAGAGACATCTGCCTTGATGACAAAAACTCAATATTGGATCCCTCTTGAAATGATTCATGTTTGTGTTCCGGAGAGGATTCAAAGTTTTCTAGAGTATTCAGAATTTGATTATCTTCACTAATTTCTGAAATTGTGAAGAGAGGTTGTAAATCTTCTTCATCCTCTATCCATTGAGTGTCATCTAGATCTATAATTGTCCTAGCTGGAGGATATAAAGTGAATTTCTTAGTTGAACTACCATCAGAGATGTACATATCACCTGATCTACAACTAATAAAAGCATCAGCTGTAGCCAACCAAGGTCTTCCTAATATAACAGGATGTCCTCCTAGATTATTCTTAGGAGTTAGGATCATGAAATTCACAGGGTACTCCCAAGAATCTAGGGACACTGAAATGTCTTCTATTACCCCATCCGGTTTGATCACAGATCTGTCTGCTAACTGTAATAGTGTGGGTGTAAAGAGAAGATTAGGAAGTTTCAGTTTATCCATGATTTGTCTACTCATGATATTGATTGCTACTCCTAAATCAATGAGTGTGTTTTGGATTTCAATTCCATTGATGTGAATTTTGACAACTGGATTTCCTGGGTCAAGATACTTTGGAATAGAAATCTTGCCCATCATAATGTCTTCTATTTGTCCTGCCAGTTGAATTTTCTTTGTTTCTCTTATTCTTTTTCTTGTTTTCTTCATGCTCAACTCCTTTATTGTTTTGGCTAAAATTGGAATTTCCTTGATGGCTTGTAATAATGGAATTTTAATACAAACATTTCTCAGCTCATCTAGGAAATCATAATTAGGCACCATAATTTGTTTTTCTACACCTCTATCAATTTGTAATCTTTCTGGAAAGGGAGGTATAGAAGTAGATGTGGATGGTTGCTCTAATACATGAGTTGAAATTATTGGATCTTTTTGCTTTAATTTTTCAATGTTTGGGTCTTGAAAAGATGTGTCTTCCTCAAGACTTTTATTCACCCGTAGAGAGTCTTCCTCAGAGTTATCTTGTTCTTGTATGATCACAGAAGGTTTCCTCTTTTCAAGTATTCTTCCATACCTAAGTTGAACATCACTAAGGTCTAAAGGAGTAATTAAATAAGTTGGAAACTGTTGGCCTTCTATCATGTATGTGTTTTGAGGATTTTTATTATTGGGGTTTGGTATGGGTTGAGCAGGAAATTGATTTGATTGTTGAGGGAATGGTAATGGAAGTGGTTGATTTTGATGTGGTGGATTCTGATGATGTTGTTGAGAATTTTATTGAAAGTTTTGTTGAGGATTTTGAGGATAAAAATGTGGGTATGGTGGATAGGATGGTGGATACTGATAGTACTGAGAGTATCTTCCAAAGGGATTTTGTGCTCCTTGTGCCCAAGCTTGAGATTTATTTTGAAATTGAGGCCAAGGTTGCTGCCAAGAATTCCAAGGTGGAGGTTGATTATACATTTGATCATGGAATCCTTGTGTTTGAGGTCCCTGCCAAGGTCTTCTAGAGACAAAATTAAGAGATTCCGTGGAATCTGTGGGAGTTTCCTCCTAAAAGACAACTTTGAGACCAGGAAGAGAAGGACAATTCTTGGTCTCATGTTTTTCAGAACAAATGACACAGGTCTCTACAACTTTTACATCCAATGGACACTCTCTCAAGGCATGTTTCTTTCTACATTTGGGACAAAAGATTGCCAAGGCATCAGATTCATCTTTTTGCTTGTTTTGCATCTTAAGGGTGTCTATTTGTTCACTAATACTCCCTAAGATGTCAGATTTAAAATCATCAAGCATATGTCCTATTTATGATCTACTTACTGTCCCAGAAGCAGACTTACTTGCCCTTGCAAGAGCAGGATCTCTTGGACCTTTTACAGTTTTAGATTTCCCTCTTGAAAGGTTGATACATAACTCAGATATTTCAGGTAATGTGAGCTGTGATATATCCCCTTTTCCCATCATGTTAATGATATCCAACCATTCATCCCTAATTTTTTTCAACAAAAGAGCTTTTAAGGTGTCTTGATCTAAGTTTTCCATTTTTGCTCTTTTGATGTTGTAATGAAATCTCTCCAACAAATCTTCCAAGTTTTCATCTTATTTTTGTAACATCTTAAACACTTCTTCCTTATGATTGACCGGCATACAATAATCCAAATACCTCTCTAGAAATGCTTGTTTCATGTCTTCCCATGTCCTAATAGAACTGTTGATCAAACTCATAAACCACTTCAATGCTGCTCCTTTCAATGTTGAAGGAAATAGTTTCAGTTTTTTAGCATCTTGTAAGTAGTCATAAGTTCTACACAGAACTTCAAATTCAAATAGGAAGGTTTCAGGATCTTCAGTTTTAAGTCCATAGAAGTTTGGAAGGACAGAGGGTGAAATGTTTTTCATGGTTGTATTGGTTTTTTCATCAATTATAGGGAACCCAAAAGAGCTTCCTATTCTACCTCTTCCTCCATCTGCACCTCTACCTCCTTCTCCTCTACCTCTACCTCTACCTCCAAATAGTGTGTGTTCTCCATTAAAGACTCCTCCTCCTCCTTCTTCTGCCATGGTTGACTCTCCTGTGGAAGTGGAAAGGTTTGTGTCCCTAATAGGAGTTTTTAAATCTTCTTCTATGGCAGGTTCAGTGGATGAAGTGGAAGGTTTCTCTAATGGAATAGCTGACCTTAGATCTTCTAGAAGTCCAGGATCAGTAAAGGATGGAATGTGGGTCCGAGTTGAAGGTGTACTAGCTCTTGGTCTAGGTGAAACAAGTGGTGTTCTAGGAATCAAATTTATGTTTCTGCTGCTTATGAATCTACCCCTTGAGTCCCTCTCTCTATGCATATAATTGTTTTTGGGAATTAAGAAACAAAGGTTACCTAGTTTTCACTTCCCCGGCAACGGCGCCAAAATTTTTGTGCTCAACCTAGTCTCCTAAATTGAGTTCATTTAATTGTCAACCAGGGTTGGTAAACTGCTGAAGTGAAGTGCACTGTATGTGCCTAGGTGTTTGTCTCTTAATGCGTTTTGTTTAGTGTTTTATGATGTTTTTGGTATTTTATGATGATTTATGATGTTTTTGGTCTTTTGTGATGATTTATGATGTCTTTGGTCTTTTGATGGTTTTTATGTTCACAAGGAAAATGACTAGAAAGCTAGTGGAAAGAAGCTACTGGTTAAAAACAGAGTGAAGCCTAATTGGTTGATGACAAATGACAAATGCAAATGCAAATATTGAAACAGAATCAAACCTAAACTATGACTAAGCAGAATACAAAGCTTGATAATGACTTTAAGGAAATGAATCAAAACATAAACTTAACTTGTCCAATTCTTTCATCAAAGGTATTTTGGGAGAGCTTGAGAAATGTTTAGCTAAGTATACAAATTCTCTTAACTAAACAAGTAAACAACCAGCTTATAATGATGCAACATTTTATCCATGATTAAAGATTTGTTGAAACATATTTGGAGGAAAACATTGGTACCATCATAAGATATCTACTCTAAGACTAGTTCCTGACTCTATTTTGCAACTTAGTTTAACATCACTAAACCTTACTCAAGAGTTATAGATTTCTTTTCAAAGTAGTCTTTTGAGGAAAGGCTTTGTTTATGAAGTGGTAAAGAAGTTGAAAAAGTACTTCAGGCCTTGAAATGATACTGTCTTCTGTTCATATGGTTATGAATCAATTATAGATTTGGAACAAGAAGAGGTTTTGTAAATAATGAAGGCAGTTTTGTTAAGTTTAACAACCGATGTAATCTAATATGCAGTGGATGACAACTAATTGTGGAATGTAAATACAATGAGCTAAGCTAAAACTGAACTAAAATGTCACTAGTCTACAAGAAACAGTGTTGAACTAACAAGCCATTATCAAAATTAAAACAAAATAACAGAGCATGAATTGAATGCAATTTGACTCCGGAGTACCCTAACTAAGTTATCATGCATTAATCTATGGGATTCTACAACCTATTTTGTCCATCATGAATGGTATTTTGGAAGAGCTTCTTAGAACAATCCTGGCTGTACAATTCAGTGCAAATGCAAACATAAAGACTAAAAGCAATTTAAAAACTAAGACATCACAGTGTTGTAGCCCCTACAACACCCTCCAAAAATACAAAAAAATAATAACACACACTTCAAAATTTTTGGAGCCCCTTTGAAACTAAAGGAAAAAAAAGCCAAGTAAAGTTTTTAAGAGCAAGTCGCTAAGTCGCGAATCCGTGATTTGCGACCCATGCGACCTATGCGACTCTGCGACCCTATGGTCGCCAGGTCGCAAGAATCAGAAGTCAGGCAATTTGCGACCTTGCGACCCAGCGACCTTAAGGTCGCGAGGTCGCAAGGTCGCAAAATTAAGTAATTAGGGAATTAGCGACTCATCGACCTTGCGACCCAGCGACCTTAAGAGAACAGTAAATTAAACTCTGCATGCGTAAACTGTATTTAGCCGTTATCATCATGTCTTTCTCATCCTGGGATTCTTTCCTGAATGAAACAGGTGAATTTGGAGTAGACACGATACCGGTCCTCTCCGACTCTAGCAACATGGCACCCCGGGTGTCCCGAAAGAAGAGTAGGCAGGTGGTGGAAGAAGAGTCAGACACAAACATACAAACATCACCTCCACCAATATACAGAGACACTCTTTGCACCTTCGCAAAGGGGGACAACCTTAGGTGGTATGAAGTATACCGCGAGTTCGCCATACCAGAAGATGAGTTTCCAGAAGATCTCCCGGACCGGGAAGTATACCTGAAGGTCAAGAGATCCAAATTGCACCTAGCAGGGTCACATCCCGCCATCTTTCCGTGCCCAGAAATGTTAGACTGGATCATACAGAAGACGAATCCTAAGAATTTTGCAATCCGAGATAGTGGAGGTAAAGCTTTTGCAACGTTGGAGAGCTCAAAAGCACAGGTCTACTACTCGCTACCCCAACCAGAGGTAAATTTTACCCCGAGATGGTTTTCCGCAAATGAAGTACCGATGGTTGATACAATCAGAAAATGGTGGGCGGAACCAGATAAATTTAAAGTCAAGAAAGACCAGGAGTACCCGGTGGCCAATCTGAGGAAAGTGTATAAGTTAGTGGCCGCCATGCTGTGCAGAGTATACGGACGTTCGGACGCCAACACTTTCAACGGAGCATGGGAAACCATTATGGAACACGTAACGGCGCATGGCACTCGATTCAATTGGGCTAGCATATTAGTGGGCTCAATGCAAACAAATTTGGCTTCGGCTTTAGCTCCAGATGAGGGAACGTTGTCAGAATTTTATATGGCTTCGTATTTATTAGATGCTGTCTGTGCCCAACTGCATGTTGAGGGATGGCCACATAATTGGGACTCCGAACAGACCCAGGCAATCCATTTGCAGACGAAGGTATTCTGGGAGTCCAGGTACAAGTCAGATATTGAGCAAATCTCTCAGATATTCATTCCCGCCCTTTACGGGAAACTATTTGGTCAAGACACCCCCTGCATGTCTTGGCGAGAAATGGAGACACTAGGTCAGGTGGCACACTGGTTTTCATTCGCTGAATTTACAATCATCCGAGTATTTGGCACATTCAAAGCACCACATGCTCTGCCTAAGTTTGTTACCGATAAGGTGTTCATGCAGGAGGTATGTTTCCAGATGACCTCGGGCTTCCCCAATGTCCTTTCCAAAGGGAAGAAGAAACCTTGGCCCGCTTTACCCCTCACCATTGGTGCTTATACAGTCAAGGACTTCAGAGAAGTAGGGCGTGAAGGGGAAGAGATAAAAGGTTACCACTTTAGAAATCTGGATTGTCGAACTTATGACCCAGTCAGGATAGTTCCGGAGCATTGTAAAAGGGCCAATTTTAAATGGAGTTATCAGCATGTCGAGCGTCCGACAGAGGAAGAAAAAAGAAATTGGTACAACGCAGACAGGCATCTAGCTCCGGGGATCGACTCTGACCAAGAAGAAGAGGATCACCAGAATTTAGAAGATAGGAGCCATAAACTAGGAGGCATTTCTTCCTCCAAAGATAAAAGAACACGGACTAGTACAGGGCCTGACACCTCGGATCAGCAAAGGGCAGCAGAAGCCCAAGCCAAGAAGGAAGAGGAAAAGAAAATGAAGGAGGATGAAGAGAAACGTAAGAAAGATGTCAGGACAGAGCGGAAAAAGAAGCAGGCTGAGGAAAAGGAAAGACAGGAAAAGGAAGCACAGGCGGCGGCAGAACAAGCACTTAAGGAAGAACTTGACAAAGTCGATCGTCAAAAGAAGGCAGAACAAGCCGCCGCAGCAGAGCGAAAGAGAAAAGAAGAAAAAGAAGCAGAGGCAGAGTCAGAACGCAGGAAGAAGGAGGAACATGACAAGGCAGAAGCCGAGCGCCGGCAAAAGGAGAAAGGAAAAGGACAAACACAGGATAAAGAGGATGAATTGATAGATGATATCGACATATCTCCCCTGGACATTCCTCCGAGTGGCAAGAAAAGTATCCTCCCTGATGACGATTTTCCCGGGGAACAAGAGGAAGAGGTCTTCGACCTGACTAGATTGACATTTGACCAATTCTCTTTCAAAATACGGCAAGAGAGAAGAAAAGCCTTAGCGCAAAGCCATTCCGCCATATCTACGGTCGCCACTGGAAAGGACATAGTCCCAGATACAAGGACTAACCCTGTAATGATAGCATCAGCAGGTACCGCTTTTGCCGCAGCTACGGAGGAAAATGTCACTAGAATGAGCAGGGAGATTATCTCCCTGCAAAACAGGCTAAAAGCAACGGAACAGGAGAAAGCAATACTGGAGAGTGAGGTGCGACAGCTCCAAAGAAAGCCTTCCCAAGTCAATGAAGTCCCACTAGCAGTCATGAAAGAATGTGACGTATTGGAAACGACCATGTAGCAAGTATACAGAGAAATGCTCACCCTAAAACAAACAGTGGCCCCATTAGCAGAGGCACGAGCGGAAACCAAAGTGAAGCATGAGCAGCTCAAGGAGGCCTCGGCAGCTTTAGAAAAAATGATAAACTGGACAGCGCAGTACCAGCAAGCTCCCGAAAATGTGCCTAAGAAGGATTGGGGTCACACACAAGACGCCAAAGTACAAATCCGGATGAAGATGCAATCCAAAGACAAGCTGGTCAAAGACTTGGACAAGGTGGTGTCTGCATATAATCACCTGATCAGTGGTATAGACTCCATGAACGATTTTCATCACATTCCGTCGTTGGGGGCACTGGACGAAACTAAAGACTGGGAGCAAGTAGATCAGGAAATTCAGTCCTTTCTGCAACCCTTGAGACAAGCTGCTGCCGCACCTGAATTTGAGGCATCACAAGAGAACCTAAACCGGCTGCTTGTCACTCCAGTACAAATTTATACCAAGATTGCCTCCCTATCCATCCAGATTTCCCAGAAGAAGGAGACTCTGATACCGAATGCTTTGGAATGTACGCATCGGTTAAAAGAAGAAACCTCTCTAGTCTCCCCTATAGTAGCGGATTACCAGGCCTGGCAAGATTTCCTCAAGGAGAAGAAGATAGACACTCCAGACCTCTCAATTACGCGACCACATCCATAGCTTAACTGCTGGGTCGCAGGTCGCATTTTGTCCCCCAGGTCGCAAGTCGCACCGGCGCCTAAGTCGCAGGTCGCAAATCTTCAGGTCGCAATCTTCTGGTCGCAGGTCGCATGTTCGGCAAAGGTCGCAGGGAAGCTGAACCGTCGGGAAGTTGAAGCGTCGGAAGGCCTAAAGGGCGTTTCTTGAATCTATAAATACCCCTGTGGGGCACATAGTACAGGCTCCTCTTTTTTGGACTGAAGGGCAATATTTCATTGTAATTGAAGAATCATACTCTTGGCATATGTAATACAATACATGTTAAAACCCCTTTGATTGGATGATGTGTTTAGCTGTGACAACACTGTGTGTATTCTGCGTACAGTTTCAGAATATCGTTTGATTAATGAATCTGTGTTATTAATAGTATCATTCATGCACTATAGCTATCTGTGATTGGGTTGATGATGCTCAAGTTTATTATTTACTCTTATGATGAATGTTAATGAACTGTTTTATTAGCATTTCGTTATATCTTTCGGAAAGTTAAGGGATATTCTTGCCATAAAGAACTGTTTCTTTGGTGGTCAGATTATCCTGCATGCATACCCCATAGATGTGTTGCTAACGACACTTCCTGGGTGTATGCATTTTGTCTATTACCTTGCTACGCACAGTGTCATATATTGGTTTGATACATCAGTCATGTATTTTTTATCATGATACATCAGTCATGTATTCTGTATCATGTGAATAGGCATTTCACAGTTTAATCAGGTTTCTTCAAGACAATGAAGAAAATCATTTAAGTGGCATGGACCTTTTGTTGGGATCACCTCTCAAACAGTTCAAAATCTAATTTAGGATTTCTAACTCAGGATCTCTTGCTAACAGGACATATTTCAGTGATACAGCCATCAATACCATATTGGCACTTTGACAATTAAGGGCGATAGAATCCAGCCATATGCCACCGTGCAAGCAAACATGGCTTATTCAGCATCACAGTGTATTTCACACAAACATCATAAGGTTTTTCTGATTTTTGCCTCCAGCCATATTCTATTTTGATAATGAACAAAAGAAATTACAATTAAATCCTACAACACTACAGCCATTTCCCATTCATTATCATGATATTTTGGAAGAGTTTCTTCTTTTGGAAGAGTTTCTTAGAACAAGTATAGCTATAGTGGCTAATGAAATTAACTATGAACTCAAACTTCAAAAACGTGAAAACAACTAAGATACTTATCTAAATTACGAAAGTAAAGTCGTGCAGGAGGCAGGGGCCCTCTACCACCAGACAGAATCTAACTCCAAATCAACTCAACGCGTTCAAAGCAATGCTGTCTTCTTCATTAAAGGAAAAATAACTTGAAACAGAGTAGTCTCGGTCTTCAGAAATATAGCAGTCAATACATGAAATCTAAGCAAAATCTAGAGCTGTCTCTCGGTTTCCCGAGTGCTTTTATAACCAATCTACATAACAGAACTTGCAACAATACGAGGATCATTTTCTTTCCTTATCAAAATCGTACTAGGACTCTAAAGATGGCAGCGTAAAAGGGAAAAGGACATCTGGACTAGGACAGTCCTATTAGAAGTCTGCCTCCTTGAATGAGTTCCCACGTACCAAAACCACGTCCAGAATTCGGTTCAGTCTTCATGGTGAGCAACGAACAATGAGGACATAATGTGGAATATACCCATGTGTGGCTTTTCTTGAGAGGACACCTGGAACATGCTTGAACGTGAAGATAGCTGTAGAATTGCCGGTTAGCTACGAAATGTCTGCATTCTGCAGCTAGTTCCGGTCAAAATGCATTACAATGACAAAAATCACAAAACTTAGCAAGTTAGCCATGTTAATCATTCTAAAAGTAATTTTAACTAATTTCAATGATCATTTGGGTCTGGGATAACAATGGAAAAAGGAAAATGAGGTAAAGTAAGATGAAAGAAAGCACAATCTTGGGGCTCAACACAATGTTTTCACCAAATTCATTAGCCGATACATATCCTTCATCACCTAAGGATGGCAAGAGAGACTTACCTAAATTTTGAAGAGCACATTCATCCATACCAGCATCAGAAACAAAGCGTTCGATACCTCCATTACCATCCTTGCCCCTATGGGAATCTTTAAAATGCATTGGGCAACTGTTCCTAAGATGACCCGTACGATGGCATATTAGGCACCTAAAAGGTAGTCCCCAATAGTCCACCGTCTTTCTGTGTCTCCACAATCCCCAGATTAAGTCGACATCCGTAGGTAAACCACCCTTGAAATCGACCTTGACTAATAACCATGCTATTCTTTTGTCATAAGTACCAATGTTACGAGGGTCAATGTACTTAGTAGTGCCAATGGAGTCACCAATCGCCCATAGAGCCTTCAACTTCCAAAACTCTAGTGGAAGCCTCAGCAATTTCACCCATGCGAACCTGCTTTTGAGAGCTTCCATCACAGGGTTAAAACCAAAATACCAGGGTACGAGTTGCATGAAACTCCTTCCTCGAACCCACATCCTCTGAATTACCTTGGAAATATCCTCCTCCTTTAGGAAATGAATGCTAAACCACTGATTTAACAACATACTAACCTTAGGCGAGTAACCCAAGATAGGGTTCCGAAACAATTTAACCCATTCCACCATGTCTAACTCCTTGCCCTCAGCAAACATCCAACATCCAATTAAAGCACGCTTTTGGAGGCTTGTAACTCTACCCCACAGGTCATCATACTCCATATTAACCTCCTTGATCACCATGGTCGGCTTAAAGCAACGATCCTTCTATTGTCATCGCGTAACGCCCTCCACAACCGTCCCGCCAGCCTTACACTTTGCCTTATTTCTTAGACCCACGCCAGATCTAGTGATGGTTGGAAAGAAACAAGACTGTGTAATCAATATGTCATCCACATCCTGATCCCTCTTGCAGCTCCTTTCCCCTTGACTTGCATGAATTTGAGCCCCCTGGTT
This sequence comes from Pinus albicaulis, assembly GCA_034641835.2. Taxonomy (NCBI): domain Eukaryota; kingdom Viridiplantae; phylum Streptophyta; class Pinopsida; order Pinales; family Pinaceae; genus Pinus; species Pinus albicaulis. The sequence continues at coordinate 1,449,298,564 of CM076572.1, read as the reverse complement.
GGAAATATCAAAGTTGAGAATATTTTCCTCCGCCATCCCTAAATGAAAACCAAAAAGGAAAATACATGTGGAGAGGTTGGCAACCTTGTCAGACCGCCAGCTTGGAAAACGTGACAAAAGAGTAGTGTGGCATACAAAGAAGTCACCTTATCGCCCCAGAAGCCAGAGTATACCAAGACCGTCAATCACCGAGATAAAAACAACACAAGAATGATGCAATCAGAAAATCGGGAATGTTAGAGCCTGATCCCTGCAATTATTTATTGACGCCAACCCGCGAAGAAAACACCTGGATCACCTCCAAACCATGCCCAAATATTCCCAACGCATTGTCCAATGTGTCAGTATGATCTTCCATGCTCAAGAAAAGAAACGAAGCCAGAATTTTTATATTGCACCAATCAAAATCAGCTGACAGGTATCTACCCAGGAATGACAGAAATCATTCCCATCGTAACATCACCATAAAAGGAAATGAGAGAAGCAAGAAATTTTGTACCAGCAAATGACACCTCCAAATTTAAATTAGTATAGAAAAGGACAGTGACCCATTAGGAACCTGCATGAGACTATAAATGGACGCCACCACTCAGAGAGATTACAACCTGCATATAATCCACCGAAACCCAAAAATAGTCAACTCAAATGTAAATATTGTCAGACGACCAGACTGACAATCCACCTAATGCCGAATTCAAAAGATGACCATTCCCTCCAAAATCCAAGCAGAAAGGCACGGGGAAATCCGTTCCGACACCGGAAAAACCAAGTGTATACACCACAACTAGGTCAAGAAAAAAGTTCACAACAACAATAGCAACATCCAGGGCATGTCCACCATCTTGAGAAGATTTTGAAACCAAAATTCTTATATGGTCTAGAAATCACAAAAAATTCTGTCCCGCAACGCCAAATCTCATACCACCATGACTGATAATGGGAGCATGACTCCGATTCCGAAGATGACTCACTGTAAGAGATATTATTCCCCTCGTTTAACATTTTCCCATGTACAAGGGTCTCAACATGGCATGCAGGATAATGATGGCGACCAGTATCAGTAATAATATCGTAATCACCTCCACACTATCCATAAACATTCTACAAACCCACATGCAATAGCCCAGAGAAACCATGAAAAAATTAACTTATGCTATACTAATTAAAGAAGAAACAACTTATGGTTCCAATGTCGTTGACACTGTTTCTGTAATGGGGGCTGCATCAAACTAGTGGATTTCAAACTCCTGAGACTCCTTTCTATTACAATGCACCTTCAAACTTCTGAGTCATGCAGGTTTAACATTATGACTCATCCACCCACATTTCATAGAAGATGTTGAAGGCTCACAACACATCACTTCAAATACAGTCACGATACTTGCATTACTTCAACACAGTCATAGTCACGATAAAACCAATACACAGATTTTGATATGAACCAATATTGAAATGAATACATACCATTCACTTGCACAAAATCACCAACATTTATATAGGAGACAATCACTAGCGTTTCAAAGTCAATTTTCCAAAACACGCTTAGTTTTTCAATCCCCCAAAACATAGCCAAGTGGGTCGCTTGGTCTCTACACATCACACCGCCAAAAATGAGTGAGGTTCTTCAACGAGAAGATGAGGAACTTGTGTTGGCTGAAAGCACAAATAAATTTTTAAATTGCAGGAGAGAGGTGACAATTCTACAAAAATATGCAAAACATTGGTGGGAGGGAGTTACAAGGTAAGGAAGGGAGCCAAAAATAGTGGATGGGACCTATGCTCTCATATCATGTCAGGATAACTCCTAAAAGCCAATTGTGACTTTTCATTAAGGTTGATCATAGATATATACATGGAGGGAGGGACTCTTGCAGGGATTCATCTCCCAGTGTCTCTTCATATTCCCATTCTCCTTATTTTCTATTTACACTATTTTACATGGATTACCTTATCCCAAATATTAGATGTCAGCATATATGATTAAGATATATTTTCAAAAATCAGAATATTAATTTTATATTTATCTTGATTACAGAGAAAAATAGAAGCAAATAAAAAGGCGTCAGACTAAAGATCACGTTGATATGGGGAGTGAAATAATGTAATGGAAAATTTATCATTTCAAAACATTTCATCAATATATAATCATGTAGAAGTGTACCAAAACAATTTGTATCATAAAAATAAGTGAAACCATGCATCAAGAAGCCATCATGACATCAACACAAGAGGACAAAATATTTTACCTGCAAAACCCTTGCGGGAGAAAACCAAAAATTATTTTTCTTCTTTTACTTTGTTTCATTTACATAGATTTTCAAGAACTAACCTACTAGATAACTAACCTTCTTCATTATCACCCACTTGCAATAAGCTACAACCTGATTGAGGCACCACCTTCGGAAATGTGCAAGCTTCAACTTGATGTAGCCTTCAACCTGATTTAACTACCAACCGAGTTAGTGGAGGAACCTACCTACTTTTTCAACTTAGCATGGATAACATTTCATAATATTTCAAAGTAGATCCACATGCCCCTTAAACAATATAGGTATTCAAAAAATGATCATGTTGCTACTATCATAATACTTTCATAACCCGCTCATAACTTGCTCATAACTTTCTCCACTCATTACAATGATATCTTCACAAAATTGTCACCTTGACACTTTTCCCTAGTCCTGATTTGGTCATACACATACCATCTACTACAACCTATTCATGAACTCTCAAGCATCCAAAAAGAAACATTAAAGGTTTTGGACATGAAAAACATATCATCAAGGCTCTTCAAGCCCCGCAAAATTCTAGTCATGATGCTTCTTCCAAAATAAAATTTGGCTTCAGTTACTCCAAAACCCTATAAAACCAAAAATTAAATTAATGGTTCAACAAAATAGCACAATCCAAGCATGCTCTACAAAATGTACAAGATACGAGGGGAATTCTACTAAAGGGTTACCATTGGTTGGCTTAACTATTCAGCAAAATGGATCTTCATTGGAAAAATAAATAAAAATAATCAACCATATATGAGGTTTGAAACCTTGAGCTATGTTCCCACAAAGAAAAAAATGATGTTTCAACCAACTATGCTACAATATATCATGTGTAAGAAGGGATTTCCAATTCTATTTGTCAAAGTGCATTGCCTAGCCACATCACTAGGTTCGAGCCATACTCAGAGAAATATCCATATCACAAGGTTGAGCAAGTGAAAATTTCCACGTCAAAACATATTATCCATTCAAAATTTGTGCCCTCCTCATACTTTGATTTAGAATTGTATCCATGTCACAACATTAAGCTAATGAGCCAAAACAATATTACAATCACAGGGCCGAGTTAGAAAAATATCACAATCACAACATCAAGCTAATCAACTATTGTGCCCTCGACACATTCCAAATCAGAACCATACATCACAACATCTGAGCCAATCAACTATTGTGCCCCCAACACATTCCAAATTAAAACCATATGTCATAGTGTCTAAGCCAATAAAGAATTGCAGCCTTGTCACACTCTAATTCATAATCATATCCATGTCACAATGTAGATTCATAGCATTGATCCAATCACAAGTTTTTCTTTCGGCACACCCAATTCAAAACCATATCCACGTCACAATATCATAGTCACAGTGTCAAAAGTGTATCCACATCACATCATCGAGCCAATGAGCCAAGACTATATTAGAGTGACAACATCGAGCTAATCAACTATTTTTCCCTTAGCACATTCCAAATCAGAACCATATGTCACAGTCTCTGAGCCAATCAACTATTTTTCCCTTAGCAAATTCCAAGTCAAAACCATAATGACAATGTCTAAGCGAATGAGCCAAAACAATATCATAGACACGACATCAAGCCAATAAAAAATTATGCCTTTGGCACTCTCCAAATTAGAACCATATCCATGTCACAACGTTGAGCGAATCATCTGAGCCAGAACAATATCATAGTCATAGTGTCAAGCCAATAAAAAATTGTGCCATCGGCATACTCCAGGGTCTTAACCATGCGACCAACCAAACAAACTCAATCTCACTCTGATATACATGATGTCATTTTCCACCTTTCATATAAATAATATATTAATAATAATAATAATAATAATAATAATAACAAAATAATAAAACTAGTGTTGCAACTTAGTCCTTTCACTCAAGTGGAAAAATTGCAAATTGATATATGAAGTGGAAAAAATTATTGCCTACTAAGGGACAAGGACTTGCATACATTTTGTGGGTTGAATGTTTTCCAATTAAGAAATTACTTAATTGTTTCTTGTTGCTTTTATTGAATATTTATATCCTAAAATTTAGGATATTCTAAAAATATCCAAATCTAGGGATAAATTTTCTTAAATAAGATACCTTTAACTTTAGAGATGGTTAAGACCAAATTCAACACAATTTACATAAAATAGCAAAGTGAAATGGATGTCATTTATTCCACACTAGCATCACTGAGCCTAGCCTAGCCTAGCCTATCAAGATGGACTGAGCTTGCAATATAGAAATCATGATAGAAAAAGTGTGTTGGTCAACTCATTTAAATATTCATTATGATGTATTGTTCAAACCCCTAAATACATTTGAAAATAATCAATTGCATCCACTTACCTCCATGCTTTCTCCATCTCCATTGTGGTGTAAGGAGTCACATTGTTGAATCTACACTCCATAACAAAAGATCATCTTTCTAACACTTATGTTTCTATTCAACCATCATAAATTATAATATTACTAATACTTATTACTAAATGATTTATTTTAAAAATTTACTATTCAATCATATAAATATATTCATCCTTTTATATAAATAGTTTTATTGATTACCTCTCCTTTTGTTATGGGAGGAAGGAATGCCCAAAAAATTTCTAGAATATTTCTATGTCTAAAGACACAGCAAAAAGTAATATAAAAACTATTTTTTATTATTAAAAGATTATTTTATCTATTCAAATGATATACAACTTCTATATCTATTGCTAAAGTCCTTCCTTGATAGGAACAAGTAACAACCACTAAATTTGATGTTAAATCTAAACTAAATTATTATAACAAATTAAGATTTCACCATAATTTAAAAAAATATATTAAAAAAAACCCAAAACCTTTTAAAATTACATTTAATAATCCATAATCCACATAGTTGTATATTTTTTAAATAATAATATATAATAACAGGGTAAACATCAATAATTATTTAAAATTAAGTAACATCACCAAAATCTAAAAGTATGTTTAGAGTGCCCATGGATATATATCATCGGTCCGCCATCTCTATGTTTTAAAAAGAACCGATGATGATGAGAGAAGTGTTGAATTTACTATTGTCCGTCTTTCAAAACAGCTTATTGTAGAAATTCCAACTAGATATTACACTTGGTATATATACACTTCATAAAAATCCATGAACGGCCAGATAGTGAAGTGTGTATATACTACCAATGAATTCTAAACGGACGGCAACAAAATTGATAGAAAGAATTACATAACCATCACAACTAGTTAATTATTTAGTTAATTAACTAATATAGTTGTATATTAGTAGTCTTTAGCTCTAAAGAACCAGCACATGCAGTTTTGTGTTGCTTTTGTCGAATAGTAGTGCAATGATTTTCAGTAGAATACGATCACAACATTTCACGCCTCGCAGGACGTTGTCATGCAATGGTGTAAATATATATAAAATAAAATCCATGGGTCGATTGTTAATGGTAGATAATTGACAGGTTGGTGTACGAGGTCTAGTTCTTGTTTTGTGTGTTCCAACATACCAATGTGTGTTTATCTTGCTAGGCATGTCTTATGGGTAATGTCCAGTGACAGTTTCAACCATAAATTCGACATGCCATAGGCGTTACAGGTTGTATCACGTTTGACACATTGAAAATAATAAAAGAATTGGAATTGAATTAATGAGTTTTGCTTTCCAAAATAAAGTTAACTTGAAACACCCATATCATAGTCCACAACACCTTTAAGTAGGGTATCACTACAAGCAACACCTTTAAGTAGGGTATCACTACAAGCAAATTCAGATATGTACACTCATAATCATGTGTTTAGGAGCAAACCAACTAGAAACCCTAGAACCACTAAATGTTGTCATATTTTGGAAAAAAAATTAATAATAATGATTTTAAACTCACTTTTACATTTTCAACAAAGCCTATGGCTCCAATTCCCAGAATATTAACCAAGTAAATGATAAAAAAAAAAATTCTCCAAATAACAAATCCATTAGTGTGGGTAACTACTATGCAAGACTGTAATAAAATTTCTTCAACCACAATCTACGCACACGAGAATATCATGAGTGCCTTTGAACTATTACCCATAACACCATTAAAACATTAAATGCCAATATTGATAGCCAATATAAACTCCATCCAACCAAAATATAAATATATTAATGTATTTGGAAACTCCACATAATATCCAACAAAAATATAATTGTATTTGGCCCAAAGTATTAAGGAGGGCGTTTGTTGGAATTTCGGATGATTCCAGAACACACAGGGAGAATAAAGAGTCTCCTCTACAAAACAGAGATTAAAAAAAAAATTCTTGCTGCTGATAGACAGAGATGACGCAAACTGTTTCTATTTCATTAACAAAAAAAAAAAAAAAACTATTACAAATTTTCTTCCACTGAAGTGGGATTACAAAATGTGTCTAACTGCTTCACACACAATGCTTACAAGATTCTCTGTTTCTGTGTTTTTTTTTTTGTGTTTTCCTCTACCTGCGGGCTTTTTCACTACACAGCAATACACTACCATACTACGTCTATTCTAACTTTTTCACTTTATATGGCGCAACATAAAAAGAAAAGCATTTAAAATAAAACTTATTTAATATATATATATATATATATATATATATAAACTTAATAAGTTTATAATATATATTATATCCTGTGTATTATATCCTAAGTCGAAAGCCGCGGCGTTAAACAAAACAATACAACAAAACTAATGCAACCAAGGTTTTAATAACCTTAATACTCCGCTGCATGACTTTAACCCAAAGTTTTAAACTATTGATGAACCCCAGATTTCAAACACAAACAAACTATATTGCAATGAAAATTCGCGTCACAAAACTGCATGACATCACCAAGGCCCGAAGTCGCACGAACGCCATTTGATTGGCCAGCACTGGGCCCTACTGGAATCCAAAGGTTTTATGAGCCAGATTTAAAACAAAATTCACGTAACAAAAGGTGATGATGACATCATGGAAAATAGGCACACGAAAAACTCATGAAATCAGATTCATAAAAGTTTCGGGTCCGGTTTTGGAGTTTGCTGACATGGCATCAAACCTGCGTGAAAAACTGATATTGGTCCACGTGTTGGCTGAGTTGGTAGTGGGACTTGGAGAGGTGCGGAGCGATGTGCGATGGCTGGTGGGGACCACATCGCATCACAAGTTCGGCGATGGACCATTGTTGCGGTGCGGACGGAAGTTGCAATGAGCGATATAGAGATGAACACTGATTGGTCCACGTCGCTGCGCTGGAGATGGGACCCGCTCTACTCAAAAAGACTTGGCACGTTTAAACTTTTAACCGCCATTTGGTTGTTGAGGGCGTAAAAGCTCGATAAGACTGATCTACAATAAAACTCTGTGTTGCGTGGTAAAGACCATGAACGCCTTCAATTCTTCTGCAAAGTCGGTTGTCGCCATAAACATAAAATTAATCCTTACAGTTTCTCCATACCTCTGTTAAATGCACAGTAGTGTGCACTTAACCCATTTCGCGCCTGTTGTACTCCATTTCTCCTACACGGGGTTTTGTAGGTGACTTTAATATTTTTGACACTCCCCTTTAAAGTCAACCGCTGTGTTATCTATCATACCCATGCATTTCCTCAAATATTCAAAACTTTTTTGCCCCAATGGCTTTGTCAGTATGTCTGCAAATTGCTCCTCTGTTCTGCAATGTTTTAAAATTATTTTTCCATTGTTCACTAGCTCCCTGATGTAGTGAAACTTGGCATCTATGTATTTAGTTCTTTTGTGAAACACAAAATTCTTTGACAATGATATGGCTGAGCTATTGTCACAATAAATCACTGTCCCTTTTACCTGTTCTTCACATAAAATCCTCAACATTCTTCTCATCCACACTGCTTGACATGCTGCTGCTGTAGCTGCTACATAGTCTGCTTCTGCTGTAGATAATGCCACAATTGGCTGTTTTTTATAAGCCCATGAAATGGCTCCTGAACCCTTATGAAAAACATAACCAGATGTACTTTTCCTGTCATCTATACTTCCAGCCCAATCACTGTTAGTATTATACTTCCAGCCCAATCACTGTTAGTATATCCAATCAATTCAGAATTTTCTGAAGTAGTATACAAAATACTATACATCTTAGTTCCTTTCACATACCTCAGAATTTTTTTTGCTGCTTGCGAGTGTGCTTCTTTTGGCCTCTCCATAAATCTAGAAATTAAACTAACAACATGCATAATATCAGGCCTAGTTGCAGTCAAGTACATAAGGCTGCCAACTATCCTCTTGTACAAACTAGGATCAAAATCCTTGCTGCTGTCCTCTTTGCTGAGTTTCAATCCCATTACTATAGGAGTAATTGCTGCCTTGCAATCCTGCATGTTAAATCTTTCCAAAACTTCATTTACATATTTAACTTGAGAGATAAATATTTTATTTTCATTTTTCTCTACTTCTATTCCTAAGAAGTATTTCAGCAATCCCATATCAGTGATTTCAAATTCATCTTTCATGACTGTTTTAAAATTTTCAATGAGGTAATCATCATTACCTGTAAAGATCACATCATCAACATATAAGACAACAATCAACATCTTACCATCTTTCTCCTTGATGTATAATGTGGGTTCTCCTTCACATTTTTCAAACCCATTCTCCAGTAGATAAGAATCTATCCTACTGTACCATGCTCTTGGTGCTTGTTTTAGCCCATAAAGAGCTTTCTTCAATCTGCAAACTTTATGCTCTTGGCCCTTTTTCTCATAGCCTAGAGGTTGTTCAACATAAACCTCTTCCATCAATACTCCATTTAGGAATGCTGATTTTACATCCATTTGGTAAACCTTCCACTTGTGTTGTGATGCTATGGACAACACTGCTCTCACTATTTCCATTCTTGTAACCGGTGCAAAAGTTTCTTCATAATCTCTTCCATGTTGCCACTTATAGCCTTTGACAACAAGTCTAGCCTTGTGCCTTTCAATCTTACCTTCAGCATTGCTTTTGGTTTTATAAACCCATTTCACTCCAATGACTTCCTTGCCTTTTGGGAGATCAACCAATTCCCATGTTTTATTTTTCTCTATTGCATTCACTTCTTCATCCATAGCATCTATCCTTTTCTTATCTTTTATAGCTTCTTCAAAATGAATAGGATCATCTACATGACAATATAATGCAAATAAAGAGTTCATACCTTCATTTGTTGCTTCTTGCTCATAAATATCATTCAAATTTCTGAATCTGGTTCCTCTTTCATTTGGTGTACTTGTACTTGAAGAAGCACTCAAATCTGCTCCTTGTGGTGTGCTTGAAGAAGCACTATCATTACTTATCAAGGGTGTCCTCATTCCTACTTGCGGTGTCCCTTGATGTCCTTGTGTTGGTGGAGGTAGTGGTGCTAATGAGGTGTTCCTTTCAGCCATTTCTTCCTTATCATCATCATGAGACAAAGAGCTCTTCACATTGACTGTTTTCTCAATGCTTCCATCCCAAGCTTCTTCCTCAATGAAATTAACATCTTTGCTTATAAAAAATTTCTTGGTGGATGGGTTATACAATCTATATGCCTTGGATTCTTCACTGTATCCAATAAAAATGCAGTTTTGTGTTGCTTTTGTCCAATAGTAGTGCAATGATTTTCAGTAGAATACGATCACAACATTTCACGCCTCGCAGGACGTTGTCATGCAATGGTGTAAATATATATAAAATAAAATCCATAGGTCGATTGTTAATGGTAGATAATTGACAGGTTGGTGTACGAGATCTAGTTCTTGTTTTGTGTGTTTCAACATACCAATGCGTGTTTATCTTGCTAGGCATGTCTTATGGGTAATGTTCAGTGACAGTTTCAACCATAAATTCGACATGCCATAGGCATTACAGGTTGTATCACGTTTGACACATTGAAAATAATAAAAGAATTGGAATTGAATTAATGAGTTTTGCTTTCCAAAATAAAGTGCCCTTACATTCAGAGAAATTTAACTTGAAACACCCATATCATTGTCCACAACACCTTTAAGTAGGGTATCACTACAAGCAAATTCAGATATGTACACTCATAATCATGTGTTTAGGAGCAAACCAACTAGAAACCCTAGAACCACTAAATGTTGCCATATTTCGGAAAAAAAAATTAATAATAATGATTTTAAACTCACTTTTACATTTTCAACAAAGCATATGGCTCCAATCCCCAGAATATTAACCAAGTAAATGATTAAAAAAAAAAAATCTCCAAATAACAAATCCATTAGTGTGGGTAACTACTATGCAAGACTGTAATAAAATTTATAATAAAATTTCTTCAACCACAATCTACGCACACAAGGATATCACGAGTGCCTTTGAACTATTACCCATAACACCATTAAAACATTAAATGCCAATATTGATAGCCAATATAATCTCCATCCAACCAAAATATAAATATATTAATGTATTTGGAAACTCCATATAATATCCAACAAAAATATAATTGTATTTGGCCCAAAGTATTAAGGAGGGTGTTTGTTACAGAATTTAGGTAGTTACGAACACACGTGGAGAATAAGAGGTCTGTCTGGGCAGTGAGAGATTAAAAAATTCTTGCGCTGTAGGTAGACGGAGATGACACAATGACTTTGTTTTATTTATGAAAAAAAAAACTGTTACAATTTTCTTCCTTGAAGTGGGATTACAAAATGTGTACGGTTGCTTCCACACACGGTGCTTACAAGATTCTCTTTGTTTTTGTGTTTTTTTTTTTGTGTTTTCCTACGCACGGGCTTTTTTCACTACATAACAATACACTATTATTCATCTATTTAACTTTTTCACTTTATATGGCGGCTATAAAGGAAAAAGAATTTAGTAAAACTTATTTAATATATATATATATATATATATATATATATATATATATATATATATATATATATATTATAAACTTAATAAGTTTATAATATATATTATATCCTGTGTATTATATCCTAAGTCGAAAGCCGCGACGTTAAACAAAACAATACAACAAAACTAATGCAACCAAGGTTTTAATAACCTTAGTACTCCGCTGCATGACTTTAACCCAAAGTTTTAAACTATCGATGAACCCCAGATTTCAAACACAAACAAACCATATTGCAATGAAAATTTGCGTCACAAAACCGCATGACGTCACTAAGGCCCGAAGTCGCGCGAATGCCATTTGATTGGCCAGTGATAGGCCCTACCGAAATCCAAAGGTTTTATGATCCGGATTTAAAAAAAAATTTGCGTAACAAAAGGTGATGATGATGTCATGGCAAATCGGCACGCAAAAAACTCATGAAATCAGATTCATAAAAGTTTCAAGTCCATTTTTGGAGTTTGCTGACACGGCTTCAAACCTGCGCGAAAAACTGCTATTGTTCCACGTGTTGGTTGAGTTGGCAGGGGGGCTTGCAAAGGTGTGGAGCGATGTGCGATGTGCGATGGCTGGTGGGGACCACATCGCATCACAGGTTTGGCGATGGACCATTGTTGTGGTGCGGACGGAAGTTGCGATGAGTGATATAGCGATGAACACTGATTGGTCCACGTCGCTGCACTAGAGATGGGACCCGCTCTATTCAAAAAGACTTAGCGTGTTTAAACTTTTAATCATCGTTTGGTTGGTGAGGGCATAAAATCCTGATAAGACTGATCTATAATAAAAATATTTGTTGCATGGTAAAGACCACGAACGCCTTCAATTCTTCTGCAAAGTCAGTTGCTGCCATAAACATAAATTCATCCTTACAGTTTCTCCGTACCTCTATTAAATGCACAGTGTGTGCACTTAACCCATTCTGCCCTTGTTGTACTCTATTTCTCCTGCACGGGGTTTTGCAAGTGACTTTAATATTTTTAACACTCCCCTTTAAAGTCAGCTGCTGGGTTATCTATCATACCCATGCATTTCCTCAAATAATCAAATTTTTTTTGCCCCAATGGCTTTGTGAGTATGTCTGCAAACTGCTCCTCTGTTCTGCAATGTTTTAAAATTATTTCTCCATTGTTCACTAGCTCCTTGATTTAGTGAAACTTGGCATCTATGTGTTTAGTTCTTTTGTGAAACACATAATTCTTTGAAAATGCTATGGCTGAGCTATTGTCACAATAAATCACTGTCCCTTTTACCTGTTCTTGACATAAACTCCTCAACATTCTTCTCATCCACACTGCTTGACATGCCGTTGTTGTAGCTGCCACATAGTCTGCTTCTGCTATAGATAATGCCACAATTGGCTTTTTTTTAGAAGCCCATGAAATGGCTCCTGAACCCATATGAAAAACATAACGAGATGTACTTTTCCTGTCATCTATACTTCCAACCCAATCAATATTAGTATATCCAATCAATTCAGAATTTTCTGAAGTAATATACAAAATACCATACCTCTTAGTTCCTTTCAAATACCTCAGAATTTTTTTTTCTGCTTGCCAATGTGCTTCTTTTGGCCTCTCCATAAATATGGAAATTAAACTAACAACATGCATAATATCAGGCCTAGTTGCAGTCAAGTACATAAGGCTGCCAACTATGCTCTTGTACAAACTAGGATCAAAATCCTTGCTGTTGTCCTCTTTACTGAGTTTCAATCCCATTACTGAAGGAGTAATTGCTGTCTTGCAATCCTGCATGTTAAATCTTTCCAAAACTTCATTTACATATTTAGCTTGAGAGATAAATATTTTATTTTCATTTTTCTCTACTTCTATTCCTAAGAAGTATTTCAGCAATCCCATATCAATCATTTCAAATTCATCTTTCATGACTGTTTTAAAATTTTCAATGAGGTAATCATCATTATCTGTAAAGATCACATCATCAACATATAAGACATCAATCAACATCTTACCATCTTTCTCCTTGATGTATAATGTGGGTTCTCCTTCACATTTTTCAAACCCATTCTCCAGTAGATAAGAATCTATCCTACTGTACCATGCTCTTGGTGCTTGTTTCAGCCCATAAAGAGCTTTCTTCAATGTGCAAACTTTATGCTCTTGGCCCTTTTTCTCATAGCTTAGAGGTTGTTCAACATAAACCTCTTCCATCAATACTCCATTTAGGAATGCTGATTTCACATCCATTTGGTAAACCTTCCACTTGTGTTGTGCTGCTATGGACAACACTGCGCTTACTATTTCCATTCTTGCAACTGGTGCAAAAGTTTCTTTATAATGTCTTTCATGTTGCTGCTTATAGCCTTTGAAAAAAAGTCTGGCCTTGTGCCTTTCAATCTTACCTTCAACATTGCTTTTGGTTTTACAAAACTATTTCACTCCAATGACTTCCTTGCCTTTTGGGAGATCAACCAATTCCTATGTTTTATTTTTCTCTATTGCATTCACTTCTTCATCCATAACATCTATCCATTTCTTATTTTTTATAGCTTCTTCAAAATGAATAGGATCATATACATGACAATATAATGCAAATAAAGAGTTCATACCTTCATTTGTTGCCTCTTGCTCATAAATATCATTTAAATTTTTGAATCTGGTTCCTCTTTCATTCGGTGTACTTGTGCTTGAAGAAGCACTCAAATCTACTCCTTGTGGTGTGCTTGAAGAAGCACTATCATTACTTATCAAGGGTGTCCTCATTCCTGCTTGTGGTGTCCCTTGATGTCCTTCTGTTGGTGGAGGTAGTGGTGCTAATGAGGTGTTCCTTTTAGCCATTTCTTCCTCATCATCATCAAGAAACAAACAACTCTTCACATTGACTATTTTCTCAATGCTTCCATCCCAAGATTCTTCCTCAATGAAATTAACATCTCTGCTTATAACAAATTTCTTGGTGGATGGGTTATACAATCTATATGCCTTGGATTCTTCACTGTATCCAATAAAAATTCAATTCTCCCCCTTACTGTCCAACTTCTTCCTTAGCTGATCCGGAATGTGTGCATAAGCCACACAACCAAAAACTCTCATGTGGGTGACACCTTGTTTTATGCCACTCCATGCTTCTTCAGGAACTTTGTTCATTACTGCTTTGGTTGGGCATCTATTCAAGATGTATGCTGCACAATGTACAACTTCAGCCCAATACTCATTTGACAAATGCTTTTCCTTCAGCATACTTCTTACCATATCCATGATTGTTCTATTTTTCCTTTTAGCAACTCCATTTTGCTGCGGTGTGTACCTTTCTGTAAATTGGTTGTGTATGCCATTTTCTCTGCAAAAACGTAGAAATTCTTTAGAGATATACTCACCTCCTCTATATGTTCTTAAAACTTTTATGTGCTGCCCACTTTGGTTCTCAACAAGTGCCTTAAAGTGGTAGAATTTTTTAAACACTTTACTTTTATATTTCAAGAAATAAGCCCAAGTTTTCCTTGTGAAATCATCAATAAAAGTTAGCATATAATGGCTGCTTGCTAGTGATGGTGTTTGCATTGGTCCACACAAATATGAATGGACAATTTCTAAGGGTGCCCTTGCCCTTATGCTCTTTTCTGATGGAAAACTTTCTCTGTGTTCTTTGCCCAAGATGTAGCCTTCACTTAGGCTGTTCAGTTTCTCAATCAATGGTAATCCCTTTACCATTCCTTTCCTATGTAACAAATTAAGACCTCTAAAGTCGAGATGTCCAAATCTCAAGTGCCATAGCCAATTTTCATCTTTCGCTTCTGTTTGGAATGTCTCTTGTGTCACTGCTGCCATTTCATCTCCTTTCTTCAAATTTTCTCTCATCTTGAGAGGGAACATTATGTTCCTTGTCATGTTCACATCAACAATACATTTTTTTCTTGGTGGTTTATCCATGATGGTGCATGTTAGCCACCTATAAAAATTTGTCATACCAAATGGTGGCTAAATCTTTTTTAGCCTTCAAGAAACAATTTCATATCTAAATTGTGAGTTCTTGAAGTCTTAAGATGACTTATCCTTGAACGAATCTTCATTGTTGTTTCCCTCTCAACTCTGAAGATTTGCTGTTTTCCTGAAGAAAAGACTGTTGCAGAAAACCCATTTTTCCCTTCATTTTTTCCCGTTCTTCCACTCAAAATTAACCTCCTTTTTATCCCCTTTTACCTCATAAAATTCCTCTATTTTCCCTCATTTCCATTCTTCCCTTCATAAAAACCCCTTTGATAAGGTTTAAAACTCCTTTTTTGCCTTATCGGAAGCTTTCAAAATCCTTAAAAATCCTTGAAAAATCATAAAAATGAGCCTTTTTTGTGCTAAAGGCTTTAGCCCCCGTCGGCTAAGCCCCCAAACCCCTTCCCTACCATATACCCATGCCCAGGACCAAGAGTTAAAGTCCCGAAGCGCTTATCGCAATCGAAGTTGTGCGATGGGCGCATTTCGTTATTTAAAGGAAAGTCCCGATGCGATTGGCTCCTCTTTCATAACCCCCGATCCCTTCAACTTTTCATATACCCAAAAGCCCTGCAATCGGGTGCTAAACATTATATTAAACCCTCCTCGATGCGATTTTCCCTTTTTATTTTATTAAAAGACCCATTTTTTCATATTATAAAGAGGCCCGCCGGTTCATTGGTGGAACGAATCCCGACCGTTGATCTTAAACCAATCAACGATCTGTGCAATTTCGCATTGGATATTTCCATTGGGCACGTTTAAATATTTTATTTGCCCCCTCCGATTGGCCCCTTCTGATGGATTCCCAACCGTCGATCTCCCCGCCAGACCCACATCTGACGGCTCACATCGTTCCATCTCAAAGCCCATCCCTCCGCCTTTGGACCTCCGTAGACAAATCTCCACCGTCGATTTGATCCTCAGATCAACGGCCCTCGTTCAATTGCATCGAAGTTTTTCATTGAGCCTTTCCTCTCTCCTCCTCCGATCGCAAATATTCCTATTGGATCTGGGCCATCCATATAATAAGATCCGACGATCCAGATCTTTTCTCCCTTCCCTTTGTTATTTTTCATGGGCCCGCTGTATAAAGTTTTAAACGGATCTCCGCCATTGATCTCTATAGATCAACGGCTCAAATTGACCTATTCTCCGCCCGACCATCACCTCATATTTTATTCATTTGACCCCAAGATTGGATCTAGACAGTTCATTCCACTCATCTGACGGTCTAGATTAATATCGATAGGCCCAACTCGTTGGGTCCTACCCTTTCCCCAGATCAAACCTCCGCCATTGATCTCTGTGGCCGATCTAATCCGACGGCCCAAAATCTTTTCAGAAACCCCAAATTTCATTTTTATACTTTTTTCCTCCGCCAAAGGTTTTTAACCCATTTCCTTTGCATTTTCTCCTGTTGCGCGATAATATGGCCCTTCTACATTGTATTTTCCCCGTCAGTCTCGACCGTTGATCTCTGCAGATCAATGGCCCTAACTTAATCTCCCCACCGTTTTTTCCAACCGCCTCTCCTTTTAACCTCCGCGAGCAATCCTCACCGTTGGATGTTTTCATCGAACAGCTTTGATCTAACCTAAACCATCTGAAGCAGTTAAACCTAATCCCACAGGATTTTTCTAATTTTTCTTAGATTGTGCATGTTTAATAGGTTTTCAACTGTTTTAAAAGAAAGTTGAAGGCTGGGGATGACGATCCCTCAGGCCATTGTTAATAAAAAAGATCATTCTTTAGGGTTTTCCCATTATGTTTTATCAGTGCCTCATGAGCACTGACACCACTATAAAGCCCTTGTAACACCTGCACATCAACAAGACACAGAAAAACTCAATCAAATAGAGAGTATCAGTGTGAAAGGATCCAACCACAACAGAGATGAGTAATTGAAGATTGTTTACATAGTTTTGAGGGAATACGACCTAAATCGACTATTTAAAGCTAATCCACTCAATTAAATGCAGTTTGAAGAACAGAAGACAAAATTTAGGCCTAATGAAGCCCAACACACAGAATTAAAGCAAATTAACATTGTTCAAAGAAAAACAATAATATCTATCAGTCTGAGAAAGCCTCCACTGCCACATCAGAGGCTAATTGAATCCTCTCAGCTACCCAAATACACCTATAGCCTCAAAGCATTCAAAGGAGGAAAAGTTATTACCTCAGTCAGTGATATTTGCCTCAATACAACTGAACAGTTAATTCAACAAAAGGAACTTATTATAAACTATCAGCAGAGTTATTACGAAGATAAAAGAGAGCCTTAAAGTCAACAAAATCTTCTTAGCAAGATTAATACTTAATGTAAACCAATTAATACAGAGGAAATATTTGAAATGTTCTCCATTGAGCCCCTCAAAGGCCAAGAAGCATTAAACTGTATTAATTGAACCTATAAGATCTTTTATCCCATCCCACCTCTTCATTGCTTCTATAAATACTTCTGTAGAAGATGAGATAATGTTGGTCACTGCATATCTGTTGCCTGTAAATAGTTTATTGAAGCTGTTGCAAGCTCTGTTTGTAATTGAAGATACCTAAGTTGAGATGAGAAGTTTGAAGCTATAGAGAACCATTGGACTTGAATATTGTAACTGGTTTGAAGCATTCAAATACAAGCTGATTTATGGGATTCTGGTCTATGTCAACGGTGATGTTTTTCTTATTGTAAATTGTTATTTTATTTCTATTTCCATTCTTTCCATTTTCTCTAATAAAGAACAACAATTATAGAGTTAGGATTTATTGTGAAAGGTACCCTTCTCTTACTGATAAGCTTTATCTACATGTTTTCTTCCAAAATTGTGTATTTAAGAATAATTCAATACAGTCCAAGCAGTTAGGAATGCTGGTGTTCCCTCGTCATACTGTCTAAACTAAACATTGTTCTTAAATGTTATTTTTAGTGTCTGCTAAGTAAAGTGAACTAAGGAAGTATATAGTGAGCCCTATCCTCTAGTTTTATCTCCAAACGTTGTATGGAAGTTTCCCTAAGAGTATGTTGAAAGCAGGATAGGTTCAAAGTCCTTACCTGATCTTAGACTATTCTTTGTTATCTTATGTGTTGTCTTGATAAGTTTTCTAAGTAAAGGAGAGCTAGGGAAGTCTATGGTGATCCTTGTCCTCTAGTTTCTTCTCCAACAGTTGCTTTGAAAAGTTTCCCCTTAGAATATGTTGAAAGCAGGACAGGTTCAAAGTCCTTACTTGATCTTAAGCTATTATTTTTAGTGTTTTAAATGTTTTCTATTGAAAGTGGATCAAAAGCAGGCTAGTTTCAAAGTACTTACCTGATCTTAGATTACTTTTATGTCTTTCTTAAGTGTATGCCAAAAGCAGGATAGTTTCAAAGTACTTACTTGATCTTAGGCTGCTCTTTGTTCTTCATTTGTTTAATTCCCCTTCTTATTGTTTCATTTCATTCCATAAAATCAACTTTAAAGAGCTCCTTAGACATAGATGACTTGCCCCATGGACCACTCTTGAACCTCGTTGTTTCAATTAAATCCTACTATGACTCCATAGCCTAATGGATTGAAGCTGTTTCTTTCTTATATTCTTAGCTGAATCAATATTTCACTTTCATTCACCTTCACCCTTAATTTTCCTTCACCTTCACATATCTTTGCCCAACCAAAACAAACAAAACCTCATTCTTCATAACTAGCCTAATATCACATTCAAAAGCCTTAAAGATAAATCAATCTTTGCACTTATAGAGATATCCCTCTCTAGATTCAGGAGGGCTAGATCCTAGAATCCCAAAGTGGTTCAAGTGTTGTCTCTGCAGTTTTAGTCTCACCAATCTGCTAAAAATACAGATTCCTAACATTTCTGGCGACTCCACTGGGTACTTCTGAGTAAAATTACATCTTATACATCTCTAAGACCTCAAAAGACCCAAAAACATTTTAGATTGGTATATGGTGGTGGACCATAAAACATTTTACCTCCAAAAGAGCTAAAAACTTCCACCTGGTGACTCCACTAGCCTCCAGTAGGCCTATTACCCCTCCAGTCTTTGTAGACTCCATTTGGGAATGCATTAAGCAAACCCAATCATACTGTTGGTGGAAAGAAAAATTTTAATCATCCACTTGGAAACTCCACAACTCTCAAAAGACCAAATGACTCCACTGGTAGAAGACTCTGAACTGGTTGAATAGACACAGTGACCTCTTTCTTGATTTACAAACTTGATTCCAAGAATACAACGAAGATATGCCCCAATGAGTAGAGATCATATCCCTGGGTTTCCACATAAGATGCCCTAGGTGAATTGGGATGACAACCTGCCTGTTTTTCAAGGTGAAAAATTTGATGACCCTTTATTACATCTCATCAAATTTCATATACATGTATGGAGGTTGAAAGTTGAATGGCATGAAGATTTCCTAATGAAAATGTTCATGTTAACATTAGAAGGAAAATCTAGAGATTGGTATGAATGGTTGAGATCCGGTAGTTTGTTTTCTTTAAAGGACCTTGAATATGTGTTTTATGAGAACTATAAAGAAAACACTACATCATTATCATGGGGTGAAATAAATTATGATCCATCACAAAACATCACCCAACACCTTATAGACAGTGATGAGGATTTGGAAGAAATACATCCTGAAGATCTTTTAACTACCATTCACGAGTTTAATATCTTATTGAAAAATTATAAGAATATAGATGAATTAGTCGAGGAAGAAATCAATCAAGAAATAAAGGACATTCCTCAAGATATCCCTAAAAACCCAAATATTGATTCATCATCCCTTATAGTTGAGGCTCAAGAAGACATCCAGCCTCAAAATCAGTCTTCACAAGAGATAGAGAACTATTGTACTCTTGTTCAAAGAAATATAGAAACATCTTCCCCTTTGATAGAGAAATAGATGGATCAGACTATTAATAAACAACCAGTCTTTGAAAATTTTTGTAAAACAAATACTATTGCCCATTAACATAGAGAACTTGGTTGTACAGATTTGGAAAGTTCTTTTATAGATCAGAATAAAGAAGGACCTTCTGATAACCCAGTATGTTTGATTGGTAGTATTACTTATATTTATGATTTTCCTAACTTTGATCTATCTAGTGATGATGATCCCCAAATAGAAATTAATCTTGCGGGACCATCATTAGCAGATTTAAGGGAGGAAGATCAGTTCCTTCAAAGAAGTAATGAGCCAGTTCAGACTATTTATGATACTGATGAAGAAAGTTATGAAAGCATGGAAGCAAATAAAGATTCATTGGATATTTTCTCTACTTCATCTCAAATCATCAGTAATAGTTTCCATGTGATTGGGAATCAGTAGCCTTGCAGCTCAAAGGTTGAGGAGGAAGGCAATGAAGAAATTTTTGAGAAAGTTGAAACCAAGGAGCCTTCCCTTGAAAAAGAGGAAGCAAGTGAACATACCCCTGCTCAAGAATATAATAAACTCTTCACAGAGCTCAATCCATTAAAACATAACACACCAGGACTTCTAGAGCACAACACTGCAATGTATGATGAATCTTCCAGTTCAGATGACAATGAAGATGAGGAAGTTTGTCTTCCTCAAAAGAATCTTTGCCTTGATCCAGTGGAGAACGAAGGATGATTCTGGTTGAAACACACCTTCCAAATGCTCTTAACCAGGCATTATTTCAAGATCCTTATGTTGATTTCCTGAAGACATCTGAACAAGGGATAAATGTTGCAAACAACAGTGTTTCACCAAGTGAAATTTTTTTTTTCAGAGTTGCTGCTAAAGAACCGAGAAAATGGGAATGTCGCTATCTGTCCTACATGCTCAAAGAGATGAGCAAAGACCAGTCATGGAACCATCTGATTGACTGGATGTATTGGAAAAGAGAGTTTGTAGGTTAAAAATGTAAATATTCCAAGTTAGTGTAGGTTAGATAGGAATGTCAATAAAGCTCATCTTTTGAGCATTTAGTTAGTTGTTGGTTTCTGCTTTTGAATTTGAAAGTTGAAAAAAAAAAATATACAAAAACAATAGAAAAGAAAAGAGTGCAGAAATGAAAACAAGAAAGGTACAGCCCCATACCAAAAAGAGAAACAAAGTCTAAAAGTGTGCAAGCTCAAATGCCACTCCTAAGAACACACTTCTAGTTAGTCATACAACCTAATCATGACTAATTAGTTTTCAATTTAATGATGATAGGTTAGTGAATTAGATCAGCCAAACAACTCAATCTTGGCTTGTCAGTAAGGTAGATTGGGGTAGAAAAATGAAGGTTCAAACAAGCTCAAAATCTGAACCTATGAATCTCAAAAGAAGAATGGCTCTAATTAGATCAAATCTTGAGCCACGGATAGAAAAAAAACTAGTTCTAAAAAACTCAAAACTTGAACTAGGAAAGAAAGAAGAAGCAGCTCAAACAAATTCAAAACTAGAGTTGAAGAATAATGAAGGATGTTTTAGTTTTCAGATCTTAAGCCTTCACCATTTTGATTTAATTTTCTGCAAATAAAATCTATGTGCAGCTTTTTTTTATGCCATAGATCAGCAACAAGTTAGACTGTTCAATCCTGACTTGTATGCTTTTAAATTTCTTGTTTTAGAAGTTAGAGAATAAAAATCTGTTAGACAGGCTAATCCTAACAGATAGTAGTTAGGTAGAGAAACTTATGAGTTCAACTGCTTAATTTGAACTCATGGAGGAATAAGAGTAGACTTAGATTAGTTTCCTGTTTTCAAAAAGAATAAAATGTTGATGTTCAAAGGTTTGCAAGTCCAAATGCACCTTTTTGAAGAAAAAATGTTAGTAATCAGGTTGTGTAGGTAGTTGTTTGGCAAATAATTTTTTGCTGATATATCAAGTTCTAATCATTTCTATTAGCAGCTGATAAAAATATTATCAAAGTGCAAGGCACTAATCAGCATTCCAGAGATGAATTTCTGCGGTTCTTGGCACCTCTAAGGAGCTGCCATCCCAAGTTGGAGCCACTGTTAGCCACCTATAAAAATTTGTCATACCAAATGGTGGCTAAATATTTTTTAGCCTTCAAGAAACAATTTCATATCCAAATTGTGAGTTCTTGAAGTATTAAGATGACTTATCCTTGAATGAATCTTCATTGCTGTTTCCCTCTCAACTCTGAAGATCTGTTGTTTTCCTGAAGAAAAGACTGCAGCAGAAAACCCTATTTTTCCCTTCATTTTTGCCCCTTCTTCCACTCAAAATTAACCTCTTTTTTATCCCCTTTTACCTCATAAAATTCCTCTATTTTCCCTCATTTCCCTTCTTCCCTTCATAAAAACCCCTTTGATAAGGTTTAAAACTCCTTTTTTGCCTTATCAGAAGCTTTTAAAATCCTTAAAAATCCTTGAAAAATCATAAAAATGAGCCTTTTTTGTCCTAAAGGCTTTAGCCCCCTTCAGGTAAGCCCCCAAACCCCTTCCCCACCATATACCCATGCCCAGAACCAAGAGTTAATGTCCCGAAGTGCTTATCGCAATCAGAGTTGTGTGATGGGTGCATTTCGTTGTTTAAAGGAAAGTCCCGATGTGATTGGCTCCTCTTTCATAACCCTCGATCCCTTAATATTTTCATATACCCAAAGGCCCCGCAATCGGGGCTAAACATTATATTAAACCCTCCCCGATGCGATTTTACCTTTGTATTTTATTAAAAGACCCATTTTTTCATATTATAAAGAGGCCCGCTGGTTCATTGGTGGAACGAATCCCGATCGTTGATCTTAAACCAATCAACGATATACGCAATCTCACATCGGAGATTTCCATTGGGCACATTTAAATATTCTATTTTCCCCCTCCGATTGGCCCCTTTCGATGGATTCCCAACTGTCGATCTCCCCCGCTAGACCCAGATCCGACGGCTCACATCGTTCCATCCCAAAGCCCATCTCTCCGCCTTTGGACCTCCGCAGACAAATCTCCGTCGTCGATTTGATCCTCAGATCAACGACCCTCATTCAATTGCATTAGAGTTTTTCATTGCACCTTTCCTCTCTCCTCCTCCGATCGCAAATCTTCCGATTGGATCTGGGCCATCCATATAATAAGATCCGACGGTCCAGATCTTTTCTCCCTTCCCTTTGTTATTTTTCATGGGCCCGCTGTATAAAATTTTAAACGAATCTTCGTCGTTGATCTTTGTAGATCAACGGATCACGTTGACCCATTATCCACTCGACCATCACCTCGTATTTTATTCATTTGACCCCAATATTGGATCTGGACTGTTCATTCCACTCATCCGATGGTCTAGATTAATCCCGATAGGTCCAACTCGTTGGGTCCTACCCTTTCCCCAGATCAAACCTCCACCGTTGATCTCTGTGGCCGATCTAATCCGACGGCCCACAATCTTTTCGTAAACCCCAAATTTCATTTTTATACTTTTTTCATCCGCCAAAGGTTTTTAACCCATTTCTTTTGCATTTTCTCCCGTTGCGTGATAATGTGGCCCTTCTACATTGTATTTTCCCCGTCAATCTCGACCGTTGATCTCTATAGATCAACAGCCCTAACTTAATCTCCCCATTGTTTGTTCCAACCGCCTCTCCTTTTAACCTCCGTGAGCAATCCTCGCCGTTGGATGTTTTCATCCAACAGCTACGATCTAATCTAAACCATTTGAAGCAGTTAAACCTTATCCCGTAGGATATTTCTAATTTTTCTTTGATTGTAGAGGTTTTAATAGTTTTGCAACTGTTTTAAAAGAAATTTGAAGGCCTGCAATGACGATCCCTCAAGCCATTATTCATCAAAAAGATCATTCTGCAGGGTTTTCCCATTATGTTTTATCGGTGCCTCATGAGCACTAACTCCACTACAAAGCCCCTGTAACACCTGCACATCAACAAGACACAACAAAACTCAATCAAACAGAGAGTATCAGTGTGAAAGGATCCAACCATAGCAGAGATGAAGAATTGAATATTGTTTACACATTTTTGAGGGATTACGGCCTAAATAGACTATTTAAAGCCTAATCCACTCAATCAAACGCAGTTTGAAGAACACAAGACAAAATTTAGGCCAAATTAAGCCTAACACACAGAATTAAAGCAAATTAACAGTGTTCAAAGAAAAACAATAATATCTATCAGTTCGAGAAAGCCTCCACTACCATATCAGAGGCTAATTGAATCCTCTCAGCTACCCAAAGACACCTGTAGCCTCAAAGCATTCAAAGGAGGCAGAGTTATTACCTCATTCAGTGACATTTGCCTCAATACAGCTGAACAGTTAATTCAACCAAAGGAACTTATTATAAACTGTCAGCAAAGTTATTATGAAGATAACACAGAGCCTTAAAGTCAACAAAATATTCCTAGCAAGATTAATACTTAATGTAAACCAATTAATACAGAGGAAATATCTGAAATGTTCTCCATTGAGCCCCTTAAAGGCCGAGAAGCATTAAACTGTATTAATTGAACCTAGAAGATCTTTTATCCCATCCCACCTCCTCATTTCTTCTATAAATACTTCTGTAGAAGATGAGATAATGTTGGTCACTGCATATCTGTTGCCTGTAAATAGTTTATTGAAGTTGCTGTAAGCTCTGTTTGTAATTGAAGATACCTAATTTGAGATGAGAAGTTTGAAATTGTAGAGAACCATTGGACTTGAAGATTGTAACTGGTTTGAAGCATTCAAATACAAGCTAATTTATGGGATCCTGTTCTATGTCAATAGTGATGTTTTTCTTATTGTAAATTGTTATTTTATTTCTATTTCCATTCTTTCCATCTTCTCTGATAAAGAACAACAATTATAGAGTTAGGATTTACTGTGAAAGGTACCCTTCTCTTACTGATAAGCTTTATCTACATGGTTTATTCCAAAATTGTGCATTTAAGAATGATTCAATACAGTCCAAGTAGTTAGGAATGTTGGTGTTCCCTCATCCTACTGTCTAAACTAAACATTGTTCTTAAATGTTATTTTCAGTGTCTGCTAATTAAAGTGAACTAGGGAAGTATATGGTGAGCCCTGTCCTCTAGTTTTATCTCCAAAGGTTGTCTGAAAGTTTCCCTAAGAGTATGTTGAAAGCGGGATAGGTTCAAAGTCCTTACCTGATCTTAGACTATTCTTTGTTATCTTATGTGTTGTCTTGATAAGTTTGCTAAGTAAAGCAGAGCTAGGGAAGTCTATGGTGAGCCCTGTCCTCTAGTTTCTTCTCCAACAGTTGCTTTAAAAATTTTCCCCTTAGAATATGCTAAAAGCAGGATAGGTTCAAAGTCCTTACTTGATCTTAAGCTATTCTTTTTATTGTTTTAAATGTTTTCTATTGAAAGTGGATCAAAAGTAGGCTAGTTTCAAAGTACTTACCTAATATTAGATTACTTTTATGTGTTTCTTAAGTGTATGACGAAAGCAGGATAGTTTCAAAGTACTTACTTGATCTTAGGCTTCTCTTTGTTCTTCATTTGTTTAATTCCCCTTCTTACTGTTTCATTTCATTCCATAAAATCAACTTTAAAGAGATCCTTAGACATAGATGACTTGCCCCATGGACCACTCTTGAACCTTGTTGTTTCAATTAAATCCTACTGTGACTCCATAACCCAATGGATTGAAGTTGTTTCTTGCTTATCTGCTTAGCTCAATCAATCTTTCACTTTCATTCACCTTCACCCTTCATTTAGACTTCCTTCACCTTCACATATCTTTGCCCAACCAAAACAAACAAAACCTCATTCTTCATAACTAGCGTAATATCACATTCAAAAGCCTTAAAGATAAATCAATCTTTGCACTTATAGAGAGATCCCTCTCTGGATTCAGGAGGGCTAGATCCTAGAATCCCAAAGTGGTTCAAGTGTTGTCTCTGCAGTTTTAGTTTCACCAATCTGCTAAAATTACAGATTCCTAACATTTCTAGTGACTCCACTGGGGACTTCTGAGTAAAATTACATCTTATACATCTCTAAGACCTTAGAAGACCCAAAAACATTTTATATTGGTATATGGCGGTGGACCTGTTGTGACCAGCAACAACCCCCCTTTTATTTAATATTAGTAATAATACTAAATAAATGAGGACCCTTAGTTAAAAATCCAAAAAATCAATTAGGATTTGTTTGCCTCTTAAAAATAAAATTTTCTATCATAAACCTATACAAATCCCTTTGAAAGAATATTAAGAAACACTTAAGTTTATTATAGATTATAATAAAATTGCTCTTTAAACAAGATAGCGCATCCATAAACAAAATGGTATATATCTTTTATAAAACGCATTGGTCGCAGATCGCATAGCGCAGAAAACAGAAATGATTAATGAATATCTTTTGCGCTCTTTTTAATTGTGCGCTTTTGCGATTTTACGATATGCGCTTTTGCGATTTTGCGATATGCGCTTTTGCGATTTTGCGATATGCGCTTTGCGCTATTGCGCAATTTCCGCTTTTGCGCTATTTTCATAACTGCGATGACTTCATTTTGCGATATTGCGACATTGCGATATTGTGATATTGTGCAGCAAATCGCAGATCGCAATGTCGCAGATTCATGTAGGCACGCTATCCCAAGGCAATCTTCCCATATGTCAAATCTGTTATGCGCTTTAATGATTAAATTAAATGATTGGATTGATTATTAATGGTAAATGAGATTGTGTTTGGATTGAAAGTCGTTTCATAATTAAAATATTATATTTCATCCGCTTTTACATTTGTAACAGTCTCATCACATTTCTTATGCCATTACTCTCATTTACTCATAAAACGCAGGCACGAAGGAGCAAACGTCTATACAAAGCTTTCGCTAAACACTATGGGTAAAAAGGAGAAAAGCTCGAGTTCTGAAAACAAAGAAATGGCTTCGCTATATGCAGACACTGCCTGTAATAAGGATGCCGGTATATCCACTTGGGAAGGAATGTATAATCTATTAGAAGATGAAAACCCAGTGGTGATAAAAGTTGTAGCTACAGCAGGTTCCAAGGATACGTCCGAAGCAACCCTTAGAGACTTGGCTTGCTCATTTCTGCATAGAATAGCAGCAAGGCCAAGGATTCTCCCATATACAGACATGGTGAGATGGGTGCTGGACAACACTGATATTTCAGACAGGAAATTCAAAACTCCATCTGAAGAGCTAATCGGGTCATTCACCATAGAAGATCTGAGATTAATGTATAAGTTGCCGGAACCTCAGGCGACTTACAACAAAAAATTCATGGAAGATTTTGCCAGAGAACATGCGAATTTGGCAGAATGCACAAAGGAGTGGACCAAAAGAAGTGAACCATTGAAGAAAAACAAACAAGGTATGTACAACACGGGTTCACTTACCTCTCCTTATTGTTTCACTGCTGCTATGTTATGCAGGCTTTTTGGAAAGCCTGACATAAATATGATCTTACCTGAATGGCTTCCTTTGTTGAATGCGGCCGTTAATTCTACAATTGTAGACTGGGCCAAAATTCTATCTGATAATTTGACCACTGCTATTTTTCACTACCGGCCTAAACGAAATGTTTCTCAGCGGGTTTATCCGCCTTTTTATTTATCTGCTTATGTCATGGACGCCATCTGTTATGTCTCTAAATTCCCTGTGATGGGCTGGCAATGGACTATCCATGATCCTTTGCCCATTCATGTGTACCATAAAGAACTATGGGAGTCTAAGTTTATCCCCCATTTTTACCAAATTTGTCATGGAATAATGTTGCCATTGTACAGAACATTGTATAATAAGGATGCCCCAAGGTTATCCTCAGAAACAGAGGTTGATATTCTCCCCGTCGCGAGATGGTTTGGAGAAGAATTTTTCACTTATATTAGGGTTTTTGGAAGTTATGCTTCGCTCCATGTGTTACCCCTATATGTTCCAGATAGACTTGTAGCTCGGGAAATTGCTTATCAGACCTGTGGCCAGGGAGGTATAACAAAAGATTTAAAAGAGAAGAAAAAGGGCATTTGGCCACAATTTCCCGTAAAATGTGGAACATTTTCACTGTTTGATATTGGTCATGCATTTCAAGAGATAGGAAACATTACATCCCTACAGCTGTTCAAATTTTCGAGAAGGTTATTCGACCCAAATGATATTGTTAATAATTTTACCAATGCAATCAAAGTAAGGGAATTTTCCGGGGAACAGGATCTTTTTGATGATATGTTCCAAGCAAGAAATTCATTCAAAGAAGTTTTGAATTCAACTCAAGCACAGCTATCTCCAGAGGAATTCCAGGAATTCAAGCTTTACAGAGAAAGAAGACTAATTCCTATTCCTTTGGATAATCTACGCTTAGAGCCCGCAAGGGAGCAAACTCCTAGTGTTAGTCTTAACGGCAGTTCAAGTACAGGTAAATCTAAATCAAAATCTGACAGAGATTCTGAACACTCTAATAAGTCTAAAGAAAAGGAAGATAAAATGGAAGAATCCATTAAAGATTCTGCACAATCTAAAGAACTTACTCAACAGCAAATTTTGACTTCTCAACAGACAAATCCTCCTCCAACCAATGTACAACAACAACCAGTCACCATTGAGTTAGACAAAGAATGGGAAACCTTTAACCAATTGATTAATGTAGAAGGATAGAATGTACAGACCCCTGTCCAGACAACCAAAGTTTTGAACACAGGAACAAGCAGCACAGTCACAGTGACAGAGCACATACCAATCACACCCTCCTCTGAAATTGTACTTAATGTAGAGGAAATTCCTCCTCTGGATGTATTCTACAGCCCAAAATACAAAGCAGTAGTGAAGAGATAGAGAAAAAAGAGAAAAATAGAAAGTGCAATTGCTACTGAAGCAGAACAAGTAGATGTTTTGTGGAAAGATCCTGCCACAGAGCCTACTCATAATCTCACTAAGTTATCTCAAATAACAAGAGCTTATGCTTCTGCAACAATTGATAAAGCAGTTGAGATACAACTTTTGTTGGATGAAAAAGAAGAACAGGTAAAAGCTCTGCAACAGCAATTGCAACAGGTACAGGCCAATAAGGAAGCACAATTGAAACTTGAAGAATTACAACAACAACTTCAAGAAATGCAAATAGGACATCAAAAAAGCTTGGATGATAAAGACAAAAAAATAAAGATTATCCAAGATCAGCATAAAGATGATCCTAATCTTCTAGAATTCATTTCAGAAACCATCTCTTTGAACAATCAACTACTGCAACAAGAGGAAGTTTTTCGCCAAAAAATCTTGCAATGGAATTCTTTGTGCCAAGAGAGCGATAAAATCACAAATCATGTCGTAGATTTACGAAATGATTATGATTTGATTAATGAAAAGATCAATGATTATCTGGCATGGCAAAAGACAGAAGAAGGTAGAAAAGCTGATGCACCCATCATTAATGAAAACCATAAAGAAATACTGTTTAGCAACTGGGATGCACAAATCAGAAGGGCAGAAAAGGCAGCAGAGGAGGCGGCTACAGCAGCAAACACTCTCACTGATTGTGTAAATGATAATTTACACAACGCTAACTTGATTCCCGAAACTGTTCCAGGATATCTCCCACAGGCAAATCAACTACAAACAGAATGGAGGCAAAAGGCAGAAGAAAGAGAAAAATCCATCCAAGGGCTGACAAGATTGAATTGGGACTCATACTGGATGTACTTGGTGAAGCCACACAGTCAGCACAGTGCGCTTAATTGTATCATCAATGCTACAGAGAAGATTGCTCCTACGCTTGCCGACTCTGTCTTTTCAGGACAGTTGAATTCTGAAGTCGGTCAACCGCATCTTCTCAAAACTATGCTAGATGCCCGCAAGATTAAAGATCAAGTTCATAGATAGATATATTTAGTTTTAATTTCCCTGTATTTTAGCCTAGGAAAAGGATGGTCATTGAACCGAATCCTTAATTTTTGTAATAAACTATTTTTAGATTTAGCTAAGTAGTATTTAAACCCCTCTCATGCATTTAGAGAGGGGTCCTGGATCTTAATATTTTTGGACTTGGAGATTGCATTTATGTGCTCCATTGTCTTATATATTTTTAAAAAGGATCACATCTGGTGATTTTCATGCGAAATTATCTTTGAAGTGTTGCATTTCTGTACCTTGGAATTTGATTTTGCATCATAGTTACTGGATAGAGTATCAGATTGCATTTGAAAGTCCTCAAGATGAACAAGGTATTTCTATCTGTTCATTGTTGATTTCGTTTGTCTTATGATATTCGTTTTAAAATTGCTATCATTTATATGTATATTTGTTTCCACAACGCTTCCTTTTATATATCATTTCTGAGTATAATTGAAACATTATTTTTCATAATTACATGTAGATGGTATACAATGATGAATGCAATATGCTAATATAACTCTGTTTAATTTCTTAAACAGAGTTATCTTTATTTGTTTCTGCACATTTCAATTTAATTAATAATACATTTTCATGGTTATTGTTGAATTGGAACAATCTTAAATTGTATTCACATATAATTACCCGGGTTAGTATTAGAATTTATTTATCAGTATTTAGCTTAAATTAGTTAGTTTTATTTCAGTTAATTTAGTCCCATTTCCACCCATCCAATCCAATCCATTTAGTTACAAGGAAACTGGTCCTTTATATCCAGTCGGAGCCACCATACCAAACGGAAAAGGAGCTGTCTTAAGGTCCCCACCAGGTGGTTTTCCCCGATGTTTGAAGCAGAGATTTTCTAGGCTTCAACAGGACCATAAAACATTTTACCTCCAAAAGAGCTAAAAACTTCCACCTGGTGACTCCACTAGCCTCCAATAGGCCTATTACCCCTCCAGTCTTTGTAGACTCCATTTGGGAATGCATTAAGCAAACCCAATCATACTGTTGGTGGAAAAAAAAAATTTAATCATCCACCTCGCGACTCCACAACTCTCAAAATACCAAATGACTCCACTGATAGAAGAATCTGAACTGGTTGAATAGACAGAGCTACCTCTTTCTTGATTTACAAACATGATTCCAAGAATACAATGAAGATATGCCCCAATGAGTAGAGATCATATCCCTGGGTTTCCACATAAGATGCCCTAGGTGAATTGGGATGACATCTTGCCTGTTTTTCAAGGTGAAAAGTTTGATGACCCTTTATTACATCTCATTAAATTTCATATACATGTATGGTGGTTGAAAGTTGAATGGCATGAAGATTGCCTAATGAAAATGTTCATGTTAACATTAGAAGGAAAAGCTAGGGATTGGTATGAATGGTTGAGATATGGTAGTTTGTTTTCTTTAAAGGACCTTGAATATGTGTTTTATGAGAACTATAAAGGAAACACTACATCATTATCATGGGGTGAAATAAATTATGATCCATCAAAAAACATCACCCAACACTTTATAGACAATGAAGAAGATTTGGAAGAAATACATCCTGAAGATCTTTTAACTGACATTCATGAGTTTAATATCTTATTGAAAAATTATAAGAATATAGATGAATCAGTCGAGGAATAAATCAATCAAGAAATAAAGGACATTCCTCAAGATTTCCCTGAAAACCCAAATATTTATTCATCATCCCTTATAGCTGAGGCTCAAGAAGACATCCAGCGTCAAAATTAGTCTTCACAAGAGACAGAGAACTGTTGTACTCCTGTTCAAAGAAACATAGAAACATCATCCCCTTTGACAGAGAAAGAGATGGATCAGACTATTAATAGACAGCCAGTCTCTGAAAAAACAAATACTCTTGTCCATTCACATAGAGAACTTGGTTGTACATATTTGGAAAGTTCTTGTATAGATTAGAATAAAGAAGGACATGCTGATAACCCAGTATGTTTGATTGGTAGTATTACTTATATTTATGATTTTCCTAACTTTGATCTATCTAGTGATGATGCTCCCCAAACAGAAGTTAATCTTGCAGGACCATCATTAGCAGATTTATGGGAGGAAGATCAGATCCTTCAAAGAAGTAATGAGCCAGTTCATACTATTTATGATATTGATGAAGAAAGTTATGAAAGTATGGAAGCGAGTAAAGATTCATTGGATCTTTGCTCTACTTCATCTCAGATAATCAGTGATAGTTTCCATGTGATTGGGAATCAACAACCTTGCAGCTCAAAGGTTGAGGAGGAAGGAAATGAAGAAATTTTTGAGCAAGTTGAAACCAAGGAGCCTTCCCTTGAAAAAGAGGAAGCAAGTGAACATACCCTTGCTCAAGAATATAATAAAATCTTCACAGATCTTAGTCCATTAAAACAGAACACACCAGGACTTCTAGAACACAACACTGCAGTGTATGATGAATCTTCCAGTTCAGATGACAATGAAGATGAGGAAGTTTGTCTTCCTCAAAAGAATCTTTGCCTTGATCTAGTGGAGAATGTAGAGATGATCCTGGTTGAAACATATCTTCCAAATACTCTTAACCAGGCATTATTTCAAGATCCCTATGATGATTTCCTGAAGACATCTGAAGAAGGGATAAAGGTTGCAAACAACAGTATTTCACCAATTGCAACAAAAATTTTCAGAGCTACTGCTAAAGAACCGAGAAAATGGGAATGCCCCTGTCTGTCCTACATGCTCAAAGAGATGAGAAAATATCAGTCATGGAACCATCTGATTGACTGGATGTATTGGAAAAGAGAGTTTGTAGGTTAAAAATGTAAATATTCCAAGTTAGTGTAGGTTATATAGGAATTTCAATAAAGCTCAGCTTTTGAGCATTTAGTTAGTTGTTGATTTTTTCTTTTGAATTTGAAAGTTGAAAAAAAAATATACAAAAACAATAGAAAAGAAAAGAGGGCAGAAATGAAAACAAGAAAGGTACAACTCCATACCAAAAAGAGAAACAAAGTTTGAAAGTGTGCAAGCTCAAATGCCACTCCTAAGAACACACTTCTAGTTAGTCATACAACCTAATCATGACTAATTATTTTTCAATTTATTATTGATAGGTTAGTAAATTAGATAAGCCAAACAGCTCAATCTTGGCTTGTTAGTAAGGTAGATTAGGGTAGAAAAATGAAGGTTCAAACAAGCTCAAAATTTGAACCTATGAATCTCAAAAGAAGAATGGCTCTAATTAGATCAAATCTTGAGCCACAGATAGAAAACAAACTGGTTCTAAAAGACTCAAAACTTGAACCAAGAAAGAAAGAAGAAGAAACTCAAACAAATTCAAAACTAGAGCTGAAGAATAATGAAGGATGTTTTAGTTTTCAGATCTTAAGCCTTCACCATTTTAATTTAATTTTCTGCAAATAAAATCTATGTGCAGCTTTTTTTTATGCCATAGATTAGCAACAAGTTAGACTGTTCAATCCTAACTTGTATGCTTTTAAATTTCTTGTTTTAGAAGTTAGAGAATAAAAATCTGTTGGACAGTCTAATCGTAACAGATAGTATTTAGGTAGAGAAACTTATGAGTTCATCTGCTTAATATGAACTCATGGAGGAATAAGAGTTGACTTAGATTAGTTTCCTGTTTTCAAAAAGAATAAAATTTTGATGTTCAAAGGTCTGCAAGTCCAAAATTCACCTTTTTGAAGAAAAAATGTTGGGAAGTAGGTTGTGTAGGTAGTTGTTTGGGAAATACTTTTTTGTTGATATATCAAGTTCTAATAATTTCTGTTAGCAGCTGATAAAAATATTATCAAAGTGCAAGGCACTAATCGTCATTCCAGAGATGAATTTCTGTGGTTCTTGGCACCTCCAAGGGGCTGCCATCCCAAGTTGGAGCCGCTGTTAGCCACCTATAAAAAAATTTCATACCAAATGGTGGCTAAATATTTTTTAGCCTTCAAGAAACAATTTCATATCCAAATTGTGAGTTCTTGGAGTCTTAAGATGACTTATCCTTGAATGAATCTTTACTGCAATTTCCTTCTCAACTCTGAAGATCTGTTGTTTTCCTAAAGAAAAGACTGCTACAGAAAACCCATTTTTCCCTTCATTTTTTCCCCTTCTTCCACTAAAAATTAACCTCCTTTTTATCCCTTTTTACCTCATAAAATTCCTCTATTTTCCCTCATTTCCATTCTTCCCTTCATAAAAACCCCTTTGATAAGGTTTAAAACTCCTTTTTTGCCTTATTGGAAGCTTTCAAAATCCTTAAAAATCCTTGAAAAATCATAAAAATGAGCCTTTTTTGTGCTAAAGGCTTTAGCCCCCTTCGGCTAAGCCCCCAAACCCCTTCCCCACCATATACCCATGCCCAGGACCAAGAGTTAAAGTCCCGAAGTGCTTATCGCAATCGGAGTTGTGCAATGGGTGCATTTCTTTAATTAAAGGAAAGTCTCGATGCGATTGGCTCCTCTTTCATAACCCCCGATCCCTTCATCTTTTCATATACCCAAAGGCCCCACAATTGAGTGCTAAACATTATATTAAACCCTCCCCGATGTGATTTTCCCTTTGTATTTTATTAAAAGACCCATTTTTTCATATTATAAAGAGGCCCGCCGGTTCATTGGTGGAACAAATCCCGACTGTTGATCTTAAACCAATCAACGATCTGCGCAATCTCGCATCGGAGATTTACATTGGGCGCATTTAAATATTTTTTTTCCCCCTCCGTTTGGCCCCTTTCGATGGATTCCCAACCGTCGATCTCCCCCGCCAGACCCAGATCCGACGGCTCACGTCGTTCCATCCCAAAGCCCATCCCTCCGCCTTTGGACCTCCGCAGACAAATCTTCGCCGTCGATCTGATCCTCAGATCAACGGCCCTTGTTCAATCACATTGGATTTTTTCATTGCGCCTTTCCTCTCTCCTCCTCCGATCGTAAATCTTTCGATTGGATCTGGGCCGTTCATATAATAAGATCCGACGGTCCAGATATTTTCTCCCTTCCCTTTCTTATTTTTCATGGGCCCACTGTATAAAGTTTTAAACGGATCTATGCCATTAATCTCTGTAGATCAATGGCTCACATTGACCCATTCTCCGCCCGACCATCGCCTCGTATTTTATTCATTTGACCCCAAGATTGGATCTGGACTGTTCACTCCACTCAATCGACGGTCCAGATTAATCCCGATAGGCCCAAATCCTTGGGTCCTACTCTTTCCCCAGATTAAACCTTCACCATTGATCTCTGTGGCCGATCCAATCCGACGGCCCAGAATCTTTTCATAAACCCCAAATTTCATTTTTATACTTTTTTCCTCCGCCAAAGGTTTTTAACCCATTTCCTTTGCATTTTCTCCTATTGCGCGATATTGTGGCCCTTCTACGTTGTATTTTCCCCATCAATCTCGACTATTGATCTCTACAGATCAACGGCCCTAACTTAATCTCCCCACCGTTTGTTCCAACCGCCTCTCCTTTTAACCTCAGTGAGAAATCCTCGCCGTTCGATGTTTTCATCCAACAACTGCAATCTAACCTAAACCATCTGAAGCAGTTAAACCTTATCCCACAGTATTTTTCTAATTTTTCTTTGATTTTGCAGGTTTTAATAGTTTTTCAACTGTTTTAAAAGAAATTTGAAGGCTGGGGATGACGATCCCTCAGGCCATTATTCATCAAAAATATCACTCTACAGGGTTTTCCCATTATGTTTTATCGGTGCCTCATGAGCACTGACGCCACTATAAATCCCCTGTAACACCTGCACATCAACAAGACACAGCAAAAATCAATAAAACAGAGAGTATCAGTGTGAAAGGATCCAACCACAACAAAGATGAAGAATTGAAGATTGTTTACATATTTTTTAGGGATTACGGCCTAAATCGACTATTTAAAGCCTAATCCACTCAATTAAACGTAGTTTGAAGAACATAAGACAAAATTTAGGCCTAATTAAGCCTAACACACAAAATTAAAGAAAATTAACAGTGTTCAAAGAAAAACAATAATATCTATTAGTTCGAGAAAGCCTCCACTACCACATCAAAGGCTAATTGAATCCTCTCAGCTACCCAAAGACACCTGCAGCCTCAAAGAATTCCAAGGAGGCAGAGTTATTACCTCAGCCAGTGATATTTTCCTCAATACAGCTGAACAGTTAATTCAACCAAACTTATTATAAACTGTCAGCAAAGTTATTACGAAGATAACACGGAGCCTTAAAGTCAACAAAATCTTCCCAGCAAGATTAATACTTAATGTAAACCAATTAATACAGAGGAAATATTTGAAATATTCTCCATTGAGCCCCTCAAAGGCCGAGAAGCATTAAACTGTATTAATTGAACCTAGAATATCTTTTATCCCATCCCACCTCCTCATTGCTTCTATAAATACTTCTGTAGAAGATGAGATAATGTTGGTCACTGCATATCTATTGCCTGTAAATAGTTTATTGAAGCTGCTGTAAGCTCTATTTGTAATTTAAGGTACCTAAGTTGAGATGATAAGTTTGAAGCTATAAAGAACCATTGGACTTGAAGATTGTAACTGGTTTGAAGCATTCTAATACAAGTTGATTTATGGGATCCTGGTCTATGTCAACGGTGATGTTTTTCTTATTGTAAATTGTTATTTTATTTTTTTTTCCATTCTGTCCATCTTCTCGGATAAATAACAACAATTATAGAGTTACAATTTATTGTGAAAGGTACCCTGCTCTTACTGATAAGCTTTATCTACATGTTTTCTTCCAAAATTGTGTATTTAAGAATGATTCAATATAGTCCAAGCAGTTAGGAATGTTGGCGTTCCCTCGTACTGTCTAAACTAAACATTGTCCTTAAACGTTATTTTTAGTGTGTGCTAAGTAAAGTGAGCTAGGGAAGTATATGGCGAGCCTTGTCCTCTAGTTTTATCTCCAAAGGTTGTCTGAAAGTTTCCCTAAGAGTATGTTGAAAGCAGGATAGGTTCAAAGTCCTTACCTGATCTTAGACTATTCTTTGTTATCTTATGTGTTGTCTTGATAAGTTTGCTAAGTAAAGCAGAGCTAGGGAAGTCTATGGTGAGCCCTGTCCTCTAGTTTCTTCTCCAACAGTTTCTTTGAAATATTTCCCCTTAGAATATTCTGAAAGAAGGATAGGTTCAAAGTCCTTACTTGATCTTAAGATATTCTTTTTAGTGTTTTAAATGTTTTCTATTGAAAGTGCATCAAAAGCAGGCTAGTTTCAAAGTACTTACCTGATCTTAGATTAATTTTATGTCTTTCTTAAGTGTATGCCGAAAGTAGGATAGTTTCAAAGTACTTACTTGATCTTAGGCTGCTCTTTTTTCTTCATTTGTTTAATTCCCCTTCTTACTGTTTCATTTCATTCCATAAAATCAACTTTAAAGAGATCCTTAGACATAGATGACTTGCCCCATTGACCACTCTTGAACCTCGTTGTTTCAATTAAATCCTACTATGACTCCATAGCCCAATGGATTGAAGTTGTTTCTTTCCTATCTTCTTAACTAAAGCAATCTTTCACCTTCATTCACCTTCACCCTTCATTTAGACTTCCTTCACCTTCACATATCTTTGCCCAAGAAAAACAAACAAAACCTCGTTCTTTATAACTAGCCTAATATCACATTCAAAAGCCTTAAAGATAAATCAATATTTGCACTTATAGAGAGATCCCTCTCTGGATTCAGGAGGGCTAGATCCTAGAATCCCAAAGTGGTTCAAGTGTTGTCTCTGCAGTTTTAGTCTCACCAATCTGCTAAAATTATAGATTCCTAACAGTGCATACATCATCTTCAAAGAGAACATTGTATCCATTTTTAATGAGCTGTCCAATGCTTAACAAATTACATTTCATACCTGGTACATAATATACATCAGATATGCTCTTTTTTTCTCCTTTCTTTGTCAAGACACCTACTCTGCCTTTTCCCATGACAGAGACCTTACTGTCTGTCCCCAATGTTACTTGAGACTTTACATTTTCATCTAACATGGAAAACATGGCAATGTTTCCAGTCATATGGTTGCTAGATCCTGAATCTAGAAACCATATATCTTCATTCTTTTCCTCAGCCATATTACATGCTAAAAACAACTTATCTTGACTGATATTTTCTTTTGTAAAATTAGCACTAGGTCTATTAACCATGTCACTCTGTTTCTTCCTACATTCATTGGCATAATGGCCATACTTTTTACAGTAATGACATTGGACTTGGGATTTGACATACCTTTTTCCATGTGCTTGATTTTTTCCACCTTGCTGGCTGCTTCCTTGGCCTTGTTTCTGATTTTGATTGCTGCCCCTTCCTTGAGTATTTGCAGGGTTTTTTCTTCCTCATATGTTTTGGCTTCTACCTCTTCCTTTTCCTCTGTAGTTTCCTTTGCCTTGACCTCTTCCTCTTCCAAAGGACATTTGGGTCTTGAAGGCATGCTCCAAGAGATTGCATTTCTACCCAATCTTTGTACATGTATCATCAGTGATGCATGAAGCTCATCAACTGAAAAGTTTGAGAGATCCTTTGTCTCTTCTATGGTTGTGACTATCACATCAAACCTTAAGGGTAAGGTCCTCAATACTTTCTCCACTATCCTTCTTTCTTCAAGTGTTTCTCCATGAGACCTTATTTGTGTGACCATTCCAATCACGTGTGAAGAATGAGTCTATGTTATTAGACTCTTTCATATAGAGAGTTTCAAAATCTCTCCTCAGCAATTGTAGCTTTGCGGTCTTCACCTTCTCCATACCTTGATAGGAAATCTAGAGGGTATCCCATGCATCCTTGGATCTCTTAGCTGCTGCTATCCTTGGAAACACACTTTCATGCGCTTCTTGATAGAGATAGAAGAGGGATTTTGAGTCCTTCTTCCTATTTCTCTTCAACAAATCCTTCTCTACCTGTGTCAAGGCATTAAAGGCATTTTCATCTATTGGTTCTTCAAAACCGTCTTCAACAAGCTCCCATAAGTCTTGAGAGGCAAATAGGGCTCTCATGGTGATTGCCCAATAATCATATTTCTTCCCATTGAACTATGCAATAAACTTGACTGTTTTTTTTTTAAACAGACTGTCTTTCCTTCTTTAAAAGACAAACTTTGTCTCTGAGGAATGCACTCTTTTAAATAAAGAAAAACTCTATTTTTTTGAGAAATACCTGAACTGTTGCTGAGCCTTCACTCTGCTGGAGAACTGTTGCAACAAATCCTTCCTTCAACTTCTTTGACACCTTCAAAGAGCCGGGACTACTCTGATACCATGTTGGAATTTCTGATGATTCCAGAACACACAGGGAGAATGAAGAGTCTCCTCTACAACACAGAGATTAAAAAAAAATTCTTGGCGCTGATAGACATAGATGGCACAAACTTTTTCTATTTCATTAACAAAAAAAAAAAAAAACTATTACAAATTTTCTTCCACTGAAGTGGGACTAAAAAACATGTCTGACTGCTTCACACACATTGCTTACAAGACTCTCTATTTCTATGTTTTTTTTTGTGTTTTCGTCTGCCTGTGGGCTTTTTCACTACATGGCAATACACTACCATACTATGTCTATTCTAACTTTTTCACTTTATATGGCGCAGCATAAAAGGAAAAGAATTTAAAATAAAACTTATTTAATATATATATATATATATATATATATTATAAACTTAATAAGTTTATAATATATATTATATCCTGTGTATTATATCCTAAGTCGAAAGCCGCGACGTTAAACAAAAAAATACAACAAAACTAACGAAACCAAGGTTTTAATAACCATAATACTCCGCCGCATGACTTTAACCCAAAGTTTTAAACTATCGATGAACCCCGGATTTCAAACACAAACAAACTATGTTGCAATGAAAATTTGCGTCACAAAACTGCATGACGTCACCAAGGCCTGAAGTCGCACGAATGCCATTTGATTGGCCAGTGCTGGGCCCTACCAGAATCCAAAGGTTTTATGAGTCGGATTTAAAACAAAATTCACGTAACAAAAGGTGATGATGACGTCATGGCAAATCGACACGCGAAAAACTCATGAAATCGGATTCATAAAAGTTTCGAGTCCAGTTTTGGAGTTTTTTGACATGACTTCAAACTTGCGCAAAAAAATGCTATTGGTCCACGTGCTGGATGAGTTGGCAGTGGGACTTGCAGAGGTGCGGAGCGATGTGCGATGGCTGGTGGGGACCACATCGCATCGCAAGTTCGGCGATGGACCATTGTTGTGGTGCGGACGGAAGTTGCGATGAACAATATAGCGATGAATGTTGATTGGTCCACGTCACTGCACTGGAGATGGGACCCGCTCTATTAAAAAAGACTTGGTGCATTTAAAATTTTTACCGCCGTTTTCTTGGTGAGGGCGTAAAAGCCCAATAACACTAATCTACAATAGAACTCTGTGTTGTGTGGTAAAGACCACGAATGCCTTCAATTCTTCTGCAAAGTCGGTTGCCGCCATAAACATAAAATTCATCCTTACAGTTTCTCCATACCTCTGTTAAATGCACAATCGTGTGCACTTAACCCATTCTACCCCTATTGTACTCCATTTCTCCTGCGCGGGGTTTTGTAGGTGACTTTAATATTTTCAACAACATTTACAACTATTGCACAACAGTTTAACTGTACGTAGCCTCCTAATAATTTTGTTGTTGGACAAATCAATGTGTCAAACCCCCACTGATTCTGCTCACGGGAGTTTTGAATTCGGTGCTCAAATAATCCGCGCCCTTGGGCTCTTCACAACAGTGGAACCTATGATGATGTTTTTGCAATTGTAACCTTCAGTTGCTTGGAAAATAGGGAGAATTCATTGTAGGCCTGGGAGAAGCCAGTGGCCTCTCAGCCAAACCTTTGCGACCTAATCCAGCGATTACGTCCTCCTTGCTTGGTGTAATGGCACTCCCTTTGTTGCAACTGATAGATAACGTGGAACTGTGGCAATGAATGGCTGCATTACACGAACCTCCATGATCATATGTCTCAGATTATCAATCGACTAGCTCAAAATATGCCTTCAATCTACAGCTTTGCTGAGCGACCCTTTTGTTGACTGATGTCAATTGCAGACCCTAACACCGGTTTCTATGTCTTCTACTTGAGATGAAAGTCTAGATTGTTGAGTCAATTGATGCAGACGATGGGAAATATCTTGATCTGGTAGTTACAAATTACTCTACGTTCTGCTGGTCTTATAATGCCTATACTCTGGCCTGCAATCCAAATACAACAATGAATACCTACAAAAACCCAACATCCATGACCAACAATAATAGATGCATTAAACTCCTAACAAGAATAAGCTAGCTAGGGTGATTCTGAACACCACCGAAACTGGATTCTCCCACTAGGGTGAGATCGAATCCCACCACCGAAGAGTGGTTTAGGATGTCACCTAAAAACCCTCATTTGAAAACTCGCATGAGCTCTCAAAATATCAATGAGTAAAATCCAAATTCCATGTCTTCTCTAGTTCCTCCGCTGTCTCTTTTAAAGCTAAATTGTTTGAAGAATACCATGGGAAATTATCTTGGTTGAGAGTTATGGGGCCAAAAGTATGGGCTCTATGTTTCTTATTTAATTATTCTCTTTTTTTTTCCCCCTTTTTTTTCTTGGTCCAATTAGGTCAATTGGGTGGGGATATTACAGTTTCCCCTTCCCAAAATTTCTTTCCCTCAAGCAATTTAAATGTTGGATGCTACAATATTTTCTCTCCTTCCGAGGAAACGTCTTCAATGGAGAAATATTTCCATCGTATCAAATATTCGCGGATGGTCCTGCTCTAAAGCTTATTTCTCGAACCTCCAACACTTCCTCTGGAACTAGTTGAAGATGCCCTCCTCATCTAATGGGGGTAAATCAATTGATGATTTGGTTTCGTCTCCTACCGCCTTCTTCAATTAAGAAACATGAAATATGTTATGAATTCTTCTCTCTGCTACAATCTCCAATTCATATGACACTTTTCCTATTTTTTGGATAACTCGATAGGGCCCATAGAACTGTGGCTTTAACTTTTCTGATCCACCTTTCTACTTTAAGGTAGATTGTCTGTATGATTGTAGCCAAAGGTAAACTACGTCTCCCAATTCGAAACTCCTTTCTAGCCTTTGTCGATATGCATATAACTTCTGTCGATTCAGAGATGTCTATAGGCTATCCTTGAGTGCCTAGATAATATCCTAACTTCCATAAATCAAATATTTCGCTAATGGTGCCCTGATATCTCCAAATGTTGTATTTGCGAAATACAGGGTTCATATCCATATAAATCTTGGAAAGGTGATATTATTATGGACATGTGATAAGTGGTGTTGTAGAAATATTCTCCTAAATAAAACCACTTGGTCCATGCTATTTGTTTCCTTGTAACATAATTTCGTAAATATCCTTCCACCCATTTATTCATTGATTTTGTCTGTCCATCTATCTGGGAGTGGTAACTTGTACTAGGAGTGAGTTATGTTCATTCTAACCTAAATAAATCCTACCAGAATGCTCCCATGAACTTGTTATCAAAGCTATTGACAATGGTTCTGGGAAACCCATGTAGACAGAACACTCCTTGGAAAACTATT
Source organism: Pinus albicaulis (assembly GCA_034641835.2). Classification (NCBI taxonomy): domain Eukaryota; kingdom Viridiplantae; phylum Streptophyta; class Pinopsida; order Pinales; family Pinaceae; genus Pinus; species Pinus albicaulis. The sequence goes on along the minus strand of CM076572.1, from coordinate 1,449,256,097 downwards.
TCTACTATCTCAGATGCAAAGCTTCTAGAGGAAATCACAAAGAAGTGGGAATATTTGGTCAGATGATCTACCACTACGATGATAAAATATTTTCCTTGGATGAGGGTAGCCCTATAATGAAATCCATGGAGAAAATCTCCATTTTTGTTCTGGAATGGGCAGCGATTGTAACAAACCTGACAAGTGTGTATCTTCAACCTTATTTCTCTGACATGCATCACATTCCTTGACATATTTTATAATGTCCCTCTTGAGTACCTTCCATGTGAACCTCTGCATAATGGCCATGTAAGTATTTAGAAATCATGTATGTCCTACTAGAGGGGAGTAATGGGTTGCTTTTGTGATCTTCATCTTTAGTTGGGACCCGTGTACTGATCAGGAGATCATGTATTTTTCTCAAAATTGAAAGTGCTTGAAACTGTACCAAACCTGAGCGACTAGGTAGATCTCGTCGTTGCGATTCCGACACCGCAAACGGCTCGAAACATCGATGTCGTATGAGGGAGATATCGTGTTTTGATCGTTTTCCTAAACAACTAAATTTTTGTGACAATAGTGATTGGGATGCCCAGTCAGCATGCATGTACAGTCAACAAAAAGAGAATATTTCAGGAATATTCCATTTTCTCAATCCAACCAAGATTCGCCATGTGGCATTTTCTAGGTCATTGATTTGGATTTGTACGAAATTTTGTGGATCATTGGATGGGTGACACGTGGCTAGCCCGGAGGCTACCACTTGTCCCCTGTATGAAGGGTCAAAAGTATATTGAAGTCCGGAGGGTTCGACCTCATGACCTCTGGCACGCCAGAAAGGAGTTCTACTGTCTGAGCTATCACAATGACTTAACCATATAGTCACTCCGCATATAATTAAAGTTTAAGCATTTGCAAGTTGTGGGGGGGACTGTCGGCAGCCCCGTTTGGTTGGTTACATGGTATGGATCTTAAACCGTAACATAATTTATCTCCAATAGTTTCGAATACTATGACTCCAGGTGGCTACAATGACTGTTCACATGTGTTAAAAAACTACAACCGCGACATGAAACTTCAAACAAGCCACGATTACTTCGGTGGATAACTACAGAGGTATCACATGGGTGGTCTCCGAAAAATATGTCGACTGTTAATCTGACGGGTTCGGAACTCTACATCCATAGGGTTCCACTGCAAAATATTTAACGCGGATTTTTAATGTTAAACTGTGACTACGGGGTTTAAGGGGGTCGGCATGTGGCCACCAAAAATGTTAAATGAAAATGGTCAGAAACCTGTGGAAGATTAGCGCTACCCCTAAAATTTCGGATTTGGCCAAAATTAACTGTAGTTAAACTGCAGTTCTCCACAATTAGTGGAGGTTTTGTAGCTGAGATTGGGAAAAAGGCTAGGGAGGTCAATTTTCGACCAATTTGGGTGAAACAAGAGTCTACCTAGACTAATTTGAGCATTCTGGAGCCACTGGTGTAGAGAAAACAACCATTAGAGGCCTGTAAACACATGAATTTTCAATTTTGAGCATAATGAAAAAGAGGGACATGCCATTGGGAGTTGGACCAACAAATGTAGCCCAGGAGGGGTGAACTGCTTCATCATGCCTACTGTGTAATACTTATGTGTGATGTCATTTCTCTGTTATACACTGTTGTTCAATGTTATTTAGGCCTATTTTCATGATTAAAACTCACAAATTCATCTATGTTTCAAGGTTAAATTACTCATTCCTTAAGAAAACAAATGGACACAAATTGTACATGTTTTTATTACTGAAAGGACACTTAGCACAGAAAACTAATACAGTCCTTTAAAATCTGGTTGGTTTCAGAGCTAGAGTTAATTCTCTGGTGTTTTTTTGTGCAAATATTTGTTTAACTATTTGAAAGTGTGCATATGCTTACTAGGCTCAAGCTTAAGAGAGGAGAAGGAAAATTGGTGGAAGCAAGAGGGTCTCAAAGTGAGCCACAACAAAGGAGGGAAATATTGCTACATTCTCCACCACCTAGTTCACCTCCAAAAGAAGTAGAAGAAGAATTAAGCATGCATCTAGAGGAAGAAGAAATCCATGAAGAAGTGGATCCAAAAGAAAAATAAAGGGTATTCAGGAAAGCATTCCTTGACATGACTGAGATGGTGAGAGTCCTTTATCAAGAAAGGAATGAGAGACTAGAAGGATAAGGATCCAAACTTCACAAGGAAGGTCAGGGATCATCAGGAGGTCACAATGATGAAGATAAATCAAATAAGGGAAATGGAGGAAATTGAGGCAGTGGAAAGTCACCATCCTCACCCTCATCATCATCATCCTCTACTTCATCTTCAGTACATCAGCCACACAAGTCAAAGAACATTTATAGAATTCCTTTTCTAAAACTTGATGTTAAGTTTGAATTGCCAATGTTTAATGGTAAAGTCAATGGAGAAAAGCTTGATAATTGGATTAGGTAATTGGAGGTCTATTTGAGAATTCATAACCTTCATGATGATGATACCAAAATCCAACTAGCTTCATTGAGAATGGAAGGTGAAACACTTGTTTGGTGGGAAGCCAAGAAAAAGGAGGAGATCAAGAAGCATGGTAAGATTATTCTATCATGAAATGATTTCATTACTGCAATAAAACAACAGTTTTAACCATTGGCTCATATGCAGAAAGGCATAATGAACTGGAAAAATTTTAGACAATTGAAAGGACAAAATGTGTAAGAATACACCCAAGAATTTTGGAGAAGAGCTCTCTTATTAGGGGTAGATTTGCAGAGCCAAGATACTTTGATCAAGTACATAGGAGGCTTACATAACTACCTAAAACATAATATTCTCATGTTTAACCCTACAAGATTAGATGAAGTTTGTGTTCAGGCCACACATCTAGAAGCTAGAGGGAAAAACATTATTGATGAGGGTAGGAAGAAGCATTTTAAGGGAAAAGCAAAGAGAATACCTCAAAATTTAAGGGCAAAAAAAATGCATCTATCATGAAAGAGGGAGAAAAAGTGGTCTGTAAACATTTTTCAAGAGAAGGCCATGAAGAGAAAAATTGTTGGAAATTACATCCTAAAAAGAGACCCAAGTATAACAATAACAAAGGGAAGCATAAAACTATAGCTACAACTCAACATGATTTAGGAGAGGATTCAGGTGATGAATCTAAAATTATAGCCATGGGATTGAAGAACATGAAGGGGAAATAAATTGAAACAAAACCCAACAGTAGTACATCAAACTCTCACATACTAGCTCCAAATGAAGAAGAGAGAATTGAACTGGTTCATGTGAGGGTCATATCCAAACATACCAATATTGACACATTGTTTGACAGTGGGTCACAAGAAAAATTAATCTCTGAAGACTTGGTCAAGAAACTTAATCTTGAGACCATTCCACATCCAAAATCATATCCACTTGGGTGGATTTGTAAGGATGCAAATTTACAGGTTTCAAAGAAGTGCATATTGCGCTTTGCAATTACTGCAAATTTTGTTGACACAGTTGAATTAGATGTGTTTCTGCTTGATATTATAGGTATTGTGTTGGGTAGTCCTTACTTGTATGACAGGAAAGCGATCTTCCATCGCCATGAAAACAAATACCATTTATTCAAACATGGCAAGGAGTACATTGTTAGAGCACATCGTAAGAAGACAAATATTGCAATGGTAAATGCTGGACAGGTAAAGAGGCTGGTTAATTCAAGTAAGAATTTTGTTCTTCTAATGATTAAGCCTAAAGATGATGTTAATCATGAATCATTTGAGGATTGTGATCCTAAGTTGAAATCAGATTTATATGATGTAGTTGATTCACATCATGAGATGTTTCAGGAGCCAACAGGATTGCCTCTAAAAAGGGAGATTCAACATGAGATTCAGTTGCAACAAGATTGGCCTCTTCCAAACATCAGCATGTATCGCATATCAATAATCTTGATAATCTTGACTTATGATAATCTTCTAAAAATATGTACATACCTTGCTTTCTGCAAGTTGTTTTCCCATATTTTGTAAAAAATTAAAAAAAATATAGAAAATAAAAAAGAGGGTAAAAGTCCTAAAAGAAAAATCAAAGGACTTATAAAAAATAATATACCCCAAAAGAAAAAAGAAATAAAACATGAAAGTGTGCAAATTCAAATGTCACTAATTTTTCCTTTGTTACTGATGATTATGGCAGAGTGTCAATAAATGCCATGATCCATGATGAGTTGAACTGCTTAATCTTGACTTGTCATGTTTCAATTTTAATGTTGTAGAATAGTGAATAAAAATTAGTCAGACAATTTAATCTTGACTAATTAGTAGATAGGTAGAGAATAAAGAAGTGCTTATCAGTTTAATCTGAGCCCTCAGATGATATAAGGTAGATTTAGATAGTTTTTATTGCTTTCAAAATAATAAAATGTTCAAGTTTGCTAGCTCAAATGCACCTGCAAAATGGGAGGAAAAAATGTTAGATTAAAAGTTGGGTAGGTAGAAAGAAGTGGGAAAATCATTGTATATATCTTTCACCGGGCAACTATTACTGATTTCCTTTCCCCTATAGTTATTATGCATTCTAAACTTTCATTCAAAGAGGCTCACAGCATTTCTCTGACTTCTGTTGGGACCGGACCCAAGGATCAATGACTGATAAGTTAAAAAGTGTTGAATTTCTATATTAAATCCCTAATTGTCATCAATTAACCCTACATTCATACATTTTACACTTCAAAATTCATAATTAAAGACCTTTTACTTAATGAAAATAAAATTCCCTTTGATTAATTCCCTGCATTCATAAAAACATAAAAGCCCTCCAAAAGTATTATATTCTTAGTTAAAGTGGTTAAATTATAAATGATTTAAGCTTTTTGCTTGTTATATTATCACTTTTCTTAAGTTATGTATTTACGTTTTGGTGTTTTCATTGTCCCTTTTTTCATATTAACTTCTAATTTATCTATTAAATCCCTATAAAAAAGTCCTTGTCCTATTATTATAAATCCTTTTATTTTATTATCCCTAAAAACCCACTACTATAAGATTTTTATGCCAAAGTAATTACCCACATGTTGAAATAAATCCCAAAAATATCCCTTTTGCATAAAATTATCAATATTCAAATATCCCGCCCCCCTATAGTTTTAGATCTTCCAAAAAGTCTAAAAAATATATAATAAAACTAAGAAAAATGCAAAAGCACGTTTTATTTACTTCTAATGTATTTAAAATAACGCTAAAACAATATTCTAACCATTATCCCATTACATCTTATTGTAAATACTTACCTTTTCGCCTAAAAGTTAACCCAAGCTGAAAGTAACCTTTCCCATTTTCTTATTATATAAAACATCATGTTTTATATAAAAATTAACCAGAGGTTTAAAAACCTCCGCAAGCCGCCCTCTATTCATCTTTTAACCCCCGGTTAAACCCTTATAGCCCGCCCCATGAACATTTACCTTATATATAAACTTGGTTTATATATATAACTCATTATCCAAACCCCGCACCTATATAACCTCCTATATATTAAAAACTTTGATTATAATCACATGATACACAAAGTTTTATTATATGAATCATTGCCCGACTTACATAACTACCCGGGTCCCACCCATCCTTCCACCACAGCTTTTGAAATGATCCTGACCATTTGCTTGACCAATCCAAATCTAACGGTGCACGATCAGTTTCGCTCTCTGAAACTGATCGATCACTGTTGTTTCAAAATCACGCGAAATAGGTTGTATCATAAAACCACCCGATGCAACGTGGCCAAATGTGATTCGATCGCGTTCAATTGGCATGAAACCACTTACCACTTATATCCAACGCGAAACCCACTAGCTTTTTTTCGCATTCGAAAAACAAATCCACCTCCCGCCTTGGATTAGACCTGTATTAAATGATATGTATAATCATTGATATTAAAACCTTTCATATATCATTATTATGTGTATTTATGCAAGTCCCTACTAGTTAAAACTTCTGCTCAACTATTTTAAAGCTTTGAACCCCTGTTTGAGTGATTTCTTGTCTCGAAGCTGAATTTAATCACTATTTCTATATCTGGAGCTCATCGAAGCCATCCTCTACAATAAGCGATCTAGTTTCAACTGAAGATACCACCAGAAACCCTCTCTCCCATCAAATACCTGCAAAAGAGGTATTTCTCGATATTTTGACCTACAAACCTTCAAAATTATACCATCTATGAACTGAAAGAGATTAAGATAAAATAATTAACCGTTTAAATTGCCCAAAAATAGGCCAAACCCTGGCCAGTTTTTTCCAAGAAGCCTGAATTCCTCTATCAGCCGTTCAAAGTAAAAAATCCTCAGCTTACATCATCTTTTAACCCTTGAATACCAATTCGGAACATAGAAGAAGTGTAAAGGCCTACAGATTGATTAAAAGACTTCTTTTCCACATTTGCACCATTCAGGAAACCATGTTTCCTGTCTTAATACTGTTTTATCACTAATAAGCCCAAATTGAGCAATAAGAAACTTTTTGAAGATAATCCTTTCACAACAATTGCTCAATTTCCTTTTATCTTTGAAAATTAACTATAGAAAACTGTATAAACTTGCTTTAGTTATTACAAGATGACTAAGAAATAGGCCACTCCCTTCCTTCTATTCCCACAGTTATACCTACTGTTAGCACTGTTGTCTCATTTACATTGGCAGAACACTTAGCACCAAAAGTGCCACTGGCAACTGCAGTGTCAGTGCAATCTATTGATACTTCAGCCACAGGATCATCCACCACACAGGTACATCAAACAGGTAAAGCAATAAATATAGTAAAATACATGGAGGAAATGTCCCTAAAAAATAATGAGATAAATAATTTGAAAAAGACCATTTAAACTCTTGAATCATCCAACAGAAATGCTTTAATAACATCAAAGGGACATGAACAAAGAGCAAATATATTGGAAGAGTAGGTGAAGGCTTTGCAAATGCAAGTGAACTTTAGTGAATAGGTGTCCTATATAAAGAACTATCTCTAGACCAATATAATTGAAGGCATCCATCTCCAATGGCCATCAATTCAAATTATATATGAGCAAAGGGATTTAGTTCTGGCAGCACAGGTAGAGATTCAAAAAACAAAGGAAGAACTTGCAAATAAACCATCTTAGGGTTTAAATCTTATTTCATTCTTGAATAGCAAAAACATAGATGAACTTTACGAGTTGAAAATACAGGATAGGACTGAGACAATACTTCAGATCAAGAAAGTCTTCACAAAAAGAAACATAATGAATAATTTGGAGGAGAAATATGAGGCTATGAACCTATCAATAACAAAGTTTCTGACAAAGTATACAACATTTAGAGAAGCTGGCCTCCCAGATATCCATGGATTTAATGAGAAACTGATGGTCCAAACAGACTATGATAAGAAAATAAGGGCCCATGCCAAAGAGCAAGTAAACAAGCCTTTGCCACAAGATTCTCCCACTGGTAAAGTGATTCTATAGTACTTTGAAAATCCATTTTTTCTACAAAATGAGATTAAACATCTTTTCATGGTCAAACCAAATTTTGCAAAGTACACTGATGTAGATGAAAGCTACAGAAAGTTGAAAAATATGAAGATACCCAGTGCTCAACAGCGGGAAGAGTTTACAGATTTGTTATAACAGCATAGAGGCAGAACAGTGAAGAAAGGCACATGTAAACATTGAAGCTGAGAAGGAAAAACAAAACAATTTATGTGATTTTAGTTTTTTACTGTTGATAAGTATCTTTTACAGCAGTGAAAGGGTAAAAGGAAAATCCAAGCATGACAGAGAAATGATATGACAGTGAATTAATTTTTCTACCATAGCGAAAATTTCATTTTACAGCGGTCAAAAGGTTAATATATCAGTTGAAAGTGTATCAAGCTAAACAACAGGGTCAAAGAGTATCAGAAAAGCAACAGCAAGAAAATTTTTACTACTATAATTTCTCTATTTTTATAACAGTGAAGAGATAAATGAACAACGTGAAAGAGTATCAGGAAGAAAGGCAGTGTTAAAGGATATAAAGTGGAAAAAGTATCCATGAAGTCATCTTTCAAAAGATATTTGCAAAGTTCCAGCAAGCACAGACAACTATTCAAACAAACACTTTTTTGTTAGATAAGATATTACTATTTTTTCTAGATAAGAGGACAACTTGCTAAGTTTTTAAGCAGCTGTCCCTCTTAATGTGTAAAGATATTTTTATTTCCTAGAGTTTTTCCTAGATTTATCTAGGATATTTTGTAATAAACATTTTGTATAAATACTTCTGTTTGTGAAGTGTTTAGTGTGGAATAAAATTTCTAAGAACATTATATACATTTTGCTGGTATGTTGGAGGCTTACATGTGTTGATCTTAAAGCAGCAGTCTGGAAAATAGCCAATTGGACTTCATAATTCAGGATTTATGTGATAATTTGAAGAGTAAAGTGCATATATATTGTTATTGTTTACTTTCTAAGTTCCATTAATTTCATATATGTTGTTTAATCTTAATGATTAAGTAGGAGTATTACTTCAGGACTAGTGTTAGAACTCCCTGTCTTAACTACTTAATCATTTAAATATTTTCAGCTGATTTCTGGATTTAGGAATTCTTAGTTGCTGCTAGTCCCGTTTGACCCTTGCCTCCTTCTTCTTCTTCCAGATCAAAGGATCTTTCATTGCCCGTTATCCCGAAGCAAGCCATTTCATCAAAACAATCTATCCAAATCTCTGAGGGTTATCTACCTTGCCCTGAATACATTAGCATCCTTTTGGCCTTGCCTTCGAGTTCTGCTTGCTAGACTTTGACTCTATAGCCCAATGGACTAGTAGATCCCTCTTTAATTTGTCTTTAAGTAATCTTTTTTTCCACCAAACATCTTAAAACAAAACCAAATTGTTCTATCATAAATAGCCTAAAACATAAATTAAAAACAAAGATAAATCTTAAAGAGGGAGCCCTCTCTGAATTCTAGGAAGGCTAGATCCTAGAATTCGAAGTAGGTTTGTGGTTACCTCGGAGTATTTCTCTTGAACCTGGAGAAATTATTGAGTGATAACATACTGGCGACCATACTGGGGAAGACTAACCTTTTTCTTCAGAAATATTTTACAGGTTCAGATCTGATCTATGATGGTGGACAATGATCAGACACACAAAGGTTAAAACATCCACCTGGCGACTCCACATCAATTTCACAATCAACACTCCATTGGAGGAATGAACTTGGAAGAACAATATGGAAATATCAGGCTTTCAACTTGGATCTTAATCCAATACATTATGTTCTTTCTCGTTAAGAAAGTTTTTCAATATATATTGTATTTTATATAAGGATCTAACTTGGTTTTACAGATACAGTGGCCTTTCGTTATGGCTAATTTTCAAGATGATCCAAGAATAAAACGAAGATATTCTCCCATGAGCAGAGATCACATACCTGGATTTCCACACAAACTACCAAAGTTAAATTGGGGTAAAAATCTGCCCATGTTTCAAGATGAGAATATTGATGATCCTTTGTTACATCTCATTAAATTTCATATGCACTCATCGAGATTGAAGGGTGATTGGCATGAGGATTGCCTCATGAAAATATTCATGGCAACCTTAGAAGGAAAAGTAAGGGAATGGTATGAAGCTTTCAAACCTGCTAGTTTATTTTCTTTAAAATATTTTCATAAGCTATTTTATGAGCATTACAAAGAATATTTTCCATCTTTATCATTAGCTGAAAATTGTTGTGATCAAGCTGAATATCTCATACATTACCTTAAAAATATTGATGAAGATTTTCGAAATTGGCATCTTGAATATTTATTAGAAGAAGTCCAGAACTTTCATTCTCTAGTTAAATCTCATAATAATCAAGAGGAGTTAAACAAATATGAAATAGATCGGAGATCAATCAAGATCCACAAAGCCCCTCTGTGATAACAAATGATGTTTCATTTAATGTTTTGAATGAATTTAAAGAAAATATTCAACATCATGATAAATTTTTAGATAAGAGAAAAAACAATTGTTATTCAAATCTAATAATTCAAAGATTCCCACCCCCCCTCACTGAAGAAGAAATCAATTCACTTCTAAACATGCAACCATCCTCAAAATATTTACATAATGAATAAATTATTTCTACTTATTCTAATGTTGATGAATGTACTAAAGTTTTTATCCATGAAGAGACAAAAGAACAGGTTGATGCTCATGTTATTCTACCTTCCCAAAAAGGCCCATTTCTTGATAGCACTCCTATTGAGCAAAATAATGACTTTCAAATAGAATGCAACCAATCTAATCAAGATATATTAGGTTTGTTGGAAGAGAAATATGTTGATCTAATGTTTATGATTGATGACATTCCTTCTTCTGAAGATTTTCCTAAGTATGATCAGTATGATGATAATTATGCTCTCCAAATTCAAGCTAATTTCATGGAACAATCACTAGCTATTTTGAGGAATGAGATATTAAAATTTCAACTTGATGAGGATTTTCTAAGAGCTATCTTTCTTATTTTGAAATTAAGAAGATATTCTCCTCAACTTAAAAAATGTGTTCTTGAAATAATTTATGAAAGTTATGAAAATGAAATTAAAATTTTTCATTCTCAAATTAAGTCATATAATTTCCAAGATCCTAAAGAATTCTTGGAAAATCTTCCTTCTCCAAAGCAAGAGGAAATTGTACTATCTTTTGACTTGCAGATTGAGGATGATTATTCTTTCAAACACAAGACTGAAGAAATATTTTTAGGGTTTAATATTCATAATACAACTGAACAACTAGTCATTGAAGGCCTAGAAGCACAAATCATACATTATGCTTTTAATGATCCTATAGAAAATTATATGGAGAATATTTTTAGCTCAAGTCTGCAAACATGTTTTATCTATGAGGATCAAATCTATCATCAATTACCATTTCACATCATATCTTTGATTATGAGGACAAATGATCAAGTTATGCTTCCAAGTTTGATAAAAATCAGTCAAATTATCCATGCATTGCTACAACTACTTGACTGGCTTCATTGGCATTTTTGTATTGCCTGATTCAACAAAATTAACAGTATATTATAGTAGGTAGGTGAATGCAAATAAGCTCAAAGCTCTGAGCATTTTTTTTTACTATTCATTTTTCAGCTAGTTATGAAATAATTCATTAAGATTTAAAGCCAAGGAAAAGGTCCTAAAGGTATTTAAGATCTATCAGTTTGGTTTGAACATTTCAGCATGTTATTTTAGTTTCAAATTATATTTTAGTTTGCAGAAAAAGGACTAAATTCAGTTCAAGAGTTTCAGTCACAGAGATGTTATAACAAAGCAAATGCATGTTTGGGATTGGCTCAAAGGATCAGGCTACTAGTCGATGGTGTTCTTGACATCTCACAAGGAGATGCCATCCCCATGTGAAGCCGCTGTTAGGGTCCTATAAATATAGGATTCATAATTTTGAATTGAATTTTGATAATCTTGTAAAAATATGTACATACCTTGCTTTCTGCAAGTTGTTTTCCCATATTTTGTAAAAAATAAAAAAAAAATATAGAAAATCAAAAAGAGGGTAAAGGTCCTAAAAGAAAAATCAAAGGACTTAGAAAAAATAATATACCCCAAAATAAAAAAGAAATAAAACATGAAAGTGTGAAAATTCAAATGCCACTACTTTTTCCTTTGTTACTGATGATTATGGTAGAGTGTTAATAAATGCCATGATCCATGATGAGTTGAACTGCTTAATCTTGACTTGTCATGTTTCAATTTTAATGTAGTAGAATAGTGAATAAAAATTAGTTAGACAGTTTAATCCTGACTAATTAGTAGATAGGTAGAGAATAAAGAGGTGCTCATCAGTTTAATCTGAGCCCTCGAATATTATAAGGTAGATTTAGATAGTTTTTATTGCTTTCAAAAGAATAAAATGTTCAAAGTTGCTAGCTCAAATGCACCTGCAAAATGGGAGGAAAAAATGTTAGATTAAAAGTTGGGTAGGTAGAAAGAAGTGGGAAAATCATTGTATATATCTTTCACCGGGAAACTATTACTGATTTCCTTTCCCCTATAGTTATTCTGCATTCTAAACTTTCAGTCAAAGAGGCTCAGAGCATTTCTCTGACTTCTGTTGGGACCGGACCCAAGGCTCAATGACTATTAAGTTAAAAAGTGTTGAATTTTTATATTAAATCCCTAATTGTCATCAATTAACCCTACATTCATACATTTTACACTTCAAAATTCATAAGTAAAGACCTTTTACTTAATGAAAATAAAATCCCCTTTAATTAATTCCCTGCATTCATAAAAACATAAAAACCCTCCAAAAGTATTATATTCTAAGTTAAAGTGGTTAAATTATAAATGATTTAAGCTTTTTGCTTGTTATATTATCACTTTTCTTAAGTTATGTAATTACATTTTGGTGTTTTCATTGTCCCTTTTTTCATATTAACTTCTAATTTATCTATTAAATCCCTATAAAAAGTCCTTGTCCTATTATTATAAATCCTTTTATTTTATTATCCCTAAAAACCCACTACTATAAGATTTTTATGCCAAATTAATTACCCACATGTTGAAATAAATCCCAAAAATATCCCTTTGGCATAAAATTATCAATATTCAAATATCCCGCCCCCTTATAGTTTTAGATCTTCCAAAAATTCTAAAAACTATATAATAAAACTAAAAAAAAAATGCAAAAGCACATTTTATTTACATCTAATGTCTTTAACATAATGCTAAAACAGTTCTCTAACCATTATCCCATTACATCTTATTGTAAATACTTACCTTTCCTCCTAAAAGTTAACCCAAGCTGAAAGTAACCTTTCCCATTTTCTTATTATATAAAACATCACGTTTTATATAAAAATCAACCCAAGGTTTAAAAACCTCTGCAAGCCACCCTCTATTCATCTTTTAACCCACGGTTAAACCCTTATAGCCCACCCCATGAACCTTTACCTTATATATAAACGTGGTTTATATATATAACTCATTATCCAAACCCCGCACCTATATAACCTCCCATATATTAAAAAATTTGGTTATAACCATATGATACACAAAGTTTTATTATATGAATCATTGCCTGACATACATAACTACCTGGGTCCCACCCATCCTTCCACCGCAACTTTTGAAATAATCCTGACCATTCGCTTGACCAATCCAGATATAACGGTGCATGATCAGTTTTGCGCTCCGAAACTGATCGATCACTGTTGTTTCAAAATAACGCGAAATAGGTTGTATCATAAAACCACCTGATGAAATGTGGCCAAATGTGATTTGATCGCGTTCAATTGGCATGAAACCACTTACCACTTATATCCAATGCGAAACCCACTAGCTGTTTTTCACATTCAAAAAAAAAATCCACCTCCTCCCTTGGATTAGACCTATATTAAATGACATGTATAATGATTTATATTAAAACCTTACATATATCATTATTATGTGTATTTATGCAAGTCCCGACTGGTTAAAACTTCTGCTCGAATGTTTTAAAGCATTGAACCCCTGTTTGAGTGATTTCTTGTCTCGAAACTGAATATAATCACTATTTCTATATCTAGAGCTCATTGATGCCATCCTCTACAACAAGCGATCCAGTTTCAACTGAAGATACTACCAGAAACCCTCTCGCCCATCAAACACCTGCAAAAGAGGTATTTCTCGATATTTTGACCTACAAACCTTCAAAATTATACCATCTGTGAACTGAAAGAGATTAATATAAAATAATTAACTGTTTAAATTGCCCAAAAGCAGGCCAAACCCTAGCCATTTTTTCCAAGAAGTTTGAATTCCTCTATCAGCCGTTCAAAGTAAAAAATCCTCAGCTTACATCATCTTTTAACCCTTGAAGACCAATTCCGAACATAGAAGAAGTGTAAAGGCCTACAGATTGATTAAAAGACTTCTTTTCCACATTTGTACCATTCAGGAAACCTTGTTTCCCGTCTTAATCCAGTTTTATCACTGATAAGCCCAAATTGAGCAATAAGCAACTTTTTGAAGATAATCCTTTCCCAACAATTGCTCAATTTCTCTTTATTTTTCAAAATTAACTATAGCAAACTGTATAAACTTGCTTTAGTGAATAGGTGTCCTAGGTACATTGGAGGCTTACATGTGTTGATCTTAAAGTAGCAGTCTGGAAAATAGCCAATTGGACTTCATAATTCAGGATTCATCCGATAATTTGAAGAGTAAAGTGCATCTATCTTGTCATTGTTTACTTTATAAGTTCCATTTATTTCATATATGTTGTTCAATATTAATGATTAAGTAGGAGTATTACTTCAGGACTAGTGTTAGAACTCGCTATCTTAACTACTTAATCATTTAAATGTTTTCTGTTGATTTATGGATTTAGGAATTCTTAGTTGCTCCTAGTCTTGTTTGACCCCTGCCTCCTTCCTCTTTTTCCGGATCAAAGGATCCTTCATTTCCCTTTATATCGAAGCAAGCCACTTCATCAAAAAAATCTATCCAAATCTCTTAGGGTTATCTACCTTGCCCTAAATACATTAGCATCATTTTGGCCTTGCCTTCTAGTTCTTTTTGCTAGACTTTGACTCCATAGCCCAATGGACTAGTATATCCCTCTTTAATTTGTCTTTAAGTAATCTTATTTTCCACCAAACATCTTAAAAAAAAACCAAATTGTTCTATCATAACTAACCTAAAACATAAATAAAAAACAAAGATAAATCTTAAAGAGAGAGCCCTCTCTAAATTCTAGGAAGGCTAGATCCTAGAATTCGAAGTAGGTTTGTGGTTACCTTGGACTATTTTTCTTGAACCTGGAGAAATTACTAAGTGATAACACCCTCATCTTTTGAACAGGTAATTAAAGTATTTTGGGGTCCAAAATCATCCCAATGGGGAGGTGTAATCAGGAGATCATGTATTTTTCTCAAAATTTAAAGAGCTCGAAACTGCACCGAACCTGAGCGACCATGTAGATTTCGTCGTTGCGATTTCGGCGCCATGAACTGTTCGAAAAACCAATGTCGTATGAGGGAGATATTGTGTTATGATATTTTTCCTAAACAACTGAATTTTTATGATAGGAGTGACTAGGATGCCCAGTCAGCATGTAGGTACAGTCAGCGAAAAGAGAATATTTCAAGAATATTCGATTTTCTCAATCCAAACAGGATTCGTCAAGTGGTAGTTTCTCTGCCGTTGATTTTCATTTGTACGAAATTTTGTGGATCGATGGATGGGTGACACGTGGCTAGCCTGGAGGCTGCTACGTGTCCCATGTACGGAGGGTCAAAATTATATTGGAGTCCGGGGGGTTCGACCCCGTGACCTCTGGCGTGCTAGCAAGGAGTTCTATTTTCCGAGCTATCACAATGACTTAACCATTTTTGCACTGAAAATTGTCATCCTGACATTTTTCTATGTGTATGAGATCATTATCACTCATACTTCCTCCTTTGCAAGTCTAACACATCAGTTTCTCATGTCAAGCCTTGAAAATAAGAGAAACTTTCTTAAAAATATCCTTATCTCTGGTATCGCACTTTCTCTGTATCTTGCTTGCGGACCCGCACCTAATGCTCATGACTCCTGCGTACTTGAACGCACTTTATCTATGTTATGGGTGCGGACCCCTGTAAAGATCAAAAAGGCGCAAGTAAACTCAAAAATATCACTTTTAGTAAATTCTAGAAGCCTCTAGAAAGAATCTTGCGGTGGCAGAACTGCTCTTTTGAGGTTCATGTATCCATTACCTTATGGAGCTAACCCCTTGATGTGAGGAGCTTATCCCTTTGAAGGAGGATTCTATCCGTTCATAGTTGGAATTGAAACCTCCTCTTTTCCACTATAAAAAGAGGCATTGGGTAGCCTCAAGGGGAGTTCAAGTTTTAGATTATTTGAGGTTAAGTGTTGTTGGGATTCATACTCATTTAACTGAGATTTTTGTGAGGAGAGATCACATACCTCTATCTGTATCGGTTGGAGGATTTCAGATCTTATCAGAGTAGAGGAGATTCCTACTTCAGACCCCGGGAAGGCCTGTTCAACATCAAGGCTAAGGTTGTAAGGTTTTCTTTCTTTTAAAGTTAATACAAATGAATTCATTTTTCTCAATAAGCTGTTAGTTAACTGTTTATTTCATGGATTCCTTGATCACCATGATGAGCATGATTTATGATGTTTACTATACAGGTGCTATTTAATGTTTGATTTTTTGTGACTGCAGGTTTACAACGATAACTCCTTCAAGTGCACGAGGGACAACGACTTCAAACAAGCATCGGATCTTCAGTAAGTTCTTAAACACCTTTATAGTGTTATTTTATAAATCGTATATATTTAGAGAAAGATAAGTTTATTTGGCTATTTGTTGCTAGATTACCTTTTGGCACTAGGGAGATCGATCTTGTCTGTAAGATTGATTAATCCGCCCAACAAATTGGTGACTCCGCTAGGGAAGAACTTGTTGTTTTTGGTTCTCTTTTATTTTGATTTGAGGAAAAGTTTTTCCTGGTTTTTGATTGATAGATATCTGCCTGGGTAGCTTAGGTTTTCTCTTTTTTTGGAAATTTTGAAATATTTTATGTTTTTCTTTAACTTTTCTGGGGACCGCACTTTGTTCTTTTGCACAGTGTGGGCAGTTTCGCACTTTCCTTAAGTTAACAGTGTGGGATGGCACATGTTACTTCTAGAAGCCTGCGGACCCTGTTAAAATTTTGGAAAAACTCCAGATTTCTTTCTTCAGTTTATCTTTATTTTGATTTATATTTTTTAGTATCTACCCCGATTGACGTTGTTTCTATCAAAAGCCTTTTGTGAATGAATTCCAGCAGTATTTTTGTTCTGATGATTTTCTAGAAGTTTTGCGTTTTGGATTGCTTTTCACTTGGTCTTTGTAGTGACTCAAAGCATTGGCAGTTTGAAATACCTCAGATTACATTGGTCTTTTTGCCTTCTTGCTGATTCTGACCTGATTGTGAAATCCATCCTTAATTGAGAAATAGATTTATTTGTTTTTGCAAATCTTCGAAAAACTTTGTTATAGGTTTTGAATTTCATTTTTATAAAGAAAACATATCTGAGTGTTTTTTGATTTGTTTGTTATTCTAGACAAATAGATCCTTAGTTTACTGAATAAATAAGTAAAACATTCTTCAAAAAATATTAAAGCTTTTATTCAATTAAATTTTTAAAGTTTGTAGATCTCAAAATTAGTTTTTGTAGTTTTGAGTGCTTTTAAAATTTGTACATTTCTTTTGAAGGAATTTTTTTTTTGTAGTTTCAGTTTTTGAAAGTGAAAGGATTTTGTTGTGAGCTTTGATAATTTGTCTCATTTTGAGTTATTGTTGAAAAGACAAAAAAATGTTTTCTTCCAATTATTCTTTCTGTTCAAAGAAAGAATTGTCTCTTAAAAGAATTGCATTCTCGAACTCTTTCTTTAGCTAGAATTTCATTGAAAGAAAATGAATTGATTATCATTTTTAGGTGCATTTTTAGTGTTTTTGGAAGTCGAGTCTTCACACCATCAAAGTTTCATTTCCGTACCTATTGACTTAATAAACAACTCATAAAAGTAACGCTTAATTAAAATTCATCTAGTAATCTTTTTATTTCTAGGGCTCTTATCACCAACATAGCTTAGGCTAGTATCTTGGAGTAGGGAGTAATTAACTCTCCAAGATAGTAAAAACAAAAAAGTAGATAAATCTTGCGGTAGGAAATAAATCCAATTGTAATTGGTACAATTTGGGAAGCTTCTCTTAAAGAAGTCAATCACGAGATCATGTCCGAACCTTTGAGACAATCAATTCTGTTTCATTGGGAAACATAGAATATTTTGCGCGCATTACAAACGGTAAACCTCGGATTAACCATTGTCGATGAGCCTGGGGTCACTTGTTGGTAAACCTCGGATTGAACATGTCGAGGAGCCTTCAAGGGGATTGAGCTTTGTTACTCTGCCCTTGCGCGTGGGATCTGTTAGACTCCGTCTTGTCAGCCTGCTGCAGTCAAATTCACCAAGGTTCATTTCTCGTCATTTGCAGTCATTAAAGAGTCATTTTAATTCTTGAGTCCAGGGTTTTGTCTTCAGAAGTGCTTCAATAACGTGTGCAAGCCGGAGGAAGTTTCAGTGAGTTAGTATTTCAGGAGTTTCAATGATCAAAAGGATGATTCTTCTCCAAAAACCCTGTTTTGGAGAAGAAATTGTTAGATTAGTTGTTTTTAATAAGCATATTTTTAAAGTCTGCCCTCATGAAAAATGTCAAAAACTGGCCCTGGTCACCTTGCCGGGACTCATCAGTTCCTATCCTTGCAAAACAATCAACAGAAAGAACATCATCAGCAATCAGAGAGAAAGAGTAACCATAAAAGTATTGTTTTTGCAAATATGAGTCATGATTTACGGACATCCCTTGCAGCTATCATTGGCCTTATTGATCTCTGTTGTTATGATGCTGCTAAAGGATCAGAATTGGAGGCAAACCTCTTCCAGATGAATACTTGTGCAAGTGATCTACTTAGGATATTGAATTCAATTCTGGATATAAGTAAAATTGAGGCTGGAAAGCTGCAGTTGGAGGCAGACTAAGGGTGGATGAAAGAATGGAATTATGCGTGAGCGATCCTGATATTGTTCCTCTTTTTATTCAGGAAAATTATTTAAATTATAAGCCTAGTACTGCAAGTCGTGATGGAGATGGAAGTCTTCGAATGGATTTAATTTCCCGTGCAGCAGATTCTATTGCAGATGGAGATTTAATTAATTTTCAAATTCGCAGATATCATCAATGGCAACACTCGCAAATGGGTACTTTTGCATTGTCCATCGTTCCTGTAGCTCTTATGCATGGTTCAAGGGAGGTCCTTATTCAGGGAGAACGCAATTTCAATAGATTTGGAGGATGGTTGAGCAAAAATTCTACACTGGGCAAGAACACTAGACTTTTGGAGGTGCGCGCTACCCATACAGGGTGTGCGCTACCCATATAAGGTGCGCTACCCACATAAGTTCCCCATCCCTTTGCAAAGAACACGGGCGCTACCCATATAAGGCGCGCTACCCGTTGGGCAAGGGCGCTACCCATACAGTCTCAGAGCCGAAAAATTTTGTTTCCTTGCCCATATTGATACCAAAATACCTCTTTTGCTTACGGAGGGGTTCTTCCATGAGCTATGTGATGATATTGTCTCTAAATGGTGTACTTGTTGTGGGGCATATCAATTTTCTTCTCGTTACGACTATATGCTTCCATATGCTGATTTGATAGCTTTCAGTTGATATGTTCATACTACGGTGCCCGTGATTTCACACCAGAACAGATGGCCATAAGACCGTCTATCTATTGAATTTCCAGAAATGTGGTTCAGATTCACTTCTCCCCCTCCTAAAGACTTACCTGATGACATGTTGTTCTTGATGAAAGAGCGATGCGATGGCATTCGTCACCGATGTTTAAAACATCTGAAAGAGCGGTGCAATATATGTCAACTCCGCAATTTGTTATAGCAAGATGAGGCAGAGGCAAGTAATCAACTGACACGCAGGCATCATAGATCCAGTAGTATTGAATCGACAGAGTCTTCTGCTGTAAGAAAACGACAATCTGGAATTTTGAATCAGTGGGCTGCACGCCAAGCTCAGGAGATGATAACCACTATGGAAAGGCAGGCCCGAGAATTAGAGCTTCTATCTCTTGCTGGTTTGTATAGTGTGTCAACTAGGGCGGCGTCCTCACTTGTGCAGATATGGTGGCAATCCGCAATGATTTGGAAGTGTTATAAATGGCTGTGATATTAGTAGACCTGTAAAGGTACACTTGTTATGCTCTTTGTTTTTCTTGATGGTGCCTCAAACGGAATCTTTGCCATTTGTATTAAAAGTCAGTTCCATTTGTATTAAAAATCAGTTTTTATTACAATGATGAAAATTCAAAGATCGAAAGCCAAAGTTAAAAGAAGAATACCTACTACAGCCGAAGAATAGGATTCGATTCCTATTTAAGACTTCAGTTAATGATTCAAATGGATCTGCGCTCCAGTTTGTGTTTTTAAATTGGCCATCAGAGGATTTTAAGGGGAACGATCTTCTGTTTTTAGAACAAAGGGATGACTCTATCTCTATTTTTGTAACTTCAGGTGAAACAGTGCCCTTGTTTTGGGTCGATCTGTTTTCTCCTAGCATAGTTTATTTAATGTATTGAAAAATAATTTGTAAGGGGGAGAGTTCCGAGAGGTGTGTGGAAGAGAAAACATAGAGCTTCATTTGTACAGTTGTTTGACAGAGATTAATTGAATGGTACAACTCTGTTTTATAATATTCTTGTGGCGTAAAGTTTAGCATATGTCTCTTCTACTGTTTCATATGTAATTTCGTAATGTTTACATTTCATTCACAATCAGTTAATTCTTTGATGAGATGATGAATACAATTGTTGCTGCCTTGAAGTAGCGTTAGAGTTTGTGTATTTCTTACATGCCGAAAGGGATTGTTATTAAATGCCAGCACCTTGACCACAGAAAACGATCTTTACATTCCATTTAATTTCAGCTTAATTGTTAAACTTCATTCCTATCTCGCCTTATGAAATATCCTGCGCCTTTGATTAAATCTCTGCTCTTGTTGTCTTTACCCCATACAGCCCAGAAAACCCCATCATTTATCAAAATACCCTTTCTTATCTATTTACTAGCCTAAAATCAACATTCACTTCTTTATCGGTCATCTCGGCCCCTTTGAAGACTTTTGCCCCTTTGAAGACTTTGGCCTTGCAGATCTCGCTGGAAGACCTCTCTTTGTCATATGAGCCCCAGCTACGAGGTGAGAGCTTGGTGCAAATGTTGCCTGAACCTATTCCTTATTTGAGGCGGTTGGCGTGTGTAAGTGGCAAACCTCTTTGGGGACAATCTTACAGGTGCGGGATGACAAAGTTAGGATACGTCTTGAGTAGTCTTGGACATGATCCAGAAGCCTTAGTGATGAAAATTATTCACACTGATGACCTTATTCTTTTGAGACAAATCCAAAAAATCGATGCTTCATGGTGACTTCCCTGCAGGGAGATCAGTAGCTGTGAGATTTTCAAGATGGACCGAATCACGAGAAGATATGCTCCCATGAGCCGAGATCACATTCCAGGTTTTCCGAATAAGATGCCCAAGGTAGATTGGTCAAGGAATCTGCCTACATTTAACGATGATGGTAAGAAGGATGCTGCTTTACATCTAGTTAGATTTCACATGCATATTTGCAAGTTGAAGGTGGATTTTCCTGAAGATTGCTTGATGAAGATATTCCTGGCCACTCTGGAAGGTGAAGCCCAATCTTGGTATGAAAATTTTCCGCCGGCATGTATTTACTGTTTAAAGGATTTTCATGCTTTGTTCATTGAAAGATATCAAACATCTTATCCATCGTTAAATTTAGTTCATGACTGTTGCAAACATGCTTCTACTTTTATTGAAAGCCTTGAGAAATATTATGAAGATGATAATTTCATGGATGATGAGATCATGGAAGCTCTGTACGAGAATCCATTTCAGCAAAATGTAGAGAACCTAGAGGATACCCATCAAGATGCTCAGGAAATTTTGCAGCAGAATCAAGATCAACAGGTTGAAGAGTGCCATATGGCTGAAAATGATGAAAGGGAGAATGACATTTCAGATCTGCCCACAGAAGAAGACAACATGCAGATTGCAGATTGTGATAATGTTCAGTCAGCTACTTCAGATTCAGATTCAGATCATGATGACCAAACATATCTCGTGCTGAAGCCCATCAAAGAGAATTCTGCTGTTGAGATCATCTGGAATGCAGAAGACACAGTAATGGATCCAAATGTTCTCAGTCATACTCTCAGTCCATCTTTAGAACACAGCCTTCATGAAGAAGCAATCCAGTCAGTTTATGAAAAAAAAAATGAGATGTTTGTGCAAGTAAGTGATAAATCTCCTTTCGATAACTCAGTAATAAATGGTAGTTTGAATGCCCTGTCATATGAAGATAATTACTGTTTAAGCAGAAGAAAACAAAAGGCATTGTCTCCTTTGTCTAAAGATGAGATAGATCTACTTTTGAGAGGTCTTGTTACAGCCCAAGCTACAGCAGATTTGCAGTGCACACATAGTCAGGAAAGTGTTGGTGAAACTTCTTCCTCTTTTGAAAAAGATGACTGTCATGTAATCAGTTTTGTAGATCAGCAAACAGATAATTATTTCTTTCACAAAGATGATAAGGCTGTCATGTTTGATAATCTTGAAGATTGTTTTTTGCTTAAGAATGACCTAGATCATGAAATTGAGGAATATATGCCAGAATTTCTCATAGTCAAGGAACCTACAGCTAACACTCAGATGGCAGATACCTCTCTGTGCATTTCTATCCCTCAGAAATCAATTGTCCTTTCAGATCAGAATAGAGTAAATACTTGTATTTTTGCAGCTGGATCTCCAGATAAGCCGGTGCTTCAGGATTTTCAAGACCCCTTCAGCATTCTTCTACAAACATTATAAAGGATAAATATTGCCTGGTTCATTATCATAAGCTTTGGTTTCAGTGGTTATTTTGAGTTGCCTACAGGTTCATCATTCCGCCTGCTCAAAGAGAGTAAGAGCAGAAATTTGGGGTGTAGCCATCTGCTGGAATGGTTACATTGGAAAGCACACTACACATGATTGTACATATCACATCAGTATGCAGGTGGTTGCCATCATGATTTAAAGCTTGATGGACTGCTGCCCTTTTTCAAAAAGCTTTTGTTTTAATTCAGTCATTTCAGTTTGCATCGAGTCAGTTTGAGTCGATTTTCCAGTTAATAAGTTGAGTCATTAGTCTTTAGTCTGTTTGTCAGAATAATGATTCCATAGCCCAATGGATGGAGGCACTGTCTCCTCTCCCAAAGCTCTGCTGTTCTTGGCACCTCCAAGAAACGACAGCTGCCATCCCCATTGGAGCCAAAGTTAGACTCCGTCTTGTCAGCCTGCTGCAGTCAAATTCACCAAGGTTCATTTCTCGTCATTTGCAGTCATTAAAGAGTCATTTTAATTCTTGAGTCCAGGGTTTTGTCTTGAGAAGTGCTTCAATAACGTGTGCAAGCCGGAGGAAGTTTCAGTGAGTTAGTATTTCAGGAGTTTCAATGATCAAAAGGATGATTCTTCTCCAAAAACCCTGTTTTGGAGAAGAAATTGTTAGATTAGTTGTTTGTAATAAGCATATTTTTAAAGTCTGCCCTCATGAAAAATGTCAAAAACTGGCCCTGGTCACCTTGCCGGGACTCATCAGTTCCTATCCCTGCAAAACAATCAACAGAAAGAACATCACCAGCAATCAGAGAGAAAGAGTAACCATAAAAGTATTGTTTTTGCAAATATGAGTCATGATTTACGGAAATCCCTTGCAGCTATCATTGGCCTTATTGATCTCTGTTGTTATGATGCTGCTAAAGGATCAGAATTGGAGGCAAACCTCTTCCAGATGAATACTTATGCAAGTGATCTACTTAGGATATTGAATTCAATTCTGGATATAAGTAAAATTGAGGCTGGAAAGCTGCAGTTGGAGGCAGACTAAGGGTGGATGAAAGAATGGAATTATGCGTGAGCGATCCTGATCTTGTTCCTCTTTTTATTCAGGAAAATTATTTAAATTATAAGCCTAGTACTGCAAGTCGTGATGGAGATGGAAGTCTTCGAATGGATTTGATTTCCCGTGCAGCAGATTCTATTGCAGATGGAGATTTAATTAATTTTCAAATTCGCAGATATCATCAATGGCAACACTCGCAAATGGGTACTTTTGCATTGTCCATCATTCCTGTAGCTCTTATGCATGGTTCAAGGGAAGTCCTTATTCAGGGAGAATGCAATTTCAATAGATTTGGAGGATGGTTGAGCAAAAATTCTACACTAGGCAAGAACACTAGACTTTTGGAGGTGCGCGCTACCCATACAGGGTGCGCGCTACCCATATAAGGTGCGCTACCCACATAAGTTCCCCATCCCTTTGCAAAGAACATGGGCGCTACCCATATAAGGCACGCTACCCGTTGGGCAAGGGCGCTACCCATACAGTCTCAGAGCCGAAAAATTTTGTTTCCTTGCCCAGATTGATACCAAAATACCTCTTTTGCTTACGGAGGGGTTCTTCCATGAGCTATGTGATGATATTGTCTCTAAATGGTGTACTTGTTGTGGGGCATATCAATGTTCTTCTCGTTACGAATATATGCTTCCATATGCTGATTTGATAGCTTTCAGTTGATATGTTCATACTACGGTGCCCGTGATTTCACACCAGAACAGATGGCCATAAGACCGTCTATCTATTGAATTTCCAGAAATGTGGTTCAGATTCACTTCTCCCCATCCTAAATACTTACCTGATGACATGTTGTTCCTGATGAAAGAGCGATGCAATGGCATTCGTCACCGGCGTTTAAAACATGTGACTGAGCGGTGCAATATATGTCAACTCCGCAATTTTTTATAGCAAGATGAGGCAGAGGCAAGTAATCAACTGACACGCAGGCATCATAGATCCAGTAGTATTGAATCGACAGAGTCTTCTGCTGTAAGAAAACAGCAATATGGAATTTTGAATCAGTGGGCTGCACGCCAAGCTTAGGAGATGATAACCACTATGGAAAGGCAGGCCCGAGAATTAGAGCTTCTATCTCTTGCTGGTTTGTATAGTGTGTCAACTAGGGCAGCGTCCTCACTTGTGTAGATATGGTGGCAATCCGTAATGATTTGGAAGTGTTATAAATGGTTGTGATATTAGTAGACCTGTAAAGGTACACTTGTTATGCTCTTTGTTTTTCTTGATGGTGCCTCAAACGGAATCTTTGCCATTTGTATTAAAAGTCAGTTCCATTTGTATTAAAAATCAGTTTTTATTACAATGATGAAAAGTCAAAGATCGAATCAAAGATCGAAAGCCAAAGTTAAAAGAAGAATACCTACTACAGCTGAAGAATAGGATTCGATTCCTATTTAAGACTTCAGTTAATGATTCAAATGGATCTGCGCTCCAGTTTGTGTTTTTAAATTGGCCATCAGAGGATTTTAAGGGGAACGATCTTCTGTTTTTAGAACAAAGGGATGAATCTATCTCTATTTTTGTAACTTCAGGTGAAACAGCGCCCTTGTTTTCGGTCGATCTGTTTTCTCCTAGCATAGTTTATTTAATGTATTGAAAAATAATTTGTAAGGGGGAGAGTTCCGAGAGGTGTGTGGAAGAGAAAACAGAGAGCTTCATTTGTATAGTTGTTTGACAGAGATTAATTGAATGGTACAACTATGTTTTATAAGATTCTTGTGGCGTAAAGTTTAGCATATGTCTCTTCTACTGTTTCATATGTAATTTCGTAATGTTTACATTTCATTCACAATCAGTTCACTGGATGCTTTTGCAGTGAGATAGGTAGAATACAATTTATTTGCTCTGCCTTGAAGTAGCGTTCAGGATTTGTGTATTTTCTTCTGTCTGAAAGGGATTCATTGTTAAATGCCCTTTTCAGCTTTCTTAAGCAGTCTTTACATTCCATTTAATTTCAGTTTAATTGTTAAACTTCACTCCTACCTCGCCTTATGTAATAATCTGTGCCTTTGATTAAATCTCTTCTCACGCTGTTCTTGATCCCATACAGTCCAGAAAACCCCATCATTTATCAAAAACCCCTTTCTTATCTGTTTACTAGCCTAAAATCAACATTCACTATAGGTCATCTCAGCCCCTTTGAAGACTTTGGCCGAGATAGACCCGGAGAGAGCCCTCTCCTGTCCTCGTAGGGCTAGCTACGAGGCTGAGCTTGGTTTGATGTTGCCTCGAACCTCGCCTTCCTTCAGCCTGAGGCAGATTCGAGCGCTAACAGGATCGGATCGTAGACGGTTCCCCCAGTTGTATTTATTACTGTTGGTAACCTTAGTGTCCAAAAACTTAAGATTATTTCCTAAGGTGACGATGAAAGAAAGATCTCACTGTACCTGGAGCAGACGTCGACTAGACTCACTTGGAATCTTTGGGGGGTTCTCTTCACACGAGATGGTTTTGTGAAGAAACTTGTGCCAGTCTGTTTCATTAAGCAGGTTGTCGGGGTAACTGTTCCAACCGCCCTTTCTGTATTAAATTTCTACTAAGTTGGATTTCATCACCAACTAGTGTTTTTAGTACGGGAAGTTTACTATTTGTGTGTGGTTTGAACTCTTAGATTTTTAAGCGTGTGATTCAGCTGTTTGTTTCTTTAGGGACTTTAGGTGTTTTTTATTGAGATTTTCTTTGTTTGCGTGTGATCAGTTAATATTTAGTCGTGGCAGAATTACCAAGACAATCCCGGAGACTTCAGGGGAAGCCCCTTGAATATACACCAAGTCAGCTTGAAGGGCTGCGTGCTCTAGTGTCATCTAGTAGCGGTAGAATTAGATTAAAAAAATTGGAACTTCATCTATAGTTTCTCATCCTGATCATCAAACACCCACGACAGAACACATTCAAGAACCAATTTCAGTTTCGGAAGTTACTGGTAGTATTTCTCCTTCCAGTGAATTAGCTGACGAACCTGAAATTTCTGAGCCTAAAACTGAACCTTCTATTTTGGAAACATCCTCAAGATTGTTACACCAAATTCTAGTGATCCTGGTTCACCTAGGGTAAGAAATATTGTCACTAAAGATCTTCCATCTAGTCTCATTTCTATTGAAGAGCTTACTAGTCCAGACGAAGAGTTATCTCTTCCCGAATCCCCTCAGTATTTAAATCTTAGGGAGCGTGAATTTATTTTTTACAGCCCTATTCGAACTGATGCTTGGTATCTATCTTTGAAAAACTTTTTAGAAAACCCAGGTCTTGCTTTTTCTCCACCTCGAATTCCATTTCATCCTATGCCCAGAGGTTACTATCCTTCGACCATTATGGCAGGAGATTCATCTATGTTTTCTCAGACACCAGAAGCATTTTTACATGGTGGTCTGTCTGTTCCTTCGGGATATCAGGCTCTGTCTAGTACTTTCTCTGGAGCAGCTCCTCGACTGATTGAACAAGTATTGTCATCTGGTATTAATGGGATTAAAACTAAAATTTCTAATGCAAAGCAAATATTTATGATGTCTGGTAATATTCTGAATCCTCAACCTCAAGGCAGTCAGTTACCGCCTGGAGGAAATTTTCAGGGAAGTCAGTTACCGCCTGGGGGGCAACCTCAAGGTAGTCAATTACCGCCTGGGGGGAAGCCTTCAAGCAGTCAGTTACCTCCTGGGGGGAAACCTCAAGGTAGCTTTTTCCCAGGACAAACTGTGGAATCATATTATTTTGGAGGACAACCTCAAGGACAGTACACACCTCAAGGTTATCAACCTTCAGGACAGTACATACCCCAAGGTCAACCCCAAACTCAATATGCTCCTCAGGGTCCTTATCAACCCCAGCTTTAGTACGCGCCTTAGGGTTATCAACCTCAAGGTTAGTACCCAATTCAAGGTTTCCAACAGCCTTCTGGTCAATCATCTGTAAAAGGAGCTAAAAGTTTACCACTTACTTATCAACCCTACATTCAACCAGGCTATGGTCCTTACGTTCAACCTTCTATGGGACAATACCCCGGAATGAATATGGTGTGGGATCCATCCCAATATCAATAGCCTATGCAGCCTAATGTGCAGTTGTCTTCTCAACCTTGAAAGCCTTTGGTTTCTGGTCCAACCCAACAACCTATTCAGCTTACTATTCAAACTCCTATACCTAGTTCTGTTCAGCAGTCTGGGCCTACTACACCTCAGACTCCGCCTGAAACTGCTGCAACTACCGCAATGCCTGTTCAACCTATAACACATGTTTCTGGAGTATCTGTAGCTCCGAGTTCTTCTATCCCTACATCTGTGCAAATCCCTCAAGTCTTTGTACCCCAGTCAGGACCTTTAGTTCAAACTTCGGTTCAGATGCCTGCGGGACAAGCTGGTACAAGTATGGTAGTCACAAGTCAACTGCAATTCACGTATCAACAGTACTAGGGACAGCCTCAATTCGATCCTGTTTCACAAAACCCAGCTTATCAGTATCAACCGTACCCTGGCTATACTTATCAACAACCTCAACAACCCCAATTTGGTCCGGTTAATCCTGGTTATCCGGGAGGTTACAAAATTCCTAATGCAAATCCGATTCCTAGTTATCCTGGGTATCCTCCTCCCATAACTGCTTTGGCTACTCAAGGTTTTCGTGACCCTAACTGTCAGTTACCATTTATTGCAACTTTGGATTTACCTGATTTCGCCTTACGAATGATCCAATTTTCTATTATCCATACTGGCCGCCAATGCCACATAAGTTGCCCAGTGATATACAAAAATTCGAAGGTAAGTCAGGAGAGGATCCATCAAATCACATTATGAATTATCACCTCTGGTGTGCATCTAATTCAATAATTGATGATTCAATTCGCTTACGTCTTTTCCAAAAAATTCTTATTGGTCTTGCCGCTAAATGGTACATTGAGTTACCACGAGGCTCTTTTAATAATTTCAATCAGTTAGCAACTGCCTTCTTGACTCATTTTCAGTTGCCTGTCAGATACGAAAATGGCACGGAACTATTATCTTCACTAAAGAAATCCATGTCCACATATATTTCTGATCATATTCATGAATGGCGACGTAGAAGGTGTTTGGTGAAAGTTTACATTCCGGATCAAATTTTGGCAGAATGGTTTGTTAAATCATTGTTACCCAAAATCACTGAAGATGTGGCTAAGGCCAGCGTTGTTACTGAGGAGCAAGTAATTGCTCAAGCTCAGTACCTTGACCTCGTCTATACGTAATTAGGTACTTTACATGAAAAAATCCCCGATCTTCCAAAACAAGGTCAAATAACTGCAGCTCCTTTAGGGTCTCATGCCGCTGATGGTATGATTGGTACAATCAATACTAAAAGCAAGAAGAAATCTTCAAATAATTCTTCTCCTATTATAACTTTACTTGATTCCCCGAAAGGAGAGTCTTCCCCCGAAATTTCTGCCGACATTCATGTCGTAGAGACATCTATGACCAAATCTAAATTTGGCGGTAAAAAGAAAGGGAAAAATTAAAAAAAAAAGAATTCAAAAGATAAAACTGATAAAAATGAATCCAATGACGAAAAACACAAGCCTCACTATCCTTGTTACATTTTTGACGAGGATCATTTTACTAAAGAATGCCCACATCGAGCAGAAGTTGTGAAATTCGTTAAAGGTTCACAACAACCTGCTGTCTTGAAGGATCCTTTTCCCACTCAAGATAGTAAGATGATTGGTTCTACCTTGAATGCCTCAGAAGAACCTATTCTGATGATGTCTCATGTCAGGATTACAACACGATCGCAAGATTATGGTAGTAAGAATCCTATTGATGGTAAAGAAGCAGAATCTTCTAGTGCAAACAAATCAACTACACCTCCTCCTGTTTTTGGTCCGCTACAGATCAAGAAACCAAATCCAGACTTAATAATCAAACCACCTGCTAAAGGTGTTATTCGTAAATCAGCTTTCAATCCACATGCGAGAGCTACTCAGAATTACAACATTGTTGAAGACTTAGCTATTTTCCCTTCAGTAATGTCGGCTTTGGAAGTGCTGCAATTGTGCCCAGCACAACGTAAATTACTTTTGTCTGCCATATGAGCTGTCGATATTCAAGATTCGAACCTTATAATCTTCGATTTAGAGAATATTACACCTCGCCTACCTCACCAAATGGCTTTCCAAATTCCAGTATTAGTAAAAAACAGACCGATTTTTTGGACTGTGATTGGTGAGGGAGCTTCAACGTGTATTATGTCGATCCAGTGTTGGAAATCGCTTGGTTCTCCTACACTTAATCAGTCTCCAATAATTCTAAAGGATTTTGGTGGCTGAGGTTTCCACCCTTTTTGTATTCTGCAGGATTTACCCACAGGGGTCGAAGGTAAAACCGTAAATCTAGATGTGGAAGTGGTTGATGCCCCTCTAGATTACAACCTGCTTCTGGGTCATAGTTGGTCTTATGCTATGAATACTGTTGTTTCTTCGGTCTTTCGGCTTATAAAATTTCCACGTCAAGGAAGGATCGTTACATTAGATCAGTTAACTTATTTTTCTTCCGATCCAGCTTCTACAGAAACAATCTAGCATGTCGGTAAAGCGGTTATCCCTTACAAGGATGTTGGGGTAGGTTTGATTAAAGATTCTAGTTTACTAGGAACTTTTTCCTTTCCTCCTCCTAACGTATCACCTTCTATCGCAACTATTCATATGATTTCATCAGATACTATTATGTTTGATGATCCTTGGATCGTACCTTCCGACTCCGAGTTAGATTCATTTTATGGCATGATGCCTTTGAGTCCATTTGAAATTGCGTATCAAGTTGTACAGTCACTTTCTGACCCTTCTTCAACTGAAATTGATCCAATGAATGGGATCCATGAGGAATCACTTTCTATATCTAGTTCATCCACAACGAGATTTCTCGATCTTGTTCATACTGATGAGTAGATTTGTGAAATATTGTCTGTTGACGATTTTCCATGGGAAGATCTACATCATTGATCTTCATTTTTACCTGAGATGGATCATTTTGAAGATGATTTCGCTTCTATTTTTACTGCTGAATATGTTAAAGAACCGAAGAATCCATTGCAAAATCCTGATTCTGAGTTAAATTTGGAAAATATCTCTCGAACGATTCCAATTGACATTTCAGTAAAGCCAGGAATAATTGAAAACATTCATATAGGTGCTTGTTGTACGGAAGATGAAATTCAAACTTATAAAGCCCTATTTCAAGAATTTCGTGATGTGTTTGCCTGGTCATATGAATAAATGCCAGGAATTGATCCGTCAATTGTTGTACATGAAATCAAGACTTACCCAGATGCCAAACCTGTCCGTCAACGTCTACGTCAAATACATCCTAGAAAAGTTGCTGCTATCAAAGCCGAAGTTGAAAAATTACTTCGTGCAGGTTTCATTTATCCAATTCCTTTAACCAATTGGTTATCAAATATTGTTCCTGTTACCAAAAAATAAGGAACGATATGAGTATGTATTGACTATAGGGATATTAATCGAGCTTGTCCTAACGACAATTATCCAACCCCCTATATCAATCAAATAATTGATGATTGTGCCGGCAGTGAAATGTTTTCCTTTATGGATGGTTTTTCTGGTTACAATCAAATAAATATACTCCCTGTTGATCAGCCAAAAACAACTTTCATTTGTCCATGGGGGACATTTGCTTATTGCAAACTACCTTTTGGATTAAAGAACGCTAGAGCAACTTTTCAAAGGGCTATGTCTTATGCATTTCATGACATTAAGCACATTGTGCAGCCTTATCTTGATGATTTACCTACTCATTCATCGCGTAGGGCTGACCATCTCACTCACTTACGAGCTATCTTTATGAGATGTAGGCATTATCGAATTAGGCTGAATCCACACAAATGTGTTTTCTGTGTAGAATCGGGTCATTTACTGGGATTTGTTGTT
This sequence comes from Pinus albicaulis, assembly GCA_034641835.2. Taxonomy (NCBI): domain Eukaryota; kingdom Viridiplantae; phylum Streptophyta; class Pinopsida; order Pinales; family Pinaceae; genus Pinus; species Pinus albicaulis. The sequence goes on along the minus strand of CM076572.1, from coordinate 1,449,224,609 downwards.
TTGAAAGTAGGCATTCGCATTGATCTGTCGAAGGTCGAAGCTATTGTCAATCTACCTCCTCCTTCGACTCTGCGCCAACTCCAAAGTTTGCAGGGGAAAGAAAAAATTTTACGTCGGTTCATTCCTAACTACGCCGCACTAACAAAGGGTTTTACTCGGTTGTTAAAACAAGATGTTCCATTCTTTTTGGATGAGATCGCTAACCTATCTTTTGATGCACTTAAACACACGTTGACCCATGCACTGTTATTGCATCCTCCCAAGTACAACTAGGACTACATTTTGTACCTCGCTGCCTCTCATTCCACTATTGGGATGGTTTTAGTTCAGGAAGACGAATCCAACAATGAACATGTAATTTACTATCTTAGTCGAAATCTGCATCCGACTGAGATCAAATACACGCATGTGGAGAAATTGGCCTTGGCAGCTATTCAAGTTGTCTAAATATTTAGACACTACATCTTACTACGCAAAACCACGGTAATTTCTGACTGTAACCCTATGATGTACATTTTAACCAAACAATTGCTAGGGGGCAAGTATTCCAAATGGATAGTTATCCTGCAGGAATTTGACTTGGAGTTTGAAAAATCCAAGGCAAATAAATCTTTGGTTTTTGCCAAACTGATGTGTGATTTCCCCTCTACTGATACTGAAACTATGACGGAGCAGCCCATTGCGGACGAATCCTTGTTTCTTATCAGTACTCTCGATCCATGGTATGGGGATATTATCGTTTATCTCCAAACCCAATCTTTTCGGCCTGAAATCTCACAATCTCATCGACGGAAAATACGTTTCCAATCCCAGCAATACAATATTATTGGTGATACACTCTATCGTTGTGGAGCGGATTCTTTTTTCCGACGCTGTCTTACACATGAAGAAGATGAGAAGGTTTTAAATGACTGCCATTCTGGAGCATTTGGCAGTCGTATGTCTGGGTATGCCGCAGCCCAAAAGATATTGCACGTTGGTTATTTCTGGCCGTCGTTATTCAAAGATTGTATCTATGCAGTCCGGAAATGCCACAATTGTCAACTCTTTGATCGTAAAATGCATGTGCCACCCGCTCCTCTTCACCCTATAATTGCTATCGGTCCTTTCACAAAATGGGGTATTGACTTTATTACATCTAACCATCACTCGGCCAGGGGGCATGCATATATTATCTTAGCGGTAGATTAATTTACTAAGTGGGCCGAGGTGATGCCTACATATTCGGCAGATGGAAAGACTGATGCAACTTTCGTAGTCAATCACATAATTTCTAGATTCGGTGTTCCTCAAGCCATTATTACAGATCATGGAAGTCATTTTCGGAATATCATGATGACTGAACTGACAGATCAACTTGGCCTGCACCACGATAGTTCTACTTTATATTACCTGTAGGCTAATGGTCTGGTTGAAGCTATCAATAAATTTTTAGTCACTATGATCAGACGAATTATTGGTATTCATAAGTCAAATTGGCATTCCATGTTATTTTCAGCACTTCGAGCATATCGGACCTCGGTAAAAACATCAACTGGTTTCACTCCCTTTCAACTGGTTTACGGTTTGGAAGTTTTGTTGCCGATTGAATGCGAAATTCCGTCATTGAAACTAGCCATAGAGTTACTCCCAGCTACGTCTGAAGACGAGAAATTTCTTTTGTACTTGGCTCAGCTAGATGAGAATCGAAGAAATGCTACAATAGCAAACGAGGCTCATGTCAAACGAATAAAAGCTCAGTATGATAGAAGTGTTACCCCTCGTAATTTTTCAGAAGGAGACCTAGTATTAGTGTATGATCAAGCCAACGATAAGCTAGGAGCTAGAAAATTCATGCCCATGTGGCATGGTCCTTTCATTGTTAAGCGAAAGCTAGCAAAAGGGGCCTATGAGTTGATAGATTTCGACGGTGTCCCTTTAGATAAACCCATAAATGGGCTTTATTTGAAGAGATATTATGCTTAAACTTCATGTGGAGATTTTTTATTAGATTAGATTTCTTTACTGCTGGTGTGTCTTATATTAGAAAAGCGTGCCTAGATTAGAAGTGTGTTTTTATCACTTTTCCTGCTTATTTGAGTTTTACTCTTGATATTGTAGATGTCGACGTCTCTTCAAACCTGCATTGGTTTTGCTAATGGTGTTTGTCGTAGTACACGGAACATTTCTTCCGCAGCTTGGGTTATCTATTCACCCTCTGACGAGTTAGTATGGCAAGCCTTGGTCAAACAACGAATAACATTGCATAATATAGTGCAGTGATTGATTTATTATCTGAATCCATATCGTTTGGAATTCGGAGTTTGATTGTTAGGTTGGATTTTGAACTTGTTGTATTACAACTTAACATGGTTTATGCCATTAGAAATCCAGTGTTATTACGGTTATTTTTAAGAGTTCGTCTCTTGGAACGTGAATTTGATTACATTGAATATTAGCATATTCCAAGACATTTAAATACATTAGCAGATGCAGTTGCTTCTAGTATGATAAATCAACATTTGCTATAATCAAAACAGTAAATTAAAAAACATTCATAACATTTACACAGATAGCCGATAAATAGTGATATGTCATAGTATAGAAGTGTTTTAAAAAAATATATATCGTCTTCGATCATAGGTTGGAAACACCTTATGATCGGCAAAAATGGTAATACAAAAGGTCAAAAATATGAGTCTACGACATGATCATCCTATCACTGATGGTGATCACGATAAGAGACCACTGCCCGGGCCACCCCACATAGGAACCTCCTAAAAGGTCCTGGGACACCAATCATGTATCTCTGTAGTCTGAGTGGGATATCATCTATGCCAGTCTCTAGAGTGTCTAGAGTCAGGCGCTCTAGGTGATGCTCTAAATCAGATAGAATATCTGCTGATTGGCCCTTTGGGGCTGGTGCTGCGGTAGCTGGATGCCTCCTCTCATAAGGTTGGAGATGGGCCGGTCTCCGTGGGCCCACATATGCATTTAAAAATTTTGGTTATTAATTTCAAGACGATCAAAATAAAAAAATTTAGAAATTAGAAATTGTTGAAAATGATTTTTACCTGATTCATCCCACTGTTCCCCTGATGGGAGAGCCATCTCTTAGTTGCCGCGGAAATCTATCCTGGCATATGGAAAATCTTCTATAACAAAAATTTGGCGTTCCATCCAACAAAAATATGAAGAAGGAAATCGAACAACCTCAACGCCCTCAGCAGCATGACGAGCCATCAATGCAACCCAACGAACCATCCTAGGTTCTCGAGGTCGTCCAGCATCAACAGGAATGTTCTGCGGAGCTAACATGGGGATCCTCTCTAGAGCAAAGGTGACTACAATGGATCCATATCCAAATCTATTTAGCTTTCCATTCTTTTCTCTGGTTAGTTGTCCTTTTACGTTGGCCAACACAGCTTCACACCAGTTAAAAATGGTGCCTCGAAAACAGTCTACAGCAATGCGCATTTGGGAACTGGTAGCCACATGCAACGCTGCACTCCCACACAGTCTAGTGATAGTAAATGCAATACCTTTAAGCTTGGGATGGATGATAGTTTTTATGTCAATCCATTTGTCCCTGGGGTCTACCTGATCATTACAGAACTCTTGTCGAAGACTAGCGACAGTCTGGCTACCTGGCCTAGTCCCAAACAAAGAAATTTGTTTGCCCCTCTTGGACAAACCAGTCAAAAAATAAATATACTCTAGCTCAATTTTGAGCCGGTGGCCGCCAATAATGAAACATTTAATCTATACATTCCACATGTTCACCAGCCATGTTAGGAGGTCTACCTGTGCCCTCATGCCCTGAATGGCCCAGAATTTATACAAACCGCGTGCTCTTAATGCCTGCATTGTAGGAAAATGGAGCATTGTGGCCTAATCTACGTCTTCATGCTCATGTTCTCTCCAAATTAGCATCTTGTATATCCTACAATGCATAAAAAGATATATTAGAACAATCTAATTTAAAAAAATTTGGGCGGCAATTAAGAAATTAAATTTGAAATTTAATTGCGCGGGGTCCGCACTTTGTTCTCATACACAGTGCGTAGGAACGCACGAGCACTATGAGACAAGTGCGGACCCACGACGCTTTTCTATCTAGGAAAAAATCGGGGTCCGCAGGGCCCGTATGTTGCGCCTGCGGACCCCTGCGGGCGATTTTTTAAAATATTTTTCTCTTAAAAACGAAATCTAAAGCCTAAAAATGAAATGTAAATGGATGAAATGCAATATTAGGAGGTCATGGATTACCTGGAGCAGACGGTTCTCGATTTCGTCGGACGGATTTTCCAGAATCTTCACAGGAAATTTTTTACCCAAAAGCTTTTACTTTTCACTCTGAACTCAAATGGTAAAAATGAAGTTAGAAAATCCCTTTTTATAAGTTTTTTTGAATAAATGAATTTTTAATTTGTTTATTTTTCACTTTAAAAAGGTTATTTTTGAAATCATTTTTACTTATCTTAAACAGGTATGTGTAATGTTTCGAGTTTTTGTGCAGAAATTGGATTTTTCAGGAAAATTGATCATTTTCAACAAAGACCATACTTTTATCACTTTTTCGGACTCTTTCAAAAATTTACGAAAAAGAAAAAACTTGGAGTACTCTTTTAAGCCCTTTTCAGACTCTCTAAACATGAAAATATTGCCAAGTACTTGATTATTCGAACTCGTTAAAGTAAATGAATGATCGCCCTTTCAGTATAAGTTTACCCCTTTTACGGACTGAAATGGAATATTTACGAAAAAGGTATACGTTGAATAATTACGGTCAATAGAGTTCTCTCCCGCATTATTTTATCCTTTTTCGGGCTCGAGAGACTAAATTTATGAAAAATTACACCCATGGAGTTTCCTTAATTTTTTCTTCTGACTCCCTAAAATTGAAAAACACTGAGTTTCTCCTATACTGGACTCGTTAAAACTTAATAGTAAAGGACCTGTTCAATTTCAAACAGGAACGAACCACTCCTTAGGGTTCAAATTTTAAACTAAGTTGGACTCATCTGAAGGATGAGCTTATAAACAAGCAAATGTTATCCTCCTCAAGTTTGTAAAAAATAAAGAGGTACTTGCCAGAAATGGTGGCGGAAAAGAGAGAAAAATGGACTTGTTTGTTGTATTTTTATTTTTTGAAATTCCAGTTAACCACTCTTGAACACGACACTTTTGTTCACTTGGGTTGGGAAATCCTTTGCCTAAATATTTAATCAAACCAGATTGAAAGTCTTCATCCGGTTTCTCGGTATTAACTTTGGGCCAATTGTCACCAAGCCATTTGCAGTGCCGTTATGTGTTCAAGAGGACAGTTCAAATAAACCATTCATCTGCAAAATATCTATCATCCATTTTGACCATCCCTGAGTCAGCCCTTGCCAATATATTTCTTCAAAACTTGATCTATGACTTTGTGTTGAGGGCTTGCCTACAACAGATAACTTTCTATCGATGATAGCTCATTATCTGGGAAGTTGATCTAGAAATCGTCAGTACCTTGAAATCTGCATGCCTCAATGGCAGGTTTTTCGCGTTCGACGACAGGTTGCATCATTGACCTTCGATCGAACGATTCTGTGACATGTTCGACTTCAGCTCATTCATTCACATTTCACGGATTGTACTGGGTACTTTGAGAGCCATTTCCATTACTGGTGGTTACTCTCACACTTCTTAACAGTTTACATTATTGACTGGTAATCAAGTGGTTTCTACCATGTTCGACTTCGACACATTCATTCACATGGATAGAATCGTACTAGTTCGAGATACGGAAATCAAGACCCTGGATCTAGTTTATACCATCCAGGATGCGAGGAATTTTGTTATCATTTATACAGTGGACTATTCATAAACAGATGGCTGCGTCCATACTGTGTCTACACATGTCTATACTATGATGTATTCAAAATCATTCCTGTATCAGAACAGTTTGAATCAGTTTCTAGTTAGTTTTGATCTAAGTATGGGAATGCCTACCTCAGCGATGATATGTACATATATATATATATATATATATATATATATATTGCATTGAATGTTTTTACAGGTTCCGACTGGGGTGTCCATAGGATGATCCTTGAAATGGTAAAGTACTGCACTCTTCATATATGACAGACTTCAGCTTCATCTATTCCAGACTTTGCACTTTAGGGGGCAATTTGTTGCACTGAAAATTGTCATCCTGACATTCTGCTATGTGTATGAGCTCATTATCACTCATACTTCCTCCTTTGCAAGTCTAACACATTAGTTTCTCATTTCAAGCCTTGAAAATAAGAGAAAAGTTCTTAAAAATCTCCTTAACTATGGTATTTCACTTTCTCTGTATCTTGCCTGCGGTCCCGCACCTAATGTTCATGACTCCTTCGTACTTGAACGCACTTTATCTGTGTTATGGGTGAAGACCCCTGTAAATATTAAAAAGGTGCAAGTAAACTCAAAAAGCTCACTTTCAGTAAATTCTAGAAGCCTCTAGAAAGAATCTTGCAGTGGAAGAACCGCTCTTTTGAAGTTCATGTATCCCTTACCTTATGGAGCTAACCCCTTGATGTGAGGAGCTTATCCCTTTGAAGGAGGATTCTATCCCTAAATAGTTGGAACTGAAACCTCCTCTTTTCCACTATAAAAAGAGGCATTGGGTAGCCTCAAGGGGAGTTCAAGCTTTAGATTATTTGAGGTTAAGTGTTGTTGGGATTCAGACTCATTTAAATGAGATTTTTGTGAGAAGAGATCACATACCTCTATCTGTCTCAGTTGGAGGAGTGCAGAGCTTATCAGAGTAGAGGAGATTCCTGCTTCGGACCCCGGGAAGGCCTGTTCAACATCAAGGCTAAGGTTGTAAGGTTTTCCTTCTTTTAAAGTTAATACATATGAATTCATTTTTCTCAATAAGCTGTTAGTTAACTGTTTATTTCATGGATTCCTTGATCACCATGATGAGCATGATTTATGATGTTCACTATACAGGTGCTATTTAATGTTTGCTTGTTTGTGACTGCAGGTTGACAAAGATAACTCCTTCAAGTGCACGAGGGACAACGACTTCAAACAAGCATCGAATCTTCGGTAAGTTCTTAAACACCTCTATAGTGTTCTTTTATAAATCGTATATGTTTAGAGAAAGATAGGTTTATTTAGTTGTTTTTTGCTATATTACCTTTTTGTACTAGGGAGATCGATCTTGTCCACAAGATTGATTAATCTTCCCAACAACCATATACTCACTCCGCATATAATTAAAGTTTAAGCATTTGCAAGTTGTCTGGGGGACCTCTAGCGGTCCCAACCCACCGACGGCCCTATTTGGTTGTCATATGGTATGGATCTTAAACCGTAGCATAAGTTATCTCCAACGATTGCGAAGACCGTGACTCCAGGTGGCTACAATGACTGTTCACATGTGTTAACAAACTGCAACCGTGACATAAAACTTCAAACAACCCACGGTTACTCCGGCGGATAACTATAGAGGTATCGCATGGGCAGTCTCCAAAAAATATGCCAATGGTTAATCTAATGGGTTCGAAACTTCGCATCCACAGGGTTCCACTCCAAAATATTTAATGCATAATTTTAATGTTAAACCGTGACTGTGGGGTTTAAGGGGGTCGGCATGTGGCCACCCCCACCCCTAACCAAAAATGTTAAATGAAATTAGTCGGAAGATTAGCGCCGCCCCTAAAATTTCAGATTTGGCCAAAATTGGCTGCAGTTAAACTGCAGTTCTCCACAATTAGTGGAGGTTTTGTAGCTGAGATTGGGAAAAATGTTAGGGAGGTCAATTTTTTACTGATTTGGGTGAAATAGGAGTCTACCTAGACTAATTTGAGCATTCTAGAGCCACTAGTGTAGATAAAAATACCATTAGAGGCCTGTAAACACTTTTATTTGCAATTTTGATGATAATGACAAATAGGGACATGCCATTTGGAGCTGGACCAATAGATGTAGCCCAGGAGGGGTGAACTCCTTCATCATGCCTATTTTGTAATACTTACATGTGATTTTATTTCTCTGTTATAAACTGTTGTTCAGTGTTATTTAGGCTTATTTTCATGCTTAAAACTCACAAATTCATCTATGTTTCATGGTTAAATTACTCATTCCTTAAGCAAACAAATGGAGACAAATTTTACATGTTCTTATTACTGAAAGGACACTTAGGTGCACAACAAACTAATACAATCCTTTTAGATCAGGTACTAAATAGATTCAGCCTTTATAATAGATAATTTCATTGACAACTCTATACCACATGTTTGATGATTGTCCATCAAGAATCTCATAGGTTGAACAGTTCTTTGAGTATTCCACCAAAATATGGCACTTCGAGTCTTCCGCAATGTCTATGAGGGAGAAGGCGGATGGTTTACTTGATAAGGCATCTGCTACTGCATTTTTTTGGCCTCTGATATATTTGATATCAAAGTCATATGCTTGGATTTTGGTAACCCATTTTTTTTCATCTCATTGAATATTCCATGAATTACCTGAGACTATTATGATCACTTTTTACCTTTAACCTATTTCCCACTATATATGGTCGAAAATTGGCCAGTGCATGCATAATTACCAGCATTTATTTTTCATAAATGGAGTAAGAGTGCTCATAATCCTAGAGATTCCTACTCTCAAAAGAAATTGGATGGTGATTATGTGTTAAAACAACCCCAATTCCTTCCTCGGAAGCATCACATTCCACTATGAATGGTTGGGAGAAGTCCGGCAAGGCTATAGCTGGGCATGAACTCATCACTTCCTTCATTCTCTCAAATGTATCCCGTGTTTTCTTTGTCCATATAAAGGATCCCATTTTAGTCAAGTCAGTAAGAGGTGTTGCAAGCTGTGAATATCCTTAAACAAATATTCTATACGAAGTAAAAATACCCAAGAAGCTCCTTAATTTTTTTACATTTTTTGGAGCAGGGCAATTGAGAATGGCTTCAATATTATCCTAGTGCACTTTGATGCCTTGGCCTCTGATGATGTGACCCATATATAACATTTCTATCATGCCAAACACACATTTGGATATTTTGGCATAGAATTTTTGTGCCTATGGTATTCCCAAGACCTCGGCCATGTGTTGTATATTTTCCTCTAAATGAAAATAGAGATGTCGTCGAAGAAGACCAAAATTATTTTGTGTAGCTACTTGTTAGACACATGGTTCATAAATGACTAAAATTGTGTAGGGGCATTGGTCAATCCAAAATGCATCACTAGGAACTCATAGTGTTCATTGTGGCATCTGAAATATTTCTTTGGAATGTCCTAATCACAAACTCTGATTTGGTGATAAACTAAGCGGAGGTCAATCTTTGAGAATTACTTATTTACCTTTAGTTCATCGATCCTGGGGATATGATATTTATTTTTTATGGTCTTTTTGTTTAGTTCTCGATAGTCTAAACACATCCTTAGGGACCCATCCTTCTTCTTAACGAAAACCACGGATGAAGCAAAAGGGCTTGAGCTTGGTCTAATCTGTCCTAATGCCAACAACTCCTAGATTGCCTTCTCCATATCATCATTATATGCTTTGGGATGTCGGTAAGGGGTAGTGATGACAGCTTGGACTGCTTCCTCCAGTTGAATGATGTGCTCAAATTCCCTATTTGGTGGTCTTCTAGTGGTATATCTCCAAAAACCTTATGGTGTTTTTGAAACAATGGCATGATGTCAGGGGGATACTCCTTATGTTGTTATGTTTCCTTCTTCTCCATGATTTGAAATTCCACAACCCATACAATATCGTCATGTTGAAGATCTACCTCCATCCTGTTGTATGTCACAATCTTCGGTGGGTATGCATGCATTTCTCTCAACATCACCTTCCTACCATCTCGCCCTATAAAAACAAATTCCAAGTCTTGATAGTTCACTCTATGAGTCCCAATTGAATATATCCATTGAACCCATAATACTACATGGTATTTTGTACAATCCACAACAAAAACGCTATTTAAAAATGTTATTTGTAACTGATTAGTTCTGTTGGAAATACTGAGAGGGGGGGGGGGGTGAATCAGTATTCCTTTCAATTAGAGCATTAGTTAATATTCAATTATTATCAGTGTTTGTACAATGATAGCAGTAAACAAAAGGAACACAAATGCACACAGTTTTTAAGGTGGAAACCACGCCGGGAAAAAAACCACCTAATGCTTTTCTAATAATTCTTTAATATTCAACTCCAATTGAAAATAAAGCTCCAATTTCCTAGAATCTAGAAAAGCATTCTTCTCCACCTCCCACTGCATAGACGCTCCAATGCCATATATTCTTCAGTAGTCAACTGAATGGATTCCCCAATACCCAATGAGCTACAACTCACCGTAGCACCACCCTACGACCCTATAGAATAATAAAAGAAGTAAGGACTCTCGTACCAGGGAAAATGGTCCACTTTACAATGATATAGAATGATGTAGAAGAAGAATACACACGAGACCATAACCCCAACTATGACACAACCACCTAATGATGATCCTAGACCTCCCGACACTACCTCTTCAACTCTTGGCAGATAGACACTAGTACAATTTTTACAATAATGTATTTACAATGACTTAGTACAATGATACCTTTACAGTGATTGTATGCATTGCTGCCCACTTGAAGACTTCATGTGATAAAATTTTTGTTTTTATTTTGCACCTTGGTTACCACTCTTTTCATGCTACCCTCTGCTGCACCTTGATTTTCTTTGCTACACTAGAAATTTTGGTCCTTTGCAGCCCTTGTCAACACATGATCTAGCTTTTTCTTGCTTTCTAGGAGCTTGATATTGAATCTGGTATATCTCTGTTATTTCATATCCCCAATTAGTGATTTTCAGTCTTGAAGTATTCCTTTGAGTCTTCTTTCCAATGCTACAGTTCTAACCCAATTTGGACTCTTCAAGGGAGAGTTATGCCAAATCTCTCACAATGCCCTAATTATGTACGGTTTCAGTAGAGCTAACTTGTATGGCGTGCCACGTGTCATTTTTCCTTCATTCAGCTCTGAAATCGATAGAGAGAAAACTACACTCCGTGCACTATCTGCCAATTTTTACATAATTCTAATCTGATACTCAGAGAGAGAGAGTTATGACAATTTTCCCAAGGTCATTTCTTTGAGATGAATTTCAGGATCCTGCAAAAACATTGACTTCCACAGATCATATCTCCGAAAATATTGCACACCTTGATCTGAAATTTTTATAGGAGCTTCCTCAGGATTTTGGATTTGCCTCATAAAAATTTCAGCTTCTGAACCTTCGTAGAAAAAAGTTAGAGCGAAAATGCCACGATGACCTGTTTTAGATAGCAAAATCCCTACATAAGGAGGATATGAGGATCACAATTTATATAAATTCTTAGGTTGAGAGGGGCTTTAACAAGTGAACGTGGGAGGGATTTTAGGAGCTTAAAAAATATTAATTATGACTTTTCAATAACCCATGCCACAACCCCATGGGGTTTTAGCCCACTAACTGGGGTTACAAACTTCAAACATTAATATCTCTCAAACTGTGATGAATTACGTGGCATGCCATATATCAACAGAAACATCTCGACAAGTAGAAACCATAAAAAGAATTCTTGACCCAGAATATAATAATTTGGTAGGTGTTGTGTAGATTAATCCGTCTTGCGGACAAGACCGATCTCTCTAGTACTAAAAGTAACTAGCAACAAACAGCCAATTATACTAATCTCTCTCTAAGCATATAATATTCATAAAAACACTATATAGGTGTAAGGCCTACCTTATGTCCAGCGCTTGCTTGATTTCGTTGAAGTCCTTCCCGTGCACTGAAAGAACGTTCCTCATGAATCTGCAGTCACAAACAAGCAAAAAGATTACACAGCACCTGTATAGACATTATTATAAACCATACTTATCATAATGATCAAGGAATTTATGAAATAAACCATGAATCGACAGTTTAATGAGAGAAATGAGTATATTTATATTAACTTCAAATAAAGGAAACCTTTACAACCTATGCCTTGATGTTGTGCAGGTCCTCTCGGGGTCCGAAGCAGGAATCTCTTCTAATTTGACAAGCATTGCACTCTTTGAACCAAGACATATAGAGATGAGTGATTTAACCTCACAGAAATTCTTAGTTAACTGAGTCTGAATCTCAATAGCATTTAACTTCAAATATCTTAAGCTTGAACTCCCTTTGAGGCTACCCAAGGCCTCTTTTTATAGTGGAAAAGAGGAGGTTTCTTGTTCCAAATATGAAGGGATAGAATCCTCCTTCAAAGGGATTAGCTCCTTACATCAAGGGGTTAGCTCCATCAAGTGAGGGATGCATGAACCTTCTCAAAGTTTTTCCATTCCCGAAAATTCCCATCTAGAATCTTCTAGAATTCATCTAAAATTCACTTTTTATCTTTACTTTCTCGCCTTTTTTAGTTTTACAGAGGTCCACACCCATAACACAAGGAACGTGCGGTATGGTTCCACAGGAAAGCTGAACTTTAGGTGCGGGACCGCAGGGAATGTATAGAGAAAGTGCGATACCAATGTTTAGGGGATTTTAGGAACTTTTCTCTGATTTTGAAAGCTTGACATGAGGAGCTGATATGTTAGACTTGCAAAAGGAGGAAGTATGAGTAATAATAAGCTCATACTCATAGTAAAATGTCAGGATGACAGATTTTAGTGTAACAAATTGCCCCCTAAAGTGCAAAGTCTGGAATAGATGAAGTTGAAGTCTGTCATATATGAAGAGTGCAGTACTTTATCATTTCAAAGATCATCCTGTGGACACCCCAGTCGAAACCTGTAAAAACATTCAATGCAAAATATATACATATATATGTCATCACTGAGGTAGGCATTCCCATACTCAGATAAAAACTAACTATAAACTAACTGAAATCGTTCTGATACAGGAATGATTTTGAATACATCACAGTACAGATATATGTAGACACAGTATGGACGCAGCCATCTGTTTATAAATAGTCTACTGTATAGATGACAACAAAATTCCTCGCAGCCTGGATGGTGGAAACTAGATCCGGGGTCTTGATTTCCGCATCTCGAACCAGTACGATTCTATCCATGTGAATGAATGTGTCGAAGTCGAACATGGTAGAAAACAAGTGGCGAATCCAATAATGTGGCGACAACAAGTGTGGGGAGAAACCACAGGTAATGTGATGGCTGAGCGGAAGTACTCGTTACAATCATGTTTTTCTGAATGAATGAGCTGAAGTCGAACATGTCACGGAATCATTCGATCGAAGGTCAATGATGCAACCTGTCGTCGAAGGCGAGAAACCTGCCATTGAGGCATGTAGATTTCAAGGTACTGATGATTTCTGGATCAACTTCCTAGATAATGTGCTGATGTCGATAGAAAAGTGATCTGTCGTAGGCAAACCCACAACACGAAATCATAGATCAAGTTTTGAAAATATATTGGCAAGGACTGACTCAGGGATGGTAAAAAATGAATGACAGATATTTTGCAGATGAATGGTTTTATTTGAACAGTTCTCTTGAACACATAACGACACTGCAGATGGCTTGGTAACAATTGACCCAAAGCTAATACCCAGAAATCGGCTGAAGACTTTCAATGTGGTTTGATTAATTGTTAGGTAAAGGATTTCCCAACTCAGGTGAATAAAAAGTGTCGTGTCCAAGAATGGTTGACTGAGTTTTCGAAAAATTTAAAATACAACAAAAACGCCCATTTTTCTCTCTTTTCCCCCCACCATTTCTGGCAAGTACCTCTTTATTTTTGACAAGCTTGAGGAGGATAACATTTGCTTGGTTATAATCTCATCATTTGGATGAGTCCAACTTAGTTTAAAATTCGAACCCTAAGAAGGAGTGGTTCATTCCTGTTGAAAATTAAACAGGTCCTTTACTGTTAAATTTTAACGAGTCCAATATAGGAGAAACTCGGTGTTTTTCAGTTTTAGGGAGTCAGAAGAAAAACTTAAGAAAACTCCGTGGGTGTACTTTTTCGTAAATTTAGTCTCTCGAGCCCGAAAAAGGATAAAATAATGCAGGAGAGAACTCTATTAACCGTATTTAGTCAACGTATACCTTTTTCGTAAATAGTCCATTTCAGTCCGTAAAAGGGGTAAACTTATACTGAAGGGACAACTGTTCATTTACTTTAACGAGTTCGAATAGTCAAGTACTCGGCAATATTTTCATATTTAGAGAGTCTGAAAAGGGCTTAAAAGAGGACTCCAAGGTTTCGCTTTTTCGTAAATTTTTTGAAAGAGTCCGAAAAAGTGATAAAAGTATGCTCTTTGTTGAAAAACAATCAGTTCACCTGAAAAATCCAGTTTCTGCACAAAAACTTGAAACATTACACATACCTATTTAAGATAAGTAAAAATGCTTTCAAAAATACCCTTTTTAAAGTGAAAAATAAATAAATTAAAAATTCATTCATTCGAAAAAACTTATAAAAAGGACTTTTTCAATTTCATTTTTACTGTTCAGTTCCAGAGTGAAAAGTAAAAAGCTTTCGGGTAAAAAAGTTCCTGTGAAGATTCTGGAAAATTCAACCGTTGGAATCGAAAACCGTCAGTCCCAGGTAATCCACGACCTCCTTATCTTGTTTTTCATCCGTTTGAAATTTGTTTTTAGGCTTTAGTTTGATTTTTTAGGGCAAAAAATGGTTCAAAAATGTGCCCGCGGGGTCCACAGGCGGAACACACGTTACCTGCAGACCCCTATTTTTTCCTAAAAGGAAAAAATCGTGGGTTCCGCACCCGACACACAACCCGCGTGCGGACCTACGCTCTGTTTACAAAGAGCGGGTGCGGTACCCGCGCGGTTAGTTTTAAAGCATGGATTTCTCATTTATCTGCCAAATTTTTTTAAATAAGATCATTCTAACTTGCCTTTTTTTTGTATTGTAGAAGTAACAAGATGCTTATCTAGCGAGAACGTGAGCATGAGGAAGTGGATGAAGCTGAAATACTTCATTTTCCCACACAAAGGGCATTAAAAGCATGTGGCTTATACAAATTCTGGGCCATCTCAGGCATGAGGGCACAAGTAGAACTCTTGACATGGTTGGGAGACAGATGGAATGTGGAGGACCAGTGCTTCTTCATTGGTGGCCACCGGCTCGAAATTGAGCTGGAGGATATATATTTTTTTACTGGTTTGTCCAAGAGGGGCGAACAAGTATCTTTGTTTGGGACTAGGCCAGGTGGCCAGACTGTCGCTAGTCTTCAACTAGAATTCTGCAATGATCAGGCAAATCCTCGGGACAAACGGATTGACATAAAACACATCATCCGTCTTGAATTGAAAGTTATTGCTTTTACTGTTACCAAACTGTGTGGGAGTGCTACGCTTCATGTAGCTACTGGTTCCCAAATGTGTGTTGCCGTGGACTGTTTTCGCGGCACCATCTTTAACCGGTGTGAAGCTGTGTTGGCCAATGTAAAAGGCCAACTAACCAGAGAAAAAAATGGGAAACTGAAAAACTTTGGATATGGATCCATTGTCGTTTCTTTCGCTCTGGAGAGGATCCCCATGTTATCTCCATAGAGTATTGCCGTTGATGCCGGTCGACTTCGAGAACCGAGAATGGTTCGTTGGTCCGCGTTGATGGCTCGTCATGCTATTGAGGGTACTGAGATTGTGCGATTCCCTCCTTCATATTTTCGTTGGCTGGATCGCCAACTTTTTGTTATAGAGGATTTTCCGTATGCCGGGATAGATTTCCGCGGTGACAGAGAGATGGTTCTCCATGCAGGGGAACAGTGGAATGATTCAGGTAAAACACTTTTCAACGTTTGCTAAATCCTAATTTTTAATTTTTTTTTAATTTTTTATCGTCTTTGAAAACTAATAATCAAAAGTTTTTCGAATGCAAATGTGGGTCCACATCGACCAGCTCATCTCCAACCTTACGAGAGACGACAACCAGTTGCACCCGCACCAGCCCCAGCAGGCCAATCAGCGGAGATTTTGACTGATTTGGAGCATCATCTAGAGCGCTTGACTCTAGATATACCAGAGACCAGCATAGATGACATTCCTCTCAGGCTACAGAGATATGTGATTGGAGTTCCAGGACCTTTTAGGAGGTTCTTATGCAGAGTAGCCCGGGTAGTGGTTTCGTATCGTGATCACCATCAGTGATGGGATGATCGTGTAGACTCATATTTTTGTATTTTGTATTATCATTTTTTCCGATCATAAGGTGTTTCCAATCTATGATCGAAGACGATGTATATTTTTTGAAAACACTCCTATACTATGATATATCACTATTTTGACGGCTATCTGTGTACATATGTGAATGTTGTTTGTTTTACTGCTTTTAATTATTGCAAATGTCTATTTATCATACTAGAAGCAATTGAATCTGCTAATGTATTTAAATGTCTTGGAATATGCTGATATTCAATGTAATAAAACTCACGTTCCAAGAGACGAACTCTCAAAAATAACCGTAATAACACCGGATTTCTAATGGTATAAACCCTGTTAAGCTGTAATACAACAAGTTCAGAATCCAACCTTACAATCAAACTCCAAATTCCAAATGATATGGACTCAGATAATAACTCAATCACTGCACTATACTCGACAATGTTATTTGTTGTTTGACCAAGGCTTACCCCATGCATGGATACTAACTCGTCAGAGGGTGAATAGATAACCCAAGCTGCGGAAGAAATGTTCCATGTATTACGACAAGCACCATCAACAAAACCAATGTAGGTTTGAAGAGACGTCGACATCTGCAATATCAAGAGTAAAATTCAGATAAGCAGAAATAGTGACAAAAACACACTTCTAAACTAGGCACACCTTTCTAATCTAAAACATACCAGCAGTAAAGAAATCTAAACTAACAAAAATCTCCACACCTCATTTAAGCATAATATCGCTTTAGATAAAGTCCATTTCTGGGTTTATCCAAAGGGACACCATCAAAATATATCAACTCATAGGCCCCTTTTGCTAACTTTCATTTCACAATGTAAGGACCATGCCACATAGGCACGAATTTCCCAGCTCCTAGCTTGTCGTTAGCTTGATCATAAAGTAAAACTAGGTCTCCTTCTGAAAAATTTCGAGGGGTCACATTTCTATCATACTGAGCTTTTATCCTTTTAACATGAGCCTCGTTTGCTATTGCAGCATTTCGTCGATTCTCATCTAATTGGGCTAAGTACAAGAGATGTTTCTCCTCTTCAGACGTAGCTAGAAGTAATTCTATGGCTAATTTTAGTGACGGTATTTCGCATTCAATCGGCAACACAGCTTCCAAACCGTAAACTAGTTGAAAAGGAGTGAAACCCATTGATGTTTTGACTGAGGTTCGATATGCCCAAAGCGCTGAAAATAACATGGAATGCCAATTCGTCTTGTGAATACCAATGATTCGTTTAATCATGGTGACTAAAACTTTATTAATGGCTTCAACGAGACCATTTGCTTGTGGATAGTACGGAGTGGAACTATCGTGGCATAGGCCAAGTTGTTCTGTTAGTTCAGTCATCATGATGTTCCGAAAATGACTTCCATGATCCGTAATAATAGCTTGAGGAACACCGAACCTAGCAATTATGTGATTAAATACGAATGTTGCAGCAGTCTTGCCGTCAGCTGAATATGTAGGCATTGCCTCGGCCCATTTTGTAAAATAATCTACTGCTAGAATAATATAGGCATGCCCCCCGGCCGAGTGAGGGTTACATGTAATAAAATCAATACCCCATTTCGCAAAAGGACCAACAGCAATTATAGGGTGAAGAGGAGCGGGTGGCGCGCGCATTTTCCGATCAAAAATTTGACAGTTGTGGCATTTCCGAACCGCATAAATGCAATCTTTGAACAACGTTGGCCAGAAATAACCTGCACGCAATATCTTTTGGGCTGTGCCATACCCAGACATATGACCGCCACATGCTCCAGAATGACAGTCATTTAACACCTTTTCAGCTTCTTCATGAGTTAGACAACGTCGGAAAACAGAATCCGCTCCTCGTCGATAAAGAGTATCACCAATGATATTATATTGTTGGGATTGGAAGCGTATTTTCCGTCGCTGAGTTCGTGAAATGTCAGGCCGAAAAGATTGGGTTTGGAGATATACAATAATATCTCCATACCATGGATCAAGTGTACTGATAAGAAACAAAGATTCGTCTGCAATGGACTCTTCTGCCACTGTTTCAATATCAGTAGAGGGGAAATCGCACATCAGTTCCGCAAATACCAAAGATTTCTTTGCCTTGGATTTTTCAAATTCCAAGTCAAATTCCTGCAAGATAACTATCCATTTGGAATATTTTCCCCCTAGCAATTGTTTGGTCAAAATATACATCATAGGGTTGCAATTAGAAATTACCGTGGTTTTACGTAACAAGATGTAATGTCTAAAACGTTGGACAGCTTGGACAGCTGCCAAGACCAATTTCTCCACATGTGTGTATTTGATTTCAGTCGAATGCAGATTTCGACTAATATAATAAATCACATGTTCATTGTGAGATTCATCTTCCTGAACTAATACCATCCCAATGGTGGAATGAGAAGCAGCGAGGTACAAAATGTAATCTTGGTTGTAGTTGGGAGGATGCAATAACGGTGCATGGGTCAACGCGTGTTTAAGTGCATCAAAAGATCGATCAGTGATCTCATCCCAAAAGAACGGAATGTCCTGTTTCAACAACCGGGTAAAACCCTTTGTAAGCTCGGCATAGTTAGGAATAAATCTACGTAAAAAGTTTGCTTTCCCCTGCAAACTTTGGAGTTGGCGCAAAGTCGAAGGAGGAGGAAATTTAACGATGGCTTCGACCTTCGATGGATCGACGCGAATGCCTTCTTTCGAGACAACAAATCCCAGTAATCGACCCGATTCTACGCAGAAAACGCATTTATGTGGATTCAGCCTTATCCGATAATGCCTACATCTCATAAAAATTTCTCGTAAATGAGTGGGATGATCGGCCCGACGTAATGAATGAGCGGGTAAATCATCGAGATATGGCTGGATAATGTGCTTAATGTCATGAAATGCGTAAGACATAGCCCGTTGAAAAGTTTCTCCAGCGTTCTTTAGTCCAAAAGGTAGTTTACAATATGCAAACGTTCCCCATGGACAAATGAAAGCCGTTTTGGGTTGATCTGCAAGGAGTATGTTTATTTGATTGTATCCGGAAAAGCCATCCATAAAGGAAAACAATTCACTACCAGCACAATCATCGATTATCTGATCGATATAGGGAGTTGGATAATTATCTTTTGGACACGCTCGATTAATATCCCTATAATCGATACATACTCTTATCGTTCCTTGTTTTTTAGTCACAGGAACAATATTCGATACCCAATCCGTTAAGGGAATTGGATAAATGAATCCTGCTCAAAGTAATTTTTCAACTTCAGCTTTTATAGCAGCAGCTTTTCTAGGATGAATTTGACGTAATCGTTGACGAACAGGTTTAGCATCCGGGTAAGTCTTAATTTCATGAACCACGATCGATGGATCAATTCCTGGCATTTCTTCATAAGACCAGGCAAACACGTCATGGAATTCTTGAAATAGGGCTTTATAAGTCTGAATTTCTTCATCTGTACAACAAGCACCTATATGAATGTTTTCAATTATTCTTGGTTTTACTGAAATGTCAATTGGAACCGTTCTAGATATATTTTCCAAATTTAACTCAGAATCAGGATTTTGCAATGGATTCTGAGGTTCCTTGGCATATTCAATAGTAAAAATTGAAGCGAAATAATCTTCAAAATGATCTAATTCAAGTAAAAATGAAGATCGGTGATGTAGATATTCCCATGGTAAATCATCAACAGACAAAAACTCACGAATTTGCTCATCTGTATGAACAATTTCAGGAAATGTCGTTGTAATTGAACTAGATATAGAAAGTGATTCCTCTTGGATCCCATTCATTGGATCAATTTCGGTTGAAGAGTGGTCAGAAAAAGACTGTACAGCCTGGTACGCACTTTCAAATGGACTCAAAGGCATCACGCCATCAAATGAATCTATCTCGGATTCGGAAGGTATGATCCAAGGATCATCAAACATAACAGTGTCTGACGAAATCATATGAATACTTGCAGTAGAAGGCGATACATTAGGAGGAGGAAAGGAAAAAGTTCCTAGTAAACCAGAATCTTTAATCAAACCTACTCCAACATCCTTATAAGGGATAGCCGTTTTACCAACATGCTGGATTGTTTCTGTAGAGGCTGGGTCGGACGAGAAATAAGTTAACTGATCTATTGTCACGATCTTTCCTTGATATGGAAATTTTATGAGTCGAAAGACTGAAGAGATAACAGCAGTCATAGCATAGGACCAACTACGACCCAGAAGAAGGTTGTAATCTAGAGGAACATCAACCACTTCCACATCTAGATTAACGATTTTACCTTCGACCCCTATGGGTAAATCCTGCAAAATACCAAAAGGTTGAAAACCTCGACCATCAAAAGCTTTTAGAATCGTCGGAGATTGGTTAAGTGTAGGAGAACCAAGATATTTCCAACACTTAATCGACATAATACACGTTGAAGCTCCCTCATCAATCACAGTCCGAAAAATAGGTCTGTTTTTTACTAACACTGGAATCTGGAAAGCCATTTGGTGAGGAAGACGTGGCGTACTATTTTCTAAATCGAAGATTATAAGGTTAGAATCTTGAACATCGACAGCTCCTATGGCAGACAATAATAATTTAGGCTGTGCTGGACACGATTGCAGCACTTCCAAAGCCGACATTGCTGAAGGAGAAATGGCTAAGTCTTCAACAATGTTGTAATTCTGAGCAGCTCTCGCATGTGGATTGAATGCTGATTTATGAAGAACACCTTTAGCAGGTGGTTTGATTATTAAGTCTGGATTTTGTTTCTCGATCTGTAGCGGACCAGAAACAGGAGGAGTTGTAGTTGATGTATTTGCATTGGAAGACTCTTCTTCTTTGCCATCAACAGGATTCTTAGAACCGTAATCTTGCGATCGCGTCGCAACCCTTACATGAGACATCATCATAATAGGCTCTTCTAAAGTAGTCGAGGAAGAACCAATCATCTTACTATCTTGAATTGGAAAAGGATCCTTCAATACAACAGGTTGTTGCGATCCTTTAACGAATTTCGTAACTTCGTCTCGATATGGACATTCTTTCGTGAAATGATCTTGTTCACAAATGAAGCAAGGATAGCGAGGTTTACGTTTTTCATCATTGGATTCATCTTTATCAGTTTTCTCTTTCGAATTCTTTTTGTTTTTGTTCCTCCCCTTCTTTTTACCACCGGATTTTGATTTTGTCGTAGATGTTTCAACGACATGAATGTCGGCGGAAATTTCGGGAGAAGATTCTCCTTTCGGGGAATCAGGTAAAGTTATAATTGGAGAAGAATTTTTTGACGATTTCTTCTTACTTTTAGAATTAACTGTACCAATCATATCGTCAGCGGCATGAGACCCTGAAGGAGCAGCAACTATTTGACCTTGTTTTGGAAGGTCTGGGATTTTTTCATGTAGAGTACCTGACTGCGTATAAACGAGGTCAAGGTACTGAGCTTGAGCAATTACCTGCTCTTCAGTAACAACACCAGCCTTAGCTACATCTTCAGTGATCTTGGGTAACAATGATTTAACAAACCATTCTACCAAAATTTGATCCGGAATATAAACTTTCACCAAACGCCTCCTACGTCGCCATTCATGAATATGATCAGAAATATACGTGGACGTAGATTGTTTTAGCGAAGTTAATAATTCTATGCCATTGTCGTATCTGACAGGCAACTGAAAATGAGTCAAGAAAGCAGTTGCTAACTGACTGAAATTATGAAACGAGCCTCGTGGCAACTCAATGTACCATTTGGCTGCAAGACCTATGAGAGTTCTTTTAAAAAGACGTAAGCGAATCGAATCATCAACGATTGAATTAGATGCACACCAAAGGTGATAAGTCATAACATGATTCGATGGATCCTCTCCTGACTTACCTTCGAATTTTGGTATATCACTGGGCAACTTATGAGGCATTGGCGACCAGTTCTGATAATAAAAAATGGGATCATTTGTAAGGCGCGTCAAATCAGGTAAGTCCAAAGTTGCGATAAACGGTAATTGACGGTTAGGGTCACGAAAACCTTGAGAAGCCAAAGCAGATCCAGGAGGTGGATACCCAGGATAACTAGGAATCGGATTAGCATTAGGTATTGTGTAACCTCCTGGATAACCAGGATGAACCGGACCATACTGAGGTTGTTGATAAGTATAACCAAGGTACGGTTGATACTGATAGCTTGGATTCTGTACATAGGGACTGAATTGCGACTGTCCCTGGTACGGTTGATACGTAAATTGAGGTTGAATTGTAACAACTGTACTCGTACCGGTTTGTCCTTCAGGCATCTGAACTGTAGTCTGAACTGAAGGTCTTGACTGAGGTACAGATACCTGAGGGGTTTGCACAGATACAGGGATAGCTGAACTCGGGGCTATAGACACTCCAGAAATAGGTGTGACAGGTTGAACAGATGTTGCAGCAGTTGCAGCAGATTGAGGCAGAGTCTGAGGTGTACTAGGCCCAGCCTGCTGAACTGAACTAGGTGCAGGATTTTGAATAGCTGGCTGAACAGGCTGCTGGGTTGGACCAGAAACCAATGGCTGACCAGGTTGATAAGGTAACTGCACATTAGGCTGCAAAGGCTGTTGATATTGGGATGGATCCAACACCATAGTTTCGGGGTATTGTCCCATAGAAGGTTGAACGTAAGGACCAAAACCTGGTTGAACGTAGGGTTGATTAGTAAGTGGTAAATTTCCGGTAAACGATGGTTGACCAGAAGGCTGTTGGTAACCTTGAATTGGGTACTGCTCTTGAGGTTGATAACCCTGAGGCGCGTACTGAAGCTTGGGTTGGTAAGGACCCTGAGGAGCATATTGTGTTTGGGGTTGACCTTGAGGAATGTACTGTCCTGAAGGTTGATACCCTTGAGGTATGTACTGTCCTTGGGGTTGCCCCCCAAAATAATATGATTCCATAGTTTGTGCTGGGAAAAAGCTACCTTGAGGTTGTGCCCCGGGTGGTAACTGACTACCTTGAGGTTTCCCCCCAGGCGGTAACTGACTACCCTGAGGTTGCCCCCCAGGCGGTAACTGAGTTCCCTGAGGTTGCCCCCCAGAAGGAAACTGACTGCCTTGAGTTTGAGGATTGGGAATATTACCAGACATCATAAAAATTTGTTCTATGTTTGACGTTTCAATTTTAAGTCCATCAAGACCAGATGATAACACGTTTTCGATGGGTTGAGGAGCTGCTCCCGAGAAAGTACCAGACAAAGACTGATATCCCGAAGGAACAGAAG
Organism: Pinus albicaulis; assembly: GCA_034641835.2. NCBI lineage: Eukaryota > Viridiplantae > Streptophyta > Pinopsida > Pinales > Pinaceae > Pinus > Pinus albicaulis. Next base: position 1,449,201,257 of record CM076572.1, on the reverse strand, counting down.
GACCACCATGTAAAAATGATTCAGGCGTTTGAGAAAACATGGATGACTCTCCAGCCATAAAAGATGACGGATAATAAACTCTGGGTGTAGGATGAAATGGAATTTGAGGTGGATAAAAAGCAAGACTCGGATTCTCTAAAAAATCTGTTAAAGAGAGATACCAAGGATTAGTTCAAATGGGGCTGTAGAAAATAGATTCACGCTCCCTAAGATTTAACGATTGAGGGGAGTTGGGAAGAGATATGTCTTCGTCTGGATTAGTAAGTTCTTCAATAGAAATAAGTCCAGAGGGAAGATTGTCTGTAATGATATTTCTTACCCTAGGTGAACCTGGATCGCTAGAAGTTGGTGTGATAAATCCTGAGGATGTTTCTAACACATAAGATTCAGTTTCAGGTTCAGAGATTTCAGGTTCGTCAGATAATTCACCAGAAGGAGAAATACTTTCAGTAACTTCAGAAACTGAAATCGGTTCTTGAATGTATTCTGTTGTAGGTATTTGATGATCAGGATGTATAACTATAGCTGAGCTTTCAACTTCTTTTGACCTAAGTCTACGGCTACTGTGTGGTACCAGAGCTCGAAGCTCTTCAAGTTGACTTGGTGAATATTCGGGGGGTTTCCCTTGTATTCTCCGGGATTGTCTCGGCAATTCCGCCACGATTAAAAATTATCTAATCACACGCAAACAAAGAAAAATTTCAATGAAAACACCTAAAGTCTCTAAGAAACAAACAATTGAATCATTCGCTTAAAATCTAAGAGTTCAAACCACACACAAACAGGTAACTTTCCATACTAAAAACACTAGTTGGTGATGAAATCCAACTTAGTAGATTTTTAACACGAAAAGGGCGGTTGGAATAGTTACCCCGACAACCTGCTTAATGAAACAGACTAGCACAAGTTTCTTCAAAAAACCATCTCGAGTGAAGAAAACCCCCCAGAGAGTCCAAGTGAGTCTATTCGACGTTTGTTCCAGGTACAGTGGGATCTTACCTCCACCGTCACCTTAGGAAAGAATCCTAAAGATTATGGCCTCTAAGGTTACCAACTGAAACAAATATACCTGGGGGAACAATCTACGATCCGACACACACGCAAGGGCAGAGTAACAAAGCTCAATCCCCTTGAAGGCTCCTTGAAATAATCCAAGGTTTACCGACAAGTGACCCTTGGCTCCTCAACAATGGTCTATCCGAGGTTTACCGTTGTTAATACGTGGATATCTTCTATCGTTCCCAATGAGGAAGGATTGATTACCCCACCGGTTCAGATATGATCTCGTGCTTGACTCCTTTAGGAGGAGCTTCCCAGAGCATACATGCAACAATTGGAATTTCTTCCTACCGCAAGATTTGTCTACTTGTTTGTTTTAGCTATCTTGGAGAGTTAATTACTCCCTACTCCAAGATACTAGCCTAAGCTATGTTGGTGATAAGAGCCCTAGAAATAAAAGATTACTAGATGAATTTTAGTTAAGCGTTACTTTTATGAGCTGTTTCTTAAGTCAATGGGTGCAGAAATGAAACTTTGGATGATGTGAAGACTCGACTTCCAAAAAAAACACTAAAATGCACCTATGATGATATTCAATTCTTTTTCTTTCAATGAACTTGCTATCTAAATAAAGAGTTAGAGAATGCAATCCTTTTAATTCCTTCTTTAAACACGAAGAATGATTGAAAGAAAATATTTTGTCTTTTCATAAACTATCAAAGCTCACAAGAAAAATCCTTTCCTTTCCAAACTAGAAGCTACAAAAACAACTTTCCTTCGAAAGAAAGCTACAAAAACTAAAACTACTCAAAACTACAAACTCTAATCTTGAGATCTAAAATCTAACTTGAGTAAAAGCTTTTAAGATTTTTTTATGAATGTTTTCCTTAGTTGTTCAGCAAACTAAGAATCTATTCGTTCAGATAACAAACAAATCAAAAACACTCAAAATATGTTTTTTTTATATAAAAATGAAATTCAAAACTTTGAACCAAGTTTTTTCGAAGATTTGCAAAGAAACAAAAGGCTTAATTTCTCAATATAGGATGTTTTCACAATCAGGTCGGATTCAAAAGACAAAAAGAGATCAATGTAATCTGAGATACTGCAAATTTTCAAAAGTTTTAAATTGCTACAAAGACCAAGTGGAAAAACAATCCAAACTGCAAAATCTTCTAGAAAATCATCAAAACATCAACACTGTTGGAGTTCATTCACAAAAAATTCTTGACAGAAACAATTATCAGTCTGGGCAGAAACCAAAGATCTAAAAATAAACTAGAAAAAGAAATCTAGAGGTTTTCTAAAATTTTTACAGGGTCCGCAGGTAACCAGTATTGACAGGTGCGGTCCCGCACTGTATTCTTTACAGAAAGTGCGAACCTGCCCGCACTGTCAAAGTAAGGCAGAGTGCGGTCCTAGGAAAAATTATAAAAAAACTTAAAATATTTCTAAATTTTCAAAAACAAGGAAAATCTAAATTACCCAGACAGATATGTATCAATCAAAAACCAGGAAAAAATGTTTCCTCAAATCAAAAATAAAAGAGAACCAAAAACAACAAGTTCTTTCCCCAGTGGAGTCACCATTTTGTTGTGTAGATTAATCCGTCTTGCGGACAAGACCGATCTCTCTAGTACTAAAAGTAACTAGCAACACACAACCAATTATACTAATATCTCTCTAAGCATATAAGATTCATAAAAACACTATATAGGTGTAAGGCCTACCTTATGTCCAACGCTTGCTTGATCTCGTTGAAGTCCTTCCCGTGCACTGAAAGAACGTTCCTCGTGAATCTGCAGTCACAAACAAGCAAAAAGATTACACAACACCTGTATAGACATTATTATAAACCATACTTATCATAATGATCAAGGAATTTATGAAATAAACCATGAATCGACAGTTTAATGAGAGAAATGAGTATATTTATATTAACTTCAAATAAAGAAAACCTTTACAACCTGTGCCTTGATGTTGTGCAGGTCCTCCCGGGGTCCGAAGCAGGAATCTCTTCTAATTTGACAAGCATTGCACTCTTTGAACCAAGACATATAGAGATGAGTGATTTAACCTCACAGAAAGTCTTAGTTAACTGAGTCTGAATCTCAACAACATTTAACTTCAAATATCTTAAGCTTGAACTCCCTTTGAGGCTACCCAAGGCCTCTTTTTATAGTGGAAAAGAGGAGGTTTCTTGTTCCAAATATGAAGGGATAGAATCCTCCTTCAAAGGGATTAGCTCCTTACATCAAGGGGTTAGCTCCATCAAGTGAGGGATGCATGAACCTTCTCAAAGTGTATACATTCCCGAAAATTCCCATCTAGAATCTTCTAGAATTCATCTGAAATTCACTTTTTATCTTTACTTTCTCGCCTTTTTAAGTTTTACAGAGGTCCGCACCCATAACACAAGGAACGTGCGGTATGGTTCCGCAGGAAAGCTGAACTTTAGGTGCGGGACCGCAGGGAATGTATAGAGAAAGTGCGATACCAATGTTTAGGGGATTTTAGGAACTTTTCTCTGATTTTGAAAGCTTGACATAAGGAGCTGATATGTTAGACTTGCAAAAGGAGGAAGTATGAGTAATAATAAGCTCATACTCATAGTAAAATGTCAGGATGACAGATTTTAGTGTAACAGTAGTCGAGTCAATGTGATTAGTAGCCTCGTGTCATGAAGGATATCAATGACAATCTTTGATCAACGATCTCCCCCTTTGGAATTGATGGAAACACAAGTACTCCCCCCGCATCACTATGAGAGCATCTCTTCCTAACATTATCTCCCTTGACAAAAGTACATCAATGGCAAAGGGCATTCTCGACAGGCCATGTCCATCTGTAAAGGACTCCATACATACTTCACTCCCCCGACACACAAAACTATCCTCGCTTTAATTCGTACACTTCCACTCCCCCTTTATATTCAGAATAAGGAAAATATAATGAGAACTTGGGAGAATCCAAAGCTTCTGGTGAAGATATTCCAATGCTTCATGAGTACTCTCACGATAATCAATGTAACCTGCCCAATCTGCATCTGTAAAGGCATGAATAATGAAATTTTTACCCTTGGGATACCACAAGCCATATTATGTTGTTCCCTTTAGATATCGAAGAATTATTTTGATGGCAATAATATGTTATTATTTTGGTGCTGCTTGGAATCTTGCTACTTTTCCAACTGCTTGCATAACATCTGGTTGGGAGGCTGTTACATATAGAAGACTACCAATCATAGATATGTACAACCTTTGATCCACATCCTTAGATGAGTCGTCTATGCTAAATTTGCAACCTATTACCATAGGAGTAAGGATGGGTTTGCAATCTTCCATTTTGAATTTCTTGAGAATTTCCTTGATGTACTTGGCTTGACATATAAATATTCCTTTCTCTTACTGAGATATTTGAAGCCCTAAGAACTATGTCAGCTCACCAAGTAAAGACATCTCGAAATCACTTTGCATCATTGTAGCAAACTTCTTACTTCGTCGATCATCATTTCTACCAATTATTATATCAACGTCTTTTCTATTAGACATATATGTCGTTTGGATCTCGACTTGTTGTAGCCACAATTTCACCATACCTGCCTTTCCTGATTTCAAATTTTGTGGAGTTGAATAGTATTTTCTGTCCTTGATCACACATTTGTCCAACACTAAGCAGATTGTGATTCATGTTTTCAACCAATAGAACATTCTTGGCTAGAGCATATTTTCTTCCGAGAGTGATGGTACCTGATCCTATAACATTTGAAGATCCATCATTTCCAAAAGACACGGTTCCATCCTTCTTCTCTTTCAGAGATACGAATTTGTTTCTATCTCCAGCCATATGCATTGAGAAACCGCTATCAACATACGACAAATCTTTGTTGTTTTGAGCCTTGAGAGCGAGAGAACAATTATCAGTCTTCTTCTTCTTCCATGTTCGTTCGTTCGTTCTATGGCTTTGAAGATTCTTCTGTAGGATTTTCAAGTCTGTAGTCTCTGGCTATGTGTCCAAAGTTTCGACATTTGTAACTTTCAATATTATTTCTTAAATGTTAAAATCTATTGATGTTCGTTGAGCCCTAGGAGGTTCATATTTGACAGATCTCCTGGAATTGTATTCGTTCCTGGGGTACGCGCAACATTCTACAGCTTTATGACCAAATTTTCCACATGAATAACAGTAGCCATAAAAAATATGTTGGTACCTAGATCGAAATCTTCGTCGAGGAATTGTCTTCTAAGGTTGTTCTTGTGAATCTTGTCCAATGAAGTCTACATGCATGTCAGATCTCATAGGTTCATTGCTGTACTTGCTGCTTTTCTTGTAACCGATGCCGCCCGTCATTGTGGTGATTCATTGATTTTATAGTAGAGTTCTTCCACCTCCTCCTTGGAGCTTCAAAAGCAGTTTTGTTAGTTTTTCCCTTTCTCTTCACTTTTCTTTACGTGCCGAGACTACTTCAACCTTCTAATTCTTCCCTTTTCTGGTTGCTTCTTGCAACTTCTTTTGAAGTGACTCTTCAATGCATTTGTGTTCTTCAACTTCAATTTTGAGACCTTGAACTTGTTCTTCAAGAGTATTGGAACGGATCTTCTCTACCTTGAGCTCTTTTATAAGCTTGATTGCTTCCTTAGAAAATTCTTCTATGGTCAATCCTTCTTCTTCGTTGTTTGATACCTCTTGTTTATTATGCTTGGCCATAAACAATACTCTTTCATTGGCTTATTCTTCACTGTCATTGTCTTCATCGGATGATGAGCTATCTTCTTTAGAGAGAAAGTTCCTTTTGGATCCTTGCTTGTTTAATTTCTTAAAGCATTTCTTTCCTTTTGAGTTTCCATCACTTTTGTTCAGACATTTTGCTGCGAAATGCCCAACCTCACCACAGTCAAAACATATCAATGGAAGTTTACCTTTGAATTTCCCCTTAACAATTTTTATTTTTCTCGTAAAGTAAGCATATTCTTCATTTGAAAGACCTTCTCCATCATCTCCCTTTTCTTCACACTTGCAGGTGCGTGTATTTTTAATTGAAGGTTGTTTGTCCTTATTGGTTTTCTTAGATGCAACGAACGCAGTTTCTAGATGCGAATTACCCTCTTCTTCATCAAGTCTCATTTCATATGCTATGAAAACTCCATGTAATTCCTCTTTGCTGAGTTTGTCCATATTTGCACTGTATTCTAAGACCGATACCTTTGGGTTGAATCTCCCTGGTAATGTTCTAAGAATCGTTCGTATAATAGTCTTCTCGTCAACTGGCTCTCCCAATCCTTCCAGATTATTGGTTATTTCATCAACGTATTGGAAGTATGCAACAATTTTGCAATCTTCTTTCATTCTGAGTTGCCCAAATTTTTCTCTATAGATTTGAAGCTTTCCTTCTTTGACATTTGAGTCACCTGCATATATATTCTCAAGCTTGTCCCATAAATTTTTGGCAGTTTTGCAACCCAACACCTTATCATAAGAAGATTCAATAAGTCCACTGATAATAATATTCTTTTCTTTTGCATCATTTACCAAATTCTTCTTACCTTTTTCATCCGCGGTTGATGTAAATCCATTTTATCAGTTATCGCATACTGTGAATCCCTGTTTGCAATAGACTCCCATTCTTCTCCTTTTCCAGAGGTGGTAACAATGAGTCATATTGTTTGTAGTGCACCATTTTAGTGTTCCATGACCTCTTCCCCACTATAATAACTACTATTGAAGGAACCAGCTCTCATACCAATCATGGAAATACCGAGAGAGGAGGGGGTGGGTGGGAATCCCAGTACATTCTCCAATTAGGAAAGTAGATAGTTAATTTTAAAGTTTATTATCAGTGTTTGTACAATGATAGCAACAAACAAGAGGAACAAAAATGCACACAGTTTTAAGGTGGAAACACACTCCTAGACAAAAACCACCTAGTTTTTTTCTAATAATTTTTAATATTCAACTCCAATTAAAATAAAGCTCCACCTTCCTAGAATCTAGAAAAGCATTATTCTCCAGCTCCCACGGATGTCTAATGCCCGAGATTCTTGTAGTCAACCGAATGGAAGGCCCTAACAATCTAAATGAGCCAAGTTGCAACTCACCCGCACCACCTGCTTTCTACCACCCTATAGAAGAATAAAAGAAGAATGGACTCTCGAACCAGGGAAAATGGTCCACTTTACAATGATATAGAATGATGTAGAATAAGAATACACACTAGACCATAACCCTAACTATGACACAACCACCTAATGATGATCCTAGACCTCCCGACACTGCCTCTTCAACTCTTGGCAGATAGACACTAGTACAATTTTTACAATAATTTATTTACAATGATATCTTTACAGGGTCTATATGCAGTGCTACCCACTTGAAGACTTCATGTGATAAACTTCTTGCTGCTGCTCTACACCTTGGTTTCTACTCTTTTCATGCTACCCTCTGCTACACCTTTCTTTGATTTTCTGCTCTAGAAAGTCTGGCCCTTTGCAGCCCTTGTCAACACGTGATATAGTTTTTTCTTGCCTTCTATGAGCTCGATATTGAATATAATGTATCTCTGTTATTTCAGATCCCCAATATGTGATTTTTGGTCCTGTATTTAAGTCATCTTTCCAATACCACAGGTCTGACCCAATTTTTATTCCGCAAGGGAGAGTTATGCCCAATCTCCCGCAATGCCCTAATTATGGACTATTTTAGTAGAGCGAAATTGTATGGCATGCCACATGTCACTGTTCCATCATTCGAATCTGAAATTGATAGAGCCAAAACTAAATTCTGTGAATTATCTACCACTTTTTACAGAATTCCAATCCGATACTCAGAGAGAGAGTTATGACGATTTTCCCAAGGTCACTTCTTTGAGATGAATTTCAGGATCCTGCAAAAACACTCACTTCCACAGATCATATATCCGAAACTGTTGTGCACCTTGTTCTAAAATTTTTGCAGGAGCTTCCTCAGGATTTTAGCTTTTCCTCATAAAAATTTCAGTTTATGAACCTTCGTAGAAAAAACGTTAGAGCAAAAATTCCACGATGACCTGTTTCAGATAGCGAAATCCCTACATAAGGAGGATATGAGGATCACAATTTATATAAATGTTTAGGTTGAGAGGGGCTTCAACAAGTGAACATGGGAGGGATTTTAGGAGCTTAAAAAATATTAATTATGAATTTTCAATGACCCATGCCACAACCCCATGAGGTTTGAGCCCACTAACTGGGGTTACAAAATTCAAACATGAATATCTCTCAAATCGTGAAGAATTACGTGGTGTGCCATATATCAACAGAAACATCTCAACAAGTAGAAACCATCAAAATAATTCTTGACCCAAAATATAATAATTTGGTAGGCCAAAATTCCCATGCAATATTTGGGTAGCCCCTAGTGCTGCTTGGGTTGACATCAATGGCAACCGCTGATCAAAAAGTTCCCCATTGTGAGACCCATACTAGGGACTATTTTAGTGCAGGGCATGAGGTTTTGATCCTTCTTCCCAGGAATCAAAATTGTAAATCCCCCGAATTTTTCAGTTTCCAACCCTCTTATACCTACAAATTATGCATCAAGGAAGTTGTGGGAGGCCCTACCATCAACCAACATGATCACATTTTGTCCTTTTATGGTTCCCATGATCCGAATATTGTGATATCTTGGTACCCGTGTAAGAGAAGAAATAATCCCTTCCTGAGTCTCTTCCTATGTTTCCCCCATACCTTGTGATTTTCATTGATCCGAGACTTGTTGCTCTTATTTGTATCCGCTCTTAGAAAATACTTCAATATAGTGGGCCTTTCCCTTCATACATTAATGCCCTAGTGCCCAAGGTTCCTAAAAAGAGAAGCATAGCATTATCCTCCTAATATATTTCATGATTTCATCATCTAATTAGCTCTTCCCTGACGGCTCCCTTTGTTGCTTCTTGACTTCCTTTATCCTTTGAGGAATAGTTGGTTTGGGTAAGAACCTAGCCTTGGGTAATGCATCTAGAATATCCGTTTCTCTACTAATCGCGTCTTGCAAGGTCACGAGTTGTTAGGCTTTGACCCAACCACGCAGGGGTTCATACAACCCTTCTATGAATAACATGACCATCCAAGCCATTGAGAGGCTGATGACCATTACTGCAAGAATTTATAATTCTACGATGTACGATTCAATGCTTCATGTCTGTCAGAGTTGGGATAGCTCTCGGAAGTACAACTCATGGTCCTTCCTGTCAAATCTCTCAATCAATCTCTGTCTGAATTTTGTATAAGAGATTATTTTTGCATGCCCTAGAGTGATCATCCCATGTTTCCACCATTCATTTTCTTCTACATAAAGATGAAACATGGCATATCTAATGGAATCTCCCTCACACATGGGATTAAGTTGGAAATATGTATCCAACTTCTGCACCCATGATCTTGAAGAACACTTTTCCGACCCATCAAATTAAGGAAGAGTGTAGAAAATTTATCGACAGGATTCAACCCATTAGGGGAATTTTGAGGTCTAAAATGGGCCTCCTAAGGAAAATATAAAATAATAGTGGAAATAATAAAATAATATTTGATTACATCATCAAATTTTAGAGGGAAAAACCAAAAAACTACTTTTTCAACTCTTATTTTGAACTTATCTCCCTAAGGGTTTACTCAAATTTTGAGCGAGAATACTCGTTGGATGAAAAATTTAATTCTTCATCCAAGGAGTACTCATGTTGCATAGTTTTGATGGACTTTTCTACACGAAAAATGAGAAAAAAAAAGTGATTGTAATCACGTTTTTTTATGTATTTCTCATTTTTCATGTAGCAGGTTCCATCTAAATTATGCAACACGGGTACTCCTTTGATGAGGAATTAAATTTTTCATCCAATGAGTATTCCTGCTCGAAATTTGAGCAAACCCTTAGGGAGATAAGTTCAAAATACGAGTTGAAAAAGTAGTTTTATTATTTCGTTATTTTTTAATCTTTTTACCTTTTTACCCCAAAAATGGTGAATCATCCCCCATGGTTTACATCATCATCTTGAATCCTATTGGTTCTTATAAATTTGATTTTAGTTGTAAATTTTTCTTAGGATACCTTGAAATTCCCCTAATGAATCTGATATTGTAATGTACTAAAACAAAATACTGAATCCTTCTACAATTTGCGGAAACAAAACATGATCGCACAATCACATAATAAGTAAGAGAAAGAAACAATCAATCACAAAACACAATATGTATATGGGGAAATAAACTTCTCAAAACCCTACTATCTGTATATTGCATAAAGTCAAGACCATGAAATTATACAATGATCTTCTCTCACTAAGAAACTTTTTCACTATGTTGATTGTCTCACTCTGATCTAGGAAAAATTAATCAAATACTTAACAAATTCTCAACCTCTTTCTAACCAGCCTTGATCATGCATTCCTGGAGGAATTTCTACCCTGTTAAATAGGAAATTCCTTGGAATTGATTTCATAATGCATCATAAGCTTCCTCATGAATCTATAACTAACCTGTACAATTTTCTAACTATACAACAGATAGTTATCATCCCTTTAACCTGAGTCTCAACTGGGCCTTACTTAGAACTGACATGAAACAACTATTTATAGTGAATTATTAGTTAACAAATTGATCACTAATTGTGAATTAAATCAGATTTAATTCAACAAACCTCTCCCTAGCTCATCTCTCTGTTAGAACTAGTTAAATTTATTTTAACTCAATTAATTGAGTTAACTAATTACAACTCACAAATAACTATAATTGGACCCCCTAAAATCACGGGATAACTCTACATGCCTCATTTCAGACCCTCATCTCAAATTTACTAATCTAACTTAGTCTTTCTGACTTATTTAACTAATACAACTTGTCATGATATGAAACTACAATTTCTGATGTATATGCCATCCCACCTGCACTAAGAGTGCAAGGATGAATTTGATAGATGAGTACCTTGTGCCTGGTGAAAAAGTATCATCATAGTCAATCCCCTCCACCTAGGAGAAATTTATATCCACAAATCTATCTGCATGCTTATCCACACTCCCATCTGCTACGTGCTTCACCTTGTAGACCCACCTAGATCCCACAACTGACTTTCCCACTGGTCTTGGGACAACTTCACATGCATTGTTTCTGATAATGGAGTCATACTCCTCAACCATGGCGTCAACCCACACTGGCTACTACATTTCTTCCTCAAAATAGGATGGTTCTATCTGAATACCTTCGCTCATAATATCCATGTACTAATTGATCACAACTTGTGAATTAAATCAGATTTAATTCAACAGAGTTCTCACTAGCTTGTCTCTCAGTTAGAACTAGTTAAAATGATTTTAACTCAATTAATTGAGATAACTAATTACAACTCTCAAATAACTGTAACCAGAACCCATAAAATCATGGGATAACTCTACATGCCTCATCTCAGACCCTCAACTCAAATTTCCTAATCTAACTAAGTATTTCTGACTTAGTTAACTAATACAAGTTGTCGTGAGATGAAACTACAATTTTTGATATATATGCTATCCTATCTGCGTTAAGAGTGCAAGGATGAATTTTATATATGAGTACCTTGTGACTGGTGCAAAAGTCTAATCATAGTCAATCCCCTCCACCTAAGAGAACTTTATATCCACAAATCTATCCGCATGCTTCTCCACACTCCCATCTGCTGCCTGCTTCACCTTGTAGACCCATGTGGATCCCACAACTGACGTTCCCACTAGTCTTGGGAAAAATTCGCATGCATTGTTTCTGATAATGGAGTCATTCTCCTCAACCATGGCATCAACCCACACTGGCTCCTACATTGATTCCTCAAAAGAGGATGGTTCTATCTCAATACCTTCACTCATAAGAGCCATGTATCTAGTGTATCGCTCTGGGACCTTCTCTACTTGTGTTGTGATGTGGGTCCTCTCACATTCTCTCTCACATCTAGAAAAAAAAATTCAACCTATCTAGTGCACTTCCTTCCATCTCTGATGGATGGATCTACATGAGTGGTTTCTATCACTCTTTGTTCCTCTGCTTTTGGTTGATCCACATCCTAAGGTGCTTCTTTTGGAGCTAAGAGGTCCTCAACTGCATGCAAATCAACCTCCCTCTCAAGGGAAGTTGGCATAGCTTTATCTTCATCGAGTTTCACATCTCTTCTAACCACTTTCATCATGTGTGCTGGAAAGTACAACCAATAATTGTGAGGTGTATCAGTGTACCCAAAAAATATCCCCAACTCTGTTGTTGGCTCTAACTTCTTCCTCACATACTTGGTCACATGAAAATAAATAGGTGAACCAAAAATTATTAAATACGACACATCTGGTCTCTTACCTGAAAAAGCCTCCTTTGGTGTACTCATTCCAAGTATCCGATGAGGACTTATATTCTGCACAAATAATGTTGTATTGCATGCTTCCGCCTACATATGCAATGGTAGGCCATGATCATGCAACATATCTTGTGCTGCTCCCACAATAGTTATGTTCTTTCTTTCCGCAACCCCATTCTGTTGTAGGTTATCAAGTGTTATCAATTATCTTCAAATTCCTTCTGAGACACAGAAGTTCTTGAATTTGTTAAATATGTATTCTCCACCATTGTCGCTTCTCAGAGCCTTCACCTTCTTCCCTATATATTTCTTGATAAGTGACTTGAACTCACAAAACTTGGAGAATGTCTGATATTTCTTCTGCATGAAGAAAATCCAACACTTTCTTGAAAAATCATCAACAAAAATTACATAATACCTATGTTTTGTTGTGGAATCTGTCGAGAATAGTCTGCACACGTCTCAGTGAACTCTCTCAAGGATTTCCTTGGCTCAATTTTCCTTATCATGAATATGGCTTTGGTATACTTCCCTAATGTAAACCCTTCACATGTATGTCTCTGCACAAGTGCACCCTTTGGAAATTTGTTGCTTGATCTTCAAAGGGTTGTGGTGTAGATGGTCTAATATCCTATTCCATAACTCACTGATGTCTTGGATCTCCACTTTCTCTACTTTCATGCTGAAGGCAACAAAGTCTTCTACATCTAGTTTGTAGAGGTTCTTTACTTGAACCCCAATCTTTTTCACCTGTCTTGTGGCTTTGTGATGAAGGAGCATCTTTCCTTCACTGAATATCACATCATAGTCATGATCTTCCAACATAGCAACATAAACCAAATTATTCTTTAAACAAGGAACATACATGACATATTTTAATGTGAGTGGATTACTTAACTCCCTCTAAAAGGTAATTGTACCTACACGGGTAAATACATACCTCCCCTCATCACCCATTTCGATGTGCATATGGAGATCCTTCTCCTCCAAGCTACTGAAGAATTCTTTGTTGTCGGTCATATCAAATGAAGCTCCACTATCCACATACCACACAGAACCCATCACCAATGACACCATGCATGCAATGAGAGTGAAATCCAGCTCGAAATATGAAGCAAGTTCTTAACCTGTTGCTCCTCTTGAGGCCTTCTTGTTGGTCTTGTTTTGTGGACAATTTGTGGCATAGTGTTCATCCTCATGACAGTGAAAACATTTCACCTTTGACAATTCTTGCTTATTTCTTTCCTTGTTGGACTCCGATTTGGAATGGGATGCCTTCCCTTTCCCTTTCTTCGCTTTTCCAACAAAGGCACAATTCTCCTCATCATATGTCTTTGATAACTGTCCATATCTGGTGCTTAGCTGAATCTCTTCTTGTATCAAGTCGGACCATAGTCGCTCACAATATAGTAGCTTATCCCCTATATGTGAGCTCCTAGGAAGGCCTAGAAGAGCTAGGCTCACTAAATCATCATGGGAAAATTTTATCCCAACACTTCCAATCTCATATTGACATTGAATGAACTTCATCAAGTATTTTTGGATCGTGTCGCCCTCCTCCATCTTGATATTTTTTATCTTGTCCTTCAGCTCCAAGTTCTTGTGGTCACTTCTATTCTGAAACAAATCTATCAAGGCCTTCCAAATAGAATATGGAGTTTCCTTTAAATGGATACTCGAGAAATATCATGTCGAACTCCCTCTATCAAAATCCTTCTCAACTTTGCCACATTCTTCTTCCATGCATCAAGTTGTTGAGCATATGCTATTGTGGGCTAGGGAATATCACTATCTATGAATGACTTTTGTATTTTTTCCTCCAGTATTTCCTCCATCCTATCCTTCCATGATATGTATTTCGAATTTCCCTCAAGGACATATTCGAGTCTCAAGCCATTGAAAGACATTTTTATTTGTTACTGGGTCCTTAAGAATAAATCTACAAATTTGATGTACCTTTTCAAAACAAACTCTATTTCTTCTCTTCTATTGTGATTCTTGGTGCTCTGATACCATGTACAAAATATATCAATGAGATTCAATATGATGAATCCTTCTAAAATTTTCGAAAACAAAACACGATCACACAATCACATAACAAGTAAGAGAAAGAAACAATCAATCGCGCAACAAAAGATGTATCTGAGGAAAAAAAACTGCTCAAAACCCCATTATCTGTATATTGTATAAATTCAAGACCATGAAACAGTACACTAATTTTCTCTCACTAAGAAACTTCTGCACTCTGTTGACTATCTCACTTTGATCTAGGAAAAATAAGTCAAATACTTAACCAATTCCCAGCTCTGTCTGACCAACATTTCTCACACATTCTTGGAGGAATTGTCACCCTATTAAATATGAAGTTCATTGGAATTGATTTCACAATACATCATAGGCTTCCTCGTGACTCTATAACTAACATGTACAATTATCTAATTGTACAACTGATAGCTATCATCCCTTTAACCTCAGTCTCAAATGGGCCTTCTTTAGAACTGACATGAAACACCTATTTATAGCAAATTATCAGTTAACTAATTGATCACTAACTATGAATTAAATCATATTTAATTCACTGGACCTCTCACTAGCTCATCTCTCGGTTAGAAATAGTTAAACAAATTTTAACTCAATTAATTGAGTTAACTAATTACAACTCAGAAACAATTGTAACTGCCCCCCTAAAATCATGAGAGTACTCTACATTCCTCCTCTCAGGCCCTCAACTTGAATTTCCTAAGTTAGCTTAGTATTTCTGACTTAACTAATACAAGTTTTCATGAGATGAAATTACAATTTCTCTTCCAATTTAATTAAGGGAAAATTAAATAAAAAGCCCCCTTTGGGTGCCATTTCAACAAAGAGTTACTTTCCCCGCAACCTTTTTCAGATCTAGGTTTTACTGACGACCCCCATATACTTTTTCTGTCCTTTTTTGTTTTCTCCTCATGAAATAATATTTATTAATGGTTAAATTTTATTTTTCGTTGGGGCGTAACACATCATATTCCTTCATCCAAGCTGTAACTATCTCTCCAATCGGTTAAGGGGAGTCTTGATCCCTAGAGGAATCATTGATCTAAATGGAATGTATTAGTTTTTTTGTGCTAAGTATCCAAACAGTAATTAAAATGTGTGCATAAGGTTCATTGAAGTTTGCAGGTTAAAAAAATGGTTTTAACTTAGTTAAACATATTTATGTGTGAGGTTAAAGCATGTAAATTAGCTTGTATAACACTATGAAGAAGTAAATAACAGAGAATAATTCATCACATATGACAATACTCAGCAAATTGATGAAGTAGTTCAACCCTCCTGGGGTACATCTACTGGTCTAGCTCCCAATGGCATGTCCCTCATATATTATTGCTCAAAAATGGTAATTACATGTGATAAAAAGCCTCAAATGGATGTGCTCTTTGTAAAATTAGTTTCAGAATTCTTGAATTAGATAGGAATGACTATTCATTTACAAAAAAAAGAGAATGGATGCTCAAAACAGTGAAAACACCCTAGTGGCCCTCGTGGCTCCTTCACCTCTTCTGAAGAAAAAACTGCATAAAATTACCTCTGATGGCTCTAAAACCTCTTCCAATGTGTTCAAAACATTGAAATTAGCAAAAATGACTATTCATTCATAAAAAATGGTCAAATATCCCAAGAGTTATGACCCAAACTGTAATTTGTCCAATCATTCCTAAGAAAGCTCCTCCAAAACTAGAGGAACTCCAGTTAACACTGACAATTTAGCAACTAGCGCCGAATCTGGAGGTCCACCAGCCGAAACCATTGGCGGACTGACAGTTAAGTTAAATGCTGCGGAACTACATCATGTGAACGCGCCGGTGTGAATGCCGATTTAACTGTCGGGTTGCACGAGGTTAAGGTCACGTATGGAGGGTCATATGGTGGGGGGGGGGGGGCGGGGGGCTGGCCTTCCCAACCCCTGCCGTGATTTTCATGAACACTCAAATAGATTCGGCACCCTTAGGGGTTATGAAACATCCCATAGGCGGAACGGTCGGACGCATGCGTGTTGGTGCGAGAGGTCCCATGTTCGATTCCCTTAGTCTCCAAAAACATTTTACCTTCGGCCTGGGGTCACATGCCACCCGATGATTGGCTCAAAAAATATATAAAAAAATATTTTTCAAATAATATTTTTTTTTGAAAATTTTTATAAAAAATCAAATTGGTTCAAAGTCATTTTTTTGGAGTTTACGGGGATTTTCAAACCTTCATAACGTTTGCATATGACCTTTGTTTTGCAAACCATTCACGGCACCAAAATCGAAGTGATGAGACCTTTTCAGTCGCTCAGGTTGCAAACATTTTTTAGCACTTTCATTTTTGAGAATTTTTTAACAATGGACATGATCTCCTGATCACACCTCCCCATTAGGGAGATTTTGGACCCAAAAAGCTCTCTGGACTACTGAACATGAAGATGAGGAGATTGTTTCCCCACTCTTCCAATCTTAATCCACCGAAATTTCCCTAATTTCATTAATTGGAGCTTTTCATAAAATGACAATTTTTTCCTTGATTCCATTGACCAAATATTGTTTTTTTTTACATTGTCATGCTACACATTTATTGAATTTTCAGGACAAAAACTTAACTTTGTAGTAAACATACTGTTTCTACATTGGTCTATAATCAAAGGAGACTAAAATTTACTTTCACCTTGCATCCTGTCCTTAAGGCGATTTTCTGCTGAATTTGCTTTGAACTTGTGTCGATTCCTAACCAAGTTTCTTTGCCATAGTGCCATGCCTTTCTGAAACCAGCAACGATCATTGCTTAATATTGTGCCTTATTTTTTAAGTTTCTTTGCCCTCTCTTGGACCTTTGCAACTTCTTACACTGACACTTTGTTTTCAGCACCGTTCAACACCAAAGTCAACTGCTGCAATTGCATGCCATCTTCTTTCAAAGACAACCTGCTTTCAAACTGAAACAAATCATTACATATATCAGCATTTACATGAAAATGGTTATGTAAAACTTCTCTTTGCTTAATCATCATCAATGTCAAGGTTTTACTTGCATTGACGAGCCTTTTCATTTTCCCTGCATTAACTAAAGAAGAATCTAGTTTTTTGTGATGAGCTCTGACAATGTACTCCTTGCAATATTTGAATAAATGGCATTTGTTCTCATGATGATGGAATATATTTTTCCTATCATACAAGTAAGGACTTCCCAACACCATACCTATTATATCAAGTGGAACAACATCTAATTCAACTGTGTCAATGAAATGTGCAATTATTGCAAAGCGCAACATGCACTTCTTTGAAACCTGTAAATTTGCATCCTTACAAATCCAACCAAGTAGATATTGTTTCAGATGTGGAATGGTCTCAAGATTTAGTTTCTTGACCAAGTCTTCAGATATTAAACTCGCTTGTGACCCACTGTCAAACAATGTGTCAACCTTGGTATGTTTGGAAATGACCCTCACATGAAACAATTCAATTCTCTTTTCTTCACTTGGAAATTCTATGTGACAGTTAGAAATACTAGAACTGGGTTCATTTACAATATCTTTCCCCTTCAAGTTATTTAGTGCCATAGCTATGATGTTTGTTTCATCTCCTGAATCTGACCCTAGGTCTTTTTCAGCTATTGCAACTGTCTTGCATTTCCCCTTGGCTTTACCTTGGCTTTAAAAATTTCTGGTTTCAACTCTGGATGAAGTTTCCAACAATGGACCTCATCATGGCTTGTTTTAGAACAGTGTTTGCAAAAGAATTTTCCCTTCTCTTTTATAGTATTTGCATTTATCTTTTTCTTCCATTTGCCTTTAAACTCACTTTCCTCATTCCCATCTAAGTTTTGTTTTCCCTTTGCCTCTAAATGTGTGGCTTGAACACAAACCTCATCTAGTATTGTAGGGTTAAACATAAGGATTGTATGTCTTAGGTAAGTATGTAAACCTCCTATATACTTGAGAGAAGTGTCTTGGCTATGCAAACCTACTCCTAGTAAAAGAGCTCTTATTCTAAATTCTTGAGTATACACTTGTACATTTTTTCCTTTCAATTGTTTAAAATTTTTCCAGTCCATTATGGATTTCTGCATGTGAGCTAATGGATAAAACTGTTGTTTTATTGCAGAAATGAAATCAATCCATGATAAAATGATCTTACCATATTTCTTGATCTCCTCCTTTGTCTTGGCTTCCCACCAAACAAGACCTGCACTTTCCATTCTCAATGAAGCTAGTTGGATTTTGGTGTCATCATCATGAAAATTTTGAATTCTCGAATAAACCTCTAATTTCCTAATCCGATTATCTAGATTTTCTACATTAACTTCACCATCAAACTTTGGCAATTCAAATTTAATATCAAGTTTTAGAAAAGGACTTTTACCAGTGTTCTTTGACTTGTGTGACTGGTGTATTGAATATTAAGTAGAGGATGATGAAGATGAAGACGAGGGTGATGATGGTAACTTTCCACTGTCTCCATTTCCTCCATTAACCTTCTTGGATTTATCTTTATCATTGTGGAATCTTGATGATCCTTCTCCTTCCTTGTGAATTTTAGATCCTTCTCCTTCAAGTCTCTCATTCCTTTCTTGATAAAGGACTCTCACCATTTCAGTTAAGTCAAGAAATGCTTTCGTGAACACTCTTTCATCCTCCTTGGGATCAACTACTTCAGAAATTTCTTCCTCCCTTGAAGTCATGATTATGGCTTCTTCTTATTCTCTTTGAGGTGAAATTGAAGGTGGAGATAATGGCACTATTTCCCTCCTTGGCTAAGGATTACTTTGAACTTTCACCAACTGACCTTCTCCTCTCTTAAGCATTAGCCTAGTAAGCATTAAAACTCTTAAAAATTGTTAAACAAATCCTTTGCACAAAGATAAAACAGAGAAAATACTCTAGCTTAACTCAAGCTTAACCGAAGCTCTGATACCAACCTTATCTGAATGGAATGTATTATTTTTGTTGTGCTAAGTATCCAGACAGTAATTAAAATGTGTGCATAAGGTTCACTGAAGTTTGCAGGTTAAACAAATGGTTTTAAATTAGTTAAACAGATTTCTGTGTGAGGTTAAAGCATGTAAATTAGCTTGTATAACACTGTGCACTAGTAAATAATAGAAAATAATGCATCACATATGACAATACTCAGCAAATTGATGAAGCAGTTCACCCCTCCTAGGCTACATCTGCTAGTCTAGCTCCAAATGGCATGTCCCTCATATATTATTGATTAAAAATGGTAATTACATGTGATAAAAAAGCCTCAAATGGTTGTTCTCTTTGTAAAATCAGTTTCAGAATGCTTGAATTAGTCAGGAATGACTATTCATTTACAGAAAACAGAGAATGGATGCTCAAAACATTGAAAACACACTAGTGGCCTTGGTGGCTCCTTCACCTCTCCTGAAACAAAACCTACACAAAATGACCTTTGATGGCTCTGAAACCTCTGCCAATGTGCTCATAATTTAAAAATTAGTCAAAAATGAATATTCATTCATAAAAAATGGTCGAATATCCCAAGAGTTATGACCCAAACTGTGATTTTTCCAATCACTCCTAAGATAGCTCCTCCAAAAATTGAGGAATTCTAGTTAACACCGACAATTTAGCAACGGGCGCTGAATCTGGAGGTCTGCCAGTTGAAACTTCCGGTGAACTGGTAGTTAATTTAAATGTTGCAGAACTGCATCATGTGAATGCGCCGGTGTGAACGCTGATTTAACTGCCGGGTTGCACGAGGTTAAGGTCACGTATGGAGGGTCATATGCTGGGCGTGGGGGGGGGGGGGGTTCTAGCCCTTAGGGGCTAGCCTTACCAACCCCTGTCGTGATTTTCATGAACATTCAAATAGATGTGGTGCCCTTAGGGGTTAAGAAACACCCCGTAGGCGGAACGGTCGGATGCGTGCGTGCTAGTGCAGGAGGTCCCACGTTTGATTCCCTTGGTCTCCAAAAACATTTTTACAATAAAATTTGACCTCTAGCCTGGGGCCATGTGGCAGCCTCCAAGCCAGCCACGTGCACCCGATGATTGGCTTTAAAACTATATAAAAAATATATATATTTCAAATAATATTTTTTTTTTGAAAATTTTTATACAAATTCAAATAGGGTTAGTAACTGCTATATAAAATCCATAAGCATGTGCTGAAGATTCAATTTAGAGAGACATATTCCATTAGATTCTTATAACACATGTATGCTGAAAATGGCTATCTGTGACTATGTGAACTTATCAATTTCAAGGTGAGAAAATATTTCAAATGTTAATGGAAATATAAAATGTACAAGGTATTCAATATGCTCAAGTCTTTGAATTGTGGAACTATGATTTTAGCATGAACCTTTTCAAATGAGGGATAACGGGACCCTATTTTTTTGTTGTTGTTGTTGGAAAACACAGGAACAACCCTTGCACTAATTGTAATGGTTTCTTCCAGAGGAGGCTTTTGGGGTGTCATTGTGGACCAACACCCCACTACAGTTTCACATCTATGTTATTGTTGGAAGTTCAAAGAGCAAGACCTTAAATTAGAATGAGTTCTTTGTACCACTTGACAACTCAAGCATGCCAAACTCATGGCTATTGAGTAGAAGGGTCTTTAGAATGTGGTTAAAATTGGCACACTAACCCCAACATTAACACCTTAAAAAATAGTACAATGGAAAGTGGAAATTTTATCTTTAGTAACACCAAATCATTTGCAATAATCAGTCAGTGTACATTCATGTGACAATGAAGGAATTAGACTAACTAAACCATTTCAAATTTAAACCATGGAAAAGGAACTAAAATCAAAAATCAAAAATTCCATACAAGTTATCATCGTAAGTTTACATCCACATGATAAACAAATATGCACTCAAATAATTTCCTACCACTAAAATATTCAAGTCTGTAAACACCCATCAAAATTTTAGATTTGGATTAAAAAACACGTTGAATAGAAAACTCACAAATGAAAATCAATGAATGGGATCAACTCGTTTCCTACTATTTAAAATTTATCATTTCATGAAACCCATTTCCTTCATTTTCTTATTTCTCATTTCCAAAAACATGTTCCTTGCTACTTCCTTTTCCAGTGCCCAAAAAAAAATTCCTAATATTTCCAATCACCCATTTATGATTCTCGAGGACACATACAGTACAGTCTTATTACATCTACTGGTTAGAGTATCCTCAGCATTAGAAAGGAACTATTCATGTATGCCTTTCCTATGACAATTTTCAAACCATACCTCTCGATTTACCCAACCCCCTTATTATTCGTATCCACAGTTTAGTGCTCCGGCTCCTCCAGCATCAGCACCTCCACCTCCCTGGCCTTCTCAACCCCTGCAACAGCAGTCATCGCCCCCTCAAGAGCAGGTGGATGCACAACAGGGATTCATGGCTACCCAACCACCTGACAGATAGGTGGCCACTCAACCTTCCTCTTCTGGTTCCTCCAATTACCAGATCCTCATGATGAACTCTAATCCACCTCTAACCATCGACCTTAACCTTCAAACTCGGTCCCATCAGTACCCCAAGCCTCCCGCTCCATCTGTCCCCGAGTCACCTTCTTCAGGGTCTACAGAGCCTCTTTCGACATCCAATGGTCCCTTGCATATCCCTCTGCCCAAATTCGAGGTTCATACCTAGATTCCTAAGGGACCATTACGCCGAAACACAGCTTATGGTCGAGCTGCTCATTCATATAGCATCGTAGATGATTTGGCACAATCTCTTGCTGTAATTTCAACACTGAAAATCCTCCAGTCGTGCCCTTCTCAAAATAAGGCTCTACTATCTACCATGGGTGCTGTAGATCCTGCTGATGACCAATTGATTGTTTTCGACACCCATCAATCAGAACATCCTCCTCTTCCTGCTTCCGTAGCCTTCCAAATCCCAGTCAAAATCCGAAACGCTAATGTTTATCGGTGCATCATTGATGAGGGGGCTTCCACCTGTGTGATGTCCGCTTCGGTTTGGAAACAACTCGGATCTTCTGAATTGGCCCCTTCCACAATCACCCTCCATGCGTGGGATGGCCATGCCTCCCAGCCCATTGGCTTATTCCGTAATTGTCCTATCACTCTTACGGGCAAGATTGTTTGCGTTGACGTTGAAGTCATCGACGCCTCTCTTGATTATAACATTCTTTTGGGGTGTAGCTACACTTATGCTATGTCTACTGTCCCATCCACGGTCCACCGCAAGTTGTTTTTTCCTCATAATGGAAAGATAGTCACCATTGACCAGTTGACGTATCATGAGCCAAAATCTCAGGCCTCCCCAAAGTCGACCATCTCTTCTGTAGCCAATCAACAAACTGTCGATTCTTTGACCAGTGTCTCTCCTGGCATCTACAAAGACTCATCTTTTCTTGGAACCTTCCCTGGTCTTCCTCCTCCTCCTGTCTCTGACCCCAGCTCATCGAATGTTTGCATGATGCAATCGTCTCGGGCTGCTCTCAAGCAACCTGCTTTGGCTAGTCAGCAATCGTGCTCTCTGCAACCTGCTCCTAGCCCTTCACCTACAGCTGGTATTCATGAGCCTCTTTATCCTCCTAGAATGGTTCCTCAAATCCTTATCCATTTAGGAGCCGTCCCACCTGGCCATTACCCCTCTGGTCAGATACCGTTCCTAGCTCCCCCACCAGGAGTGTCCACGGTACCTGTCATGGCCACCCTCTCTCTTCCTAACCTGACCCTTGGGATTCCCGTCTAGTCCCTTGATCCTCCAGCCCCAACCTTACCTGGTCAACCCAAACCTTATCTTGCTTTGACCCCGGTTCAACCAGTCCCCAAGACTTCTCCCGTTGCAACAGTGCCTCAGTCACCTCAACAGGAACCACCTCCTGTTGCGACTGCTTCGGGTAAGAAGGGAAAAGATCGCAAGGGGGCATCAAAGGAAAAGGCTGCCCCAACAAACCCTAACCCTCCTCAGCCTCCAAAACATACCATCCAGTGTGCTTTGTGTGATGTTGTCGGTCACACCACCCATTCTTGTCCTGACTTGCCTCATCTCAAGCCCATGGTTAATGTCGTATTCCCTGAGTCCACGGTCCCGGAAGCCTCTATTCCTTCCGCGACCATGATCAAGAACCCTAAGACTATTCACACCAACCACCCCTGTGCTTTGTGTGATCTCCATGTCCATTACACCCTTCTTTTTCCCCGCCTCGAGGACTTCCGCACGTCTCTAGCCGCAGTCCACCAATTCGAGGCCAAGCGCAATGAGTCCACCTCTCCCATATTTGCGGGTTTTTCTTCGGCAGAACTACCAAACATGACTGCTCCCATTGACATTCCCCCTCCTAATGTCGAGATGATGGAGCCTTCATCCACCATTTTCTACCTATCATCATCCATGAGACCCTCAGGGAACATTCCCTCTGAATCCTCCCCTGTTGTTTCGCTTGACCTTCCTTCAGCGATCACCCTGGGCTCAACATCGGTAGATCCTTTATCTGCTTACTCTTCTGTCACCTCTTGTGACAATGCGCATGTGAATCCCTCTTCTCATGATGATGAGTTAGGTAGCTTCATCACGTCAGGTGGTCTTTCTTCCACTAGTCACCCCATATTCTATCATGATGATGAAATTATGGAAGGACTCACCTCCCCTGACTTTATCTATTCCCCCTTACATCGAACCCATGCGTTTGAACCACATACACCTTGTGGCCATTACATTGATACCCAATGTTTGAGTAAGGGGGCACCCATATTTGAGAGACCAAGAGAAGAAATTCTCCACAACTCTCCTAATGTATCTGGTCGTTTCAACTCTAGTACCATTATTCTTCCACATTTATAAGAACCTCTAGAGTCCCATATCACTTCAGATCACTTTAGGGACAATACCCCTTATCGTTCCCTCATCTTACATCAGCAACCCAGTCTCTTCGACATTGTTGTTGACCAACCTACAGGTTTTCTAGGAGAGCATCAGTTCATTATCTCCAAATCATCTCTTTGGGATAGTGACACTAGGTATGCCAAACCAGAAACTTAAATCCAATTTGCTTCATATATGCAGTACTAAAAGAGATTGGTAATCCTCCATTTCCTTTCTCAAACAGCATAACCACAACGAAAACAAATGGCACACCACATCATTAACATGTGTTTAGATTCCCATTTTTCTAAATACATTTTGGCATGACCACAACATGCTTGGGGGCACCTATGCCCCTCAACCATAACCCTCCTCAAAATTGAATTTATTCACTTGCAACACTCATACTAGGGGCACCATTTGGCCTCCATACCTATCCATGCTCGTGTTGATGTTTGTCGTGAGTTACCATCTTGTACTCATGTTTTTATGGTCCCCCATTGGACCTTTACTGTGTGGCAGCACCATCGAGTCGCCCTTGTTTAGAGCATCTACGTTGAGTCATCATCACATTCATGGAGTCTATCTCGAGTCCCTTTGTATCTCGCCATAGTCCTCCATCCTTCATTGCTTGGTCCCTCTCTCGTGTCGCACATTATGGCCTTCAGCCCCACTGTCCCCTATCCCTTATGATATTGTGTCAGTCACTGCCATGTCATTCATGCCCTTTATGCTCTAGCAAGGGAAGTCGTCCATTCGCTACTTAGTCCCCTCCATCCCATCATCATCATTGGTATTAGTCTGTCCGTCGCTCTACTATTTTCTCTCGTGCCTTAGTTGAGGATCTATCATTGCCTCACCTATGACAGACCTCCTTCTGTCGACATCAGCTCCTTCATTCCAGAAGACAGGTCTAGAGGGTGGTGTACCTTGGTTCCAGTTTCCACTCTTGTTCGGTGCCTTGGATCAGGCAAAGGGGTGTCTCATTACCCTTTGACTTGATTGTTTCTCCACTCCAGCTCCTTTCAGCATGATCGAGATCCATATGCCTGATGGTTTAGTGATGCAGCAGCAGCTATTGGTGATTCCCGGGTGTGTGTGAGATGTCTCAGCCCTCATGAGGGGGTGGCCCTGCAGGTAGCCCCCCACATACCCAGATGACCTCTTCATTGCAGCCTTTGATGCAGCTCCATATATTTGACGATGTCGGCCTTAGCCGTTTGCAGCGCCTCTTTGATTTGCATATATCAGTCAGATTTTGTGAGCCCTTCCCCACTTATAGGGGGAATTTGGGTTGTATTTGTATCTCATGTACTCAGATATTATTGTATAAGTCCTAGCTATTATCCCACGCACAGCATGTATGTGGGATCCCTCATTGTATTTTTATCTGGCTCATGTTTATGCCGGCTGTACTTTATGGTTCGGTCCCTTGTTTACTGGAGACACTATTCTTTTGTACTTTGTCTTGGCAGGCATAGGTATGCCTCCCCCGCCGCCTTTAGCACAGGTACCCTCTCATAAAAAGAGACTTGTTGCACCTGCAAGTCTCGTCTCCTGAGGGTCTAGTTCTTCAGCACATTAGTCTACCTTACATTTCTCTCTCTGACTTCCCTTTTGATGTCTGGTGATTAAGTTCCTACAACGTACTTCGGTCATACGATTTTCTCCTAACACTCGCATGTTGGGGGGAAATCTGTTACACCATTTTTTGGTCATCTAACCTACTATCATTAGATGGACCCAAGTACACCATGTAAGACCAATTTTACCCTAAGTAAAATTGCTTTCACTATGTAAAATAACTTAATAAAACACATTTATTAGGTTGTTTATGGTCTAAACAGGAAACCCCAAAAGGAAATATTAAACAAACCTATATTTGTTTGATTTTCTTCAAGGAATAATTAATTAAACAATAATTCAATTATTATTCCTAGTCATGTTTAACCCAAAACAAAGAAATTAATTAGATAAATCTTTATTTATCTTATTATTTTCTAGGAATAATTATTTAAATCTTATTTAAATAATATTCCTTGTTAAATATGACTAAATCACCCATAAAAAATTAAATAAATCATTATTTATTTGATTATCTTTCAACCACTTCCTTAAAATGATAAACAAATCATTTATTTATTTATTATTTCCAAATAAAGGGATTTGACCCAAGTCAAATACTTTTTCCCTCCAACAAATATAATAAAATATTCCATAAAAGGTGGATCTAGATTTGGTTAATGTTATTTTAATCATGCACCAAGATCTAGAATGACCCAATATTTTGTTATAAATAGGAGGGTTTTTTCTACCATTCTTCACCTTTTGTTGCCTATTAGATCACTCTGGATCTAAACTCTTGGTCTGACTTTGAGCCATTATCATTGTCATATTTTCCATTATTTGCTATGTGAGCTCCCTTTGAGTTCTATCTTTGTCTGGGTTTTCTACACCAACAAGAGAGAGAAATGCTAGATCTGAAGTGCTGAGGACTTCCAAGAACCCATCCCATTGAGGAGAATTGGAAACACCTTCTTGTTTTCCTAACAGGTGCCCTTAAAACAAAAATTCTTTCAAAAATATTGTTCTTGTCTTGTCTATTAGATGTATGGAGCAAAACCTTATTTTTACTACTTAATGTCTCTCTATGCATAGATTTGGTTTTTTGCAGCACTTGTCTTGATCAACTAACTGCAGATCTGAAGATATTGGCAGCCACATTTGATGTTAGGGCTATAAGTTATGTGTAGCTAAAGTGGTCTTTTTTCGTACACTTCGAAAAAAGATTCATACTAACAAAGTGCATCGCCGGATCAATGTCCCCACCCCCACAATGGTGTGTCAAGCCTGGCAAGATAACACACCATCAAAGAGTAACCCCAACCAAGCCTAGGATAAAATGCGGCATATGTGATCTAAAGGACCACTGATTCAACCAATGCAGAGAACTCAAGCCCCTAGCAAACAGTCTTCGAATAGTTTCTTCTCTCCCCCAGAAACGTCTCTCCAATCAAGAGAAGATTACATGCACTTATTGCCAAATTTTCTCACTTTCACTAGACGTTTAAGTGTATAAATATCCCCAAGATGAGAGCAGCACGAGCTGCGTTAATTCTACACTCCACTAAAGAGGAATCAAAGGCTAAGCCAACGATACGGAAATGGAAGTAGAAGACAACCTCATCTACGTCTGACCTTTTCCAAGCATCCACATCAGGAACAACGAGTAGCATAGAATCACACACTATCTACTCTATTGGTTCAGTAACACCATGCACCATCTGCACTGACCTGAAACACGCAACAGAAACGTGCCCACTAATGGAAACATTTAGGCACCTCTGTGACAGGCATAATTTCCACCTACCAGAAATTGACTATCCTAGTGGGGAACCTAACTTTGAGCCCATACAAAATCCCATTATGGAGATTCTTCCCCCACCAAATGCTGATGATACAATCCACCATATATGATTTGTATCCACTCATATTGGTGATAGGATTACTACCACAACCTCGCCCTAGGATTTCCATCATAATCCTGTCACAAAAAACCAAGGTACCTTGTGCTTTTGCATTTATTTACGCAAAATAAAAAATCTGCATGCTGCCATCGAACTCCTTGATGATACCCAACCTCTAGAACAATGCCTATTACAACTAGAGCTAGTTGACGAAAGTCGGTGACAATTGTTGCAACACAATGAGGCCCATAAGAAAAGGGTGAAAGCATCACTCGACCGCCACATCAACCCTCGCTCATTTACCGAGGGAGAATTAGTCCTTCGCTATGATATCACAAAAGAGGCCTTAGGGCTGGAAAGTTTGAAACCCTGTGGAAAGGACCCTACATCATCAAACACTGCCTCTGACACAGGGCATACATCTTAATGGAACCAAATGGGATTGGCCTCACTAACCCCATCAATGGCCTATGCCTCAAGAAGTTCTACCCATAAGGGCCCCAAAGGCCCTTTCCCTAGAGTGAAATTACACAAAACCCAATCACCAAAATATTTTTGACCCGAAGAATTATGTAAAAAACATGCTCAAGGTGCCACCATGGATCACCAAAATGAACCATATTTTAGATTTTCTGAAGGAGCATCGCGATGGTCTCAAAACTTAGCTACATTTGCCCAGGTCATCTACCACCCCAATCGATCACCGCTGTGTTCAAACGGTGTGTGCATCGGATAAAAAACAAACAATCAGGCAGAATATGATGCCGTCATTGGACTTATGTGAAAGTCCCTCCATCAAGGCATCCACCATATGTATGTCTACCTCGATTCCCAGCTAATAGTATCACAGCTAAACCGAACATTTGAGACCAGAGACACACACCTTTTTAGAAAATATTTGCGTGCCAAAATATTAAGCAGACAATTTGATTATATTACATTTTCACATGTATCAAGGAATCAAAACCAAACAACTGATCGCACAACTAACAATACCCTAGACTGGAATGTATCTCGAATAAACCATCATCCACAAAAAATAAAAACATAGATATCCATCATCATAACAAAAAATATATAAACCGAAATAAAAATCACACCATTTAGGGCTGCAAAAGTATCTCTTATATATATATATATATATATATCAAAAAATATGTGTATTTGAGTACAAAAAATAGTATCGCTAGCCCACTGGCCAGCCCGAAGACACAAAATTCGTCAAAAAATAAGGGAAGCATCCTCATAATGGGTTATTTCCCTATGTAGAAAACTACTCTAGGGCGGTGCCCACTCAAGAGGAGCACTTGGACCCACCGCCACTCCTGGTGCCACCATCGGAGCTATTGTCACCACTGCGATAGCTACCAGACGTAGAGTGGGCCGATAATACCTTTCATGGGCCATCACCATCTCTAACCAAACCTCCTCAAAGTCATCCATAAAACTTTGAGTAGGCATTCCCTGGGTCAAGCAGTCCACTCAACCCCAGAAGCCCTTAAGAGCGATCACCTGAGCTGTAAGTACTGCAATGCACGCCTCAGCTGCATCTGCATGAGCTTGCTTGGTCACAACCTCTACTGTAGCCAAGCTACTGCCCTCACCAAATGGGCCAACACCATCTCCACCAGGTCCACCGACACCACCACCCGGTCCACCTGCATCACCTCGTCCTTAACCACCTCGAGGTTGTAGCAGAGGGTCATGACCCACTAGTCGTGCCACTGGGCGACCTACCTCGCCAACATCTGCATGAGTAACTGAAATGATTTTAGTGTCAAGAACAAAACACATAAGTACATAAATACTCGAAGAAATGCAGAAAAATATAAGACATACCTGCAAGCCCCCAAAATAACCAAAAGGGAGACCCATGTCTGGGTCACCCTGGAAGTCCATCCCCACATACAGGTATGGCCAGAACATTTGTGGGTTGACCTCAAACCAGTCCTCTATCGTGGCGTTCCAGTAATTCCCCACCATGCTACCACCGCCCCGCAGTATCACTGGATCCCACCTCCTCATCCATGCCTCCCGTGGTCCCCCAATGGGCACCACCACCACCGGCCTCAACAGCAGCACCCTCTCATACATAATGCTACATAGGATTCTAGCGTATGAAAATGACTTAGATCCACGTTGTACCTTGTTCAATTGCAACACCATCCCATCAAAACAAAATCGGGCGAAATCGAAAAAGTGTTTGCCCCTCAGTCGGCATAAAACTCCAACCTGTGGGCCAGATGCCCGATGTGTGTAATGTTCCAAATTTTTCAATAAAGTATTTGGAACATTAATTTTTCTTTAATTTTAATAAAAGGAATAAAATGGGTGAGGGATCCCATATAGCAACTTAATAAGCATTCCTAAGGTGCAAAAATTCACTTAAGTGGCTTAAGTTAGCAGCCCAAGTGTGAAAAGGGCCAAAAGCAAGTGAGCTAAACCATGGTTGACCAAAGTCAACGACGTACCCAAGAGGGGAAGCTTGCACAAGAATATTGCGTAGTTGGATGGAGGGAAATTTGAAATGGGAGAAACCCTAATGTGAGTGGGGTCCATGGCAAGGAAGCATGCCTTGTATAAAAGATGAAGGAGAGTCATTGTTGGATCGTCTTTGGAGAAAGAATTTGGAGGTTGAAGCTCTCTTCAACTTTGTGCTGCTTAGCACAAGAGGGATTCCTGTTTAGGAATGCCCTTCTCTTCCATGGGAGGCCATGGAGAGATTTTTCTTCATCTTCCTTACATCATGGCTTGAGGCCAAAGCAGTGATTTGTAGCTACTACGTTATTCTTACAGCAAGAGAGCGCTAGAGTTGTTGGTGTTGCAGTGAGGGACCTTCATCATCTCACTTCCATAGTTGTTATATAGAGGAAGGGCCATCTATTTCTATAGGATATCAGCAAAGGAGATCCTCGAGCTTTTATTTCAGATATTGTCATTGGGCCATATGTTTCTTTTCATGCCCAGCGCAGTATCCTTCCCTTAAAACATTATCTTCAGAGGTGGCTTGCACAAAAAATTCATTTTGTGCACTAGTGAGTGCAGTTTTAAGTAAGGGGATCAGCCCCTTCCTTTTGGAGATCATTGGAGGAGGTTTGCACATATATTGCAGCACTTCCCATCCTCTTCCATGCTGCATTATATTTGAGCTGCAGTAGCTGCCCAGCTACTCTGGAATTTTTGTCTTTTATGTATTCTAGCCAATCCCTTGGAGGATTGATGTAATAATGTTTTCTAGGGTTGAGATCTTACTCCCCCATATTTATTTGAGCTCTTACTGCTATATCATCATATGTATATCAGTTTGTAGTCATTTTCCCCTATAGACTGTGTAGTTACAGAGTAGTTGGATCATGTAGCAGTATGTTTTCTTCATTGCATGTACACTTTCCTTTGAGGCTGATTTGCACTCACCTTGAGAGGTATTTTTCTCAAGGATTTTGTATAATATTTTCTGCTGCACATTATATATCAGATTTTTACTCTTCTTGCATTATGTGAGACATTATTTCACTGCTGCTACTTGTTGAAGTTTTCATATTGCTGAAGATTCTCTCATTGAGCATTATTTCAGTATACTTGTTGGTGGGAGATCTGAATAACCCCCTTAGGGTTATTTATTTGAGCTTATATTCTGCAGGGAGTTTTTATCAGCTATATTCTAAGGCATCCCAGCACTGGATTCCCTTATTTTCACATGGGCTTCCTTATACAGTGTCCTCATGGACAGCTATTGCAGAAATTCCTTGAAGGGAAATATTATCTCTTGACAAGTTCTATTGGCAGAGTCTACTAGTGGGTGAGGTAGCCTCTGGATCTCATCCTTCCTTGTGAAGGTGACATATCCAGTAAATTCCCCTAACATTCAATCTTTGAAATATATCAGTGTTGATTGTTCATACTCCTAGAGATGGAAAATAGGAATATCTCAAGATATTCCTGGCATTGCAGAAATTTCCCCATTTGGGATATTACAATGGTATCGGAGCTTCGAACTTGGTTCAGCATGCGAAGTTCAAATTTTAGATAAGAAGAGGCCAAGATGATGCAGAGGATGAGATTGATCTCATCAGTTTTGGATCCAACAGGAACCTCTCCAAGGAGGTTGAGGAGACAGAAAAGGAGAAGAGGAATGACCATGCACTTCCTATTCTCACAGAGAAGCAGAGCAGAAGCATGGAGAATAATTGGAATTCAAATTCTAAGTGAGCATCTTGTTGAATATGGAGAAAACCCTAGAGTCTTCCAAGAGACTCTATATTTTTCACACTTGTTCAGCAGAAAGAGGAAAGAACTTGGTGGTTCAGCCATGGGAGGCATGCAAGGGTTTCTACTCTTGCTGATTTTTCTTAGATCTTGATCAGAATATTTGGCCAAAGGAGGGAGGAGCCCTCACCACCATAGGCACATGCTAGCGTTGTCACATTCATGGAGGAGCAGCCTCCACCTTCAGCTATTGAGGCAGCCAGCACACTTGAGGAAGAGACTCTTGCAGCAACACAAGATTCTTCCAAATCTCTCCAAGGTATGCATAATTTTGCATCTATCATGGAAGATTGTACATTATTGCATGCTGATTGTCTTGAGGAGGGAAATTTCACTTCATTGTGCCATTATTATTAGACACCCTTGATAAGTCCTGCACCACACATGAGGTTGAGACCATGGAGGAGATAGCATTTCAATGTCCCATGAAATGCAAAGGGAGAAATATATTTTGGGAAAATGGTAGCTCTTGTGAAGAATTACCAAGGGGTAGGATACTTACACCAAGGAGAAGAGCCTTATGGATGGAGTGTGCCCATCGGAAATGTGGAGGATCCATAACCCACAGGTCCCAGGATCACTTCACAATTATTGCCCTTGAGGAAAAAAGAGGAGAGCATGGGTGCATCATGATGGGATGGCATTTCTCTTACCATTCATTATGTTCCCATTTCAGATTGGGTATGGTGGAAGTATGGAGGAGCAACAAACATTCTTGTTGTTCAGATTTTTTTTGGATGTTGCGGGAGCAAGAGGAGGCACTAGCATGGTGCAAGAGGATTGCTCTTTGATATTGGATGCCCAAGTAGCACCTTCTTCATGGGAGGGGCTCTAAATTTGCAGCAACATGTTGGGAGGAGTCTTTGGCAAGATTCATGTCAAAGAGGGGAGCTTTGAGATGACAGTGGCCCTACTCCAAAGGCTAGCAGCGCTTTCACTTGAGAGCTTGAGTTGATTGTTGGAGTGTCTTTCAAGCCACTTCACAAGTGATGTACTTTGGAGGCATGTAGGTGATGAGCATGAAGGAGTAAGGGAGGAGAGCACTCCTTACTACATTTTTAATTTCTTGGCTTGGTTGCACAAGCAAAAGAAGAGGGATCTACACGCAATTTTTATGGGTTCTTCTTTCATGCATTTCCATGCATATTCTTCATTGATGGAGGAGTCCACTTGGGATGGAAACTTAATGGTTTCATATCAACATATGGACATATGCATAGCCCAATTATGATGAGATGGTTGGCACAACCACTCCCCTACTATGTTGCAGTAAGGGGGACTTTTCACTTGAGCCATTTCATCTCAAAAGCCAAAGTACATGATGAGGGAGGGAACTATTTGTGACATGCTTTGCACTCTCTTATCTTTATGAGCAGCATATCAGGTCAAGAGGGATGCGTCCTTATTTCACATTTTATTTTTTTGTACTTATGGTTCATTGCAGCAAAATGATGGCTAATTCAGTAGTGGGTTGTGGGGGAAAGCCACATGGATTTTGGTGAGCTCCTTTGGCACCAAAATGTGTTTTCATGATCACACATTGCAGGATGGATGTGGTAGCAAAAAAATGCCTGCAAAGACACTTGTTGCATCATATATTGAGGCAGGAAAATAATTCCCTGTGTTCGTTCCATGCATGGGACCATATTTCACCTCCTTGCTCTCGTAAGTTTATGCTTCCATATGTTGTTGGCGGAACGCTGTCAGAGGAGGCACTGTTTTGAAGGAGGTAAATAAATTGAAGATGCCCATTAGGAGTGTGATTTTCCCTGATTTGCATGTTGTATGTTTCAGGAGAAGCAATGGGCAGCCCATGATTGCCAAACTTCATCTCTTTCATTCATGAGGGAGGAGCTATTTGGAGAGTTTGAATTTTTGGAGGAGGCATTTCATGGATTGTATGATTGATGGGGTGGCTTGGGTCTCTCATTTTCAGCCATATACCACTAGCAGCCCCTATGTATCATGAGGAGGGAGAGACTTATTGGGTGGATGTACCCTTTTGGAGAGAAGACCTCCATTATTTTTGCAGTACATGCTCCAAGGGGAGTATGGAAGATGATATGGTCACCATGTTCAACCATGTGTTTTTCCATGAGGTGAACCATATGATTGCTTGGATGCCATATGTTGATGAATTCCAACTCATCACATATGTGAGGATTTGGGTCATCTTGATTTGCAGCATTAGAGGAGAGGTCCTTGGGGTTCTAGACTTCATCTTGCCTCCTGAAGGCAACACTATTGCAGCCCAAGTTCAGCTTTCACTCCACATTCATCATAAGTGGAGAAGAGGACAACGTGGGGTAGGCTATGAAGCTTACCAAGTTCAGAAATTCAGCCCAACTATTTCTCATGAGCACAAGGTGGAGGAGCACTTTCAGGAGTTTCCTAGTTGGAGGGTGACTCATTTTGCTTGGTTGATTGCTTGAGGATGGAGGGTCTACATGAGGATATTTCAGACTTCATGCCTTGAGTGGAGGAATTTTTTCAGTTCATCCTTGCTCTTGCTTGAGGACAAGAAAGTTTTTGGAGGAGAGGACTGTAATGTTCCAAATTTTTGAATAAAGTATTTGGAACATTAATTTTGCTTTAATTTTAATAAAAGGAATAAAATGGGTGAGGGAGCCCATGTAGCAACTTAATAAACATTCCTAAGGTGAAAAAAGTCACTTAAGTGGCTTAAGTTAGTAGCCCAAGTGTGAAAAGGGCCAAAAGCAAGTGAGCTAAACCATGGTTGACCAAAGTCAACAACGTACCCAAGAGGGGAATCTTGCACAAGAAGATTGTGTAGTTGGATGGAGGGAAATATGAAATGGGAGAAACCCTAATGTGAGTGGGGTCCATGTCAAGGAAGCATGCCTTGTATAAAAGATGAAGGAGAGCCATTGTTGGGTCATCTTTGGAGAAAGAATTTGGAGGTTGAAGCTCTCTTCAACTTTGTGTTGCTTAGCACAAGAGGGATTCCTATTTAGGAATGCCCTTCTCTTCCATGGGAAGCAATGGAGAGATTGTTCTTCATCTTCCTCACATCATGGCTTGAGGCCAAAGCAGTCATTTGTATCTATCGCGTTATTCTTGCAGCAAGAGAACGCTGGAGTTGCTGGTGTTGCAGTGAGGGACCTTCATCATCTCACTTCCGGAGTTGTTCTGTAGAGGAGGGGCCATCTCTTTCTCTAGGAGATCAGCAAAGGAGATCCCAGAGCTTTTATTGCAGATCTTGGCATTGGGCCATATTTTTCTTCTCATGCCCAGCGCAGTCTCCTTCCCTTACAACGTTATCTTCAGAGGTGGCTTTCACAAAGGATTCATTTTGTGCACTAGTGAGTACAGTTTTCAGTAAGGGGATCGACCCCTTCCTTTTGGAGATCATTGGAGGAGGTTTTCACATCTATTGCAGCACTTCCCAGCCTCTTCCATGTTGTATTATATTTGAGCTGCAGTAGCTGCCCAACTACTCCGACATTTTGGCCTTTTATATATTCTAGCCAATCCCTTGGAGGATTGATGTAATAATGTTTGCTGGGGTTGAGATCTTGCTCCGCCATATTTATTTGAGCTCTTACTGCTATATCATCATATGTATATCATTTTACAGTCATTTTCCCCTATAGACTGCGTAGTTACAGAGTAGCTGGATCATGTAGCAGTGTGTTTTTTTCATTTCATGTACACTTTCCTTTGAGGCTGATTTGCACTCACCTTGAGAGGTATTTTCCTCAAGGATTTTGTATAATATTTTCTATTGCACATTATATATCAGATTGTACTCTTCTTGCATTATGTGAAACATTATTTCACTGCTGCTACTTGTTGAAGTTTTCATGCTGCTGAAGATTCTCTCATTGAGCATTATTTCAGTATACTTGTTGGTGGGAGATCTGAATAACCCCCTTAGGGTTATTTCTTTGAGCTTATATTCTGCAGGGATTTTGTATCAGTTATATTCTAAGGCATCCCAACACTATATTGCCTTATTTTCACATGGGCTTCCTTATACAGCGTCCTGATGGACAGCTGTCGCAGAAATTCCTTGAAGGGAAATATTAGCTCTTGACAAGTTCTATTGGCAGAGTCTGCTAGTGGGCCAGGTAGTCTCTGGATCTCATCCTTCCTTGTGAAGGTGACATATCCAGTAAATTCCCCTAATAGTCAATCTCTGAAATAGATTAGTGTTGATTTTTAATACTCCTGGAGATGGAAAATAGTAATATTTCAAGATATTCTCGGCATTGCATAAATTTCCCCATTTGGGATATTACAATGTGGAGAAAAAAACCCCGCCAGTCGCACAATAACTTCTAGAGCACACCGCTCTGCCACATCTGTCACTGATGCAATGTTGATACACCCCTCAGTAAAAGGCACACCATCGCAATTTCGCCTTCAGAATCTGTCTAGGTTCACTCTCCCAGCAGAGAGTGGGTACCTCAGAGCCTCACCCTGAGGCCGTAATCTGATCACAAAGTAAATATTTGTCTCAGGACAGATCGCCAGGTTCATCCCCTATAGTACGAACATATTGTGCCTTCGACACCAATGTTGTATAATGTAACGTAGTCGTCGGTCTTGAGACCAAAGGAACTTTTTCTCAGCGAAATTCAGAATGCCCCATGCAGCCAACTAATGGCGTGCCCCAGCATCAATAACTAGAGCAGTCTGGATCTCGGGCCAATCCCTCTCTCTCCACACTAACCTGCCAAGCAACACAGGAACCCATCAACACAGAGAAAACTAAAAACAGATAAGAAACCAAAATTTTCTATCACTATGGCCTTTTCGCGCTTGTCCCTCACATAGGTGCGCTACAGGCGCGCCTTTGCACACAAAAATTAGGGAACATCACGCCCTCATGTGCATGTCCCTAAAAATTGCATGCAAGCAAGGCATTATTTTGCCTAGATCACCCATGCAAAAGTTGCTCAGAGGCCATACAAACCTAATTTTTATGGCCCCCGACACCATCAGACTGAAGAAATTACAATGCAAGATTTCATGAAAGTTACCTCGGCACAATATCGCTAATCCCTGGTACATGAGCTGACTGCAACGACAAGAAAGGCTCTGCAAAGCACCTCTGATCTCCCAAAATCCAGCAAGTACAAATGAATAGGATTAGGGCCATAATCCCATATTTATCACCCTTTTATAGAACTTCGTAGGTCCATAACAGGATATTAGAAGGTACATTCCACAAACCGTAAGTTTCACCATCATCAGTATGCCATGACGAACGAAAGCAATGCCACACATTCGCTTTCCACAAAAAATAAAATTTCAGCGCCGACGGGTATTCACCCTCCTATCTTCCTTTTTAAAGCTCATGCCTTTCAATAATGTTTTGATGAAAATAAGATGCTTTCACTTGAGGTATTTGTTTTTTCAGGAAGAAATCGCAAACTATTTACAACACCATAC
Source organism: Pinus albicaulis (assembly GCA_034641835.2). Lineage (NCBI taxonomy): Eukaryota > Viridiplantae > Streptophyta > Pinopsida > Pinales > Pinaceae > Pinus > Pinus albicaulis. The sequence continues at coordinate 1,449,163,931 of CM076572.1, read as the reverse complement.
ACTGAAGGTCCCGAAGCAGGTATCATTTTACCCCCAGAATGATAGAGTCCTAGAAAACTTTGCATATCCTGACATCATTTCTCTATCAGAAATAAACTATAGGGTCCTCATACCCGACCATGTTTATCATCAACTCACCCTGCACATGATAAACGTCCACGTTGGTTGGTAGAGCCTCTCCTACATGGCGCTCGTCACCCAAAGTAGACCATATATCATAGCAAAAGTGACGCCATGGCCGTACCACTTCAGTCTGGGAAGCACGTCATGGCCATCCATTCATCATGCATAAGTTCAAGTTTACCATTCAAACTCAAACCCCCTTCCTGGATGATCAGGTTGTACAAGCAGATTGAAAGCGCACCGCATATGGCCCACCGTACCTCCATTAGCATAATCCCATTTGCGGCACTTCTTCATTCGCTTCATCAACCCTGCACATGAGACCAACCAATGGGATTCCCACCCCAAGAAAAACACCATCCTCACGCCTTCAGTGAGTGAACCCTTGCATGTTTTGGGGTACCCGTCTTTGTGTTTTGTACAAACCAAACCTCATTATTTTATTCTTTTGGTAAGTGTAAAAAGACCACAAACGATGCCCTTTGCCTCTTCGCCCTCATATTTCATCTTTTCCCCCATGGAAGAAGTCCCTCATTCCCCTTGGTCAGAGTATTTCACCCCCATGCATGCACCATCATGACATTCATAGCCAGTTCACACTCGCCCTGGAAGTCCTACCGACTCCAGGGATTTTCCCTTTAGAAATAGCTATCATTGTCACCAAGCTCCTAAAGTATACTCCGACCTCAAGCCATTGAATCCCCATAATCCATTTTTAGTCACGTATCACAAACATGCCTATGTTAAATCCATCACATCTAGGTCCTCGACCCCTCAGGTCGGTGACCCATGGTTCGGTTAAGACTTTCCTTTTGTTGACCTCGACAACTCTTTTCCAAAAAGGAAGCGATACCTTGGATCACCCCTCCCCATGAAAAGGGGTATCCTCGGGTGGCACTGTGGGAGACATCATTATCCACAAATGTCATCGATCCTCCTAACATTCGACTACAAAAAAATATTGCATGGCATGAAGGTATCGTATCTTACAACCATTGCACTTTGATCAAATCCGTCGAAGACCCGTGCCTCCATAAGCGTCTCTGTCAACAATGCTTACACGGGAAGGTCCGAGCTAGTACATATGTGTACATTGCGCAGCTAGATGCCATACCAAATTTACACATATGGGTACCACATTCCACCTATCGTCAAAGAAAAAGCGCCCCTGAGGGCATCAACAGTCGTTGTCAACAACCACCAGCATCACTACCACAGTAGTGACACAGACAACACATGCATCTATCAATTTTGTTTAACTAGCCATAGCATCACGAGCATGGGACATGCCCTCCTTGTTGAAATTTTGTATATATATTGTATATTTTATTTGCTTGCATGGGTCCCTTAGGTCATGGTCATCTCGGAAATGGTGCAAGGTGTTGTCAATTCCAAGATTCACACAGGACTCTCTCTCTCTCTGCGCACGATACAGAAAATAAACTATAATGTATTTCGGCTATAAATTTCTTCCTAGACCTCACACATTAGGGGGCAACTCTTAACACTGGAAAATCGTACAGCAAAAGATGACATTAATTAATGTCAAGCCTAAGGATTTATAGGGAAAGAACACATTATGGAATCAAGAAAGTATTTAAAATCTCTAAGGTTTTGAGAAAATCATATTTGAATTAGTCTTAAATGTTAAAATGTGTGCTTAATCCTTAGAGAAGAGTGCCTTCTATGTGCTTTTTTTCCCGATAAGCGCGCATTCCTAGAAATGGAAAAATGTCGCTTTCTGGGACCAAAGCGAAGGACAGTTACTCCTTATATGAAGCCGCCTAAAGACAGCGACCAGCGCCTCCTTAGAAACTATGTGAGCACACTAAGGAATATTTGGGTCACACAATGGAATCACACCTCACCCTTGGGTCACCATCCATCATGACCAAGGGAGGGAAGGAGGATTTGAAACTCCCCTATATAAAGCCAAAAATAGATGAAGAAATAGTGATCACATTGTTATGCTGGCCAAAGTTGCCCAAGCAACACCAAAAGTGTGTGACCCGGAGCTGGAGATGAAGAGGACTCGATCGTTGGCCATCCAACAATCCTAGTCCACCACGAAAAAGAGAGAGGGAGACTGCATCAGAGGCAGAGCTTGGAAGGCAACATCCTTGCATTGGGACCTAGAGCCATCGCCTAGGGGCCCTTTGGCAAGTGGGTAAAATTTCTTCTCGATTTCAAACGTTTAATAAGAAGAGGCATTTGAGACGTCATTTTCATTATTATCATTTGACTCTCTTTATAGCTTCTGTATATCTGTGTTTTAGTTTTAGTTTAACCTGAGCATACTTTTGCATACTTTTTTTACTTAATTGTGTGCTTTTGAGCTCCACCACTTTCTGTCTGTTACCAATAGTTTAAAGGGTAGACCACACTCTTTAAGCTGATGTGATTTCATACACCCATGCATTTGATCCACCACAACAATGCCTATATATACAGTCAACTCTGCGGTCATTTGAACCAAGGAATTGCAGATCTTCGGATAGGAAATAGTGCCGATTTCAGGAAGTAGAAAAGTATGGATTTTAGGGAGGAGAAAAGTGCGGGCTAAAGGAAAGAATTGCGAGCATCCTTGTGATAGTTACCTCATGATAAAGTCTGGGTAAAATACAAATTGAAGCAGTAAGTTCGGATCTGTTCTATGTAGCATTCTAGAGCAGTGAACGTGGATTAGTATGAAGAAGCTACGGTAAAGTGAACTGTAGTCAAACTTGTAATGAATTCACTAATAGTATAAGGTTAGTTTTCTATGTATTGTAATGACTGTAAGCATTCAAATTTTATGTTATGCAAAGGGTTAAGCTCAATGATCATGATATCATGATAAGTCTAAGGGCTAGTATAAGTATGGGAAAAGAAGGAAGGTAAATCTATTATTTACCTTCCTACTCTCAGAAAGGTTACACATCTCCAAATGCATGAAAAGTGAATGATGAGACTTCAAATGATCTATTATCCCATATTTGAATAAGAAATAATAATTGTCTAAAGACAAACTTAGAGACCAAGTTCTCTAAGGTTGATTTAGATCAGTGCAGGTTGTTGAACAAAATAAGGATTAGTATTGAAGGAAGACTGTTAATTTTGGACAACTAGGTCCAAACTCCATGTTGTGATGCTCAGATGAAGATACCAATATTTTTATTGGGTTCCTCTTTCGGAGAGGTGCAAGATCGATCTAAATATCATCTTGATCTGATGAGTAGAACATTTATTTTGAATTTATTCAAGATATGTGTAGGTCGGCCTTAAGATTTTGTGCCCCAACAGTTGTGTCACACACCCTCGCTGATGGATATATATCGGTCAATGTTGGAGGAAATTTTCACTCATCTCATCCTCACACATTTCTCTCTCCTCATATTATTGGTTTGATGTCCTTGGTGGCTCTTCTCTCCACACGTGGGAAAATTCCAGCAGCAGCACATTTCTGATTTTGGTCTAGGGTTTCTACAGCAAACTTTGAGCAGCGTTGAATTTAGTCAACCCAAGGTCAAATAGACCTGAAACTCTCCCAAAAGTTCAATTTTCCTAATCCACATTTTTTGGCACTATTCCCAAGGCAAAACATTGACTTTGAATTTTCAGCGTTGACCTAGTTGTTGCTATTGTTTGTGTTGACCATTGACATTTTGAGTTGACTTTCGAGTTGACCGTTTGGCTATCCTAGAGGGTTGTGTGACATTGCTGGTTGGCTTACCATATTGAGACTTTTTTGGTTGAAGCATCTTGTTGACCATCGTAATGCACCAACACAATGATATATTTCTGGCTTGTCTTCTATCGATCTACTGGTATGTTCTATCAGCATTTTACTTTATTTTTTATGTGATTGTTTTTTAACATTGAAGAGAAAGTAAAGTTGCATCAAGCATAGAACATCTACATAAATTTGAAAAGACTTAGAAGCAGTGGCAAGGTCTTGGAATCATAAATAGGGCAAGGTTATGTGTCTTGGTCATGGTAATTGTCATCTTAAAAGTCTATAGGAATAATTTCTCGTGGGTTTTACACTCCAAGAGGGAGAGGTTTTTCCCTAGCTCAAAGAGCCTAAATTTGTGTCTTTTGTATTTTGGTAATTGACTTGATGAAAGACTAAATAAGCTAAATAAGAGAAGACATAAGTAACTCGAATAAGATCGCAAGTAATTATCAAGAAGAGAATTTGAATTAATCACCAGCCCCCTAAATTATCAACACTTGGTGTTATTCGGTGCTGTAGTGATAACATGAAGTTCAGTGATGAATTGCCATGTTTGGATGCTGCTATAGGGATCAACATTTGAAGATCAAAGGATCAAGGATGATGACTATGTCTTGGTCTTGGAGTGGCAGAATAGCTCAAGGGCCTTGGTCTTGGTATTTGTCAATTGGAATCTCTATAAGAAGAATTTGTGTGGCTTTTCCTCTCAAAGAGTCAGACGTTTTGGCCTTGGCTCATAGCCTACATGTTGTGTCTCTTTTCTATTTATGTTTATGCATTGGTTACTGTTTGATGAAGAAATAACACTAATAATCTAACAAGAAAAAGATATTAATCTAAAGAAGTTAAAAGGCATTCATAAACAATCACTAATGAAAAGAAATATCTTAACACTAAATCCCCTATATTTGTCAACATTGTAGTGGTCAAGGGCCTTCTTTTAAAAGGCTTGGTGCAGGTCCACCCTTTCTCCAGTCATCATGAGTGGCAGAAAGTTTTGGAGAGTTGTATGAAGCTGAATCCACCTTCCCCCCTAGTTGTAATCAGGGATTCAATTCTTTTGTTTTTCTGAGTTCTTATGAGACCCTCTAAGGGGGAAACTATGTTTGCAAGTGCGAGCTATGAATCTGGTCTCCTCCCTTGCAGCCAATAATCAAGAATGGACTGAGATCCCCTCTGCCTTATGCATCTCCTTTATGAGGGCTGAAAAATTTAGGATACAAATAGAATAAGTGAGCACGACATAGTAAACAACACAGTAATAAATATAGTTTCTAGATTGTGAGGCAAAGCTCAAGGAAGGGGTGGGCCCTCTTCCACTCAGCCCAAATCTTTTAAAAGAAGACTTAAAGCTAGGGATTGTGAACGAGCCTCCTAAGGAGCTCTCAGTGTCAGACTTTCTTGTGGATCAAATCGAAAAAATCCCATCCATCGGTGTGCCAAAAAATTATTCTGACTCTCTCAGTGTTTACTACATGGAGCATGCTCTAATTTTTTGATTTAATGGATTTTGGCCTTCAGCATATGTACCTTGAGATTGGGTGGCTAAGACCTGGTCTAAGCACACTTATCTGTTCTTCTCCTCATAGGGATACTTTGTAGTATATTTCAAGAACCAGATGGATCGATAGGGGGTCCTTGATCTTGGACCATGGTTTTGGGCCGATTAGGGCTCTCCATTGAACCATGGTATGTAGATTTTAACCCCTAATAATGGAAGATTTGGCCATTCTTATTTGGGTTCAACTCCCTAATTTACCTCTTAACTTAATGCACCCTGATATTTTAGCCAGTATTGTTAATGCCCTAGGCCGATTCATTAATATCAACATGCACAATCTAGCGAAGGGTATTGTAACCTTTGCACTGATATGCGTGGAAGTTGATTTCAACAAGGGATTACCTGATAAAATCCTCCTGAATTGGAGGGGAGCTATTTACTCACAAGAACTATATTATGACAACATAGCCTTCAATTACAAGTCTGCCAATAGCCAGGTCACCTCTAAAATTTATGCCCTTCTTCTCAAGGGCCCTCTCCACCTCACCAAGAATTTATTGCTAGTGTTCAATGAAAAAGAAAAAAAACGTAGAACAATAACACTTCACCCTTTCCTTCTTCTGGTTCATACAGATGGTCTATTCAGACACACATTTCTTTAAGAAATCTAAAACCTATACCAACTTTTATACAGATCCATTGAAACAAACCGTTGTTTCATTCACTCCTTCATATGCCTAAAATGTTGATGTTATGCATTTTACAAAACATCAAGTAGTAGCCCTGACAGGTCTTTGTCATATCCTTCCAATTTAATAAATTTCTTAAATTTCTTTCTCCTTTGACTTTGTGATTGTTATATTTGAATTTGGGTCAATCTTTCCAAGTTTTACAGTCACTGGATTTTTCAATTTGAGTTTTCTATACGACAAGTTTCTTGAACTAGATTTGTGATGTTGTTTGTTTCTCGAACATACGCTTTTATTTTGAATTATACTTTTATGATAATTTTAGGATAATAGTAAATTTCATAGCTAGGTTAAGTGTTGCCTTGAAAATATGGGCATCTTTGCAAAATAAATTTTCAATGTGGAAGATCTATTTAGAAGGGCGTTTCTCCATCATTGTTTTCTGAAATATTCCTTTACCTAATAACATGGAATTTCTAAAATGATCTTCAAATGTTCACCATTACACTTATAACAAATTTTATTCTATAAGAGTTGCAATCTAAACCTGTCTTTGCTTGAACAGACATTGTAATTGTAGCAAAGCGCAGATAAACAAGAATCTCTAATGTGTTTGGAAGAAATTCGGTTCATGCTTCTAAGACGAATCATAGAACATCATGGCAGAGAATTAACTGTTATTCAAGAAGCTCTAGCATTTTCTAGTGACAAAGATGAGGAAGAGGATATACATTCAAACTGTTGTGCTTGCCAAAAATCTTCAACCAGAGAAGCAAATAAAACAGTCTGTTGTAGTTAAAATGACAAAACCGATGAACATAGTAAAAATTAAAAAACAAATGCTAGAATGGCCTTAATTATTTTCTTAATTGCAGTATCCAATTCTTGAAGAATTGAAATCCGAAACATAGAATGGTCAGTGTAGTAGTATCCAAGGTTGCACTAATAGATGTGAGCATGCTCATAGTGCTTCAATTATAGCATACGACACTATGATCCCTAAAATCCTAAAGGAAGTGGTAGCAACAAAATTTTAAGGGTTGGCAAGAACACTAGACATTCAAAAATGCAAGAAGGACATACCAACATTGAAGATCATTTTCCAAAAAATTCAATAGGTGAAAAGACAAAGCTTCTTGGACAATACAATTTCAAAAATTTAGTGTGTTAATTGGTAGGAGCTGGCATGCATTACAGGTCCCCTTAATTTTTGTGACTAATCAATCAATAACTGCAATCATAGCCTTAGTACATGCCAAGGGGTTCTGTACTCTAAATTTGTTATCCTTGTTACTTTGGTAGAATGGATTTCATTCACATTGTAGCTGGGAGCCTTTTGAAGGAAAGGGAGATTCATATTTAGTGTGGTTTCTATTTTTTCAAAAACAAAAGTTTTGCAGAATTCCAACATAGATTGTGAAATGTGTGGTATATGAATTAAGTATACAGTTCTTCTTAATAGGGAAAATTTCTAAGATAGTGTAGTGTGGTATTTGAAGATGCCTCATACAGTTTGTTGAAGGAGGTTTTCAACAACTATGGTCTTTTACTGGCTGACTGACTACTCTTGTACATCCAAAATTTTTGTAGAATCACTCTAGGTTTGATTTTCTCTTTTACTCACTGAGTGATTACCCCTTTACATCCCAAAGGCTTGTGTAATTGCTTCGGGTTTGTGGAATTGGGCCTCACATTTTGTGAGAAAGAGTAAAATGATCACAGAGTATTGGCTTATTTCACTCTTTGCAGAATATCTACAAAAAAAAAATTAAGTAATTTCTACTTATGAATCATACTTTTTAAAAATAAATTCTACTTATTTTCATAATTTAAGAGGTTTCACCGATCTATAAATAGAGAATAAATAAAAGAAATAGAAGCTTACTTATGGTGACATTGTCGTTGGGGGCTCTGAAGCATCTTTTATATTCCCTCGAGGCCGAGTGAGGTGCAGATGATTCTAGCAGCAACTTTGTTGGCCGCAATGTTGGCCTTCATCTAAACCTCTCATTTAGGTCTTCTATTCTTGCTCCTTTATTATGAAAAATGGCCGCCTGAAATCATCAAAAGCCAATGTCATCCCTAAAAATAGTAAAAAAATGCAGCATAGAGATTAAGCCGAAACATACAAGCATGGATGCGAAAAAAAAAGTAGTAGAACCAGATACCTAAGGTGTGTGTACTCCTCTCTGTGTGGAACACTAAAAATGGGGTAGAAAAGCAATGAAATTAAAAATGGAACCAATGTAGCGCCGTCAATGGACTGAAGATCCAATGGGGGGTTTGAGATTGGATATCCGGTCTGCCACTGGTAAAACCCCAAGTCCCAACTCTCTTCAATCTGGTTTTCACTCCCGCTCCTGTCCTGTGCAAACGGAAAAGATTCTACTTAGATACTTTGAGAGTAAACATTTTCGTTCCCACCCTATAAAAACCAAAAAAGATACTACTTAGGAACATTTGGGTTGCCACGAGTTTTGTAAATCATCCCAAAAAAATGAAACAAAAATCCTATAATTTTATTTCCAAAGTTTTTTTTAATAGTAGTTGAAAAACTAACGCTTTATTGTATGTTTTTGGTTGTGATGGAATTTTTTTTTAATATATTTTGGCATATTTATTATAATAATAATAAAATATTTTTAAGATTATTTATTTTATGTAACGATTTTAATATAAAAAATTGTTGAGATAGGAATGTTGTATTTTTGGAATTTTAATGTGAAAGTACTTTTAAATTAGTTGTATTGAAAATATTTAAGTTTTTTTTGTATATTGGGTGGGTGTTAACAAAAGAGAGCCTATGGTAAGTGGGTTTAATAGTTAAAAAGTGATAGTCTCTTAAATGTCATATGAAAAATTTGGAAGAAGTAGGGTGTGTATCCTTCTTTAGGTTAAATATATTCAAATTGTTGTGTGAATGGGGTTGTAAGAGTCTATGTTTTCATCTTGAGAAAATAGTGTCATCTCGAAGTCACTCCCATAGTTTAGGTTGTCATAAGTAAAATATGTGTTTTGTCTTAAGATTTGAACATTTCATTTTAGGGAGTGTGATAATGTGATTTTAGTGCGGCATTAAAATATGGAACAAGCATGCACATTGGTATGCTAGTGTTGTGTTCTTCTTGAGGCATGAGTGCACATATAAGAAGACTCTGACAAGGGTTGAAGAGGTGGAATACTTAGAGAGGTTTTAGGGGTTTGTAGTCTCGCTTAGAGGTGTAGAAAAGCAAGTTAAGCACCATGAGAAGTTTTGAAGCAAACTTAAGATATTTGACAAGCTGCACAAAGGAAACTTAGCAGTGGTATTAATTGAACATTCTTTGATCGAAGTTGATACCCTCTCCTTGGCACTACCACTTTGCAAGACAAAGAAGAAATGTGAAATATATGTGGAACCCACTAAATAATTTGGCAAGGTTTTTGCTACATATGTAGGTGGTTTTGTCGTGTTGCAAAAGGATTTATTGGAACTTAGAAGGTGACCATTGGAGTATATTTTTCATGGAGTGTCAGGGAGGTGCAAGGGTGTAGGCCAAATCTTACGGGTATCTTGTACTTTTGGTGTGCGGTAGTGATGTTAGTTCATTGTGTTTGATGAGCACTAGCTATATTATGTTTCATGAAGGAAAAAACCCACAAGTTTGATATGTCTTAACCATTTGGCATTGTAATATGTGTTATGCACTAGTTTTGAGGAGATAATTAGAACCCTCTCAGAGTATGATGGGTTGTACCATGGACTTAGGTCCACTTGCATGGGTTGAGGTGTAAAGGTGCCCTGTGAGTTAAGGAAAATGATTGCAATTATTACCTATATAAAGTGTTTATGATATAATATTAATGATTTTTTTTGGAGAATGGAAGAGGAAGATAAGAAAGGAGAGGAACTAAGGTTTATTGTAAATCAATCAAAAGGAAGGAAAAATGTATCCTATTAGAGATATTTTTCAAGTTTCCTCTACAATAGTATTAAATTTCGTTGGAGCAATGGAGTTGGCCTCAAAAACATTGATTGGGTACTCGAGAAATCCAAGACCTGATATATCAAAGCTAGTCCATAAGATAGATTCATCTTGGGCAAAGGTTGAAAATTCTAATGTGAAAATCTCCCATTTTTAATGTGGGTTTTAAACCTTCCATTTGAAAATGATAAAATCAAGGTCATGATCTTGAAAGGATGTCCTTAATTTTATCAAAACTCAATGCCAATGTTTAATCCATGGTGTGATTTTTTCTATTTGGGTTTTTCCTTGAACATTGAGATCCATCTTTGGGTCTAGTTATTAGTCTATCATTTCATTTATGTGTTGAGAAGGTCTTAAGGGTTGTAGGGGATGAGATGGTTATTTTCCAATACCCCTCCCTTGAAACCTTATAAAGAGATAGTGTGCCCCATGTTTTTGTCGTAATATTTCAACCATGAGCTCTTCTTATGAGTATGCCCTTGAAGGGAGGGTATGTAAAGGAAGTAGAAAAAAACAAAATTTCATGTTGAGTCGAAGGAGGGGTATAGATTGTAGGTGTCTCTAGAGGTCTTGACAAAGGAGAAGGATAAAGGAGTTTACCCCTTATTGAAACACCTTCTATTCGACCATTTGAGTTGCTAAAAGACAAAATTTAAGGGTCATAGGTGAGTTCTCACGAATATCTTAAAAATAAGAAGGTAGGTGTGATTTAGCATAGGATTTATTATTCAACGGTCGACTTTTAGGGTGAGATTTCCTAGTAAATGGAAAAAATTGAAGCCCTACAACCCATAGATTAAGTAGAGTATGAGAAAATATTTCCTAAGTTTCAAAAATTCTCGCCATATATTGTCCATGAGATCCATGAGAATTATGTTCAATTGTCGATAACTCATGTTATGATATCATCTTTGATTCATGGCACATATACTTCTTCAACTAGTGGTGGAGAGTCCAACCAATGAGTAGGTAAGGTTGTTCATTTACAAGGTTGGCATCAATTAAGTATTCTCCCTCTCTACCCAACTTCAAGAGGAGAAGTATGCATAATGGATTTATTATTGTAAACAATTGTAAATATTGGGTTATCTTAAAGTTCAAGGGCTTGAAGTTCTATGTCAGTGATTTCTAGGTGTGCTAGGTGTTAGGGAGTGGTAGGATGCACTAGGGAGTGCCAAATCATGCCAAGGAATGTAGGGGATTCTAACATGTTCCACACAGTGCCAAGGGATTTTTAGATTTGCTAGGTGTTATGGCATGTCAAGATGTAAAATATGTTGCTTAATTGTTTTACAACCACAGTTGAATGTGAGAATTGTCTTCGTAACTTATTAAGTTTTATGATTTGAGATTCGGCATGAGTATCCTAAGATGAGTTATAGGAGTTTATTAAGTGAAAAAGGAATAGTCTAGTTGTAGTAACTTTAACTTGGTCAAGCTATTTTAGTCGAAGCAGGATTTGGTTGGGTTCCCAAGTTGCAAAAAAATAAGGGTAGTTGTGAGGGCATGATAAATAAGGAGTGATAGGACGTGCCAAGGAATGAAAATGTGTGCTAACAAATTCCAGATAGTGTCAATGCATGTCAAGGAGTTTTGGGCAGTGTTAGGGAAACACAAGGAATAACTAGGTCAAAATGCATGCAAATGAATGAATAAGAGTGTGTGCCAGGAATTCTCACTGAATTCCAGGTGTCTCAAGGATGAAGTGTGTTAGGATAATTTTAAAATAGGACTTGTAGGAGGAAAGCCTACGATTGCAGTAATGGGCTAGACAAAGCAGTCGAGACTTTGGGTTAGGCACACAACTATTGTTTCAATAACTTGGTTGGGTACCCAAGTCGCAAAAAAAGTAAGGCAATCTATAAGGGCATGACAGTTAGGGAGTGCCAAGGTGTGCCAAGGAATTCCAATAAGTTATAACACATGTTAGACGATTCCATTAAGGCATGTTAGGCACACCAAGACATGGCAAGTGATAAGGATGGAGTGACAAGCTATGCTAGATAGTTCCAAGGCATGCTAGAGTGCTAGGGAAGCATACCAATATGTGTCAAGTGCCAATGTGTGTTTAGTGTTAGCGAGTGCTAGGGAAACACAAGGGAGCACTATGTCAAAATGCCTAGAAATGAATGAATAAGAGTGTGTGACAGGGAATGTCAACGAGTCTCAGGCGTGTTAAGGAGGGAGTGACATGGTATGCTAGGAAATTTTAAGTCATGCTAGTGTGCCAGAGTGGCATGCGGCCAAGATGTGCCAAGTGCAAGGGTGTGACAACACATGCTAGGAAGTGCTAGGGACCCACAAGTGAGCATTAGGTGAAAACAATGCATGCAAATGAACATTTAAGAGATTGTGACAGGAAGTGTCAATAAGTTCCAAGTGTGCTAAGGAGGGAGTGACAAAGTATGTTGGGTAGTGCTAAGGCATGCTAGAGGCCATGGAAACATGCCAAGATGTGCCAAGTGCTAGGGTGTGCCAATGCATGTCAGGGAGTGTTATGGAGTGCTAGGGAAAAAAAAGGGAGCACTAGTTTCAAATTCATGGAAATGAATGAATAAGAGTGAGTGACAAGGAGTGTCAATGAGTTATAGGTGTGTTAAGGAGGGAGTGACAAGGTTATATGCTAGGCAGTGCCAAGGTATGCTAAAATACCAAGTTGTGTTAGAAAGTGCTAGGGTGTCTTAGGGTGTGTAAAAGCATGCCAAGGAATGTAGGGGATGCTACCACATGCCACATGGTGCCAAGGAATTTAAGAGATGCTAGGTGCTATGGTATGTCAATATAGAAACTGTGTTGCTTAGTTTTTTTACAACCACAGTTGGATGTGATGAGCCTTGTCTTGGTAACGTGTTAAGTGGGATGAGTTTAGATTAGACATGAGTAGCCTAACATGAGTTACATGTAGTTCTTACGTGAACAAGGTATATGTTGAATTTCCACGACATATGAGAATTTGTTTTTGGTCTTAAAATATTTGATTGAAACACACTCAAGTTCCACAACACATCTACTTTTCACAATGAAATCTGCACACATTAGGGAATCAACTAGTGCACATGACAATTTTTAAATTTTTCAAACCATTCTTCGTTAAATTACAAACTATAATAGAATAGGCTAGAGCTCTTGTACCAAGGATCATGACCCTTTACAATCACACTGATACAAGGAATACAACTAGGGCTTGGTGTTAGTATTTTGATAACCAATCTACCTCGAACAAGACAACACTTTAACCACTTTTTGATGGTGGCCACACATAGCCCCTTTAGTCCACATGTCTTGAACATGAAATTTGGTAGGTCCTCTTGCCTCCCATTATGAAACTCCTCAATTTTACTCTATCAATGATAAAATCCTAATCTGTGTATAAATAGGATTTATTTGGATTCATTTGTATCATCACTTGACTTGGGGTCTCTCTATCTTTAGAGAACTTCACATTTTTCCTTGGAGGACTGTTTTGGATGATGGATGCATTTTGATGTATGGATTTGGGCTATTTTTATGTTGGATCTTTGTTTTTGCAAATGTGAAGTTGGTTGGATATACTCTCTAACATTGTGAGTGAAAATTTAACTCTATTCTTCTTGTTGCTGCATACTATTGAATTTCACTATAACTAGGGCTAATTGTTGCATGATGGAAATGTGGAATTATGTGTATATTTAGCTTATTTAATGTATGGACCATTGTTAGATGAATGAAATTTCTTAGAGATAATTTTATCTCAATAATATTACACCATTTGTATGAAGTATAAATGCTTGAAGGTCACTTTTCGTATTCCTCTAACATTGGACGAAGTTGACTTTCTAGGCCTCCTTGATCAAGAAACCAAATTCTTGCTCATTATCATCCTTGACTCCATAACCCCAAGTGAATTAGGCACTAGTACCTAAAAAAGGGTGATGATTTTCCCCCCTTTTTTCACAAATTTCCATTTTTCCCTAGGTCTAGCCCCATTATGTCACCTAGGGCATCAATTTTCTAGAAATCTAGCCAGAGGAAAAATTCAATCTCCTAGAGGCAACTGTGTTGGTGGGTCCCCTCACTCTCCTCAGAATTTGGGCCAATTATGATGGTGTAATATCTAGATACCTCAAGCCCTATCTCTAGGATCAATTTTTTCCTAGGTGTTCCCAAGGCTAGAACCTAGTAGGATCAATTTGACCCATCGAAGTAAGAACTCTTACTTGATCCTTTCCCCTCACATTGTCTAGGATAGGAACATAATTGGTTGCTATATTCCATCCACAAACCTTGGCTCGGTCCACTTGGCCCCATGTTGTCCCATTTGCTGCCAAAGGCCTTTCATTAAGGACCATTTGCGAATCCAAGTTCCCAAAGAATTTTATGGATTGAGAACTTCCTTCATAAGTCTTATTCTTCTCCCTCAACCCTTCAATCCCCCTCCTCTCTCTCTATAAGATCAAGTCCCTTGCTTAAAAGGAAAGGGAGTACCACTCTTTATTATATCTTAGGGAAAGAGTTTCTAGGGCTAGGGCTAGTTGGCCGGCCCAATTGACTGCTACTTTAGTCCTTCAAAGTCTGCACATCCTTAGGCCCTATACACCTGCCCTTCTACCAATCTTGTTGTCCTTCACAAGTACAATAGTTAGGGCTCTTCTTTGATAATAACCTAACAACTCTCCAACTGTACTTGGACTACCATCAATCTACCCAACCAGAGTCAATTATTTTTACTGATCTAGGGCCCAAAATACTGTCTTCATCTACGAATCTTCAAATATTCCACCTAACAATGGTTTTAGTCCTCTCAAAATCATTGTTCTTGTGTATCGACAATTTGATCTTTGTTGTCCAATATATGAACAAATCTAAACTATTCCTCTTATCATCCTCCTAACAATCTGTAGATGACTGAACTAGGGTCACAAATCAGCCACTAACAGTCCATTGACTAGTTTTGTATAGGTTGCTTTAGATCTCTGTCTAAAACTCTCTGGATAGTCCACCAAAATCAACTCCTCTACATGTCAATCCATTCCTCATATGGCACATTTATTCTGCATGCTCAATCTTATGCTCAGGTACCACCCTTCTTTGGATCTTCTATCTCCATACATACTGAATCTGCAAACCATCTTCCATATTTGCGGTCTATATTGAAAAAATAAACCTCGCTCTACGGGTCACAACCATTCTTATTATATGCATATTTGTCACAACCTTAAGGGCATACCTTATGAACTAAACATGCTAGGAAATTGTCCTAACTAGGGCACTATACTTATGTACTTATAATTGTTGTAGAACAAACCCTATCCACCCATAGAAAAAAGCCACAACTCTTTCCTCCATAAGAGACTCGACCTAGCTCATATGGATCCATAGATTCTAGGAATTTCTTTGATTGAATATTGACATGAACTTTAGATCTCAATGTCAACCCTCAAACTAGGGTTACCTCAGTCAATATTATGCATGTGTCTTCTTCAATTCTGGCTCTAAATTATAGTGCAAGCCCTCCTTCATTTATGTTGGTCTTTATCATAGACCTTGCGACCTACTAACCACCACAAGACAAGATCATATCAACCCTATCTTTTATTTCATGTATAAAATCCAACCAACATGATTCAATATGATCTTGTAATGTACTAAAACAAGATACTGAACCCTTCCTACAATTTTCAGAAACAAAACACGATTGCACAATCACATATAAGTAAGAGAAATAAATTATCAATTGCACAACACAAGATGTATCTGCGGAAAGCAACTGCTCAAACCCCCTCTATCTCTATTGTGTATCAAGTCAAGGAATCATGAAACAATACAATGCTTAATCTCTCATGATATTCTCTAGCACTCTGCCAATTCTCTCCTACTGATCTAGGAAAAATCGATCTAGTACATAGCCAATTCTCAACCTTCCTTTAGCCTGCCTTGAGCACGCAATTCCTAGGGAATTAGCTCCCTATTAATTAGGAAAATCAGCCTTCCTTGATTGCGCAATCCATCATGTCATCCCAATAACTTTATAATTGCACATGGGAAATTTTGCATGAATACAACTGATAGTTATGTTCCCTTTAACCTCTGTCTCAACTGGTTCTTCCTCAGAACTGGAATGCATGAAACTATTAATAGTGAATTATCAATTATATGATTGATCGATCACTCATTGTGAATTAAATCTAATTTAATTAAGTGGACCTCTCAGTAACTCATCACTCAGTTATAACTAGTTAAACTAATTTTAACTCAATTAATTGAGTTAACTAATTCACACCTACACCCCACTAATGCATCAACTGCAACTGGACCCCCAAAATATTAGAATCCCTCTACATGCCTCATCTTAGACCCTCATGATCTGGGCATATGTAGGAACACAATAAAATACATAAATAAACATAAACACAAAGATGCAATAGGAATAACACTTCATTTCCTTAATATCAAATACTGAAAAATGCTTACAGACAATGGAAAACAAACTAGCTCGGGCAATGGTAGCTTATCTCTAAGAAGAGATGTGGTAGCTACATGCCTCTGAAATGTGTTACAATCAAGCTCAGGGGCCTTTTTATTATTGAAAAATAAGAGAAAACCCTAACCCGAGGAGATGTAACACCAAGAGTTTATGGGCCCCGTTGGAGGTAGTGGGAAGCCAACTTCCCGGGGTCATAACTTGTTCATATGATCTCTGTTTGACGCACATGATACCTAATTAGAAAGATCTGTCCAAGGAATACAAATGATAACATGATTTATATGAAATCACCAAAACTTTCATGCCCAAAAAACATCATTTGGGGCCTCAAAACGGCTCTGGAAGTTCAGGACCCGAAAAACTGACAAAAATAGTAAATTTTGCTATAATTAAGGAAACTGAAAAACTAAATGAGACAATGGCAAGAGCCCAAGTGGAATAGGTGGGTGGCCACCAATGTCCACCTCAATCTCCTTAACTTGAATTTCTTGAGCTAACTCAGTCATCATGACTTAGTTAACTGACCCAAGTTGTTATGAGATGAAATTACAATTTATTTAAGGGGAAAATAAATTAGACGCCTACATTCCGCAATCCTGGTACATCAAAATTCCTCACTAGTGCGGGTTCATTTTATTTTTGTCCTTTCTGGTTGCCAATTTCATTGTTTATTGTTGCAAATTTCAACACTCCCTCTCAACAAGAAAGGAATTCAATCTATCCTAATCCGATACCTTTGGAATTCTTCATGCAACACTTCTCTAGTGTTGTTTTCACCTACAATTCCTAAAACTAAATAGCCTCTAAACAACTAAATCAATATAATGCATTTGGCATTAGATTCTTCTGACTACTGCTAGCTACTACACCTATCTACTGGACTCTCTGCGTTGCTACTACCATCTGCATCTGTGCCATTTGCACTATTGCCAACTCTGAAAGGGCTCCAGTATCTGACATCTGTCACTCTGATTTCTGTCTGCTTGACATCTGACTGCATCAATCTAATTGATCCTTCCCGCTATTGTTGTACTGTGGAATCCTCGTAGCTAGGTTCGATCCATGAGACACACCATCTCAATGGACCCTACCCAAATTTCTTATCTTGGGATTATGTCTAGACATCACCCCACCTTTCACCTGGAGGTATGGTTGCATGTGCTCCCTTTGCCCATCTAGCTTGAAATTTCTTTCTCATGGAGGTCTCTAGTTGAGTGGACGCTTCCACTTGGTCTCCTCTCTGCTTCTCCAATTTTGGCTGCTCCACAACCTTCTGAGACTACTTCTAAGGTTACATGTTGACAGGTAATTTGTACTCCCTCTCAACCGCCAAGTCTCTAACCTCTACTTTGCTCCTTCATGCCGGGTAAAACCCACAGTTTCAATTTTGTTCTTCTTATAAATTTCCTGCACTCAATTTCAAAATCTGGAAATCTCAGTTAAACATACGAAACCTCTATGTCTCAAATCTCTGATAGAGATATTGAAATAAAATCTCGTATGGCTATGAAAACCATAAAAACCCAGATCTCAAATCTTCTATGCAGAATCTTATAATTTAATCAAGGCCTATGGTTTAACACACATATTTTAACCCTTAATTCATGCTATCGAAAGAATGTTCCAAGCTTTGGATAACCAACCAAATATCAACCTTCACATTAACCCCAATTATTAATACACGCTTGGGGCCCATAGCTTTATAAACACTCCCACTCACAACATCAACCAAGCCTCCGCATAAAATTTATAATACAATGAATCTCAACCTTCAACTTACCTTTCCATCAGGCAATGGACGTTCAAAAGGCGCTATCTCGAAAACCCAATGCACTATAGCTTACGACCCTCGTTTATAACATATGTCGGGTCCCACAACATGGCTTACTTGATTAGTTACCGAATGGATCAGATGGTCCACATTTTCTCTCACTCCAAACCTTAGATGAACGCTCATCGACGGATATCGTGTTATTAACATGCACGAGGGTTAACCCTCAAAAGTTACGCGATATAAATGGTATTCCAATACCACTCTTCGCCACGTGTCAGGCAGAAAGGGATATCACGTTCAAAAAGGTGAAACAGCTTACCACCCTTAATCACACATGATACTGCCGGTTTCACTGTTCATGCTCCTGGTTCTGACTACTCTTTGACTCAAGGTTCCTCACCATTTATTTTAACATGGTTCCTCCGCGTTATAACGTAATATGCCCTCGCACATAGTTCATCACTCCTTTAAACACGCACAGGGTTAAACAATTTCTGGCATAATAGATCTCATCTATCTATTCCGAAATTGAGCACACAAGGTTTCAATTTACAACACTCTACCACAGTATTACCATTAATCCATCAGAGGCGTACAGGACACAACACACATTCAACCACCACGTTATCATGAATGTCAAATTCTATAAGGATGCACAGAGCGTAATCAAACCCCAACTCACAAAATTCTATGCAGATAATTAATCATAGAGTTCCATCACACAGGTTATACAATTTCTTATCGAAATTCGGAGCCCCTTCACTTAGCACTCAAATCAGATAAAAATCACGAAATACTGAAGCAAACCCTTTCATATTTACAAATGAATTCACTTACAAACTTCTTTTCTTGGCCAGATTTTCGGTTCGATGGCCCTCCTACTCTGTTTACGGATCTCTAGCTTTATTGCTCTATGCATGTATCCTCATAATGCCTTCGGGCTTATTCTTATACAGGATGGTAGTGAACCGATCCAGTTCCTACAATGACTCAACAACTCTTTGAATTCCCAACTTAGCCTAAATTTAGCCTAAATCCCCAAAAAAACTAAAACTGACTCTTCATACTCTTAACTAATCGACTTCTCTCGTGTCCTCCAATCATTTGGAGACAGTTACAATTTTCTCACTAAATTTAATTAAAAATCACTCAAATATTAACAATTACATAAGGAAGAAAAACATGAGACCCCCCTATGTCTATTTATATACAAAGTATTGTCTTGAGCCTAATGCCCCTACGTCAGACTCCCCAAGCTAAAATGATTCATGATCTCCTGATCATGTGCTTTCATTCTTGTCTTCCTGGATCCCACACTTTTTTTTGTGGCTGACCATCTGCTGCAACATTCTTTTTCTGTACTTCTCTAGGCTTCCATACTTTATGCTGCATCCTTCCACTTGCTGTGCCTTCGCAGTTTGCGAATATCTTCTTCTTGTTGCTGCTGTTTCTCTGTTTTCTTGCTGTTGTCTTCTTCTCAGACACTCTCACCATCAGTCTTCTTATCAATGCAATTTCTTGATCTAATATGTCTTCTGACTGCTGGTTACTGCTTCCTCTTGATTTCTGAATTTCTACTTCTGCTTCTACTGGCTGAGTTCTTATTTGCTAAACTCTTACTGTTGCTTTTACTATGGCTCTTGCTCTTAATTGCTGAGCCCTGACTTGCTGAACTTTTACTTGTTCAGTTCTTACTCCTATGCTTACTACCACCCAATCATCCATACCCTCCTATTCTTTACAACAGTAAAACTCTTCCTGATTGTCATAGATGACAATTTATTTATTCTTTGCCTTTAGCAATTCTTCAGACTGGTATTTAAATTTCCAGTTGTCATCATCATCTATTTTCTTCTTCTGGACTAAAAATCCCTTAGTCCTTCCATCAGTACTTGCAATCAACAAACAAACATCAAAATTATGAAATCTTTGTGTCTCTTTTGTTATCACTCAGATTTTCCTTGAATTTGTTGGGAAGAGGAAAGGGGTCCGAGGTAACCACAAACCAACTTTTAGGTACAGAATCTAGCCAATCTATACCCAGAGAGGGCTCTCTCTGTAAAATTTAGCTTTGTTTTTAGAAGATATCAGGCTAGTTATAAAGTCCAAGGTTTTTGTTTGAATTTGTGTGGTGGAATTCAATAGCTGAGGGTAAGATTGAGTAGTTTATTCCATTGGGCTAATGGATTCAAAAAAGGATAACTTAACTGGATTAAGTCTCTTAGCAAAATATGGTTTCACAGGGCAAGATAATCAAACAGAGAACAATTATAAATCTTAAAGTGAATGGAACGGAATCTAAATGGATGAAAGGAAATTAAGAATCTTTCAACACATTTATAAGAGGGAAAATTGAGTGATTATTAAGAAAGAGAAATTAAGTATTCTTTATTAAATAATCAAAATGCTTAAACTAGTAAAACAGGAGCATTTAAGAATTCACTATTTAAAACCAATTTAGAAGAAAACATTTAGAACAATAATGATCAAAATTAGATTACACTTAAGTAATTTCTAATTTATTCCTTTTCATTAATCATTCAGAAATGAAACACATATGATATAGTAAACAAATATAAAGACTTCAACACATGAGAGATAGATGACTTATTGATCCGTAGTCTGACACATGAATCCTGCAAAAAGTATTTCGCATCAATTCCTCATCCATATAGCCACAAAAAATTTCTCCAACAACACTTTATTCCAAATATACAATGTTACAGCAAAGTCTAAAAAATCCACCCCAAATACTTCCAAGAGTGAACTATTTATACAAATTCTAAACTAAAATATCTAGAAAAAATATCAAGATTAGTTCACAAGTCTCTCCAACTATTTTACATAAATAGAACTTAAGCAAAGGACACTCAAACTAATGCATCTATTTGGCACTATTTTTTATGGATAGGTGATGAAAAAGAGGAGAATTCAAATTTTATCCAACTCTTAGTTGATGATGAGGCATCCAAGTCACTAACTGCTTCCTTTCTTTGTGCATTCTGCTCCAACAATTCGGCAAACTTGGGGTCCAATGATATCTTTTTATTTCTATATCCGTAATAGATATGTAAAATGTGAAAGAGGTTATTGTAGATAGATATGTTGGTGAGATAAACCTCTTTCAGTTTCCTAAAATTCCTCTCCCGCTGTGCACAATAGGCTCTGCACAACGATGTGTAAAACAGAGTTTTACAGAATCTGAAAAATAACATTTAAAGATGTGCATGTATCTCTGATTCTGAAATCACTGTGTAAAAATTGAGATAGGTTTTTGTAGATAGGTCTCTTAGGAACAAAAACCGCTTTTATTTTTGTATTATGTATTTCGGATTGGCAAAAATATTCTCTGCAAAATGATGACTTAATTGGAAGTTTCTGCAAAGAGGGCTTTCCAACATTGTTTAATATTTCCAAAACCATAATAGATGTTAGAAAAGTGAGAGAGGTTTTTGTAGAAGATCCTCTTCAGAACATAAAACTCCTTCATTTTTGCAAAATTCATCTTTGATTGATCACAATAGTTTCTGAAAAACAATGACTAAAGCATGAAATTTCCGCAAAAATGTTCCTTCTTGTTGTGTTTTTCATCTTTCACCTTTTTGTTCTTTAAAATATTTCACTTTCACTTTAGATAAAATTCAATGTTGGTGAAAGTATTTTCATCTCTTTTTACCATTTTACTGCCTCTGTAATTACTTTTACTGTTTACCTTTGACTGCTCTGTAACTTCATTTTAACTTTCACTCTGACTTTTACTTGATACACTTTAACCACTGATACTATTTAACTGTTATGCTCTCTAACCTCTATTTAGCCTTTTATCCTCCTTTATCGTGACTTAATATAGTACATAATCAAAATTCATGTAAGGATAATTTTACAAAATTTCAAACATTTCTTTTCACCATTTAGCTTCCGGTATTCTGGTTCTTTGCAGCGGAAAAAAGTTCGAAGAGGATTTTCACTGAGAACAAGGTTTTTAATTTGGAAATCCCTATCTACTAGAGGAAGATAGTCTAAATCTCTATGAGGAGCATTCAGGGGTGCGACATTCAAAGCCACTGGAATTTCCATTTCTAGTTCTTGTGGGTTCATAAATGAATTCGGGGTTTTTTATGAAAAACGAGCACAATCACAGGTTCGGGAATGCAAATGTAGTTTTGGGAACTGTTTTGAACTCTGTTTCAGTTTTCTCGTGTAGAATTTAAACAAAAACCAGGTTTTTTACAGAGTTTAATGGGAATTTAGGTAAATACCTGTTTTCCAGGAAATAAACGGTGATGAAAACAGGCGTTGGTAATGATGGATGAATTATGGACACTCGAATGCAATCTTGTTCAGCAAAGTAGCGGTTGGCAAAGTTCGACAGTTGATTTTGAAAATTGTTGCATGAGACACTGAAAATGATGTGGGTATGTTTGTTTTATTCAAAAATTCAAAGGTTTGCGTGTTTTTAATGGATGAAGTCAGCAAGTACGGAGGCTTCGTCAGGGGAGGCGGTAAGCGGCTTCTATCGCACCGCTTTTGAGGGAGGGCGGTTTTCAGCGGAGGGTAAGTGATTCCATACGATGAACGACGCGTGGTGCGACACTGTTCAGAAAATCGCCTGGCCATCACACGTTATCTTTCGGACGAGGATGGCCAGCGATATTGATAATAACCGTTGATTTGGAGTTGATCAATCGAACGACGGTCAGGTTGTCAAGATGGCGGAGAGTTAACAGGGCGAGCCCAATGCAATTTATTAAAAATAATCATATCGGGGATGATTTGATTGGAGGATTTAGGTTCTTAATTAACCTGGAGGGTTAATTAATCCTTTTAAACGACGAAGTGTTAATTCAATTTATTAATTGGAAAATCACCCAATTAATTAAAGTTATATGGTTATTTTTCAACCAACAGGGTGGGATATTAAATTAATTTGGAATTTTAATTAAAATAATACGAGAAAGGGTTTATTGATATGGGGATTTAAATAATAAAATTAGAAATTAATATGAAAAAAATGAACGGAAGTGCTAAGTATAATACATTAAGGTAATGTATTTAACTTATGCTTGAATAAGAAGGGTTTTTATGAAATATTGCACAATTTTTCTAAGTAAAATAGGATTTTACTTAGGAAAAGATTTTTTAGAAGTAAATGAATGTCATAATGAATGGTTTTAAGTACTTATGTTTTTCCAATTATTGGGCTGAGGGTCCGGTCCCTCCAAAAGTCAAGGAAATGCCTTGAGCCCCTCTAATCTTTAAATACCTTAGTACTTAAGGGAAATTAGTGAAAGTCTTAGGGAAAAATGAAAGGGGAAGTTAATAATCTGACTTTGCCTTGCTTGCAATTTTTCCACTATATTGTCTGCCTTTGTACTTGTGACAAAAGTAAAAGATTTAACACATCTAAATCCATTATTCGTCACATGTAATTCTACAACATCATCTACCTACCCTACCTACTTTACCCTACCATTTTTTCTTCTTTATTAGGATGCACTTAGACTGGAAAACCCTTATCACATGTTTTCTTTTACATATGGAAATCTATCTAATTCTAACCTTATTACATCCAAGGGCTCAGATTAAACTGTTGAGCTCCTTTTATTTACTATACCTATCTACTTATCTGCCAAGATTAAACAGTTTGGTCAGATTTTATTCTCTACCTCTAAAACATTAAATTGAAAGATGAACTAGCCAAGCTTAAACTGTTTGACTGTTCATAAATTGTGGCATAAGATACAAGTTGCACACAATTTTTTTATTATACAAGAGCAAAAAGGTAGTGGAATTTAGACTTGCACACTTTCCTTGGCCTTTCTTTTGGTGGGGTTCATTTTCTTTCACTTTTTTGGGCCATTTTAATTCTTTTCACCCTTTGATTTTTATTTTAGGGTATACCCTCTTTACATTTTTTTATTTTTTATTATTTTTAAGAATATGGAAAACCTTTGCAACAAGAAAAGGTAAGACCATATTACATAGTCCATCAAGTCAATCATGATATATGACACCTATTGTTATAGGAGTCTAACACTGGCTCCACTTGGGGATGGCCTTTCCTGGTGAAAAGTCAAGAACAACAGGTCAGTTGCCCTCAGAATGATTTTGACTGAACCATGGAATCTTCTTCTACTTGTTGCTTTATTGTATGTATGACAGTAATACTTCTGAAGCTTAGGGCCTTCTCCTCGGGTTTCAACTCCAGTAAGTTACTATCCGCTTAAAACTTTGTTTCCCAATTGGAAATCTTCTGCCTTGGTCCAATCCCAAACATGCATTTGTTGTGGTTGAAAATATTGAATTGAATATAGTCCTTTTTCTGCAACCTGAAATCTGATCTGAAACTAAAACAACACACAAAAATTTTCAAACCAACTTAATGAAAAACTAGCTGGAAATTGAAAAATAAAAAAAAAAATGCTCAAAATCCTGAGCTTATTAGCACTCATCTACCTACTCAATCTACTAAAAATCTTATTGAATCAGGTAATACAAAAATGCCAATGAAGCCAATCAAGTAGCTGTAAAAATAAATGGATAACTTGATTGCTTGTGAGCAAAATTGGGAGTATATTATGATCATGTGCCTTTATAATCAATGATAAGATGTGAAATGGCAATTGCTGATATATTTGATCCTCATAGATAAAACATGTTTGCAGATTTGAGCTAAAAATATTCTCCATATAATTTGCTATAGGATCATTAAAAACATAATGTATGATTTGTGTTTCTAGGCCTTCAATGACTAGTTTCTTAGTTTTATTCTGAATATTAATCC
The DNA here is from genome assembly GCA_034641835.2 of Pinus albicaulis. Taxonomy (NCBI): domain Eukaryota; kingdom Viridiplantae; phylum Streptophyta; class Pinopsida; order Pinales; family Pinaceae; genus Pinus; species Pinus albicaulis. Next base: position 1,449,138,914 of record CM076572.1, on the reverse strand, counting down.
TTGAAACTATTTCTTCAATCTTGTGTTTGAAATAATAATCATCCTCAATATGCAAGTCAAAAGATAGTACAATTTCCTCTTGCTTAGGAGAAAGAAGATTTTCAAAAATTCTTTAGGATTTCAGAAATTGTATGACTGAATTTGAGAATGCAAAAGTTTGATTTCATTTTCATAATTTTCAGAAATTATCTTGAGAACACATATTTTCAGTTTAGGAGAATATTTTATTGATTTCAAAAGAAGAAAGAAAGCTCTTAGAAAATCATCATCAAACTGAAGTTCTAATATCTCATCCCTCAAAATAGCTAGTGATTGTTATGGGAAATTATCTTGAATTGGGAGAACATAATTATCATCATACTGATCATATTTAGGAAAATTTTCAGAAGAAGGAATGTCATCAATTATAAACAATGGATCAGCAGATTTTTCTTCCAACAATCCTAATATATCTTCATTGGATTGGTTGCATTCTGTTTGAAAATCATTGTTTTGTTCAATAGGCGTGATATCAAGCAATGTGCCTTTCTGGGAAGGTAGAATAACATGAGCATCAACTTGTTCTTCTGTCCCTTCATGGATAAAAACTTTTGTACATTCATCAACATTAGAAGAAGTAGAAACAATTTCTTCATTATGTAAATATTTTGAGGATGGTTGCATGTTTAGAAGCAAATTGATTTCTTCTTCGGTGAAGGGGGGTGGTAATCTCTGAATTCTTAGATTGAAATGACAATTGTTTTTTCCCTTATCTAAAAGTTGATCATGAGGTTGATTATTTTCTTTAACTCTATTCAAAAAATTAAATGAAACATCATTTGTTAATACAGAGGGGTTTTTTGGATCTTGATTTATCTCTTGATTTATTTCATCTTTGTTTAACTCCTCTTGATTATTATGACAATTAACTTGAGAATGAAAGTTTTGGACTTCTTCTAATAAATATTCAGGAAACCAATTTCCAAAATCTTCATCAATATTTTTAAGGTAATTTATAAGATCTTCAACTTGATCACAACAATTTTCAGCTAATGATAAAGATGGAAAATATTCTTTGTAATGCTCATAAAATACCTTATGAAAATCTTTTAGAGAAAACAAACTTGCAGGTTTGAGAGCTTCATACCATTCCCTTACTTTTCCTTCTAAGGTTACCATGAATATTTTCATGAGGCAATCTTCATGCCAATCACCCTTCAATCTTGATGAGTGTATATGAAATTTAATGAGATGCAACAAAGGATTATCAGTATTTTCATATTGAAATCTGGGCAAATTGCTACCCCAATCTACCTTTGGTAGTTTGTGTGGAAATCCAAGTATGTGATTTCTGCTCATGGGAGCATATCTTCGTTTTATTCTTGGATCATCTTGAGAATCAACCATAATGAAAAGCCACTTTATCTGTGCAACCAAGTTAGATCCTTATATAAAATACAACACATATTGAATCTTAACGAGAAAGAACATAATGTCTTGGATTAAGATCCAAGTTGAAAGCCTGATCTTTCCATATTGTTCTTCCAGGTTCATTCCTCCAGTGGAGTCTTGATTGTGAAATTGATTTGGAGTCGCCAGGTGGATGATTTTAACCTTTGTGTGTCTGATGAGTGTCCACCATTATAGATCAGATCTAAACCTGTAAAATATTTCTGAAGAAAAAGGTTAGTCTTCCCCAGCGGAGTTGCCACTATGTTATCACTCAAATTTTCCTTGAATTTGTTGGGAAGAGGAAAGGGGTCCAAGGTAACCACAAATCAACTTTTAGGTAGAGAATCTAGCCAATCTGTACCCAGAGATGGCTCTCTTTGTAAAATTAAGCTTTGTTTTTAGAAGATTTCAGGCTAGTTATAAATTCCAAGGGTTTTGTTTGAATTTGTGTGGTGGAATTCAATAGCTGAGGGAAAGATTGAGTAGTTTAGTCCATTGGGCTAATGGAGTCAAAAAAAGACAACTTAACTAGATTAAGTCTCTTATAAAAATATGGTTTCACACGGCAAGATAATCAAACAGAGAACAATTATAAATCTTAAAGTGAATGGAACGAAATCTAAATGGATGAAAGACAATTAAGAATTTTTTAACACATTTATAAGAGGGAAAATTGAGTGATTATTAACAAAGAGAAATTAACTATTCTTTATTAAATAATCAAAATGCTTAAACTAGTAAAACAGGAGCAATTAAGAATTCACTGTTTAAAACCAATTTAGAAGAAAACATTTAGAACAATAATGATTAAAATCAGATTACACTTAAGTACTTTCTGATTTATTCCTTTTCATTAATCATTCAGAAATGAAACACAGATGATATAGTAAACAAATATAAAGACTTCAACACATGAGAGATAGATGACTTATTGATCTGTAGTCTGACACATGAATCCTGCAAAAAGTCTTTCGCACCAATTCCTCATCCAGCTAGCCACAAAAAATTTCTCCAACAGCACTTTATTCCAAATATTCAATGTTACAGCAAAGTCTAAAAAATCCACCCCAAATGCTTCCAAGAGTGAACTATTTATACAAATTCTAAACTAAAATATCTTGAAAAAATATCAAGATTAGTTCACAAATCTCTCCAACTATTTTACATAAATAGAACTTAAGTAAAGGACACTCAAACTAATGCATATATTTGGCACTATTTTTTATGGATAGGTGATTACAAAGAGGATAATTTGAATTTTATCCAACTCTTAGTTGATGATGAGGCATCTAAGTCACTAACTGCTTCCTTTCTTTGTGCATTCTGCTCCAACAATTCTGCAAACTTGGGGTCCAATGATATCTTTTTATTTCTCAATCCGTAATTGATATGTAAAACTTGAAAGAATTTATTATAGATAAGTATGTTTTTGAGATAAACCTCTTTCATTTTCCTAAAATTCCTCTCCAGTGGTGCACAATAGGCTCTGCAACAATATGTGTAAAACAGAGTTTTACAGAATCTGAAAAATAGCCTTTAAATATGTGCATGTATCTTTGATTCTGAAATCACTGTGCAAACATTGAGATAGGTTTTTGTAGATAGGTCTCTTAGGAACAAAAACCGCTTTCATTTTTGTATGATGTATTTCGTATTGGCCAAAAGCTTCTCTGCAAAATGATGACTTAACTAGAATTTTCTGCAAAGAGTGCTTTCCAACATTGTTTAATATTTCCAAAACCATAATAGCTGTTAGAAAAGTGAGAAATGTTTTTGTAGATGGTCCTCTTAAGAACATAAACCTCCTTAATTTTTGCAAAATTAATCTTGTATTGATCACAATAGTTTCTGCAAAACAATGACTAAAGCATGAAATTTCCGCAAAAATGTTCCTTCTTGTTGTGTTTTTCATCTTTTCACCTTTTTGTTCTTTTAACTGTTTTACTTTCACTTTAGATAAACTTCAATGTTGTTGAAAGTATTTTCATCTATTTTTACCATTTTACTGCCTCTGTAATTACTTTTACTGTTTACCTTTGACTGCTCTGTAACTTCATTTTAACTTTCACTCTGACTTTTACTTGATACACTTGAACCACTGATACTCTTTAACTGTTATGCTCTCTAACCTCTGTTTATCCTTTTATCCTCCTTTATCATGACTTACTATAGTACATAATCAAAAATTCATGCAAGGATAATTTTACAAAATTTCAAACATTTCTTTCCACCATTTAGCTTCTGGTATTCTGGTTCTTTGCAGCGGCAAAAAGTTTGAAGAGGATTTTCACTGAGAACAAGGTTTTTAATTTCGAAATCCCTATCTACTAGAGGCAGATAGTCTAAATCTCTGTGAGGAGCATTCAGGGGTGCGAAATTCAAAGCCACGAGAATTTCCATTTCTGGTTCTTGTGGGTTTAGAAATGAATTTGGGGTTTTTTATGAAAAACTAGCACAATCACATGTTCGAGAATGCAAATGTAGTTTTGGGAACTATTCTCAACTCTGTTTCAGTTTTCTCGTGTAGAATTTAAACCAAAATCAGGTTTTTTATAGATTTTAATGGGAATTTAGGTAAATACCTGTTTTCCATGAAATAAACGGTGATGAAAACAGGCGCTGGTAATGATGGATGAATTCTGGACACTTGAATGCAATCTTGTTCAGCAAAGTAGCGGTTGGCAAAGTTTGACAGTTGATTTTGAAAATCGTTGCATGAGACAGTGAAAATGACGCGGGTATGTTTGTTTTATTCAAAAAATCAAAGGTTGGTAGGTTTTTAATGGATGAAATCAGCAAGTATGGAGGCTTCGTCAGGGGAGGTGGTAAGCGGTTTCTATCGCACCGCTTTTGAGGGAGGGCGGTTTTTAGCGGAGGGCAAGCGATTCCATACGATGAACGATGCGTGGCGCGACACTGTTCAGAAAACTACCTGGCCATCACGCGTTATCGTTCGGGCGAGGATGGCCAATGATATTGATAATAACCATTGATTTGGAGTTGATCAATCGAACGACAGTCGGGTTGTCAAGATGGCAGAGAGTTAACAAGGCGGGCCCAATGCAATTTATTAAAAATAATCATATTGGGGATGATTTGATTGGAGGATTTAGGTTCTTAATTAAACTGGAGGTTTAATTAATCCTTTTAAATGACGGAGTGTTAATTCAATTTATTAATTGGAAAATCACCCAATTAATTAAAGTTATATGGTTATTTTTCAACCAACGGGGCGGGATATTAAATTAATTTGGAATTTTAATTAAAATAACACGGGAAAGGGTTTATTTATATGGGGATTTAAATAATAAAATTAGAAATTAATACGAAAAAAATGAATGGAAGTGCTAAGTATAAGACATTAAGGTAATGTATTTAACTTATGCTTGAATAAGAAGGGTTTTTATGAAATATTGCATAATTTTTCTAAGTAAAATAGGATTTTACTTAGGAAAAGATTTTTTAGAAGTAAATGAATGTCATAATGAATGGTTTTAAGTACTTAGGTTTTTCCAATTATTGGGCCGAGGGTCCAGTCCCTCCAAAAGTCAAGGAAATGCCTTGAGCCCCTCTAATCTTTAAATACCTTAGTACTTAGGGGAAATTAGTGAAATGTTTAGGGAAAAATGAAAGGGGAAGTTAATAATCCGACTTTGCCTTGCTTGCAATTTTTCCAGTGTATTGTCTGCCTTTGTACTTGTGATAAAAGTAAAAGATTTTACACATCTAAAGCCATTATTCATCACATGTAATTCTATAACATCATCTACCTACCCTACCATTTGTTCTTCTTTATTAGGGTGCACTTAGACTGGAAAACCCTTATCACACTTTTTATTTTACATATGGAAATCTATCTAATTCTAACCTTATTACATCCAAGGGCTTAGATTATACTATTGAGCTCCTTTTATTTACTCTACCTATCTACTTATCTGCCAAGATTAAACAGTTTGGTCATATTTTATTCTCTACCTCTAAAACATTAAATTGAAAGATGAACTAGCCAAGCTTAAACTGTTTGACTGTTCATAAATTGTGGCATAAGATACAAGTTGCACACAATTTTTTTATTATACAAGAGAAAAAAGGTAGTGGCATTTAGACTTGCACACTTTCCTTAGCCTTTCTTTTGGTGGGGTTCATTTTCTTTCACTTTTTTGGGCCATTTTTATTCTTTTCACCCTTTGATTTTTCTTTTAGGGTATACCCTCTTTACATTTTTTAATTTATTTTTTATTTTTTAAGAATATGGAAAACCTTTGCAACAAGAAAAGGTATGAACATATTACATAGTCCATCAAGTCAATCATGATATATGACACCTATTGGTATAGGATTCTAACATCTTCCTCCTCTTCTGACAACAGTTCAAATTGTTGCTCCAACATTTCCTCCAGCAACACTCCAAGCTGTTGTTCTGCTATTTCACTCTCTTTTCCAAATGTTTTCAGCAAACATTTCAGCCATCTCTTTTGCTCTTGTTTCACATCCTTAGCATGCTGCAATTCAGTTTCAGCGTCTTTTCCTTCTTCTTGGGAAATCTTCAGTAATTTCCTCTCATCTCCTTGATTGATTCTAGAAATCAAATCAAGTGCCTCAAGTGCTGCAGTTTCATCCTCTATCAGAGTAAAACTCTGATTTTCTACTGCTATAGCAGCCCCAAAAGTCTGCCTTACAGTCTCCTCTTAGCTATTCAGACAAGCCAACTCTTCCTTGTCATCTGCAGAAATAACAAGTTCCTTTACAAGAGACATGAATGTCTCACCTTCCTTCAGCTGCTCATCTTCATTCGAGATAGTTTCAAGTGATGGATTGTCTTCTGTAGTCCCTTTCAACACAACCAATTTGTCAATTTTAAAATCACAAGACCCAATGGTCTCAATTGATGAACCAGTCACCAATTCTTCCCTCTACAATTCTAAGCCTCTTCCAAGACTTATAAATTCTTCATTGTCTTCATTCTTTTGTGTCTTCACATTCTTTAATCCTCAATTTTGAAATTGAGGTTCTCTCTCTTGCATTGAATCATGCTGATTCAACATAATCTCCAGCAACTTAAATTCCTTATTCCATGGATTAAACATATCCACAGAATATTTTTCCTTCTCCATTAAATTCTCTCCAGCATCAACAGAATCTGCACTCATAAAACAATTGTTAGAACAAAAACCATAAGGCCTCAGTGCCTTTCCTTCCTCTGCCAGCATTTTAGTATGTTGTCCTAAAATTATTTCCTTCTCTATCAGCACATCAATATGTTGATTCCAATCCTTCAAACAATTCTCGAGACTGTCAGTTAGTCTCTCCTCTGCATCATCCTCTTCAAGGATGTCTCCTTGCTCTAGTTCATAAAAATGAACTTGCTCATCCTCAGTCATCTCTGCCTTTACAATCTGAACACCTTTTCTCTGTGGTTCTGTCCTCTGCTCCAGAATTCTTAACTCATGCCATGAATCTGTCATCTCATCTGAGAAAACATCCATACTGTCTTCACTATCTTCCTTTCTATCACAAGTCAAGTTTCCTGGTGTCACTATTTCCTCATCCTTCATCAGAATAGAATTATGATCTGCCATTTCTGCAATAACTTCAGTTATTTGTCCATCATCTTTCATTTGGCCATTTAATAAAAAAACAATTTTTCATTATCAGCATTAACAAAAAAGTTATCATCATCAAACACAACTTCATTGAAATAATCTCTTTCATAAAACAAGGAATTTATGAATTCCTTCTGCTGCAATAATTCAATCTGATCTTCATCAGAAATATATTCATCATACTTTACTTAGAAACATTCAGCTTCATTGAATACAGTTTCATCATATGAATTGTCTTCTTCAATACCTACATTCACACACAACTTGTCAGTTGTAAGAACATAAGACTCCATGGTCTCATTCAATGATTTGATCATCAAGTCCTTCTGTTGTTCCAAGTCTTCAATACATTTTGGAAATTCTTCAATGGTCCTCTATTCAGTCTCCTTGAGTTGTCCATGTGACTGATCAATCTCCAGTTGCTGGCCATCCTCATAATTCAAGGCTCCCCTGCTTCCAATATGTTGGAAATAAAAACCTTTCCCCAACTATGTATGGACATCTTTAAAACATCTGGCTGTTCCATTTTCCACTTCAGTGACAACATCAGCAGCTCATTCTTTCTCACATGTTCTTCCTGCAAACATACAAAATTTGTCAGATGTAAGGCCCTTTGACCCCTTGGTATCACTTGAAGCTTTAGTCTTCAAGTCCTTCTCCAAATACTCAATCATTCTGAGGATTTCCTCCTTCAGCTGAGCATTCACCATTTTATCTTTCTTCATCTGTGGCCTCTGCCACTTTAATTTCTTCTTCATGAGCCAACCAACTCTCCGGTTTTCCTCTATCATCAGTTCCAATTTTTTGACCTGTTCCATGATCTTAGCTACCTCTTTCCAATATTCTTCATCAGTGAGTTTCTTCCTCATGCCATTTTATTTGGCATATTCCCTCACTCTTCTGTTGTGGCCTCTCCCAGAACCTCTACAACCTCTCCTATGGCTATCAGTAGAAATTTTCTCCTTCATGAGTTCTTCACTCACAAGCTACACTAAGCCTTTGCAACAACAAGCTCTCTTGATGCAACTTACCTCACCAATCCTTTCCTTCGGATCTGGGCTTTTGGCAAGTACGGGTCCCCTATCTGCTAGAACCTTCTAAGCACTCTCTTCTGCTCTCTCTAGGCTTCACTCTGCAACTTCTCAAGAACACATCTGTTCTTCTTCCATCCAACCTCTGTTGGGAATTTTCCAGGTTCTGCTACACGTCTTCTTCACTTTAGAATCCTCTACTAGATTATTTCATCACTGCTCTCAAAGCTGTGATCTGCCTTTCTGAGAATCACCTCAATTGTCTGCAATATGCATTATGCAAACAATATCTTCAAACCAGAGTCAAACACTTCTCATCAACTCACCTTCAGAGTTTGTTCAACACTAATTTCAATTGCTTCTGCAAATTTCTCCCAATGCTCTGATGCACTGCACGTTATCCTGTCAGATTTAGATCTGATCAATTTTCATCATCATCACACCTCTGTTCAAAAATTTCAAAACATAACTGGGCAATCTTCAAAATTCTTTGCCTCAACTTCAGATTCTGTAAATCTGAATTTTCAAGCTTCACTGTATTCTTATTCAAATATGCAATTCCTGTCAAACAAATTTAAAACTTCAACTTTTCTTCACTGCCTCAATACATATGCAATTTAAAAATTTAATTTTCAAGAGCTTATCCTGCTCTGATACCACTTGATGCCGGGTAAAAGCCACAGTTTCAATTTTGTTCTTCTTATAAAATGCCTGCACTCAATTTCAAAATCTGGCAATCTCAGTTAAACATACGGAACCTTTATGTCTCAAATCTCTGATAGATATATTGAAATTAAATCTCGTATGGCTATGAAAACCATAAAAACCCAGATCTCAAATCTTCTATGAAGAATATTATACTTTAATCAAGGCCTATGGTTTAACACACATATTTTAACCCTTAATTTGTGCTATCGGAAGAATGTTCCAAGCTTTGGATAACCACCCAAATATCAACCTTAACATTAACCCCAATTATTAATACACGCTTGGGGCCCACATCTTTATAAACACTCCTGCTCACAACATCAACCAAGCCTCCACATAAAATTTATAATATAGTGAATCTCAACCTTCAACTTACCTTTCCATCCAACGATGGACGTTCAAAAGGTGCTATCTCAAAAACCCAATGCACTATATCTTACGACCCTCGTTTATAACATATGTCGGGTCCCACAACATGGCTTGCTTGATTAGTTACCGAATGGATTGGATGGTCCACATTTTCTCACGCTCCAAACCTCAGATGAACACTCGTCGACGGATATCATGTTATTAACATGCACGAGGGTTTACCCTCAAAAGGTACGTGATATAACTGGTACTCCAATACCACTCTTTGCCACGTGTCAAGCAGAAAGGGATATCGCGTTCAAAAAGGTGAAACAACTTACCACCCTTAATTGCACCCGATACTACCAGTTTCTAACACTCCGGTTTCACTGTTCACGCTCCTGGTTCTAACTACTCTTTTACTCAAGGTTCCTCACCATTTATTTTAACATGGTTCCTCCGCGTTATAACGTAATATGCCCTCGCACATAGTTCATCAATCCTTTAAACACGCACAGGGTTAAACAATTTTTGGCATAATAAATCTCATCTATCTATTCCGAAATTGAGCACACAAGGTTTCAATTTACAACACTCTACCACAGTATTACCATTAATCCATCAGAGGCGTACAGGACACCACACACATTCAACCACCATGTTATCATGAATGTCGAATTCTATAAGGATTCACAGAGCACAATCAAACCCCAACTCACAAAATTCTATGCACACAGTTAATCATAGAGTTCCATCACACAGGTTATATGATTTCTTATCAAAATTTAGAGCCCCTTCACTTAGCATTCAAATCAGATAAAACTCACGAAATACTAAAGAAAACCCTTTCATATTTACAAATGAATTCACTTACAAACTGCTTGTCTTGGCCATATTTTCGGTTCGATGGCCCTCCTACTCTGTCTCTACGGATCTCTAGCTTTCCTGCTCTATGAAAGTCTCCTCCTAATGCCTTCGGGCTTATTCTTATATAGGATGGTAGTGAACCAATCTAGTTCCTACGATGACTCAACAACTCTTCGAATTCCCAACTTAGCCTAAATTTAGCCTAACTCCCTAAACAAACTGAAACTGACTCTTCATACTCTTAACTAATCGACTTCTCTCCTGTCCTCCAATCATTTGGAGATAGTTACAATTTTCTCAGTAAATTTAATTAAAAATCACTCAAATATTAACAATTACATAAGGAAGCAAAACATGAGACCCCCCTATGTCTATTTATATACAAAGTATTGTCTTGAGCCTAATGCCCCTGCATCACTCCTCGAAGCTTTGCATGCATATGGTACCTCAAGTGCATATAGGTTCTTGATTCGTGCACATTGTAATTGTCCCACTGTTACAAAAGTTTCTAAAAAGTAGTTGATATTAAATCGACGATATCTCCCTCATCCGATCTCCGAATTGATTTTCGATTTGGGTAGTTTTTCACAAGGAGTCCAAAAAGGCTTTTTATTTTGAAACTTTTACACCAAAATCTTCAGATATTCTTTGCAAACTCGTCGCCCAAAAAATTCTTGCTCTAATACCATGTAGAAAATCTAACCAACAAGATTTAATCTAATCTTGTAATGTACTAAAACAAGATATTGAATCCTTCCTACAATTTTCGGAAACACAACATGACAATCGCACAATCATATATAAGTAAGAGAAATAAATTATCAATCACACAACACAAGATGTTTCTGGGGAAAGAAACTACTCAAAACTGCTCTATCTCTATTGTGTATTAAGTAAAGGAATCATGAAACAATACGATGCTTAATCTCTCATGAGATTCTCTAGCACTTTTCCAATTGTCTCCCGCTGATCTAGGCAAACTTGGTATAGTACTTAACCAATTCTTAGCCTACCTGCTCATGCAATTCCTAGAGAATTAGCTTCCTATCAATTAGGAAAATCAATCTTCCTTGACTGCACAATTCATCATGGCATCCCAATGATTTTATAATTGCACATGGGAAATTTTGTATAAATACAACTGATAGTTATGTTCCCTTTAACCTCTGCCTCAACTAGGTCTTCCTCATTACTGGCATGCATGCAGCTACTGATAGTGAATTATCAGTTATCTGATTGATCACTCATTGTGAATTAAATCTAATTTAATTCACTAACTGACCTCTCACTATCTCATCACTTAGTTATAAATATTTAAACTGATTTTAACTCATTAAATTGAGTTAACTAATTCACACCTACACCCCATGCATCAACTGCAAATGGAACCAAAAAATATTAGATTAATCCCTCTACATGCCTCATCTTAGACCCTCAACTCAAATTTCTTGAGCTAACTCAATCATCATGACTTAGTTAAATGAAACAAGTTGTTATGAGATGAAATTACAATTTATTGTCCAATTTATTTAAGGGAAAAATAAATTAGACACCCCACATTCCTCACTTCTGGTGCATCAAAATTCGTCACCAATGTGGGTGCATATTTTTTTTTGTCCTTTCTGGTTTCCAATTTCAATGTTTCCTGTTGCAAATTTTAACATTTCAAAATTTGATGCGGCCTTCACACAAAGGCACCATTGAAATCACCTGCCCAAATTCTCATGAGAAACCTCTCTTATGCTCGATATGCCATAAGAGAACCAACAATGTTCCACCCTACTTCCTATATCAAACCGACCATTAAGGTATGCAACATTCTTGTGAACCCTCACATGATGATCTTGCTCTTGGAGGATGATCATAGCCTCCCTTTAGCAACCCTTACGCGACCCTCTTACTTGACCTACTTTAGGACTACATCTCTATTCACCCCCTTGATCAAATGAGCTCCTTCTCACTTGATGTTCTTTCCTTCATCCTAAGGCTATCTCCTTAAATAGTTTTTCCTAGACCTCTTAGGAACCCTCTAGAAATTACGGGTTTTATCCACTTAGACCTTAGGAAATATTAATTTTCCTTTTTAATTTTAATTTAGATTTTAAACCCCATCTTGGGTCCAAAATCTTTTTTCTTGGGTTCTTTTCCCACAAATCCTTTTGTGACCAAACTCACACAAACCCATCTCACTAGGCTTGTGGAGTACCTCCCAAGCTACACAATTCAACAACATAATCTAGTTGTAGTAATTATGACTTGGTCAAGCTCTTGTGGTCAAGTGAGGGCTTGGTTGGGTTCCCAAGTTGAAAATTAAGTAAGGATAGTTGTGAGGGCATGATATCATATAGGGAGGGTCAGGGAATTCACATTAGGAATGAAAAGGCATGCTAACACATGTCAAACAATATCAATTCATGTTGAAGAGTGTTAGGGAGTGTTGGGGCATATCAAGGGATAACTAGGTCAAATGTATGGAAAGGAGCGAATAAGAGTGTGTGCCAAGGAGTGTCAGCGAATTCAAGTGTGCTAAGGATGAAGTGTGTTAAGAGAAGTTCAGAATAGGATTTATAGGAGGCAAGCCTACAGTTGTTATATGGGGCTCAACATAGCAGTTTTAGATAAAGGGAGATCACTTAGTGCTAGGCACAACATTGTTTTGACTTTAGATATTTTTTTATATGAGATGTGGCACACTTTGGCTACATGCTCATGTTTTAATATTTTCTATATAATTGCATATTGAACATTTTTGTGTATAACTTTTGGGGCACTCGACTTGTGTTGGCTTATATCTTGTGTGCCTTGTGTATCTTGTGGTTCTTGCAAACTATCCGTTAATGTTCTACTGTTTATATGAAATGAAAATACATGTGAAATATTTCGTATGTAAGCTATGTTTCTTAGTTGTTTTATGGCCATGGCTAGATCATGTGATCCTTGTCTTGGTAACTAATTAAGTGGGACAATTTGAGCTTGGACATGAGTGGCATGAGATGAGTTATAGGTAGTTCTTAGGTGAACAAGGCACAATATACTTGTAGTAGGTGAAATTGGTCAAGTTTTTGTGGTTTAAGCAAGCCAATATTGTCACATGAACTTCAGTAGCCAAGGAATTGATTAGGTTCCCAAGTCATGAAAAACTGTAAAGGCTAGTTGTGAGGACATGAGTGCCAAGGTATGCTAGGGAATGCTAAGATGTGTCAGATAGTGTGAAGGCATGTCAAACATGATAATATGTGCCAAGTAATAAGGCATGCCAAGATGTGCAAGGGTGTGTCAATGCGTGTGAGGGACTATCAAGGCAACAAAAGGGAGAAACAAGTTAAATTAAAAGTAAATGAACACATAAGAGGGTTAATAAGTCATCAATTTAACTTTTCCAAGAGGGGCATGCTAGGCACACCAACACTAGGCACAAATAGGTGCCAAGTGAAAAGTCAAAGTGCATTCTAAGTGAAAATTCTTCCTTTGTTGCTTCCATATACTTTCCAATAGTTGATCTCAAATAAATTTAATATTAAACCATGCCAAATCATACCAAGGCATGTCAACATATTCCATACATGCATGCTATGAAGTGGAAGGTCATGTTGAAGAGTGTTAAGGTGTGCTAGAGAGTGCTAATGCATGTTGAGGAGTGTTAAGGAGTACTAGGAAAAAACATTAAGGGAGCACTAGGTCAAAATTAATGGAAGTTAATGAATATGAGGAACGTGTACTAGGGACTAGTGTTAATGAGTGCTAGTTGTCATGCCAAGGATGGAGTGACAAGGTATGATAAGGATTGGTAAGGCATGCTAGGGAATATCAAGGCAGGTTAAGAAGTCTCAAAGTGTGCTTGGGAGTTCCACAATGTGCTAATTATATGTTCCAAATAATGACAAGATATGCCAATACATACCATGTGCTAAGGATGTGCAAGGTGTCAGAGTATGTTAATATGTGTTAAGAAGTTTCAAGGAAACAAAAGGAAGAACCAATAAGGGGGTTAATAAGTCGAGACTTTATCTTTTTCAAAAGGGGCATGCTAGCCACACTAATAATAGGTCCCAATACATGCCAAGTGGCATTGTGTGCCAAGTGCTAATGTATGCATTCAACCAAGGTTTTCCAGGGCATGCTAGGGACTACATGCATGCCAACACATGCTAGGAGAGTTCTATGTTGTGCTAGCACATGCCACCATGTACTTGGGCGTCAGTGTCATGACAAGATTTTCTAGGTACAAATATATTCCAAGAAATGCAAGGTGCTAAGAGATGTTAGTGTGTGCCAAAGCATTAACTTAAGGTGTGCCCAGATTGTTGAGGAGTGTTAGGTCTTTCTCATTAATAGAATTGACATAGCTTGATTATGTATTAAATAATATATTTCCTACACACAATAGTGGGACTTTATCTAAAGGGAATTTTTTAGATAATAAACTTAATAGATATGAATCATTTGTTGAATCATAGGAAAATGCTATTCAACTAGTCATTACTTGAGGGAAATGATACACACTAATTACTTCATAAAAAACTGACTGAATCTAACCACTATGGCCTTGGACATATTATAAAAAAGACTCCACAATAATTGTATTAATCCGTTATCTTTTGACAAAAAGTATATTAACATGCACATAACGTCATCAAAAACTGATTGGAATGATCAATGATGACGAACATTTTTTGACTGTCACCAAAAGTAGCAAAAAGATCATCGGTGAGGGTCATTAAAAGTTCGTCACTGGAAGTGTCACAAAAGAGAAAATTAGTGATGGGCCTTTAACGACCCTCACCAAAAGTGTCATTGAACATGGCTTTGGTGGTGGACCTTAAAGGATCGTCAATATATACACTTACAACGATGCTTTTTTAAGGACCATCACCATATGTGACATTGGTGACGGACCTTAAAGGTCCATCACAAGCATGACCCTCACCAATGTCCTTTTCTCTTGTAGTGTGTGGATGCTACTAGGTTACAGGTGGATTAGTAGGAACATGCCATGTGGCGCAATTATAGGGTACCACGTGGCACCTCAAGGGAAAGCTAATAAGATTCGATGGTTAAAAATCATTTCGATGGACAGTTGGGTTGAAGCTATCAAGTTTTGAAACCAAACCTAGGAGAACGTTGGGGAGGCCTACCGTTGGAGCGGTGGTAGGTTTTTAAATATAAATTGAAATAATTTATATTTAACTTATTTGTTGTAATTAGAGGCAAAAGGGGAGAATGGAGTGGGTTTTACCTCACAACCTGCCTAGGTTGTTAATGAATTACCACAATGAGCAACCAAAAATTATAACAGACTGATAACATGCTATAAAATACATGCCAATTCACGATTGTGGTATTGGTTTGGTTCGGAAACTGTTGAGTTACATGGATATGAAACCAATAGTTCATGATATGGTGTAATATATATTGTTACAATGAGACTAATAGTAGGATAGAGCATTTATTTTGGTTATAACAAATGGTTATATTCAAAAAAATGTCATACATGTGATATGGGATAAGACTGACAACATGTAGGCTTGAACCTGGGTATGTTGGCCCACCTTGAGGAACTTCATCATCAATTGGTTGTTGTTCCTATTTTTTTCTCTTCTTAGTCTTCTACATTTTTTTTAAAAATTGTAGCTTCATTAAGTCATTTATGCTTCATTTAAGTTAATTTTTGGTTTAAGTTTAATCATTCAGACTTGAACATTTTTACGAACCAAGTCAATTTTAAAGATCCAAATCACCAATGCAACATCAACAAATAAAAACATAGATATTTTTGTGGAATATAGCTTAGGATTGACACGTGATGGGGTCATTGACTTGCAATATTGTCCCACTTATAATTATATTTCCAACATCTTCATAAATACTTTCACTTAGAAAAAGTTTCACTTGCCACCTTGGGGTGAAAGACACAATTCTATAACATTTGTATTTCTTTTTCACTATTGTGTTTTGAGAAGTAGCTTTTTTCCCATGTGGTTTTCTCTCTTTCCTCTTGTTTCAACTATTTTATGTCACTTTGATGCATTGTAAAATCGGTACCTTACACAGCTGATTTCCGAGACCCATTCATTGTGTTCTCCCTAGTAGTGCTTCATGGGAGATACTAAAAATGTAGCATGCACTTAGATTTACTTTAGTTAGACTAGTAGAGTGGAGATGATCAGAATCCAGATTGGGGGAAATTTTTTTCCAAAAATTCAAAGTGCTTAGAATTGCATCAAACTAGAGTGACCAGATGCGGCCCGTCACCAGGATTCCGATGCAATTCATTTCACTCAAAACCTACTCTGGAAGAAGAAGTTATAGCATGTTGACCACCGTTCAGAACAAGTGAAATTAAAAAAAAAAGCTCAAAGGAGTCAATAGAGGTCAACCATGGTCAAAGGCCCTCCGAGCCAATGAAACTATGACACTTGTCCTTCTGTGACTGGTTTTGAAGCTAGGTGATGTGTCACGTTTCTAGTGGTTCGTATTCCAAGTGATGTGGTGTGTTGTTATTGGGTGAAAGGTCAAATTGAATTTCATATGTCAAGTTCCGAAATATGTTCTAAGGTCCAAATTTTATCATTTTCCAAAGTCCGAGTTTATGCGGTGGAATATTAATTTTTAACCAAGGTTCAAAGGTGGACAGATGAATTTATTCCAAAGTTTGCATATAAGCCAAAGTCTATGGCATTTATTCTTAACCTAAGTCCGAACTATATGGTGAGGTTGGCACATGTTTATATACCCCAAGGTAGAATTTTATTAAATTTTTATATGAGGCTGGGTGGAGGTCAAGCTTGAACCCACGACCTCCCCTACACAAGTCGCATAGCATACCATTAGACCACACAACAAGTTCATATTATATAAGGGGTGCACTTTGTATTTATGGTTCGAATTATTTTAGGCGGAGGCGTCTGGGGCCAGCCCTGTGGGACTAGCCCCAACACAAAGGACCGTGGCCCATAATCATGGCAAAAGGCCAAAACTAATGCGCATATTAGACTTTACACATGTTTAATTAGCCACTAAATAATGTTAATGTGCTAATCCGATTCTTAACGCGGATTTTTGTAAAACGCGCTTAATTAGCACTAAGTACCAGTTAACTGCAATTAAATTTAATTAATCGCGCTTATTTCGGTAGATTAAATTGGTGGAGGTTTGGAGGTTCTGCCAATTTCGGTGCCACCTCCACATTTGGCGGACTTATCTAGAGTCTTCTCCAGATTTGGAGGAGATTTCGTAGGAAAATTAAATGAGCCATATATTGAGAAATTTTTGACCAATTTTGGCTCAAGAAGAATCATTCCTAGCAGATTGGCATGCTCTGAATCCATTGGTATAGGTTGCAGAGGCACATGAGAAATTCTAATTTTTTTTTTTTTTTTTTTTTAAGAAAAGAGAAGCCTAGGGCCACGAGGAGGGAAGTTCATGCCTAGATCAGATGAAGACCAAATTAGGAGAACGAAAAGTCATTCCTAGTAGATTGGCATGCTCTGAATCCATTGGTATAGGTTACAGAGGCAGAGGAGCAATTCCCAAGGTGTTTTTGTCACTCTGAAGAAATGAGAAGCTCAGGGCCACCAGGAGCCTAGATCAGTTGAAGACCAAATTAGGAGAAAGAAGATTCATTCTTAGATGATTTTGATGCCATGAACATAATGGAACAAGTTGTATTGGCATTGGAGCATTTCTGAAAGTGTTTTTACCACTTTGAATATTAAAGAAGCCAAGGGCCACCAAGAGAGGAAGTCAAGCCTAGATGAGCTGGAAACCATATTCAGAGATTGAATAGTCAATTTGGGGTTTTTGGGTCTTATAAAGCCAATGGAGAAGGTTGAAAAGCCATTGGAGCACTGTAGGTGCATGTAACTATAAATTTTACCATTAATCTCAAGAGGACCTAGCCAGTTGAAGCAGGTCCATGGAGATGTAGCCCAGGAGCGGTGAACTACGTTATGAGCTATTGTATTATGTGTATGATGTGTGTTATTTCTCTGCATATTATTTGTTTTACATGAGTTTTTAAAAGCTAATTAACTCATAAACTCCTCATCAAGACACTTCAAACATGACACATAAACCCCTTCACAATCGGCTAACTTGAGACGATTCTAAACACATTTTTATTTAAATGATGAGGGAGCTTTCCCATATTCAGATCAGGAGACATGCATGTTAACCTAGCTATTATCACCAAGAGGTAAATCCACAATTGCATGCATGAGTTTTACTAATCCCCACTTGCATGAGACAATACTGCATGACTAGTTAACTCCATCCATTTTATAAAGTACAATTTCACATAAATAAGTGGGCAATTTCTTTGGACCAAAACTGCTGTGGTTAATTATCACTCTTAAAATCAAAATTAACCATCAACAATTTCACTTGCATTTAAGCTCTGTTTATAGTCTTCATTGTCATTACATTGAAATCTTTTGGAATTCAAAATATTTGAATCTATGGATTTCATGATAAAAAACAACATTCTATTGCACATGTTTAACAGATAATGGAAATTTGAAATTAATTAATTTTTCTTAGATCCACTATTTTAAGATATTGAATTTCTACCTATATCACAACATAAAATACAACTCAAGTATACATTTAATCAAAGTAGTGCTATGAACTATATCCTTTAGAATAAATTTAGTGTCACTTGTCAGTTACAAGTTGAATTTAGAAAATAGAAACAAGATTAATTTAGCTATAATTTTACTATTTTTTTCAATTTTATTTGAAAATAGAAACACGTTTAGTTTAGTTACAAGTTTACTATTGTTTAGTATGTTTTTTTCAATTTTATAAACATTTTTTATAATTTTAAATTTGATTTATATACATTTTCTAATTTTTTGTATTTAAATTTAATTTATGTAATTTCTAGTTTAATTCCTATATATTATTTTTTTTTTTAAATAACGAAAAAAATTTAATTAAAAACCAAAACAGTAAACCTAATAAAACACATTGCAATAAAATGAGTGATAAAAATAAACAACGTAAATATATACAAGATAATCTCTCATTTCTTAGACGGAAAATTTGACTCATCTTGATTCTCAGTTTATTCATCAACTTCCTATTCAAAAAATTTGCATTTACATTTCATATACAAATCCAAAAACTTTTTCTACCATGCTCCTCTTAAACTCAAAATATCCTAAATATCTCTTCCACAGTAATATGAAGATGAAGGTGAATGACCAACCATTGTTTCTCCACTATTGAAGTCTACACTATAGCTCTCTTTCGCTCTAGACTCTGGACATAAGAAAAATTTCGCAAACCTAATTTTTTAATTTTATCAGCTGAATTTAAACTTGCCATCCAAACCCTAGTAATCAAATATATGATAAAATATGTGAAATTGTGCAGTTAGTTCATGTTATTATAACTTGAACTTTTTAATAGAGTGAGATGATAATTTGTTAGAGTAATTTGGGTCATTCTCAATATCAAAGCTACCACCATAACACTAAGAGTATATCCAATTATACATAATACATATACAAAAAAAATTATGTCATAACTATAGTCAAAACTCCACAATACAAACTATCTAAATTTTATTAAATAAAATATTAAGCTTAAGCATCACGGATAAGTCTTAGGCATTGCATCTAAATTCAATGGAGTAATAGGATTAACAACTACTTATATTCCCCACAAATGCGGGTGCTCGCTAGCTGGTGGATTTGGGTTTTGTGCGGGGTTGGCACGTGGCTTTACCACATGGCCACCCCTGCTCTCACATCGACTACATTTAAGTCGCTCACCCGCTCTCATCCTCCTAATTTAACTCACCTCACCCGCCAAGAACTGTTCACCCTCCTCCATAAGATGGTGTCCGATGGCTTCATCCCTGTTCTGCATCCTTTGCACAGTCTTTGCCCTCCTGTTGCAACAGAGCCATGCTCTCGCACCGTCACAAGGAGGCGCTATGCGATTGTTTTCTACTTAGAGCTTGAACCTGGTGTGCACTTCTCTCATAGTCCTCTGTGCTCTTTGCGCTTGAATTGGTTTGCTATGGATTCTCCTGCCCGCTCTTCAACGCCCCTGTCTCCCACTTCTGTGACGCTGCTCACTGATTTATGCCACCCTTCTTCTGCACTTCCTGACCCTTCACTTATGCCTCGCCTTTGACAACATATGCGCTGCAGGAGAGGAAGTAGTCGGGGCATAGCCAGGCGTCAAGTTTCCTCATCTCCATCCAGCTCCTCCTCTCCATCATCTGAATACTTCACTGGGAATTATCCTGCAACCCGAAGTGGTCGTGGCCGTGGGCTTCATGGCACTCCTTTGTCTGAAAGGGGCTTTGCTTTCTCCCCCGACACCTGTGCTACCTTTGCTAATCCCCTGGCTCCGGTGAAAACTGCCCATTTCCGCTTTCAGAGCTCCTTGAACTGCCCCTGTATCATAGCCATTATAACTGTGGAATTCAAAGAAGAGCCCTCTAGCTCTACTGTTCTTCCCCTCTTTAATCAGATGAACCAAGGCGACTCTCTGTGTGCCGGCATGAAGTGGATGGCTCCTTGCAGCGAAGGTGAGGATGTTGCGGCTGACAAACATGGAAGCTTCAATACCAACGATGATAATCAGACGGTGGAGGAAAATATGAACGCCTACAGGTCCCCAGTTGTTGAAGAATCTCCTCCCTCTCCTCATGTTCCTTAGAATGCTCAGCAGTCGCAGGTTTTTGGGTTTTTGTTTTCCTAATGTTTGGATTACTCCTGAGTATAATGAACTGTTGATAATTTTGTTAATTTTGTTATATGAAACTGCTGAAGAGTTGGTTTCCCCTGCGTGGGCGGCTAATTTTCTGTATGTTTGGAAAAATAGTAGCCTTCAGGCTCTTAGACTGAAAATTCTCCATAGCTGGGCCAGTACTGCAGAGGTCGGTGCCTCCATGTAATTTTTGTGCCATTAATAGAATTAGTCTAAATTTAGAAAAAAAAAACAACTATTTAGATTCGATGTTGAAATGTGAGTACTGAGAGGCCAAAGGAAGATGGAACATTGTTGAGAAGTGTCTTAGTCCCTTCCTTGGCATACAAAACCAAGGTTTCTTTAATGGCATCCTCAACTGTGGCATCAATGGAAAGTAATAAATGAAGTGGTCCAATGCTCTATGCAATTGTTACGTTCACCAACAACTTATTAAATCGTAATACCTGATCCACTGGACTATACCCACTGGAGTATTCATCATCTATATTAAAAATATCTAGATGTGTCTTCATCCTTCTCATTATTGTCATTGTAAGCTTTGTGCTTTAAGGTTATTCTTTCTTTACCTATCATGCCAACTAAAAATGGTTCAGATTTGAAATAAAAGATTATGTTTTTGTACTATCATATGTAGAAAATGACCAATTATTTCCAACTCCATTATAAGATTCAATGCTAACTACTTTGATTCCTCCTATCAACTTACATATGCTTCGTCCCTTCAGAACCTTTAAAGTTTTTATGTCAATAATCAAATTCTTGTAATTTTTCTAACCAGTTTTCCAATATTCCTTCTCTAATTTGTTGAGTTAACATCATCTTGACCAGCCCTGAGCTTATATCAATTTTTGATTCCCTGAATATTCGTCAATCAAACGGACATGGGTGTAGTCAAATAATTGATTGGGCCCATGTCTGTTTGATTGTCAAATATTCAAGGAATCAAAAATTGATATAAGGATACCCCTTGAATGATCTGGATTTATATAGGAACGCAATAAAATATAGAAATAGACATAAACACAGAGATGCAGTGGAAATAATGCTTCATTTCATTAATATCAAATAACAAAAATATGCTTACAAACATAATGGAAATAAGTTGGTTAGGGCACTGGTAGCATATCTCTAAGAAGAGATGTGGTGGCTACAGGCCTCTAAAATGTGTTACAATGAGGCTCATAGGCTTGTTTAGAAACAATGTAAAACACGAAACGTCAAAAAGCCTAACCCTAGGGGATGAAGCACCAGAACTGTGGGTCCCGTTTGGGTAAATCGATGTTTAAACTTCTCGGGGACGTAACTTTGGCATTCAATCTCCATTTGACATGCTCAATAGCTCACTAGAAAGATCTATCTGAGGACTACAACTTTTGAGTGATAAAAATCAGTCCATGGACCCTTTTTGCTCCTGGTTTTCCCAAAAAATGTCGTTTAGGGCCTCAAAACGACTCCAGAAGTTCATGACCTAAAAAACTGCTAAAAAATAGTAAGTTGTGCTGCAACTTAAAAACAAAAAGAACTAATGGTGGTGGTTCAAATGGAATATATGGGTGGCCACCAATATCCACCTAGATCATTAGGCCCCAAAACAACTTTGGGAGTGTAGGACCCGAAAACCTACTAAAAATAGTAAGTTGTGTTGAAAGTGAAAAGTTGCAAGAATTGATGGTGCAGGTCCAAATGGAATAGTTGGGTGAACACCGATATCCACTTGGATCATTCCTCTCTCCTTAGGAAGCAATGGTTCCCATTGCGTTAAATTCCTCCATGAGGGGCAAATTTTGCTAAAATTGTATTGGATTTGTCCAGGATGTTGCAGACCTGTTGGAAGACGTGCTAGATGTAGATGTGTCGTCAGTGGGCAGCCATTGAAGGATCTGGGAAAATTTATCCATCATCACATTCATCTATTTCTCGAGGGCCTCCTCGAGAAATATTTTGATAAGATCTCATGCTCCCTCGTCATTCTCTCCTTCCGCCATGGGGGGTTGTCAGGGTTTGTGAGGCTGATCTTGCAATGGTTCAACTAGATCGACCCCGAACTCCTTATACCCTGACCGCGTTGGGGACATGCAAAGAAAAATAGAGAAATAACATACCACTCTAATACCTCTGATACCAATGATCCAGATTTATGCAGGAACACAATAAAATACAGAAATAGACATAAACACAGAGATACAGCAGAAATAATGCTTCATTTCATTAATATCAAATAACATAAATATGTTTACAGACATAATGGAAATAAATTGGCTAGGGCGCTGGTAGCGTATCTCTGAGAAGAGATGTGGTGGCTACATGCCTCTGAACTATGTTACATTGAGAATCACAGGCCTATTTATTGTTGAGAAACAATGTAAAACCCAAAATGTCCAAAAACCTAACCCTAGGAGATGACATTAGGGGAATTTTGAGGTCTAAAATGGGCCTCCAAAGAAAAATATACAACCAAAATAAACTTTTTGAGAACCAATAGGATTCAAGATGATGATGTCAAGCATGGGGGATGATTCACCATTTTTGGAGTAAAAAAGTAGAAAGATTAAAAAATAATAAAATAATAAAACTACTTTTTTCAACTCGTATTTTCATATTATCTCCCTAAGGGTTTACTCAAATTTCGAGTGAGAGTACTCGTTGGATGAAAAATTTAATTCCTCATACAAGGAGTATTCATGTTGCATACTTTTGATGGACCCTGTTACACGAAAAATGAGAAATACATGAAAAACGTGATTGCAATCACATTTTTCATGTATTTCTCATTTTTTGTGTAGCAGATTGCATCCAAAGTATGCAACATGGGTAATCCTCGAATGTGAAATTAGATTTTACATCCAATGAGTATTCCTGCTTAAAATTTGAGTAAAACCTTAGGGAGATAAGTTCAAAATACAAGTTGAAAAGTAGGTTTTTTTTTTTTCCCTCTAAACTTTGATGATGTAATCAAATCTTAATTTATTATTTCCACTATTATTTTATAATTTCCTTAGGAGGCCCATTTTAGACCTCAAAATTCCCCTAATGAGCGTCAGAACTGTGGGTCCTGTTTGGGTAAATTGGTGTTTCAATTTCCCGAGGACGTAACTTTGGAATCCGATCTCCATTTGACACGCTCAATAGATTGTTAGAAATATCTATCTGAGGACTACAACTTTTTAGTGAGAAACATCTATCCATCGACACATGTTTCTCTTAGTTTTCCCAAAAAACATCTTTTAGGGCCTCAAAATGGCTCTAGAAGTTCAGGACCTAAAAAACTGCTAAAAATAGTAAGTTGTGTTGCAACCTAAAAACGGAAAGAACTAATGGTGGGGTTTCAAATGGAATAGGTGGGTGGCCACCAATATCCACTTGGATCATTAGGCCTCAAAACAGCTTTGGGAGTGCAAGACCCAAAAACCTGCTAAAAATAGTAAGTTGTGCTGAAAGTGAAAAGCTGCAAGAATTGATGGTGTGGGTCCAAATGGAATAGGTTGGTGGCCACCGATATCCAACTGGATCATTCCTCCCTCCTTAGGAAGAAATGGTCCCCATTGCGTAAGTTCCTCCATGAGAGGCAAATTTTTTTAAACTTGGTATTGGATTTGTCCAAGATCTTGCGGACCTGTCGTCGGATGTGCTGGATGTAGATGTGTCGACGGTGGGCAACCGTTGAAGGATTTGGGCAAAGTTATCCATCATCGCGTTACTATGTTTCTTGAGGGCCTCCTCGAGAAAGATTTTGATAGGATACCCTGCTCCCTCATCATTCTCTACTTCGACCATGGGGGGTCATTAGGGTTTGCGCGACTGAACTTGCAAAGGTTCAACCAGATCGAGCCTGAACTCCTTATACCATGACCACATTCGGGACATGCAAAGAAAAATAGAGAAAGAGAAAACCACTCTGCTACCTCTGATACCACTGATCTAGATTTATGTCGGAACACAATAAAATATAGAAATATACATAAACACAGAGATGCAATGGAAATAATGCTTCATTTCATTAATATCAAATAACATAAATATGCTTAGAGACATAATGAAAATAAATTGGCTAGGGCACTGGTATCGTATCTCTAAGAAGATATGTGGCGGCTACAGGCCTCTGAATTGTGTTACAATAAGGCTTGCAGAGCTATTTATTGTTGAGAAATAATGTAAAACTTGAAACACCCAAAAACCTAACACTAGGCGATGAAGCGCCAAAACTGTGTGTCCCGTTTGGGTAAATTGGTGTTTCAACTTCCCAGGGACGTAACTTTGGCATCTGACCTCCGTTTGACGTGCTCAATAGCTCATTAGAAAGATATATCCAAGGAATACAACTTTTGAGTGAGAAAAATCGGTCCATGGACCCATGTTGCTCCCGGGTTTCCCAAAAAATGTCGTTTAGGGCATCAAAATGGCTTTGGAAGTTTAGGACCTGAAAAAATGCTAAAAATAGTAAGTTGTGCTGCAACTTAAAAACATAAATAATTGATGGTGAGGGTTCAAATGGAATAGGTGGGTGGTCACCAATATCCACTTGGATCATTAGGCCCCAAAACGGCTCTGGGAGTGCAGGACCCAAAAACCTGCTAAAAATAGTAAGCTATGATGAAAGTGAAAATCTGCAAGAATTGATGGTATACATCCAAATGGAATAGGTGGGTGTTAGGACCTCACTATGTATCATTTTTACTATATATTTTGACACCACCTTACCTTTATAACCATGTTTAAAAAGGATTCCATCATCATTTTCATTCACTTTATCCAAAGGTATATAAAATCCTCTTCTTTACTATATGTTTAATCTGTTTACATATAATTCCATATTACTCTTATATTTCATCATTAATCGAAGTAGATTGTTGCTAACATAATTCTAAAAGATCGCAGATAAATTATGTGCTGTGCTGGAACAATCGGCCGTTGCTAAAACAATCAAACTTCGTTGCTGAAACAGTCGACTCCATTGCTAAAACAGTTGACTCCATTGTTGAAACAACCAGCAGACACGCAAATTCCGTCACTACTCGTAATTTGCGATTCTGGAAGAGTATTTTTTTGGAACAATGGCAACAACATGAAGACGTGGTTACACGGATTATCCTAAAGATAGTACTCTTTTTGTATCTGTTGTAACAATATCTTTTTATGGAAGAACAAAATAGCCTATTTTAAGAAAGAAGAACAGATTTGGGATAAACGTAGATTTTCTCTCATGTAATTGTAATAGATGTATCCTCTTTAAAAAGAGGATACATCATCATTAGAGGAGAGTTCGAATTCGGAAACTACAGAAGAACATTGTGTTTGAGAGAACTGGAGCTAGACTCCATTTGTAATGTATCATTTCTTTTGATAGATGAATAAAATTTCCTTTTGAGCGCTTCAATTTGATCCTTTCCCTAGGGAATCTTGTGAGAAGGAAAGGGCCCACCTTCCTCACAAGATTCACCCGACTGTTCATGTAGTTTGTTTGATTTCTTTATGATATTCGCACTTTACTTTAATTCTGTTTGCTGAACACCAGTTACACAGTTCTGTAGTTTATTGAGCATTCTATTTCTTTTAACGCTGCATGTGTTTAGTACATTCATTCTTAAGAAGTTAAGAGATCTATTTCTGTTGATTGTTTGAATGTATGATTGATGCTGGGAAGCAGGTGCTGAAGGTTCCTGTACAAAGGAATAGGGTCCTATTTCTATTGATTGCCTTTCTTTTCCTGCAGTGTGATTAGAAAAAGGAGACAGGTGCTGAAGGTTCTTGTTCATGGGAATAGGGTCCTGTTCTCTTGAGTTATCTTTTCTACAGAGTGATTAGTGTCAGGCAGCAGGTGCTGAATTTCATATTTAAAGGAATAGGGTCCTGTTCCTGTTATGGTTGGTTGGTTTCCTTTCCTGCAGATTGATTTCCCTTTATTTGGATTCTAAACTGCAACATAGGAATTACTTCTGCTATAACATAAGTAACTTCAGCTTTGATTAAACAGAGTGTGAATAATTAGATTTGTATGACTGGTAATTGTGTGGCTTTTTACTATAACATTGTTTTTGCTTTTGAAATTGAGCATATCCAGTGCGTGATTGTCTTTGGAATAAACAAACTTCCTCGGGTTGACAATTTATGTGGAGCTTGAATTGTGAAAACAATTAAAGCGACCAACATTTTGGCGCCGTTGCCGGGGAAGGCAATTATAGATTTCAAAAGCATTAATATTTTCTTTCTACATGTGCAGATTGTATGAGAGGACGCGGAAACCAGAAGAAAACTAACCCCACAGGTGGAAAAGGCAAAGGAAGGGGAGGAAGAAAGACTTTCATTGACGAGATTGTATCAAAGGCTGAATCATCACAGATATTAAGTTCTCGAAGACCAAAACTTCAGCACTCCCCTCAATCAGATTACAAAACAGAGGAAGTTGTGGGTCCTGAAAATATAGAGGAGCCAGTGATTAAAGAACCAGCAGTCAGTGCTGGAAAGTCAGAAGAAAGTGCTAGCAAATCAGCAGAGCACATTGAGGAAATAATAGAGAGTATTGGACGACCAGTAGAAAACATTGAGGAGCCAGTACAATATCTTGACGATCGAGCAAGTGCAGTAGGAGAACAGACAATGGAAGGAAACAATGAAGACTTCTTTGGTGGAGGGCATGTAGATCCTGAAGGAGAAGGAAAGGATGAAAATTCTCTCTCTACCTTGGGATTTCCTATCAGTGATCTCCCTATAGGAACAACTCCTATGAAAAACATTCCATTGTCAGCTTTACCTAACTTCCATGGTTTATCCTCTGAAGATCCAGATGATTTCTTTTTGAATTTGATATATTATGCAGAAGTTATGATTATGTTACTAATGCTCAAAAGTTGAAACTGTTTCCAGTAACATTAAAAGGAAATGCTTTAAGATGGTTCATCAGCCTTGGGAGTCAGGTAATTGTTATAGCATCATTTCTCACCTTGACATGATTCATGATTGCTACATGGCTTTTGGGCACCCATTCCTACAGACTTGGACAAATTCACTTAAAAACAGTGTAAAATCCCCCATACGCGACTATGCCCGTGTTTTTCCGCGTGTATACGCGAGTCCACCTAGACTTTTCCGCGTATGCCATTAAAATGATTTAAAAATATATAAAAAAATCCCTAATTTCGCACTGAGTTGATGGTTACTCAGGTAGTTCAACCACCCCAGCCCGTGGCCAACTGTTTCCAACTGCTGAAACTAATTGGAGGGACTATAAAAAGCCCTCATGTGTATGGCCTAAGGGAGAGAGAGAATTATTGATATTATACTCTGTTGGTATTCCCTATCCAAGTCTGATTCCCCGTGCCTCCTGCACTTTCCCAGTTCACTGTAGGAAACCCTTGTTTCCTTGAGATACACATCCCTTTATATGTTATCTCGTATGCACCAGTTTGGAAGGAGTCTTAGCGAGGCAAGGGCTGGACGGATCCGGACGACGGTCTGCGAAGGCCTTGGAAGGATCAGGTGATCTCTCCACTTGTTACTTTTTTACGTGCTATTTATAATACAGAAGTATCATGCTGTTCCCGAAATAAACGTGTTAGTGTATGCTTTTATGTATGAGAATATTTGTTATACAAGCATTCATTATGATTTATTTAATGTTTTATATGAATCTCACTAACATTTAGAGTAGATATATGCTGTACAACCTGTCCTTTGTGCTGGTTCCTTCTTGTTTTTCAGGTTAAGAAGGAAGGACGGTTGCTGGGGGTTTGGACCCCACGTGGATCTACTTCAACCGTAGGACCTACGGGTAATTTTCTCATTCTACTCTATTTAGTTTTTCTGAACGTGCATGGTTGTGTGAGTCTCTGTTAAGTAGCATGCCCCTGCTCTGTGGAGGTTGTATCCCAACCAACCTCTAGGGTGTTAATTCCCCAAAACAGAACTGGCGACTCCATTGGGGATCACATTCTTGTGATTCTCCTGTTGGGTTGTTTCAGCTGTTTGGTAGGTTGCCAACAGTTTTATCTTTCATTTGCAGTCCAGTTTATTTTCTTGCAGTCAGTCTGAAGTCTTGGTGTCTTTTCCAGGCTTGTTCTTTTTGTTTTTTTTCATTATTTACCTTTGCATACGCACCTTCTTTTGCACACAGTCGCGTATACACGCTAGTTTGTCTGAAGGAAACCGCGTATACGCGAGTTTCCCTTAGAACAGACGCATATGCACACTGGTTGCATAGCAGTGAAGTAGCGTATACCTAGGCAAATTTTGAATTTTTGGGATTCTTGACTTTTTGGTCCTTTCTGGCTGTGGAGGCCTGTGTCTACAGTGTCTCTGTACTTACTGGAGTTTGAAGGAAGTGGTTTCATGTCTTTTCTCTCTTTCGTTTGAGTGAAAACTAGTCTTTTTGGCAAAGTGTTGTCTCTGGTGCTGGCACTTCTGGATTGAGTTCCAAGATCTCTTTCTGAGCATTCTTGGATGTTCTGCTTTATCAGAACAGAGAGCTTCTGCTCACTGACTCGCTCCTATCCTTGTGTTGTGCTTTGCATTGCGATTTTTTCTTCGTTTTTTATTGGTTTTCTTGAGTTCCATAGGCTAGGTTTTTGTTGCAATTTTCGAAGAACTTTTCTTGATTCTTTGGAGTTTTTTGTTGCAGGGAGTTTGCACTATTTGTCTAGGCTGATTGGCTGAGTTTTTGGTCTTCTCTTGCTCTTATTGATCTTGCTACGAGTTAGCTTTATAAGGTTTGGGAGCATTGTTGAAGTTTGTGCTTGAAATCCGGTCCTTTTTGGTTTGGATTTTCATAGTTGTGCTTGGTCTTTTCGAGCTCTTACTTTATAAAACTAAAAAGCCCAAAAAACATTTGTTTTGCTTTTTGTTTTTTTCATTTCAAAAACTCAAAAAACATTGTGTCTTGTTTTTGTTTTTGTTGTTGCATTTTCATTTTCATTTTGCCATATCTTTTGGAACTTTTGTGAAGTTTCTTGCTTCTAGTTTTTGGCTTGATTTTGAGGAGGAGTTGTCATTTGATTTCTTCTTCTTGTTGTTAAGTGTTTTTGGTGTCCTTATTTTAAGAGTTCTTGATTTCAAGAATTAGCTTTCTGGACAACAAAAGATGAGTTAAAACTGAAGGAGCTTTTTGGGAAATTTCACTCTGTTTTAAGAGATTTTTTGCATATTAGGATTTACATGCTTGTAGTGATTTGCATTAGGTGCATTTCAACATTTAGTTAGCTTCTTAGTTTTTGTGAGTGTGAGTTTGCTTTTTGAAAATAAAAATACAATTTTTAGTCTCGTAGAACCTGTATAGAAATTACTTTTCATCGAAAGACAAAGAACTGCATGTGCATGTAGTTAAGTTTTTATTAATTTCTTTTGCGTCAAAAACACCATTGGTTTCATCTCCATATCCTTGTGACTTAATATAACAACCCTTAAAATAAGCGATTTAATCTAAAATCAACTAGCAAGTTTTTCTAAGTGTCAATCACCAACTAGCTAGGTTGTAGGGCCTTGGAATAGGTGAGTGGAGAGTTAACTCTCCAAGGCCGCTCAAACAAACATAGAAGCTGATTAATTGAGCGAAATCCAACTCCGTGAGGTGGACTGGGAAAGCTCTCATCCGAGAGTCAAGCGCGAGGGGAAGTGAAGGTTAAGAAGAGGGATACCCCCCCTCCGATTAGCTGAATCCGACCTCAAGACCGTTCCGCCCAGCTTCTGATACGGATTGGTGTCCATAGTTGCTATTCCTAGGTTCCACACAGGTGACTGCGGGGGGGAATACCCGTGGTACCTGAGGCAGACGTCGCATCACTTTCAGCAGTACTTCTGGGGGGTGCCCTTGCGAAGCTTGGGTGCTTGAGCCAGCAAAGGCTGTCGTTAGGAGGTTGGCGTAACTGTTTCTGATACCTTCGCTAGTTGTTCTGGGCCCTAATCATCCCAGACTGCTTTCGGGAGGTCCTATATTTCGCTTTCCTGTATTTTGGTGTCCGGTCCTCATCACCCGGAGCGGAAATACTTGGAGGCTGTTTTCTTGACTGTATCTCAGGGATTTTTATTTTTAGTGAGTGCTCTTTGCTCCTAGCTTGCCTAGCTTTTCACTTTTTTGAGTCTAATTTAAAAAATCTATAAAAGTGGTTGATCAAGCGCCTCGACGTTCGAGGAGAATCCGGGGGTTATCTCCCGAGAGTCCAGAGCCTTCTTCGAGAAGGCGTAGGAGCGATTTAGCAGGTGGTTACCACCCTGTGGAGTCTGACGCTGTGGAGAGAGATCCTCCACCAAGGTCTGAAGGTTTCGTAGCTGATTCCAGTGTCGGTTCCGAGAGGAGCGTTCCGCTCACCTCGCGAGTGTTGTTTCCTCGGGAAGAAGATTTTCAGATAGAAGATATACCTGAGCCTCCTGCTACAAGTCCATCTCCTCTTCCTCCTGATTATCCGTTTGTTGTTCAGTACATCGGACCGGAGTCTGAGAGACCGCTGGATCTTCCATATCATTCTTATCTTTCGATGGCCACGACTGGGAACGCGGCTTCTACCGTGAGTACTGCAGGCATTCAGACCCCTGCTTCTATCGAGGCAGGGGGCACTATTGCTTCATCTTCGATTGGTTCTAGTGCTGCTATGTTTGGCTCTGGGTTCACCCAATCATATGCTTCCCATTCTGGTCCCTTCTGTTCAGGGATGTCCATTAGTGGAAATCCCTCTTTTTCCTTTTCCGCCGGTGCAGCTGGATCTACACCCATGTCTAACATGGTTAGTGGATCAGCTTCGTTTCAGGGTTTCCCCTTTGGGACTGGGCATATTCCTAGTTCCAATCCTTCTTTAGGGTCGTTTCCGTTTACGTCCCAGACCCAGAGTTTCAACCCTTGGTTTGGGGGGCAAAGTTCGACTACTTTTACAGGATGGAATCCTGTGTTTACAACGGCTGCGGCAGGGAATCAGTTCTTCGCAGGTCATCAAGGGAATGCTTCTTTCCCTTCATCGAGTGCTTATCAGTCTTTTTCTCCTCTGTCTAATGCGTGGAACCCCTACCAGGGGCTTTCCTCTTCAATCAATACTTCAGCGGGGGGAACTGGTTTGGTTTTTGGTAGCTCGGCGTGGGGAGGAGGTTCTTCTCCGTTTTCTACGAGTCCTTTCTGGAAGCCTGGTGCCTCATCAAATCCAGGCTATTATTTTCAGAATGTTGGGAATCCATCCCATCAAGGATGGAATCCTCAGGCTCCGCCTCGCTTACCTTTTCTGGCAACGTTAAACTTGCCAGACTTGTTGAAGTTAACTAATGACCCGATTCGTTATAGTCTAGGGTGGCCTCAGGTCCCGACCAAACTTCCTTCAGACATTCCGAAGTTTGAAGGTAAGAATGGAGAGGATCCGGCAGACCACATCACCACTTTCCACTTATGGTGCTCTTCGAACTCCATGATCGATGACTCGATTAGGTTGAGATTATTTCAACGCACCCTAATTGGAAATGCTGCCAAATGGTATATAGAGCTCACTGGGGGCAGTTTCGCCACATTTGGAGAACTGGCTGTCACATTTCTAAACCATTTTCAGTTGCCTGTCAGATATGAGGCTGGGACCGAACTCCTAGCTAATTTTAAGCAGGATGAGGCAACTCACATTTCTGATCACATTCAGGAATGGAGGAGAAGGAAGAGGCTTATCAAAGCCCATATACCAGGTGAGTTCCTTCTCGAGTGGTTTTTGAAATCTCTGCAGTTAGATATTTCAAAAGATGTATCCCTATCTGGGGTATTTTCTGAGGAGCAGGCCATCTTTAGGGCCCAGCAGTTAGAATTGATCTATTCTCAGTCCGGGATGCTTTATAAGTATTTGCCCAACGCTCCTCGCTCCAAATTGGATTTATTGAAACCCAAACCTGGTCCGCATGGTGACGGGCTTGTCAGATCGGTCAATAGTAGTGCAGCCAGCCTGCTTTCTCAATTGCAGCAGTTATCTTTACAATCTGCTCCTTCTGGTCAGGCTGTGCCTGCTGATTCATCACCTTCCCAGTCTTTGTCCATAAATGTTGTCCAAGCTTCTGATCCCAAAGGAAATCAAAAATCCGATGGGAAGAAGAAGGGACATAATAACAAGAAAAAGGGCAAGAATGGGAAGGGAAATGCAAATAAAACCAACGAGTGTGTTGGTGAGGGTCAAAAGGAGAAAAAGAAAGTGAAGTTTCCGTGCAAGCTTTGTGTTGGAGACCATCTCACGCACCTTTGCCCTAAAATTCAGGATGCTTAGTGCCTGTTATCTCAGCAGGGTTCTTCTAGTTCCCAGGCTGTGCTAACAAACCCTTTTCCCCAAGGGCAACAATTAGTTGTTGGCGCAAACCAAAATCCTGGGGCTTCCTCTGGAGGTGCCCAGGAAGGGGAAATTCCATCGAACATCTTTATGATGAGTGCTCACGTGGATGTCGCTACGAGATCCCGTGATTATGGCAGAGAGGAATCTTCAAAATCTAAGGAAGTTCCTGATGCTACTGAGCCGCTTCACATCATGAAGCCAACTGTTGAGTCTATGCCTCGGATGCCAAAAGCATCTTCTAAGCGGTCAACGATTAATCCGAACGCGAGGGCTGCCCAGAACTACTCGATTGTAGAAGATCTGGCGCAAAGTCCTTGTGCTATGTCAGCTTTAGAGGTACTCGAGTCTTGTCCGGCTCAGCGCAGTGCTTTGCTCACTGCCATTGGGGCTGTTGATCCGAAAAATTCTCTTCTGATTACTTTCGATATGACTAACTTTAAGAAGAGACTTCCTCATCACATGGCTTTCCATATTAAATCGTCGTATCAAAAGACCAATATCTTTCGAACAGTTGTTGATGAGGGTGCTTCTACATGCGTGATGTCTCTCGCATGCTGGAAGACACTTGGATCTCCCAAAGCTGTTCCATCTAGCACTGTTCTTACTGCATTCGATGGTCATTCTCACAGACCCCATGGTATTGTCCCGGCTTTGCCCATCTATGTTGGGGGCAAAACCGTTAACATAGAAGTTGAGGTAGTGGATGCAGCCTTGGACTACAACCTTCTGTTGGGGAGGAACTGGATTTATGAGATGGATGCTATTGCATCCTCATTATTTCGAATAGTATGTTTCCCCCACGAAGGGAGGATTGTCACAGTGGATCAACTGGACTGTCCTCCTGTAGACTTGGATGCGCCTTCTGACTCATCTGTTCCTAAGTTGGATAATACTAAGGCGCCTGTTGAGAATCTAGGAGTTGGAATGTATTCTTCCCTGATGGGTACTTTCGATCTTCCTCCTCCTAAGGTGTCTATTAATGCTATTTCATCCTCCAGGGCTCCCCTTCGAAGAGAGTTCTTCCGAACTCATTATTTTTCGGACCCTTGGACCTTACCTTCCCCTACTGCCACATTAGCAAAAGGTCAAGTGGGTGGAATGGAATTCCTGATTTCTGCAGCTGAGATTGCATATCAGTCTATTGTTGACACTGCAGAATCTGATCCAGCTCCTCTTTCACCGGAAGAGTTGGATGGTGATGTGGCTCCAGCTTGGACGCTTACTTCTTCTTCTGCCCAGGATTGTCTAGATACCACTCTTCCATATGAAGAGGCCATCCTGGAAGCGATGACAGGTATAGATAGATCGTGGGATGATTTGCATCATCAGTATTACTTCCTACCTGACTTGAGCGAAGTCGAAACAAGTTTTCCAAGTCCTCAGTCTCCTGGTCCTGTTCACCCAGTCTTGAGCCCTTTGGCACCAGCACAGGTTTATGCTGAAGGGAACATGGCTGTGATCTCTCCTACTATCCCGGTGAACATTTCCAGGGATCCCAATATTGTCGAGAATGTCTTCATTGGAGCTGAATGTTCCCATGAAGAGGTTCAAATCTATACCGAGCTCTTCAAAGAGTATAGGGATGTTTTTGCTTGGTCTTATGAGGAAATGCCTGGCATAGATCCATCTATCGTCCAGCATGAGATCAAGACGTATGAAAACGCTAAGCCGGTCAGGCAAAAATTTCGTCCGGTTAATCCTAGGAAGGCAGCAGCTATCAAAGCTGAAGTTGAAAAGCTGCTTAAGGCGGGATTCATTTTCCCAGTTCCTCTGACTGAATGGGTTTCAAACCCCGTTCCCGTTGATAAAAAGCAAGGAACGATTCAAGTGTGCATCGATTTCAGAGACCTGAATAAGGCGTGTCCTAAAGATAATTACCCCACACCTTTCATCGATCAGATTATTGACGAGTGTGCCGGTAACGAGATTTTCTCCTTCATGGACGGTTTCTCTGGTTATAATCAAATTACTATCCATCCAGAAGATCAACATAAGACCGCATTTATTTGTCCCTGGGGTACGTTTTCATATAAGAAAATGCCTTTTGGTCTTAAAAATGCTGGAGCTACCTTTCAGCGGGCCATGTCTTACGCCTTCCACGACATCAAGAAGATTATCGAGGCATACTTATATGATCTAGCTGCTCATTCTCGAAAGAGGATGGATCATCCTGGTCACCTCCGGTAAATATTTGAAAGATGTCGTTTTTATAAAATTCGATTGAATCCGAACAAGTGAGTTTTTGCGGTTACATCCGGTCGGCTGTTGGGATTTATCGTGTCTAGGAAAGGGATAAGGGTAGATCCCTTCAAGGTTGAGGCAATACTTCGGTTGCCTCCCCCGTCTTCAATCCGTCAGCTTCAAAGTCTCCAAGGGAAGTCTAATTTTCTTCGGAGTTTTATCGTCAACTATGCTGAGATTACAAAGGGATATATGAGACTGTTGAAGAAAGGAGTTCCTTTTCTTTGGGACGAATACGCTCAACGCTCATTCGATGCCTTGAAAAAGGCATTGACCTCTGCTCCTTTGCTGAGTCCACCCGATTATAGCAGAGATTTTCTTTTGTATCTGGCTACAGCGGAATCTACCATTGGTATGGTTCTGGTTCAGGAGGATGATGCTCTTGCTGAGCATGTTATTTACTACCTTAGTCAAGGACTGGTAGGACCTGAACTTCAATACACCCCGATAGAAAAATTATCCTTAGCAGCAGTTCATGCTGTGCAGCGACTCCGGCATTACATTATTCTTAGAAAAACTTATGTCTTGGCAGCTGCCAATCCATTTCAGTTTGTCCTCAGCAGGCGAGTGATTGGGGGCAAATATAATAGATGGATTGTAATTTTACAAGAATTTGATCTAGAGTTCATGTCTGCCAAATCCAAGAAGTCATTAGTCTTTGCGGAATTGATCTCCGAGTTGCCTTGTGGAGAGGAGATGATCTATGATGAGTCCTTTCCAGACAAACACTTGTTCCTAATCTCTCCACAAGATCCTTGGTATGGGGATATCATTGTGTATCTCCAGACTGCGAAGTTTCCCTCTGCTTTTTCGAAAGATGAGCGTCGTAAGCTGCGTCACTTAGCCAAGAATTATCTGATTATTGGTGATGCTTTGTACCGTCGAGGGGTTGATTCAATCCTAAGACGCTGCTTAACTTTCGAAGAAGCTGAGGCTGTGCTCAATGATTCTCATAGTGGAGCTTGTGGGGGTCATTTATCTGGGCTTGCTACAGCCCAAAATATTTTGCGTGTTGGATACTTTTGGCCCTCGATTTTCAAAGATTGTATTGAATCGGTCAAAAGGTGTCATCCTTGTCAGGTGTATACTCGAAAAATGCGCGCTCATCCAGCTCCGCTTTTTCCAGTCGTTACTGTCGGTCCTTTTACAAAGTGGGGTATTGATTTTACTACTTGTAACCCGCCTTCGGCAAAAGGTCACAAGTACATTATTGTAGCAGTAGAATACTTTACGAAGTGGGTCGAGGCTATGCCTACTTTTGGGAACGATGGTGAGACTGCAGCTTTGTTCCTTTTCAACCAAGTTATCGCTCATTTTGGTATACCTAGAGAGATTGTCACTGACCATGGCAGTCATTTTCAGAATAGTATGATGGCTGAGTTGGCTCTCAAATTGGGTTTCCGGCAAGAGCATTCATCTCCATATTATCCTCAGGCCAATGGGCAAGTGGAAGCCGTGAATAAATCCTTGAAGACAATTCTTCAAAGGACAATTGATAAACATAGATCCAACTGGCATATTATGCTATATTCTGCACTTTGGGCATACAGGACGTCAGTTAAAACTGCAACTGGCTTTACTCCGTTTCATTTAGTCCACGGGGTGGAATCTGTATTTCCTATTGAATGCGAGATTCCTTCCCTTAGATTAGCCGTTGAGCTTCTTCCTGACACTTCTAGTCTGGCAGAGCGGCTTCTTCATCTGGAACATCTCAATGAGCAGCGTCGGGATGCTGCCACGATGAATGAAGCGAATAAAAACCGAGTCAAAGTTCAGTACGATAAGGCGGTTAAGCCTAGGGTCTTTTCCGAAGGTGACCTTGTTTTGGTCTATGCCCAAGAAAAAGATGCCTTGGGGGCAGGAAAGTTTAAGTCGATGTGGTATGGCCCCTATATCGTTAAAAAGGTCCTTAAGAAAGGAGCGTATACCTTGGTTGACTTCGAAGGGAACGAGTTGCCGGAGCCCCGAAATGGGCTCTATTTGAAGAAGTATTATGCCTAGGTTTTGGCCTGGCATTTTGCTTTGTATATAGTAGTTTTTTGCTTTGTACATATCTGTTTGATTTTTGATTTTTGATGAGGTGATGATGTTTTTGATCTGCTTTGGCATGTTGTGTTGGATGTCATGAGTCACTTTGGTTTCACCGATGGTGCTAGTAGACACACCCGGAACTTAGCTTCCGCGGCTTGGGTGCTTCATTATCCTTCCGGTCAGCTTTTGGTATCAAGAGGGGTCTGCATTGGTCCTGCTTCCAATAATGTAGCAGAATACACTGCAGTCATTCATCTACTCTCGGAGGCAATATCTTTGGGTGTTGATTCGTTGGTAGTTTTCTTGGACTCCCAGCTGGTGGTGTCATAGTTGAACAACACTTATCGGGTACGAGATCCATTTTTATTACAATTGTTCTTGAGGGTACGTTTGTTACAAAGGTCATTTCAATTTTTAACATTCATTCATATTCCTCGAGCTGACAATTGGTTTTCTGACTCATTAGCTAATCAAGCTTTAGATTGGCATATTAATCATTCAATACAATAATTTTAATCATCATAAACATCATACATTTGATACATTTATCACATCACATCAAATATCGCTGTATATATATCATCGGAGTGTCAAAAAACTTTACAAAATTTGGATCCATAATCTCGTACAAAACTTGGGCTTATGCCCCATCATGTTCAGTCTCAAAAAATAATATACAGTCATCTAATATATAAAATCTGTCTACTCCTGAGGACCCTGCCCAGAAGTCGTGTTCATATAGAACATAACTGCAGTGGCCACACAGCGGAATAGTCTAACCCAGTCCCTGGGTACTCCTACAACCCGTCTTTTGACGGCTTCCGGCAAGTCCTCCACGACAGCCATAGGGATTTGGCGGGTCAGTCCCTCCAATTTTCTCTGCACGGCCTGGAGAGTCCTGTCGGAATCTATTGTCTCTGCCTCACCTCTGCGGCGCTTATGGCGCGGTAGGCCCTCAGGACGAATTGGTCCAACATCTGAAACATGATCATTTTTAATTGTCAGTCATTATGAATCCAATCAAAAACATGTTTGTTTTTCATTTTTTCATACATATTTGAAAAAATCCAAAAAAAAATCAAATATAACAAAAAGAGCGGGAACGGGATGTATCTTCGTTGTTTTGATGGCAGTACAGAGTCATTTTGTCGCCCTTGAACAAAGCACATATACTTATATATATTTCCTTCATTTGGGATGGTTTTAGTTTTGACCTAGGTTCAGCCTTTACCATGTTTCACTTGTCGGTTCTCCCCCGGTTGGTTATCTCTTCCAATCATATGGAGAGTTTGTTCTGCCTCCTGCATAACAGACTTATACAGTGTCACTTTTTACTGCCATGGTCATCACGAGTCGTGCTTTTGTTCAAGGGAAGTCTAGCCCGAGTCGGCCATTCTGCGGTGTCTCTTGACTCATTATTCAGTCGGCCTTCCCGGTCTTGTCAGTATCATGTTCTATCACATCAGATGTTTTGATCTTCTGCTCGTGCTGGTTTGAGAAGGTCCTCATTGACTTCTTGTCGGCGGGTTTGTCTCTTATCGACTACGACACATTGCTCTGAGAGAAAACCTAGAGCTGCACCCTGGGCCTATTTCCATCATTGATAGGTGACCTTGTGCTCAGCATTTGATCATCATCATGGGTCTTTGACTGAGTGGTTTCCCCCGTGTTCGACGTCAGCACACATTATCACACTTGGGATTCGTGCAGTACCTTGATTTCCATTTGACCCTATCGGTGGATTTCTCGCCTCTGTGTCAGCTTTCATTATTGGTTCGTTCAGAGGGTTTCTTTCGTGCGCTAGCTTCATCTTGTGCACGTCGGAAATGTACTTCGGTTTTGGTTCCATCACTCTACTTCATCCGATTCCTTCCAAATCTTGGCCTGCGGGTTACACTCGCGCTGGACTGATGTGGGATGCCTTAATGCCTTCCTTCCAGCAGATCTTTTCCCATCGACTCCGACTCATTGCTCTGGGAATAAGGTCTAGAGTCTTTTTTGTCAGTACCTTAGGGTTTGCAGTCATCAGTGGCAGACTCTTCGCTATCGACAGTGGGGATTCATCATTGCCTCCTGATTGGTAGATTCTTTCAAGTGTTTGACTTCAACTCATTCATTCGCACTTGTCAGATTGTACTGGGGCACCTTGACACTCATTTTCATTATTGGTGAGTTGTCTCGCGTTGGTTAACGGTATACATCATTGACCGGTAATCCAACGATTTCTCACATGGTCGACTTCAGCTCATTTATTCCCATTGTGTAGAATTGTGCCATAGTGATCGGTGAAGACCTCAGGTTGTATCAGCATGTTTCGGTTCACTTTTGACAGTCCTTTCAGTATCTGCCAGTGATGTCGTCCACCCTTATATGTTGCAGTTCAGCACAGCATCATCTTATATGTTGGTCCCCGAGTTGCGTGATTGTACCGTTTGTTCCAGCTCTTATGATCTGGTACTTGGAGATTCAGTTACTTATTTGATCATACATCCAGTTGCACCATCTTTGATCAGCTTTCTATATGTGATACTTGGACATTGATTCAGACTTGTATTTCCGGGCCATGCTCAGATGATTCATTGTGTACTTACAGTTCAGCTATACTTGTATACATGTTGGATCTATTCAGTACTTTCCATATGATGTATTTTTGACTGAGCATGGGTATGCCCGCCTCAGCATGAGTTGACTCTCTGGTTTCTTTCATTGGTTTTCGGCAGGCTGAAATCTGGTGAAGTCCTCTCTTGTCCTTGCGAAGTTCTTTCTATGTGCATAATACATTTCGGCCATCATGTACCCCTTCTGACCTCATATATTAGGGGGCATCTGTTATAGCATCATTTCTCACCTTGACATGATTCATGATTGCTTCATGGTTTTTGGGCACCCATTCCT
Organism: Pinus albicaulis; assembly: GCA_034641835.2. Taxonomy (NCBI): domain Eukaryota; kingdom Viridiplantae; phylum Streptophyta; class Pinopsida; order Pinales; family Pinaceae; genus Pinus; species Pinus albicaulis. Next base: position 1,449,098,765 of record CM076572.1, on the reverse strand, counting down.
ACAGACTTGGACAAATTCACTTAAAAACAGTGTAAAATCCCCCATACGCGACTATGCCCGTACTTTTCCGCGTGTATACGCGAGTCCAGCTAGACTTTTCCGCGTATGCAATTAAAATGATTAAAAAATATATAAAAAATCCCTAATTTCGCGCTGGGTTGATGGTTACTCAGGTAGTTCAACCACCCCAGCCCGTGGCCAACTGTTTCCAACTGCTGAAACTACTTGGAGGGACTATAAAAAACCCTCATGTGTATGGCCTAAGGGAGAGAGAGAATTATTGATATTATACTCTGTTGGTATTCCCTATCCAAGTCTGATTCCCCATGCCTCCTGCACTTTCCCAGGTCATTGTAGGAAACCCTTGTTTCCTTGAGATGCACATCCCTTTATATGTCATCTCGTATGCACCAGTTTGGAAGGAGTCTTAGCGAGGCAAGGGCTGGATGGATCCGGACGACGGTCTGCGAAGGCCTTGGAAGGATCAGGTGATCTCTCCACTTGTTACTTTTGTACGTGCTATTTATAATACAGAAGTATCATGCTGTTCCCGAAATAAACGTGTTAGTGTATGCTTTTATGTATGAGAATATTTGTTATACAAGCATTCATTATGATTTATTTAATGTTTTATATGAATCTCACTGACATTTAGAGTAGATATATGCTGTACAACCTATCCTTTGTGCTGGTTTCTTCTTGTTTTTCAGGTTAAGAAGGAAGGACGGTTGCTGGGGGTTTGGACCCCACGTGGATCTACTTCAACCGTAGGACCTACGGGTAACTCTCTCATTCTGCTCTATTTAGTTTTTCTGAACATGCATGGTTGTGTGAGTCTCTGTTAAGTAGCATGCCCCTGCTCTGTGGAGGTTGTATCCCAACCAACCTCTAGGGTGTTAATTCCCCGAAACAGTACTCACAACATGGGAACAGATGAAACAGAAATTTCTGCTTAAATATCAAGACTACTGCCGGACGAGAGAAAAGAAGGACGAACTATTCAATATGGCACAAAAGCCGGATGAGAATCTGGAGGACTATGTAGAAAGGCTGCAGTACAATATACAGAGATCTGATCATCCGAATATAAGTAAGGAAATTCGCAAAACAATATTACTTAGAGGTTTAAGGGATGATTTTTTAGACATGTTAAATATGCTTGGCAAGGGAGATATATGTAAAGAATCATATGATGAGATTTTTGAACTTTCTAAGAGGTGTTCAAGGGGAGATGGAAGGAACAGAGTAAGTAATAGAGATCCCACCTATTCAAGAGTGCAGAAATCAGCCAGTGGGGGAGCAACAAGAGCTGAAATAGGTAATTTACTTGAAGAATTTAAAACTGAGATGTTAAGTTCTTTTGCTTCACAAATTGACACTTTTCAGGTTAAGAAGAAGCAGGCTGAAGCAGAAGCAACTCTGGCTGTCTTTTGCCCGAAGTGCAGAGACAAACATCCACTAAGGGAGTGCCCAATGGACAAAATACCAATCTGTACCCTTTGTGAGAAAGATCATGAAACAAAACAATGTCCATCTCTACCAGGAATAAAGGCAGCATTACAGCCAACGGAAGAAGAAGCTGAAGCAGTTTACCTGCTAACTCAAAGAAGACAATGGCAACCAAAAGGACAAGGTATGAACTCTAGTATGCCATTTAATCGTTGGAATAATTATTATGCTTTCGGTCAAACAAATTACCCTCCCTTTAATCAAATGCAATACCCACCCTTTAATCAAATGAATTTCCCACCCATGCAACAATCAAACCCTCCCTTTGTTGATCCTACAATGTGGACTCCTTGACCTCCACAGCATCCATCTTATTTTAACCCTTGGAATTCAAATTGGAGAAGCCAACAACTCCCGTATCCAAATAAATTGCCTCAATTCCAACAACCACTTCCTCTGCCATCAAATGCTCTGCCAAATAACCAAATGAGACCCCAGCTACCTGTGCAACCAAATACTAACCCCAATAATAAAGTTGTGCAAGTCATTGATATTCAGAATCAGTCTATATTTCCTACTATGCAATGTAATGATATTCATTTAAGATCTGGGAAAATAGTAGAGCCTATTATTGATGACATAACTTCATCTGATTCTGATAAAGAGGAAACTGAGAAACATAAGAAAGCACAACCACATTCTAACAAAAGTGTTGAAATAACAGAACCACCATTCCCCAAGCGTTTGGTTTTAACTAGAACGCCTGAAACACCTTCTTTTAATCTTTTAGGGGAATTGCAAAATTTGTATGTTAAAATTCCACTTTTACAAGAATTAAGAGATGTACCAATTTATGCCAGAACAATAAGGGATATTTGTGTTAAGAAACCTGGTAGGAAAACTAAAGATCCTCTTACAGTACATGTGATGGGTGACTTATCTACATTAATGTCTGGAAAAACCCCTCCTGTGAAATATGGTGACCCCGGCCATCCTACCGTGACAGTTCAAATTGGTAAAACAATGATTCCTCAAGTTCTGGTAGATTTAGGTGCTGCAATAAACATAATGACTCTTGAAACTTCACAATTGTTACAGCTGAATAATACAATCAGAGATACACCTACCATTCTAGAGTTGGTTGATCGTTCTACAATTAAACCTGAAGGAGTTGTTGAAGATCTACTTATCTCAGTTGAATCCTGGAATTACCCAGCTGATTTTGTTGTATTGCAGACTAAAACAAAGCTAGGGGGACATCCCTTAATTCTAGGGAGGCCATGGCTGGCCATAGCTGATGCCTTTATCAGTTGCAGATCTGGTTCAATGACAATTTCTAATGGTTATGAAACCAAACAACTTACTCTTTATCCTCATGCTACACCCATAATTAATAATGAAGATTCTATGTGGATGGATTATGATAATAATGTTGTTCAACCCATTCTAACTATTTGACAAGCCTTAAATCTTAAAGACAATACATAGGATGAAATAATTAATAATTTTATTTGTGAACCTTCTTCTGTAATTGCTGAAACACACAATCAATTGACTGCAATTTTTGAAACAGATACCCAAGAAAAGATTGAATCTGAAGACTTATCTCAGACATTAACCACCATCTCATCTAAAAGCATAACAGTTGAAATTGAACCGGGCAAGACATTAAACATAAATCCTGATCTAACAGTTGTCGAAACACAGCAGTTAATGAAGTTATTGCATGAAAATAAGGAAGCATTTGCATGGGATTACACAAATATGAAAGGGATCTCTTCTGAACTATGTACTCACCGAATTTACATTAAAGAGGGATGCCGACCAGTCTGTCAACCCCAAAGACGAATGAACCCTAATTTATGAGAAATTGTTAAAGAAGAACTTCAGAAATTGCTTAATGCAGGATTTATATACCCCATATCTGACAGTGAATGGGTTTCCCCATTAGTAATTGTCCCTAAGAAAAATGGGAAATGGAGAGTATGTGTTGACTACAGAGCCTTGAACAAAGCTACTCAAAAGGATCACTTTCCTTTACCTTTCATTGATCGGGTGTTGGATAGTCTGGCAGGGAAGAAATTCTTTTCTTTTCTAGATGGATTCAGTGGGTATAATCAGATTAGAATTGCACCCCAAGACCAGGACAAGACCACTTTTACTAGCCCTTGGGGAACTTTTGCTTATAGAGTTCTTCCATTTGGGCTATGTAATGCATCAGCAACTTTTCAGAGGGCTGTTATAGGAATTTTTTCTGATATGATGAATGATTCTATGGAAATATTTATGGATGATTTTACTCCTTGTGGTGTGTCTTTTGAAGATGCATTACAAAATCTTGAGAAGGTACTTAAACGATGTATACAAGCTCACCTCTCCCTAAGTACTGAAAAATGTCATATGATGATGAGTGAAGGAGTAGTGCTTGGACATTTTATTTCATCTCAAGGTATTCGGGTAGATCCATCTAAAATATTGGTCATTCAGAATCTTTCTGTTCCTAAAACACAAACTGATGTGAGAAGTTTTCTAGGACATGCTGGATACTACAGAAGATTTATTAAAGATTTTTCTAAGATAGCTTCTCCATTGTTTGTGTTGCTTATGAAAAATGCTGAATTTAAGTGGACTAATTCTTGTCAGAAAGCTTTTGAAGAACTCAAGCATCAGTTATCTACTGCTCCTATTTTGAGGGGACCTGATTGGGCCCTCCCTTTTCATATATCTTCTGATGCTTCAGACACTGCAATTGGAGTTGTCTTGGGACAAGAGGTAAATAATCTTCCTTATGCTATCTATTTTATCAGTAAGAATATGACCCCTGCTGAGCTTAATTATACAGTTACCGAAAAGGAGTTTCTTGCAGTAATTTATGCCATTAATAAATTTCGACATTATATCACTGGTTATTCTACTTTTGTCCACACTGATCACTCAGCTATTAAGTATTTAATGAACAAATCTATTACAAATGCTAGAGTTACCAGATGGCTATTATTACTGCAGGAATTTGATATCACAATTGTAGATCAGCCTGGTAAAGAAAATGTGGGGGCTGATTTCCTTTCACGGTTAAAAACTGATAATAATATTCCAGTAGATGATTCTTTTCCTGATGAGTATTTGTTTGCAATTTCTGCTCACTCTCCATGGTATGCAGATATTGCTAATTATTTGGTTGCAGGAAAATTACCATCACACCTGTCATACAGAGAAAAGAGAAGAATTTTTCAGCAAAGTGCCAGGTATAGCTGGATAAGTGGGTGTCTTTTCTACACAGGGCTTGATCATGAAATCCGAAGATGCATTAGGGAAGATGAAGTGTATGACATACTGAAATCTTGTCATGATGGCCCTTGTGGAGGGCATTTTGCTGATAAAAGAACAACACACAAAATTTTGAGGATGGGTTACTATTGGCCCTCATTATTTAAGGATGCAAAGAAATATGTGAGGGCTTGTGACAACTGCCAAAGAATGGGTCAACCCAATCATAGAGATCAAATGCCATTAAACCCCCAGGTAGTTTCTGAACCATTTGAAAGATGGGCCTTGGATTTCATAGGACCCATTAATCCTCCATCCAATCAAAGAACTTATATATTAGTCCCTACAGACTATATGACTAAATGGGTGGAGGCCAAAGCACTTATTAGAGCCAATGAAGAGGCTATCCTAGCTTTCTTATTTGAAGAAATCTTCACTAGATTTGGAATTCCTAGACAGCTAGTTACAGATGGAGGACCTCCATTCAATTCTCATGGTTTTAAGTCTACCCTTCAGAAATATCATATTCATCATAGAATGACTACACCATACCACCCCCAGGCTAATGGGCAGGTGGAAAGCACAAATAAGGTATTAGAAGCCATTCTAACTAAAAAATTGAAGGACAATCGTAAGGATTGGTCTCAAAGGCTCCCTGAAGCATTATAGGCTTACAGAACTACTTGGAGAAACACTACAGGTTTTTCTCCCTATGAATTGGTTTATGGTAAAAATGTTGTTTTTCCTGTGGAATTTGAAATCAAAACTCTAAGAACTGCTTTAGCTGTTAATCTTGATTTGACTAATGTGCAGACAGCTAGGTTGCAACAGCTTCTTGAATTGGATGAAAAGAGATTAGATGCCATTCACCAAACAACCATGATTCAACAACAGAGAATGAAGTGGCATGATAAAATTATTAAACACAAGCAGTTCCAAAAAGGTAATTGGGCCTTATTGTATGACTCTCGGTTTGAAAATTTTCAGGGTAAGCTATGTACATGGCTTGGACCATATGAAGTAGATGTTGTTTTCTCTAATGGAACAGTAAGACTTCTAACAATTGATGATTCTAAAACACCTCTACTAGTCAATGGTCACAGGCTTCGTTTATACCAGCACCCTGTTTCTAAAGAGGATTTCAAGACTGCTTGCATGACTGATACACACTATCTTTTTCTAGGGGAGTCTTCTGCTCCTCACAGCATTTAATTTTCTGCACTGTTTTTTTTTTTAGTATTAGATTAGATTAGATTTAAAACTAATAATCCATATCAAGGGTTGGCATATTACAACTGAATTTTGTAGATTCTGGAAAAGCTTATTAAGGAGGACAGATTCATCATAAGAAGATCTGAAGCTTCAATCACAGAAGCTTGTTCCCTTCATTTTACCCCATTTCCTAGCAATATCCCTTCATCCCATTTCTACATTATTTCCCCTTTTCCATTTTTTTTCCACTTCTACCATTCCTGAAATATCATCCTTCAGCCAATATTTCCCATTCCTTACTGCTGAAATCATCCCTTATCAAATAATTCCCCCACTTCTTTTAAACCCAAGTCATTATATCCCATTATTTTGATTTTCCCCTTTGCTGAAACACCAGTTTCAGCAACATGTCATTCATTTTTCCGTTGCTGAAACACCAGTTTCAGCAACCTGTCATTTATCTTTTCATCATTAAAACATCATTTCTTTCCTCTGCTGTACAAGCTTTTCAGTTCTCCACTTTTACTCTTCAGATCCTTTGGGTGAAAATTACTCAGTACTGAGCAGATCCTAATATGCTCCTATTCTACATTTCAGAGAAATCTACAGATTCTTCCATTAATATCAAGCCATTATGAAGCACTTTATACTTCGAATTTTAAAGACAAACGTAAAAATATAAGGTATGTGGTTTTTATGTAATGCAGTTAAATTATATTTTAAAGAGAGGATCCTGCTCATAATGATTACAATCTCCACACGCCTAAACATCATTGCACCATACGTAGGGGGGGGGGATTTCGAAAACTGAATAATCATTTCACATCATCCAATCCTCCGTCATTCTTCATATCCATTTCTGCCATCATTGAGACTCCACATCCTCTGTTGCAACAATTAGCTTGACCAAAGCCTGTGTTGCTGTTCTCTGCGCCTTTGCATGTGACTCAAGCTAGTAGCCATGGGAGGGTCGGCTATCAGACACGAGCCTGTTTCGATAACTCTTCTTCAATTGTTCCCGGAAGCCTATCAAATCTTTCAACAAGCAGGATGGACAACATACTTAGAAAGGTTGGGAGAATTTGATCAGCAGCAAGTTTTAGAGTTCGCACAGAATCTTCAGGGGAATTATTCAGTGGTTCAAGGGGTCCGAATTTCAGTAACAGAGGAGGACATAGCTCAAGTTTCAGGTTTTCCGATTAGAGGGACTCGCTGGTTCAGTAGGAAGCAAGTTATTTTAAATGCACAACAAGATTTTCTTCTTCCAGATGAACCGGTTGAACTTAAAGGCTGCAGTATAAGTCTGCATTCGCTTCCTCGACCATGGCCAACAGTAGCAGAATTCATCAAGCATTACTTGACATGCGAATGGCGTTACCATGTAGTCTACCAACACGACTTTGTTTTGATGAATCATTTAAGGCATGGTCGATTAGTTAATATTCCCTATTATCTGCTTGGTTGTATCAAAAACATGTCACATTATTGTAAACGGGTTAAATTCCCATTGTTATCCCTTACCCATCACCGTTTATGCCAATTATTAATTCAGAGGGGTTTTGCTCAGCAAAACCCCCCTATGAATAATCCACTCCTCATTCCCCAGCAAGCCGAAATTCCCCAACAAGCCGGAAATTCCCAAGAAACTCCTGAGAGTCCTTATGAAGGGCAACTGGACGATATCCCAGACTTCCCAGTAATTCCATCCTCAGAACCAGTTGACCTACCCCCAAGTTCGTCCCACTTAGTAGAGTCACCCCTTCCCACTATTCCTATCCCTAGCGATGACTCTCCAACACCCCCACCTACTCATAAAAGAAATATACGAACCCCAACGGTCTCTGTCTCAAAACGACGAACAAGGGCCACATTCCAAATTTTCACTTCTTCCGAAAGCCCTTCCCCCAGAAATGAATCTTCCCCTACAAAGAAAAGGAAAGACAGTGACTTCTCTGCTTTCCTACCAAAAAGGAAAATGAAAATGACTGTTGAAACAGGAGTTACTCCCATTTCCCCTAACCCCGCCACTATCTGTTAAAAATTCAATCCTCACCTCCATTTCAAATTCCCCAACCCGTCTCATCCAGTGGCACTGCCACACAAGAACCAGTGCCCCGGGATAATATGACATCGTTTATGGCTCAAACAGTGACTGTCACACAAGAACCATTCACTTACCCAGAGGCTGAAACACAAGAACCAGCCACTGTTGTACAAGAATCATACACCAAGCATGATAATACAGGGAAACCAGCTGTAGCTGCTCCACAAGAACCAGCTACAGCTGTGGATCAGCAGGCAACCCCAACAGAATCAACCAGCACACAGGGTTCACACACTATGGCATCTTTATTGGAGGAAAATGAGTTTTTGAAATCAGAACTAGAGGCCTATAAGAATGAATTAATCATGGCACGAGAAGCATTTGATAGAGAATTGAATCTCTACATGCTAGCACACATAGCATCAGCACAAAATAAGGATCCATGCAGAGAATACATGTGCCATGAGTGTGGTAATATTTACCAACAGGCAGGATATAAAGTAGTCACAATTCAGGTATCTGAGGCATCTACATCAGCTGCAATTAAAGAAGAACGCCCTATTGCTCCACAAGAACCAGTAGGGCTCTCAAAAATTCTGGAAAAAGAAACTAGACCACAGATATCTCGCCCTGTGCTAGTCAGCTCAGCCACTCAAACAATGCCCCAACCACAGATATCTTGCCCTGAGCTAGTCAACTCAGCCACTCAAACAATGCCCCAACCACAGATATCTCGCGCTGTGTTAGTCAGTTCAGCCACTCAGACAATGCCCCAACCCAGTACTTCTAATGCCGGGACATAGACCCTGCCATGGAACCAATTAGAACTTATGAACAACTGGAAGAAACAATATGCTGTAGATCAAGATAAAATATTACAGCAGCATAAGTTAGCATGGCAGAATCACATGTATGCCAACTGGGATATTTGGGAACAAACATTGCAACAGCTCAGGGATTCCAAGAAAGAAGTCAAGGAATCAAAGGAAAAGTTGTTTTTGATGTTTTCATTAGTGAAAAAGTTGATGGCTACCCGAAAACCCTCTGTGAATTATTCTCTCTTCCTCTCTGAACGTTTGGTTTATTTTCAATTGAAGGCAATAAAGGATGACAAACCTCATGAATTTCTTACTACGGAACAATTTGTTAAGACTTTTGCTGAGGCCCCTGAAAGTGACCAAATTTTTGTGTGTGAACTTTATCTCCATAACGAGGCCATACCTGAGAATAGAAGAGTCAATCTCACTCCAATTGTAGGTGATCTACAAATAAGGGCATTTGTTTCATTCCTGGCCAATCAGATCACCTGGCAAACTTCGTTTATTGCAAGTAGTCATAATGAGGAGAATAGGCTCCTTTGGATTAGACTGGAACCTTTAAGTCCGGCCATGTTTATAGCACAATATCACCAATTCTTGCGGAAGCCAGGAATGCAGAGGTACATACAACAACTACAGGCTTCAACACTTTTAAAGTGTCAACAACAAATTAGAGTAAAGGAGGCTGCTGCATTGAAGGCCAACACTATGTTTTGGCAGCAGTCATGTAAGGAAAGACAAGACTATCACCCTTTTAGCCCTGATAATCTTCAAGCTGCACTTTCCAGGGTACCTAATTACATCAGATGTATTCGGCATTGTGGAGAAAACTGGATTGGTTACCATTTTCATTTTCCAATTCTATGGATGCCTTCAGAGAAATATCAGTGTCACTATCAATTGGTCGACAGAGATGAAGCTGTAGCATGGCAGCAATTGCAGAACAATCAAGGATTCTGAGCTCCGACTGAAGCCACCTTCTCCAGCTACTGCTTGAGCAACTTGCATGCACAGAGTCAGTACTCAGACTCTGACTCAGACTAGGAGTTGCCTGAGGACATGCAACACTTTCAGCTGGGGGGGATGTTAGGACCTCACTATGTATCATTTTTACTATATATTTTGACACCACCTTACCTTTATAACCATGTTTAAAAAGGATTCCATCATCATTTCATTCACTTTATCCAAAGGTATATAAAATCCTCTTCTTTACTATATGTTTAATCTGTTTACATATAATTCCATATTACTCTTATATTTCATCATTAATCGAAGTAGATTGTTGCTAACATAAGTCTAAAATATCATAGATAAATTATGTGTTGTGCTGGAACAATCGGCCGTTGCTGAAACAGTCAAAATTCGTTGCTGAAACAGTCGACTCCGTTGCTGAAACAGCCAGCAGACACGCAAATTCCGTCACTACCCGTAATTTGCGATTCTGGAAGAGTATTTTTTTGGAACAATGGCAACAACATGAAGACGTGGTTACACGGATTATCCTGAAGATAGTACTCTTTTTGTATCTGTTGTAACAATATCTTTTTATGGAAGAACAGATTTGGGATAAACGTAGATTTTCTCTCATGTAATTGTAAGAGATGTCTCCTCTTTAAAAACAGGAGACATCATCATTAGAGGAGAGTTCGAGTTCGGAAACTACAGGAGAAAATTGTGTTTGAGAGAACTGGAGCTAGACTCCATTTGTAATGTATCATTTCTTTTGACAGATGAATAAAATTTCCTTTTGAGCGCTTCAATTTGATCCTTTCCCTGGGGAATCTTGTGAGAAGGAAAGGGCCCGCCTTCCTCACAAGATTCACCCGATTGTTCCTGTAGTTTGTTTGATTTATTTATGATATTCGCACTTTACTTTAATTCTGTTTGTTGAACACCAGTTACACAGTTCTGTAGTTTATTGAGCATTCTATTTCTTTTAACGCTGCATGTGTTTAGTACATTCATTCTTAAGAAGTTAAGAGATCTATTTCTGTTAATTGTTTGAATGTATGATTGATGCTGGGAAGCAGGTGCTGAAGGTTCCTGTACAAAGGAATAGGGTCCTATTTCCATTGATTGCCTTTCTTTTCCTGCAGTGTGATTAGAAACAGGAGACAGGTGTTGAAGGTTCCTGTTCATGGGAATAGGGTCTTGTTCTCTTGAGTTATCTTTTCTACAGAGTGATTAGTGTCAGGAAGTAGGTGCTGAAGTTCCTATTTAAAGGAATAGGGTCCTGTTCCTGTTATGGTTGGTTGGTTTCCTTTCCTGCAGATTGATTTCCCTTTATTTGGATTCTAAAATGCAACATAGGAATTACTTCTGCTATAACATAAGTAACTTTAGCTTTGATTAAACAGAGTGTGAATAATTAGATTTGTATGACTGATAATTGTGTGGCTTTTTACTACAACATTGTTTTTGCTTTTGAAATTGAGCATATCCAGTGCGTGATTGTCTTTGGAATAAACAGACTTCCTCGGGTTGACAATTTATGTGGAGCTTGAATTGTGAAAACAATTAAAGCGACCAATAGTGGGTGGCCACCGATGTCCACCTGGATCATTGACCAATGGATATGGAACATATGCTAGAGTATGTGAAGTCAAAATATAACTTGTAAAGTATGTCACAACTTTAACGAGGATAAAATCTTGTTCTCCAATGGGGAATAGTTCAAGTGATTTTCTTGCGATTAGTTTCTCATGAAATAAATTGGGTGTTCGTCCTTCAATTCTTTTTCTTGATTTAAAATTGCAGCTATCATTTCATAAAATGTGAAAGTATAAAGAATTAAATCCTTTGAATAAACTGGGATAATCAGTATTAAGTCTAAGGATATTTCCTTTTTAATGTTGTCAAATTCTATCTGTTGCTCACTTTTCCATTCAAGTGTTTCATCCCTTTTGAGCAATTTGTCAATAGGTTTGAAATAGAGCCATAATCTAGTGCAAATATTCTGAAAAAATTAATTTTCCCAAAGAATGATTATACTCATTTGCAAGTGGTTGATTCCTCCAACTCAGTTATGGCTCTAATTCTCTCGAGATCAATATATATCCCTTTCTGAATTATAATTTGTCCTACAAGTTTCCCTTCTAATAAAACCAACAAGAATTTATTAGGATTAATTGATATCACATATAGTTTACATATCTATAGGACTTATTGTAGATGCGCCTGATGAGAGGCTATTAGCTTCAAATAATTTGTTAAATCATCTTGATAACATGATATAATATTCCAATTAAATCTAAAAATGAATATTCCACATCTCTCTTTAATGTTGCACCAACATTGTTCAATCCAAATGGTATGCAAGAATAAGTGTATGTTCCCCATGGTGTATAAAAGTTATTTTATGCCTGTCATTTCAACAACTAAAATTTGATTGTATCTATAAAAACTTATCTAACATAGTCATCTTTTCTAATCTAGTAAATGATTGAAGAAATATTTCCATGTTTGAGAGTAGATAATTGTTCTTAAGTGAGGCCTTATTGAAGTCATGAAAATCAATAGAATGCCTTATTTATCGATTCTTTATCTAAGCTATTACTAAGTCTAAAATCCCTTAAGAATATCGCATTTGGAATATTATTCCAACCTTTTTCATTTTGTCAATCTCCATCTTAAACAAAGGCTTGAGCTTCAAATTAATTATTCTTGATTTCTGTCTAACTATGTCACCATTTTCTTTTAGTGGAATCACATGTTAAATGACCTCCTTGTCCTATTCCTTGTATTCATTAATTACAATATTATGATTATGCATGCAATATATAAAATATGCAGAAAATAGAGAACAATCAAATAAAATCACAAACCAAAAATTAACAAAATTATAACATGGTGTTAGTAACCTATAAATATAGGATTCATAATTTTGACTTGACTGATGGTAGTCTTGTAAACATGTACAAACTTTTCTTTCTGCAAGTTATTTCCCCATATTTTTAAAAAAATAAAAAATAAAAAAAAATAAAAAAAGAGGGTAAAAAGTCCTAAAAGAAAAATCAAAGGACTTAGAAAAAATAATATACCCCAAAAGAAAAAAGATGAATAAAACATGAAAGTGTGCAAGTCTAAATGCCACTACTTTTACCTTTTGCAGTTGATTATGGCAGAGTGTCAATAAATGCCATAATCTATGATGAGTTGAACAATTTAATCTTGACTTGTCATCTTTCAATTTCAAATGTTATAGATAGTGAATAAAGAATTGTCATATAGTTTAATCATGACAATTCAGTAGTTAGGTAGAGAATAAAAGAATCCAACAATTTAATCTGGATTCTTGGATGCAATAAGTGTAGAATTAGATAGCTTACTGCTTTCAAAAAAATAAAATGTTGTAAGGTTGATAGTCCAAATGCACCTGATTAAAATAGAAGGAAAAAATGTTAGAAGATAATGACTGGGTAGGTAGAAGAAGGTGGGAAACATTATTGTAAATATATTTCACCGGGCTATAAATAACTAATTTCCCCTCCCCATAGAAATTTGATATTCTAGACTGACAGTCAAAGAGGCTCAAGGCATTTCCTTGACTTCTGTTGGGACCAGACCCAAGTCTCAAAGACTGATTAGTTGAAAATATTAGGTTTCTATATTAATCCCTGAAATTTTCATCATTTACCCCTTCATGCACTCATCACCATTTGACTTCATAAGTGAGAACTCTTTTCTTAATTAAATGTCACATAAAGGCCCATTTGATTAACCTCCTCCATTTTACAAAACATAAAACCCTCAAAAACATGATATACTAAGTAAAAAGTGAATGAGTTATGAAAATAAAGCTTTACTCTAATTTTCACTTTCCTTAGTTTATTTATGAATTTTTGAGTATTAATGGTCCCTTTTCATATTAACACTTAACCTATTTATTAACTCCTTATCAAATATCCTAGTCCTATTAATATAACTTCTTTTATTTAATAACCCAAAAACCCCCTTATTATAATCTTTTTATGTCAAAGTTATTATTCACATGTTTTCCCAACAATACCCCTTTGACATAAAAACTATCCATAACGAAATATCCCGATTCCTTATAGTTTTGGACCTCCAAATAATATAAAACTATATAATAAAATAAAATACGAAAATCATTTTTCATACATATTTTATATGTTTGAGATAAAAGAACATTTTCCCTCTTATCCTTTGTAAATACCTTCATCATTCTTCCTGCACAAGCTTTACCCAAGGTTAACGCTTTAACCTCACCCCTTTCCCCGGTATATATCCCCTTACCATAGATTAAACCTTGGTTAATCATTTAAACCCGCCCCATTCTATGTATAAACCACTTTTATACATAAAACTCCATCAAATAACTATGTACCCTCACAGTCATTCCCATCCCTCCGATCAATCTTATCTCTTTAATCTAACGGTCCAAATTTAATGCGATAAACTTTCCCTTGCCCCACCATTCCCCATCACATTAAAACATGACCGTAGATCTTCGCTTATCAAATCAACAGCTAATATTTAACCTGGGTCCCACCTTTCCATACCCCCGCATATTCCCGAGAAATCTTGACCGTTCGCATCGGGCGATCAAGTCTGATGGTGCGTATTTAATATCGCATAACAAAAGTGATCGAGCAAAGTTTGTAAAAAATTTTGCGATAAAAGTTGTTTCACGAAACCACCATATGCTACATGTCTCATTTCTACTAGATCGCATTCCAAAAGTGAAAAACCATTTACTGCCCAGAAGCAATGCGATAACCACTAATGGTTTCGCCTTCAAATACAAAAAACGCTCCCACCATTAAGTTCGACTTGTAATAAATTTTATGTGTATTGATAAAACTTAAGGTCTCAACCTTATTTTTTATTATTTGCATATCATTTGCGCGTTCGACCTTCAGGAAACTACTCACAGAGAACATTTTCGAGCCTCTGCTAACCAATTTGCCTACCTGAAGCTGATTTCCCCTGTGAAATTCGACTCCGAAGACCCTCTATGCCTTCTATCAAACAGCTGTGACCAGTTTGAATATTGGTACAACCTGGAAACCCTCTTCGACCGCAACCATACCTGTTCAAGGTATTTTTCTATAATTCGACCTGCAAAACTTTAATTTCAAAGGAAAAAATTAAAATACTTTGAAAATATAAACCTTCTGAAAGTATTCAAACCTTGAAAAAACAGGGGGAAACCCTGTCAAAATTTCCTCAGAATTTTCCACTTTCGCATGAAGATTTTTTAACCATCCAAAAATTATTTCCATGGTTAAAATCCATTTGAGTTACTATCAAAATCCCTTTCTAGTCTTCTGCACATTGTAAGTTTGCATTTTCATCATAAAACCCTTGCCTAGATTCTGAATTTTTCCCAAAAGCAGCTTAATTGACCTTCTGTTTCCAAAAAGAGCTGAGAAAATAGTCTAATCTTGCTCAGTTTCATTTAACATGACAAAAAAGTAGGTTACTCCTAGGACTGGAGGTCCCAAACCTCAGAAGCCTACCTCCAACAAGCTTCCAAACCCTAAACCTTCAAAAATTGATAGACCTACTCCTGCCCTAACTATAGATTCCACTGAAGTAGTCAGATAATTGCAGCCACCTGTTACCTCTGAAGAGAATAGTCCCTTGATTGATTTAGACAATAGAATTTTTTATGCTACCTTAGAGTTCGATCTACTTGAAGTACATAGCTGGTGTCATGAAAAATTTGAGAAGAAAGTGGCAAATGATATACCTATATGGGACTCCAACTTGCCTAAATTCATGGTTCCCATCACACATCCAGCTCAAGATTTTATTAGGTTGTGTCAGTTGCACTATATCCCTGACCAGAGATGCATGGTGAAATAAGATAATGAGTTCTTGTTTTACATAACTGCTGAAGTCATCAATGATATGCTCCAACTAAGCCATGATCCACGAGCAATATCATTGTCCATTGAACATTTGACTCAAATGTATTTAGACCTGGATTTCCCTAGGAATTTTATGATCCTTCAAAAGTTCATGCCTAATCATGTTAACCTTCCTAAGGTAAATCCACCTTATGATACTTTTGATTTCCCTGAGGGCTCTAGACAAATCATTTCCATGCTTTCATTCATACTAGGCTATGCTAATGATGAGTTTACAGATGCCTCCATTCTAGGTTTCCTCTCTACCTTGTCTCCAGGACAACATCCAGAACTAGTTTTCAACTTTTCCAAATTCATTGCTGATAATATGCATTATCAGCTCATTAAATTACCTGATGAAGGAGTATTCAGATATTCATCATATCTATTACATCTCTTCCTATTTTTTCAGGCAGACAATTTCCCAATTGCATTACAAAATATAGATGTGGAAGGTAAAACTCTTTCAGTGATATTCTGGACTTCTCTACTCAAGAAAAACAACAGTGAATAAAGCTACAAGGAATTCAATGATTTGTTTATTAAACCGTCCATGAGTTTGTTGAACAAAGCAGAGCCACCAAGGATTAATGAAGACATCAAAAGAATTTTACAGTTGTCTAAAAAAATGTAAGGTAGGAGATTGGTATTTATATGAAAATCACACATAAATTAGAGTGTACGGTGCACTCTTGGCTTGTTACAAATTATGAAAGTTTCTAACTACCAGGATTTTTGATTTGGAGTACTTAAGATAGATCTTGAATGCAGATGTAGTGAATTTCATAGCCTCCAAAAACAAAGCACAGTTTAAGCTAAAAATTCAAATTGGCCCCTTCATATTCAATAGCAGAGATGCTTTGAGAGACATGGTTAGCAAATTATCACAATTTAAATTCCAAGAAAGCTTTTACTGGAATTATGATCCTCAAGGTGCTATAAGTAACCTCAGGGTCAAGTGTAAGTTAACCCCATTCCTCCATGATTCAAACCACTAATGGAGAAGTATGTTAATTAGACTGAATGGGTTGTAAACACATTGATTGATGATAATCAGGGGATACAATCAGATAACCTGCAGGGAAAATAGATGGATATTTCACCGGTGGTTACAATTGGCCAACAAGCAGCTAATAAAAGACCTAGAAAAGAAGAAGGCTATTTAGCAGAAACAATTATAGAAAATAAATTTAAGACAATTTGCAGCAAGAAGGCCAGAATGACTACTATAAAAGAAGAAGGGGTCATAGATATAAATGATAATAATGGTCAGCAAACAGATGATGAGGCCACAATAATTGTCAATGAAACACTTAGAGAAATTCAGAATGAGCAGGTACAATCACAGGGAAAAGGCAAAGAAATGATTGAAACAGAGATAAATATAGAAGCTCCCTCTTCCTCTAAATCAGCAGAAGAAACTGATTCTGACATCCAAAAAAAGTTCAAGCAGATCAAAGAAAAGAATGAGGAAATTAAGAATGAGGTCTATTCTAAACTTCTTAAGGAAAAACCAGGAGATAAAGACAGACTTGTGACAGATTTTTCTTATTCAACAAATAAAATGATCATATCTTTTCTCTAGCCAGTAGTTACAAACCCAAAGTCAGCCACAGATTACAAGAAAATAGAGTTTGAAGTAAATGTTGATACCATACATGAACTTGACCAGATAGAGTTTCATAGAAGTGCTTCAAAGATGTTGTATTCAAAGGTAGTTAGTAAAACCATGAGTGCTACCATGCTTCAAAAGACTATATCTAATTTACAAACTTAAATGAAATTAGATAAAGCATCTCTACATGCTAAGGATTTGAGGATCAAGTCCTTAGAAGATTTGGTGATATAAACTGTAGTGGATCCCTCCAATACTGAAGTTGCTAAGACAATGATAAGGCAAAAGAATGAAGATATTGCTTCCTTGAGAAAGCAACTTAAACTACTACAGAATGAACACCCACAGGCTAAAGAAATTCTTCAAGAAAAAACAGAAAAGGATGAAACTATGCAGCTAGTTTTCAAGATGACAGCTCAGATCAAAGAGAAGGAAAATCAAATAGAAACTCTAATGAAAGAAAATGAAACATTGAAAAAAATCACAAGAAGTCTCCATTCCTACAGTTATTCCAACTTTCATTACTTTTGTTCCTTCTACATTGGCAGAACATTTAGCACCAGGCAGAAACGTGAAGCTGGGTTACACTTTTGTGAGAATCGAGGGCCGAAAATTTTTCTCGGCAATAGTTCGGCCGAACATTTTATAAAGTTCGGCCGAACTAGGTAATAGTTCGGCCGAACTCGTGATTCCGTTTAGATTGACGGCACACTAACGGCACGGGCAAACAGAATTTTTGCCGGAGATTAGAAAACCGGCAACAAAAGTTCAGCCGAACTTCTAAAATAAGTTCGGCCGAACTATGAGTTCGGCCAAACTTTTACTTTTAAAATAGTTCAGCCGAACTATTTTCTATAAATAAATTGCCCGCAAAGTTTTGTGGTTTACTGGGTTCATTGTTCGCGCATTGTCTGTCCCTGTCCCTGTCCCTGTCGTTGCGTGTTTTCTGTCCCTGTCGCTGGTGCTCCTCCCATCCGCGCTCTTCGACTCCGTCGGGTAAGTTCGACTCTCCATCTGCGCTCAAAAAATTTTTGTGCTGTGTATTAAAAAATTTTTGTGCTGTGTATTAAAAAAAATTGTGCTGTGTATTAGAAAATTTTTGTGTTGTGTATTAAAAAAAAATTTGTGTTGTGTATTAAAAAAAAATTTGCGTGACTCCGTCGGGTAAGTCCGACTCTCCGTCTGTGCTCAAAAAAAATTTGTGCTGTGTATTAAAAAAAAATTTGTGCTGTGTATTAAAAAAAATTTGTGCTGTATATTAAAATTTTTTTGTGTTGTGTATTAAAAATTTTTTGTGTTGTGTATTAAAAAAAAATTGTGCGCTAATTTGATCTCGCATTATTGATTCCCATGCACTGCCTCTGCTTGGATTCTATCACTACACTACTGAGTCTCGATCTCCCTTAGAATAAGAACAGGGAAATCTCCTAGACTAGCAAATCAACTCAGCCTCCTCCATGCTAGATGCAGTCCTACCTAATAAAATGTGTAGTATTGCTTTTGGGAAACTCGTTCTACCTCTATAAACTCTGTTTGGAGACTCCCAGCTACTCGCACTCTTTCCTGCAACATGCACTGACTAACTGGGTTGCATAGCACTACCACTAGGGAACTTGTTCTTGCCTCTTTTGTTGGAAATATTTTCCTCCCTTCTTGACTAGAATG
The DNA here is from genome assembly GCA_034641835.2 of Pinus albicaulis. NCBI lineage: Eukaryota > Viridiplantae > Streptophyta > Pinopsida > Pinales > Pinaceae > Pinus > Pinus albicaulis. The sequence goes on along the minus strand of CM076572.1, from coordinate 1,449,079,817 downwards.
TTGGAAACCTGCTCTGTCTTGAAACCCCTTCTTGGAGTCTCTCTCTAGCTAGAACTACACCTACACTCTGTAACTAGCAAATTCACACTAGCACCCTATTCACATTAATTTCTTGTAATTCGCACTTGCAACTAGAAATTCGATCTCTCTTGAGCTACTATGTCATTGCAACTAGATATGCACCTATCTCCCGAGTAGCTGGTTGCATCTAACAATTGGCTCTACAACTATCTCTTGAGTATCTGATTGCACCTTGTTGGCTTTTCAATCCTCCTGCTAATTGTTGGAATAAGGAATTACAAGAGGGGGGTGAATCAGTAATAGTGAGGTTTTGGGATACAAGGAGGCTGAAAGATTTTTTTTCTTGTATATTTGAAGCTCTCCATTATTATAGAAAAGGATTTTTTGCTTGTATATTTTTATGCTCTTTGCCATAGTAATGTCATAGTGTATGAAGTTTTAAATTGTTTTTATTATTTTTATTATATGTTGGATGTGATTTTGATTGAAAATGCTTCTTTTTTATTTATTAATTAAAAACAAATTGTTAGAAAAATTATTGCTTTAAGTCTTGGAATTTACAATCAAAATTAGAAAATGTATTTTTATCTAAACTATTTATGAAAAGTTTAATATTGTTTGATTTTCTCTACCATGTCCTTTTTACATATATCTAGAATAATATTATTTGTAGTTTCCGGTTTTTTGTAACATTTTACTACCATAATCAAAATCTATAGAAATAATAATCTAACATTTTTATATCTTGAAATGGAGCTAGCCAACTCAAATATAGTATTGCAAATCCCTGGCTAAGTTAGATGAGGAGGCTATGTATTACTTAGTATTGTATCCATATTGGGGTTGCAAGTTCTATGGGTTCAAAAGAACACTTGCAAACAATTTGTTTTCCATATGACCTCTCTTTTTCATAGATAAATTTCATTATTTTAGCCATTATGGATTTGAGAAAAATACATCCTGACAGGCCAATAAAAAGCCTTAACAATGAATTAAACATGAACAAATGTTAAATATGGGTAACCAAGCAGCATCAAAACAAACAACTAAATCACCAAGGCTAGTAGTGATAAATAATAAACATTCTAGGATACTTCAAAATTCCATGTAAATAATTTTTTACAGAAAATCACTAGATGGTGAGGCCCACAGCAACAACTACAAAAGAAATGCAATATAACTAATCAAACTACATCAACAAAACATATGGTCTTGAATGAGGTTTTGGACTCTTTAGATATAAATGTACACCGTGGCAATGTATCTTATATAAAACTTTAATCCATGTGCTTAACCTTAACATTGACACAAATGGAATACAATTTTACTCACTGCTTTATGATACAAAAATATGCGGATGAGTATTGCCCACATATCCGAAGTCAAAAGGGATAGATTAAAAAGGGATGCTTCGATCATCTATAAAAGATAAATTAAAGAAGCATGACATATTAGTAATGCAAATTAGATATGCGTACCAATTATGTTCATATAACACAACAAATAGATGATTCAATACAAATGTCACATATTAATCATATTTATCTCATGGGCCTTCAACTTAAATTATATATCTAGCATTACATTAAGCTATAGGAGATAAATCAAAGAAGCATTTGAATGTAAATTAAACATGTGTAATAATTGTGTCCTTTAGTTCAATAAATAGATAATAATTTGCAAATGCCATATCTAAGTTATATTTCATCTAAGTAGCTTTCAATTTAAACTTATATCTAATGTTAAATTATATAAAAGAATAACAGTAATCCAAACTTCAAAATAATATTTAGAGTTAGTATAAAATGTGACATATAATTTTCCTGCATGGAAAAACATAGTTACCAAGAGTTCAAAACTCATGCATTTGAATAGAACGTGGGTATACGAATGAGCAAGTAGATTTTTTCTAGAAATGAGGAAGTGAAGGTTGATAGAGAGCCACACAAAATTGCAAATTCATACCTTAACAAAATTGTTAGATCGTTTTAAAGAAAACATATTTAATCAACTTTCATTGAAATATATGATAAACTCAACCAAATTTTATGAAAAATAGTATACCATTTTTTACATAATTTCACATAATACAAATAGATAAATATTACTTAAGTATTGTTATAAAGATTTAACTACCCATCGAGAGATGGCCAAGTGATTGAGACAGGGCATCATCACAATAAAAATCCAAGTAAAAATTGTAGTAATCCTAGAATCATGCTTTACATAAGGTAAAATTGGGGAACTCATGACTTGTACTATAGATAAAAAACATTTACCCTTACCAAAAAATATATGATAAAAATTGACAAACTACATAAGCTTAAGCTTAAGGGGATATAATCCTTCTTGCCTTCCATATAGATAATGAAAATTATTGTTCCAAGTCTCATGTTGCTTCTCATGTTATTTTATAAACCTTGATTGGAAAGAAAAATAGGAGGGAAGAAATGTAAGAAATATAAAACATAATGAAACACAACATAAGAAATAGAGAACATAATGAAACACACACATACATATCTTTAGACAATCAACACAATTATTTTCCTAGGAAATCCTTATGGGAGACAAGCAACCCTAAAAAGTAATGATGCTCTAGACTCCTTTTTCCCTAGGAAATCCTTATGGGAGAAAAACAACACTAAAATTTAAACATGCTCTACTCTCTCTTTTCTGGTATGGAAAATATGTGAGTACAAAGAAAGAGGTAATCTCTCTAGAGTTAGCTAAGACTTTTAGCGTGTAAGGTTGCTATAAAATCTTAACTTCATACATTTTTCTCTCTAACTTCACACTCCTAGTTGTATTTTCAACTATGGAACAAAATACAATAACACAAAATGGAACTCTTATTCCTCCTAGTGGCCAAGTATTTAACATAGCGTGATAGCCAACTAGCTGTAAGGTTTGATTCTGTCAACCATTAACGAGGTTTTTGATTTTAGACCTTTTAGAGTCTTGTTAAAATTTCACATGTAGCTAGCTTGCCATGCATGAGTAATGGGACTAAAATGTCATTCTCTCGTACCTGCATGGTGGTCAACATGATAGGTCAACTTACTAAAGGCATAAATTTTGAATGAACTTCATTTGATGTTTTTCTTGCACCATTCGATATTTCTTTAAGTGTAGAATAATGGTCAAGATTTCGGCACAAGGGATAATCGTTTGACCCCCAGAAATGTCATTTAATACCTCAAAATGACTCCAAAAGGTTTTAGACCCCAATTCTCCACCCACCATTAAAATGACCCTACAAGTTGATTCTTTCAGTTTTTTCACTCTATAAACATCAAAATATATAACAAATAATATAATTATCCAATCTAGATCATTATTTAATATTTTTTTAAAATTATGAGTAAGATATACATCATGGAATTTAAATAAATAGTGTTAATTCATTGAACACCCTTGTACATGTTCCTTGTTGATACTTTGAAAGTAATACGTTTTGAAAAATAATTTTTTTATGGATTCTATTTTCCACATTCTCTCAACCATATCAAAAACCTTCTTATAATATTTGAAACCTAAGGTCTTTCCCATACCAAAGTATGTTCTTTAAAACATGTTTTCTTGGTGATATGGGTGATTTAGAAATGATTGGGAGAGCAAAATTCCTCATTTAATATGTACAATATGTTTGGATCATGCCACTAAGACAAGAATTTTAAATTCAATTGAATTTTAATATAACCAGCTAAATCCTGCAGAAAAGGAATAAAACAATTTATGTTAGGGTTGTGGATTCAGGCATTGAAACAACACACCATGATATTTCAAATTTAAAAATAATGGTTTGAGTCCTAGGTAGCTTAGAAACCTATTTGTTTTCAAAATAAGGATGCACTCCCATTTTATTCTCATGATTAGGTTGTAATCATGAGGCTCTCGCTCAATAGTGGACCTTCCCAAAATCTTGTGACGTCTTGTCACAAACAAAACCATCAAACTGAAAACACATCATGCAAGAAACATAGCTCGCTGACATATCATTTTTCTCCTTCAAAGAAAAAAATTCACATCATGTGAATATCTCCATGTACTCTTACATATTGGTGTACAAAACCATCAACCAAACACAAGTCGACAAAACATGCCTCTTCAAACAACTAACTCTCAAGTCAAATAATAGCATGTACAAATTTCCATATTTGTTGCATCTAAGTGTGTCAACATAACTCTACTTTCAACATCTTGCTTCATGCAACATGCACCATACTTTGAATTTGCAAAGAAATTCATGAAACATCAAAATACATGCAAGGCCTTAATTGGATAATAAATCTAACCATCTGTTAGCAAACCATTTCAATGGCGCTTCTTTTAGCTGCACTTCATCATGTGAATCATCTTGACCCTCATCGATTATGGAATCCTCTTTTCCATTCTTGTCGTTATCTCTTTCCACCTTCTTCAAATGTTGTGGATAACTTGTTGGATAGAAAGTCCAACACTTGTCTACAAGCTGACCTTTCTTATGGCAATGAGTAATAAAAAATTGCATCTTATTTTCAACATCATTTTCCTTGTCCAATGGGCCTTTGAATTTTTGCCTCATTTATTTAGAAAGTTTCAATGTGCATGGTATCTTCTTCCAACATCTATAAACATTATGATTATTCAAACCACAAAAGGAACATGTGCAAGTTCTTTTCTATATCTTATGTGAATATTTACCATGTTTATCATAATCAAAAGCAATTTGATTAAAGGCAAATTTATACCTTGAACATTCACCATTGTCGCCTTCTTGAGGAGGTGAATTTGATGAGGTAGTGGCTCTCCTCTGAATACTAGCAATGAATTCAATGACTAGATAGAGCTTTCAACATCCTCTTATTTTACATTCTCATTAGCTACATGTTTATTAACATCTTCTTGCAAAGTGGGTGTCAAACTTTTCCATTCATCATGAACACAAACTTCACAAGCTTGAGGTAATGAACACGAAATAAAATTCCTTCTTGGAACAACTTCATGTGCCTCCTTGGCTTTGGAGCATTCTCCATCATGTTTTCCATAACCAAGACCCAAATAATTAGGCCCTTCCTTAACAACATTTGGCTCAACTATGCCTTGTACATGTTTGCCTTTAACCCTTTACTTTCATAGCACATTTTCATCAAAAATTTGGACCTTATTCCTCTAGTGTGTCTCTCAAAAGCACGTACACATTAATTTTGAGAGGAAATTGAAGACAGAAACCAATAGCTAATTCTTCTAACTAACCTTGACTAAAATGAGCTAAATTTTGCTTTGATACCAACTTGATTTGAATATGGACAAACTAGTTTTATTGGGCTATCTCCCTCATTAGTTAAATAAAAATGTGTTTAGGATCGTCTAAAGTTAGCCAATTGGGAATGGGTTTATGTGTCAAGCTTTAAGTGTATTTTGTGAGAAATTTATGAGTTAATTAGCTTTTTTATTTTTTGACATAATCGGGTGTTGTTTTTATTCGAAAAGAGAAAATTGGGAGTCAAAGCTCCATTGTTACAGGGAAATACGTTTGAAAAAAGAGATAGAGAGGGACATCAGTATGACCAGTTTCCCCTGCACTCTGATTATGCTTGACTATTGTAAAAGCTGATCTGGTGTAGATTCAGAAAAAATGTGACAATAAAAAATGACATTTGCAAAACATGTTAAAGAGAATTTATCTTTAGAGCCTCTAGATCCTGCAATAAATTGCCTTCAAGGCCTGTAGATCCCGCATTTGCTTTGCTAAAACTGGGTTCAATGTTTCCAAAAAAATTCCTAGTTGCCATCAAATTCTTGGGCATGAGAACAAAAAAAGCCACAACAGGCAATCTAAGAGATTTTGACCTATTCATGGCAGAAAACAGAAAGACTCAAAAGCGTTGCATTTGAGGCTGCTGAGAGGTTTGTGACAGGCTCTGTTTGCTTGAGCATCGGCCTCCTTATTGAGGGAGCGAAGGACATGAATAAAACTAGTTTCATGCATTAGTTGGGTGAGCGCATGGCATAGATTTGTTATTTCCTGGAGAGCTAGATTGGTGGCTGTCCGATTGTGGACCATTAAGCTGATGATGATTGCCGAATCTCCGATCACTGTTGCTATGCGAATGCCGAGAATTTGGAGCTGAAGGAGACCTTGGTATAGAGCGAGGGCTTCAGCTCTGTTTTTGGAGAGGGGACCTAATCCCCATTCGTAAGATAGAATGATGTCTCCGTTGGCATTGCAAATAAATCCGCCCGCCCGAGCCTTGCCAGGATTGGACTTGGAGGCGCCATCAAAAAATAGATAGTGCGTGTTACAACTTCTAACCCAGCCTGCAAACTCTTTATCCTTCATTCTGATTTTCCCACTGTTGTTAGGGATTTTTTTACTGCTGGTATCGTTTCTGTTTTGGCCATAATTTTGGCCCCTATTGCTTTGATCGAGCAGGCATCCAATATAATTTCGTTCTTCAAAGAAAAGATCAGCTGCATCGATGCTCCTTTGGCACTTGACAGCTATTGTTTCCAAAGCAAGTCCTCTTGCCTTGTTATATAGCTTCCTAATTTCGGTTTTTTTGTCTCTGAAGATTATTTGATTGCTTGCTAGCCATATGCGCCACAGCATAGTATAAGGGAGAGCGTTCCATACTCTTCTTGCTACATTTTTCTTCTTGCGCTGCCAGGGGTAGTTCTTCTTCCATAGATATAAGAGTTCGGAAATGGTGCTGTGGGAACCCCAGGGGAGCTGGTCCTTCAGGAACGCTTCTTTCCAGCAAGCTGTGGCAAAGGAGAAATTTATGAAAAGGCGTTGAATAGTTTCCTCAACTGCTTGACAGTTTGGGCAGCGGGAGGGACCAAGAATACCACGCTTTTTCAGATTGTCAGAGGTTAACACTTTCCCTTTCAGAAGAACCCATATGAAAAATTTAATTTTTGGAAGAGTCTCTGATTTCCAAACAGTTTTCCATTGATTCCATATGGGCATGGTCCGATCACTGTTACAGATTTGACGGTAGGCAGTTTTGATTGTGTATTTGGTGCCTGAAGGGTCCCAACAGAAGCAATCATCTTCATTTTGTTTGGTGGGGGTGATACCATGGAGCTGGGTCTGTAGATTATCCAGGCTTGAAAGAAGCTCATCAGGGATATCAGGAAAATGCCAACCAGTCCAAAGATGAGTGTGAATATCCCACTTGGATATCTGGCTCAAGCTGTGAATCCCTTTGTTGGCAAGGTAGGTGAGGATTTGATGGGTTCCAGGCTTACTGCTGATAGGTAGCTGTCCCATTATTTTATCATCCCCTATTCTGGTGTTGTTACCTCCCTTGGGGACCTTAGAAATGTTAGAAGCAAGGATGGGAATTTCTTTTTTACACAGTCCCCAGATTTTGGTGCAGGGTCTGAGAAGTATATCTTGGTCTAATAGAAGTTGCCTCTAGGAATTTAGGTATTTGGTTTCCAGCACATTCTTCCACCAAGCATATTATCCATTGATAAGTCTCCAGATTATCTTGCCACCAAAGACCAGGTTTAGAAGTTGTGGAGATCTGATCCCCAGCCCTCCATAATCGTGAGGTTGAATAACCTGCTTCTAATTGATGAGATTGTATTTCTTTCTTTTAGTTTTTCCCCCTTTCCAGAGAAAGTGATGGAGGATGGCTTCCACTTTGTGATGAAAGCTGGCTGGAGCTTGCAAGAGCGTGAATCGATACAAGGGCAGAGAGGAGAGGCCTGATTTCAAGAGGATTAGGCGTCCTGCTGGGTTAAGCCAAAAGGAGCCCCATTGCTGCACTTTCCTTTTCATTTTGTCGATAATGGTGTCCCAAACTTCAGCTTGCAGAGAACCCATACTCACTAGCATGCCCAAGTAAGAGAAATACCCCCAATCTAATTTGCAAGAGACCCCGAAGATGTTGGCAATGCTTTGGATAGTTTGAGCAGTTGTGTTCCACCCATAAATGCATCTCTTAAGGTAATTGATCATGCCTCCGGAGCAACCCATATATCTTTCTAAGAGCGTTTTGAAATGGCGAGCTATAATGTTGGAGGCTCCTCCCATTAACAAGGTGTCATAAGCAAACTAAGAGTGGTTTATATTTTTGACTCCATTCCCAAATTTAATGCCGGTGATAAGGCTGGTGCAACGTTTGTAATCAAGAGCCCTGCTGAAGGATTCAACCATCAAGATGAAAATATAGGGGGAAAGGGGGCAACCTTGACGTAATCCATGAGAAGATTGGAAGGATGGCCCTGGCCTGCCATTGATGAGGGGGAAGATCCAAGGGCCGGAGATGCATGCTTGGACAAGGTTGATGAAAGGTGGGGCAAATCCCATTTTCTTTAGGACAGCGAGGAGGAAAGAGTTTCTAACTCAGTTGAATGCATTGGCTAAATCTAGTTTTAAAATGAAACCTTTTTCTTTTCTAACTTGGATGGAATGAATAGCCTCTTGCACAAGTAGGATGGAATCTAAAAATTTTCTGTTGGCTAAAAAACCTCCTTGATTCTCAAAGATGAGGGAGGGTAGGATAGGTTTGAGGCGAGTAGCTATGATTTTAGTCAACATTTTGTATGAAGAGTTGCAGAGAGAAATGGGCCGAAAACAGGAGAAAGTAGAGGGTCGATTTTCTTTAGGGATAAGGGCAAGATGTGTGGCATTGGTGAAGCCTTTGATTTTGTTCTTGCATTGGGCCCATTTTATCATTTTGACAAGGTATTTTTTATTGTTCCCCAGTGGGATCTGTAGAAGCTGATGGGAAAGCCATCTGGGCCAGGGGCCTTGTCTGGCTGGAGTGCCCAAATGGCTCTTTGTATTTCTTCTTCTTTTATATCCTTGGTGAGATCGACATTGACTTCATCACTGATTTCTATGGGCAGATATTGGAGCAGATTTGAATAATCTGCAGCTTCTTTGGTTTTAGTTAAGAGCACACTATAATTTTTTTAGGCTGCCTTTTTAATTGCATCTTGGGAAGTTTGGAGTTGACCTTCATCATCAGTGATGGAGGTGACATTGTTCCTGATTTGTCTGACTGTAGTCTGCTTATGGAAAAAAGTGGAGTTTTTATCCCCTCCATGCAGCCACAGCTGGCGTGATTTGATTCTCCATTTCTGCTCCTCCATACGATTGGCACGATAAAGCTGGAAGTAAAGGTCACATTCTCTAGCTTTGGTTTCTTGGGACAGTCCCTGTTCCTCTATAGTGTTGTGTATCTGCTCCAGATTGTTTTTTATTTCTGTTTTGATTTTTTTCGGGTCCTTATAGTGATTTCGTGCCCAGTCTTTTAAGGCGCTTTTGGTCCTTTTTAGTTTTCTTTCCCAAATGAACCCTGGAGATCCTTCAATGTGCTGGCGCCAAGTGTGTTTGACAATCTGGTCGACAATGGGTAAATTGCTCCATAGAGGGCTGTACTTAAATGGAATGGGACCAAGTGTACTGTGAGCTTCAAGCACGAGCGTTGTGGGATAATGATCGGATGTTGAAAATGGAAGAATAACAGAGTAAGCCATGGAGTAGGAGGTAAGGAGGGAGACATTCACCAATATTCTATCTAGCCGCTCCATAATATTGTCTTTGCCCAATCTGCGATTTCTCCAGGTGAACCTTCGATTCTTGGGTACAACATCTATGAGATCGTGGTCCTGCATTATAATTTCCAGCTGCGTTCTACAAGGTTCATGTGTGAAACATCCCCCCCTCTTTTCATTAGCGTGGAGTATGAGATTGAGATCTCCTCCAAGTATGATGTTGCTACTTTCTTCTGCATCAATGTTAGTTTGGAGAGAAGTCCAACACTGTGCTTTATCCCTGTAGTGGTTTGGAGCATAGACATTGTAGATGACAATTTTTTGGTTGCTCATTAGATTCTCTAGAGTAACTTTAATCCAGAATTGGTTGATTGTATCATTTTGGTGCTTCCAGGTAGTGTGGTTCCAAAGAGTGGTGATTCCCCCTGAAGCTCCCCTAGATTCACAGATGCTTCCTTCATATTGCTTGAGGCGATCAATAATCCCTCTCATTTCTTGGTATCCTTGCTTTGTTTCTTGTAGCAGTAATATTCCTGGTTTTTCCTGATTTATCAAATCATTCAGGGCTGTGATTTTAGAGGGGTGCCCTAATCCCCTGCTATTCTAGGATAGGACTTTCATCATTGGGTGAGGGGGGTACGGAGAGTTGCTCGCCCTCCCTGATCTTTATATGCCGCTTCCTTACTGTTTTGTCCCAAGATGTAAGTTTCTATAGGGTTTTGAGTGCCCATGGCAATATATTTATGGGCGTTTTCTTCTCTCTGCTGTTTGGTCGATCTCCTGCCTGGTCCTTGTTTCCTATGAGTGTCCAGATTGGCCCCATGTTCTTTAGAAGAGCTTCTGGTTGATCTTGATGGAGGAGGGTCATGGGAGAAAGAAGGAGAAGGGTTTGCAGGGGGAGTGGGAGCAAGATAACCCTCCTGAGATGAAGGTAGAGTGATGGGGGGGTCATCATCAAGGGAGATGGAGGAGAAGGGATTAGAGGACTCTAAGGATTTCATGGGAGGGGAGGGCGGAGGAGTTGACGAGGAGGAAGGATTAGGTTTGAAGGGAGAAGATTTTGGAGGAGCTTCAACTAGCTGGGTAGCAGCAGTCTTTTTCCTCTTGACAGTTTCCCATTGATTCGCGGGCTGAACATTTTCATCATTAACAATTTTAGAGCAGTGATTGGCAAAATGACCGTACTCGTGACATACCTTGCATTTAAATGGGATTTTTTCATAGTCCAGCTGCTAAATGTGTGTCCAGTCATCCACTTTCAGCTTGATTGCCTCTGGGAGACCCTTGCCGAGATCAACTTCAACGCATATATGCGCACAAGCTTGCATATTGTCCTTGGGCTCACTCCTATCGATTTACTTCCCCACAACATTGCCAATGGCGCGAACCGAGTCATCTCCCCAGCAATGGAGTGGGAGATGCGGAAGCCGGACCCAAACTGGGATAGCACTAGGGACATCCAGCTCGGGATCGAAGTCTAGAGTCCATTTGTTCAAGTACAGCCCTCTGGATTCCAAAACATAAGGACCATTTCTGAATATTAAGTCCTTGTTAGCTCTTGTTTCAAAATGAAATGTGTAGTAACCTTTCCCACAGAAACGAATGGAAATTTTGCCACTGACTTTGTCTGCCCAGTTTTTCTCGATCCAACGTTAAACAGTTTTGGGAGATGGCAATAAAGCAGTGAATTTCCCAATGAGCCCCCGCTCAGCAAGTGAGAGAGTAGCCATTCTTGGCAGAGCAGGAGGCAGGACGACCTCTTGCAGACCATCCAGCTTCTTGACAAACTTTGAAAGTGATGGACGAGGGCGTTGGAGCGTTAGTGATTTGACAAGGGCAGAAAATGCATTTTGAGCATCAGCCCCCTCCGTAGCACCGTTCGGAGGGGCCATGGCGGCCAGCGGCCACAAGATGGAGCAGCGCGGCTAGGTCAGCGCACAGAGAGGTTTTTTGCCAACAAAATTTTCTTGTTGCGAACATGCAATGTTATCATTCAAACACAAAGATAATCTTGGAAACCATAAACCTATTCTAAAACTAGGAAAGACAAGTTGGAATGATGAGTTAATTAGCTTTTAAAAACTCTTGTGTACAACAAATAAAATGCAAAATTTTTATTTAGGAAATTTTTTTCCCTCAATCCATATTTCGATCATTGGAATGTATGTAAGAGGAAGAAAGAGGGAATTCACTTTTCAAATTCTAGACCTTGTCTAAACCAAAATAAACTAGAGGTTTGGTTTTCAAATACATCCACTTATTTGGAAAAGTTATAGCTACCAAAATTCCATATGCCAATCTACCTCCCAAGAAATCCATTTATTACATCACTAGTTAGTTTTTTGTCTTCCTATATTCTTTATCAACCTCTTCTAGTGATTCTTGAAAGGTGGATACTTAAATCCTTCCTAAAAATTTGAGCTCTAAAATGAGAAGACATACAAGGTCATTTTAAGTCATTCTTCTATCCAATTATAAAAACCAAGTGAATATTTCTACATATTGAGTTATGTCCCATAAATTGTACAATATATGTGGAGTTTCCTCGCCCTAAGCGAGATGTTTAACAAACATAATAATAGAGAAACAATTAGTGACGTCACCGAAAGATGTAGCCTCTTCAAGGTATCATATCCTCTCATCAAGGTCAAGAATCTATTCACCAAAAATGTCCCATGGAAATGATGGTTTAAGAAACAAAACTAGACAAAAACCTTCGGTGAGAACAACAAAATCTAAAACCTCTTCAAGGTCTTCAATCTGCTTGTAAAGTTAAATTGTGTCTTGATCAAGTCCAACAACAAAGAAACATTCAGTGACAACACCAAAATCTACAACTTCTTCAACATCTTCTAAACCATATTCAAAGTCAATATTGTGTGCATCAAATTCCTTAGCAAGGTCATCAATGGAGTCATCAAAACTACTATTTCAAACTTCAATGCCAAAAATAAGTCGAAAGAATTCAATTTCTCCTCCAAAACCTTCTTCTCTAAGCAAAGCTAGCATGATGTCGTCGAGAAATTCAATAATTCCACGAGGAAATTCTATCAAAGTTAAAACAAATCCTTTTCATCCATATTTAATGCCTACTTTTTCAGGTGGAACACCTCCAAATTTAAGGACCACAATGCCATAAAATATGTAACTTTACCTAATAGGTGTAGACCTAGAACCCCCAACTTTGCGTGACATGTACAATTGAAGATATTATATGGTAAGCAGTGTGAGAAGAGAGTCATGGTCACTGAGTTGAGCAATAGAAATAGTTTGGTATGACAACCTTACTTGTGATAGGTATAGCTAGTAGGCTACCAAATTACATGGTAATGACATTCAAAATGTGAAAATTCCCATTTCACTTGGAAATAAGATGGTACAGAAAGGTATAGATGAAAGGAGATATCCATCTATGGTAAAGAAATCAAATAGTTCTATCAATTCCACCTTGCAACTCTAAGAGACATTGAATTAAATTTCATCTCAAGACAAGGCTTTGAGAGGACACTCTCAAAGCCAACCTTCATTATGGCTTTGAAACACATGGTAAGTATCAAGACTTAGCAACCTTATTTGCATAATTTTTTCTAGCATGTACCTTAATGTCATAGCCTTCTTTTGCCTAAAATGAATGCAAATTTCCTTGCAATTTGGCTTGCGACATTCATAATTCATGCTCATGGAACATGATTGTGTTGCAATTGTGATAACATCTGCTGTATGCATAAGCTAATAAAAAATGATCGAAAATTACATTTTTGCTCTGTTTTTTTGAAGATTTAAGGAAAATTACACCAAGCAGCTTCCAACTTCATATGACCATCACATCAAACTCATCTCAGGATATTGTCCAAGTAAGAGCCACTTAAGCAAGCAATCTAGTATACATGACTCCAATTTCAATTAGCAGCAATGACAGTTCTAAGTATGGTGCAAACATTGCTCCAGATCCTTAATGGGGCATGTTTGATGACAATAATTTTGGGAGTGAGAGAGGTTAGGTAGGAGAAAAATTCAAGGAATCCATGGGAAATTGAAAAATATATAACTAATAAGGTGGAAGACATTTGTAACCTAAGAGAGAAACCTGTTAGGAAATGGGTGAAGTTGGTATTACACACCCAATTGGACAACCTCGAGGAGAAAACACTTCTCCCACTTTATTTGTTGGCATAACCTAGTAAGTGTTATTCACTAGCATGTATTTTGTAAAGGCCTTGACCTAGTTCCCATTCAACTCCATCCACCAAGTTGTAGAGGATTCCAAGCCTAATTTCATGAAAATTAAGTTGGGGATGATCACATTGACCTGCTTGATGACATGTCTATGAAGATTAACTACCTTGAACTATTTTTTTGCGTAGGGAAAGAGACACATTCCCATGTCTGAGCATGAAAACGTTCTTTGATATTGTTAATGCCTCTAGTGTTTACTTCTACAAGTTCTATAGGCAGAGTCCGTAAAGGGCCAGGTAGCCTCTGGATCTCATCTTTTATGAAAGGTGACATATCTAGTAAATGCCCCTACAGTCAATCTCTGGAATGGATCTAAATAGAAGTTCTTCATTTTAATATCCATAAAACACAACTACTTTAAGGTAAACTATGTACATGTGTCATTTCTCCCACAAACTAAAGTGTATAAGTGGTAAATTTTATACCAAGTATGCTCCCACCATGTAAAGCGCAATTTGGTGAACTTATCATTTTTATAATTTCTTTTTCGATTAAATTTAGTTTCACACATGATCAATTATTGCTTTGAAAGTTGTGTTCTACATAATTTGTGTACACTAAATTACAAATTGATTTTTTGAAATCTATTTTGTGTAAATGTCGACCAATAGATATATATCATGGAGGATTAACGACGAAGATCAGCCGAATCCCATATGGAGGTTCAGGGATCGGGGGATGTTCACGGTATTTAAACATAATCTTAAATCTCCATACATGTGTGTACATATGGAATTGATTTTTTATTAACTTTGTGAGTTAAATTAGTTGTTAATAAGTTTCATATTTTAATTTTTAGGAGGTAAGAGGAGAAGGGTTTCTACTCCATCCATGGAGCGTGGCCATGGTTCAACCGATCCAGGTATGAGTAGTAGCAGGTTGCGTGAAGGGGGTGATATTTATTCCCCCGAAGGTCAATCAATGGCTGCTAGTTCTCAACAGGGTCATTTTGGGTCTGGTTCTCAGCAGCGTCATTCTGGGTCTGGTTATCAGCAGGGTCATGTTAGAGAAGATGTTAACCAACAACATCAAGGTTGCCATCAATTTCAATATTTTTTCATTAAATTTGTACAATTTTTTTTACACGTGTTTTTTCTAATATACGAAATAATTATATATATATTGATGCAGAGGCCGAAAATGTTCCAACTAGTGGTCAAAATAGACGCAGGGCAGCCCGCTACATTCAAGAAGAATGCTATCAACCCAGCACAACTTATTAAGCCAAGATTACTGATATACCATGGGAAGCCAAAATGGCGGAATGCACCTTACAAAGGTGTGAAAGACTTCATGCAAAATTGCAAAGAGATCTCGTGGCTTTGTCTGTACCTGCTAAGAGTCGACAAAGCCTTGAAATAGTTACACATTCATTGGGTGAAATGGTAAATGTGTACAAAAATCTTGGGCCAACGACTGATTCATTTGTAGAAATGATGAGAAAGAGAAAAGAAACAGTGATGGGTCCCGATAAATGGGAGGACGTAAAACAAAAAGTTACAAAAGAAGTGGCCAAGTCAATGTTTAATTATAAGGAAGGGCCAAAAAGAAAAATGTTGAAGGTGCAGTATTTCAAGCACCCATACAAAGCTCGTTATTTGTATGATATGCATCTTGCGGCCTATGGAAGGTTTCCATGGAACGATGAGGTTCCTGTTTATTTTGCACAAATGTTTTATGCAGAATATTTTTGGGTATGAAACCCAACTACAATGACCTTCCTTCAAAATTTTTTGGCCCGGGGAAAGGTCGATTATATGACCGTAAGGGCGCTAAGCGAGATGTGGAGTTGCCTCGCCCTGAGCCGCCATTGGTGAGTCAACCGTTTCGAGTCGAAACTCTGCGATCAAAGATGGATGCGACTTCTCTAATAAGTCGAGAAGCAAGTGATGTTATGATCGACGATGTTCATAGCGGATTGAGTGGAGTCGATATTTGTTTAAATCGACAAAGAGCACGTGAAAATGCACGTGCCAATTTTGTTTATTGTACAGATGAGGAGATTTACAACATGAATGTTGAAGATCTTCGAACATATGTAATAAATTGTCGCAATGGTTTGCAAGACCTAATTTTTCATGAGGAAGAGGGCACTGGAACGGTATGTGTTAGTGACCTTAGGGTTTGAAATTATTTTTACATATACATGTGTACAATTTGTAATAAATACATGTGTATGTACATGTATACATTTATTTGTATGTGTACATTAATCTAACAAAAACGTATGATTATATGTTAAAACACCATTTGCAGTTCTCAGGCATGATGCGTGACGAAAATGTTAATATCACGTTCGGGACCTCTAGTTCAAACAATGCAGATGGGTCTGTCCATCATGATATGTTGGCAAATGTTAGTGTTTTTTAAGTGACTCTAAAATAAATAATTTTTGCCACACATGTATATGTATGTATATATATAATTTGATAAAATGTTTTAACAGGTACCAATTCCGTTTGATGTTTTTGGGATGGCGGTACCTTCTTCTTCCTTGGGAGATGTACCTTCTACTTCCTTGGGAGATGAGCCACAAGTATGGACAATTTTTCACAAGTTTAAAATTTATGTTTAAAAGTTATATATATATATATATATATTCTACCTCAAAAAGTTCCATTAAAAATTGAGATCTATATATATATATATATATATATATATAGAGAGAGAGAGAGAGAGAGATATCTATATTTTGAGTTATTTAAAATTTTTTGAATTTAGGTTCCTATAGAAGATTTCTTTAATCCGCGGACTCTAGCGACGGAGATAGGAACATCCACAACATTTGAAAAAGTTGTCTTTAGTTCCTTTTTTTAATATTATTGAAAATAAGTTTATATATGTACACGTGCATTTTCATTTGAAAGTTTTTAATATATATATATATATATAACTGTACATGTATATTGTACAGTTTACCGCTGCAGATGTTCCTATGGGAGAACTTGTTCATCAAATGGAGAGGGAACCTTATGAGGTATTGCATGATTTTTTTGTTATATATTTTTTTTACATGAAGTTCTAGATATATATATTCTCATTCATTTTTAAAACATCAAATTTTAATGTTCAAGTACATGTGCATTGTGTATGTAGGTTTCCCATTCACAGGACATGGCGCGGACTGAGACCCTAGTAGGGAAGACGCTAGATCCATCTCCATTTGATAGACATGATTTACAGTAGATTTGATTTCAAAATTTAGATGGTTTTAAAATTTGTTAAACTTGATACAGTTTTATACTATGAGATTTACAATTTTTGGACATATTTTATTACATTGTTATTATATAATTTGTTTTATTTAATTTTTGGATGGTTTTAGTACTTTTGGCATGTGAATGTGAAGTAATGTTGTCATCTATAAATTAATGTTGTCATCTAAACTACATTTGGCATGTTATGTAATGACATGTGTTATAATTTGTTTTTTTTTTTAATTTAAGTTTTGGATGCTTGGAGTACATTTGGCATGTGATATTTAATGTTAAATGTTTTTGTTGGATAGTTGAATTATAATTGGCATGGCATGTGAAGTTCTTAAAACTCAAGTTTTGGATGGTTTCAATCTACATTTTTCATGTGATATTTAATGAACTTTAAATTTTTAATATTTTAATGTTTCACAATATATAATCAAAAGGTTTTTAAAACTTAAAGTTTTGGATGGTTTCAATCTACATTTGCACATGTGGTATATAATGTTAAATGTTTCTATTGGATATAGTTGAACTATAATTGGCATGGCATGTGAAGTAATGATCTATATATAATTTAAAGTTTTTTAAACTCAAGTTTTGAACGGTTTCAATCTACATTTCGCATGTGATGTTTAATGTTTTAATGTTACACAATATATTATCAAAAGTTTTTAAAATTTTAAAGTTTTGGATGGTTTCAATCTACATTTTGCATGTGATATTTAATGAACTTTAAATGTTTAATGTTTTAATGTTGCACAATATATAATCAAAAGGTTTTAAAAACTTAAAGTTTTGGATGGTTTCAATCTACATTTGCACATGTGGTATATAATGTTAAATGTTTCTATTAGATCTAGTTGAACTATAATTGGCATGGCATGTGAAGTAACGATCTATATATAATTTAAATTTTTTTAAACTCATGTTTTGAATGGTTTCAATCTACATTTTACATGTGATGTTTAATGTTTTAATGTTGCACGATATATTATCAAAAGTTTTTAAAATTTTAAAGTTTTGGATGGTTTCAATCTACATTTGGCACATGTGGTATATAATGTTAAATGTTTCTATTGGATAGTTGTTCACTATAATTGGCATGGCATGTCAAGTAATGTTGCACAAATTCCTTTTGGATGGTTGAAGTACATTTGGAATTTTAAGATTGCTTTTGATCTCTCCATGTAGTTTTGTTTGAATGAAAAAATTTCCAATAGGAAGAACATAGCTTTTCATTGCAACTAACCATGTATCAATTGAGCTCTAATTGAAAAAAGAGTTTAAAGAAGTAGATATATGTACAAATTATCCCTTTAATTTTGATTGGAAATATAATTCTAGTACATATATATGTTTTTTGAATTTGGGTCAATGTCGTTAATGCACTCAAATAGGTAGCCTTGTCGATTTATTTACATTGTTGAAACTTTTTACCAAAAAATCCAACAAGTTTTTCATAAATGCACATAGAAAAACTACTTGGAACAATTAATTGTGCATTCTAGAACATATCTATCTAAGACAAGTAACATTTTTCATCAATGCACATTGAACATATCCGACCATTGGACAAGCAGATTTTGTACTAGATTTTCAATCAGGATTAGAGATGTGGGTCAAATCCCACTAAAAGTCGGAGAAGTGCTCTGATTCTCTTGTCTGAAAGGAATTTTCGTACAAAACTATACTGCAGATGATTTATTTACATTGTGTCCATACTTTTTACCAGAAAATCCAACTAGTTTTTCATCAATGCACATAGAAAAACTAGTTCCAGTTAATTTCATTCTAGAACATATATATATATATATATATAACATTTTTCATCAATGCACATGTATAGAAAAACTACTTTCAGTTGATACTAGAGCACGTGCTTGTACCTAAACAATTTGTACATGTGCAAACACTTGCACAAAAAACATAAGCAACTCAATTTTTAGTTGAGTACTGGAAGTTATAAAACATATTTAATCCAAAGATAATAAATTGTTGGACAATTCACTCAAAAAAATTCTAATGGAATTCCATTCTCAATAATCCGTTCATGATCGGATTTTGACATTTTCCATCTCTTAATTTTCAATTTTTTCTTTGACTGAACTTCTATCAACTTTATGCGTGCTGCACACACCAAGTGACTATATTGACAACTTATGGAATCAGGTTCATAGTATTCAAAGTAAAAAAGGTCTTCACTTTGATGAGTTTGTTTGAAAAAATAACCTTTCAGTATAATAGACCCTCTGTCATACTGAAATCCGTGATCATTATAGTTTTGTAATAATTTCATTTTTTGTTCAGTGCAACGCATCAAATAATACTTCACATTTTCATCATTTTCAATAGGTGCGATTACAGCAAAAACATCTCCTGCACAATAAAATAAATTTAACAAAATTATGCATATTTAAATTTATTTCTAGATCTTTAAATCATTAGAAAATAATTCAAATGTTACCTTCTCTAACAATATCAGAAACTCGATCACCATCGGATGCTATTGTAGTTTCCTCTGATTGCATTTCTTTAAACATTGCAACAGACATTTTGCCCTTTGTATTTAGCTCTGTATGTTTCCAATCGTTCACATACATTTTGTTTTCACAAACGTCATTGGATTTTGTGTTGTCTATGCAAACATCACAAAAAAAAGAATATTTTATTTTATCCAATGTAAACACATTTCTAGATGACTTTGTTTGAATTGAATGCAATTTTCGAGTCCCTTTTATTGTTTCAACATCATTTCCAATTGATCTATCTACGTCTTCGATTCCAATATGCCAAAAAAACCTTTATATGGAAAATTAGAAGAAGAATTTGTAAATATGATATCAAAATACAATCAAAGATAATCATTGCATGATAAATGTACAATGTTTAAAATTAGATTTCCAATATAAATTAAATTTAATGTACCTTCACACTTCTATTGATGGGTTTCTCTCATGGCTTAAAGCAGTGATGCACCATTGAATGACTTCTTCAGCGTTCACAATTCGGCTTGCAGAGTGGTTCATTTGATATCTTCGAAGTACTCGTTTTATGCATGCTCCTGCACCGTCATGTTCTCCTTTTCCATGGCCAGTCTCTAAGAAATTCCAACAATGTTTAATGCAGGTTTTCTTATGAAGACAACACAACCAAAAGAATGATCGTGCATATTTGAATTGACTTGCGCATCCATTTGACCATATCCAATGTTCATTGAATGTTATTCCACGATTTTTCAATGAATCATAAATTTTTCCAAAACAATGTTGTACAAAACATGTATCATGTGTACGATCGTCACTGATATAAAAGTGATATTCTTTAATGATATGTCGATTTTCACTCATGCTTTCTATATGATCAACATTTTTTTCAGCATGTCTATATAGAATATGGACGAGCATGGAGACTTGGTCAGAATGATAGTATTCACTCTGAATTTCTTTTTGTGGAACAAATGTGTAGTTTTCTGCAAAATCAATCACTGAAAAAATGGTCCATGGTGGAAAAACTTCACGAGATTTTTTGAATTACAATTCTTGCCATTGAGCTCTATGGGAATGCTTGGTGTATTTGTAAATTTCTACCTCAAACTTTCTCAAAAAGTCTATCAGAAAAATTTCGTCTTCTAGTAATTCAATTCTTTTAACACTATTTGCACCTTGAATCGATGTATCGATATATTCATATCTCTTCCATTTCACTTTCATGTTAGACAATGATTGATCATTTATATCAATACGATATTTGTTTTGAAATTTAGTCAAATTTCCACAATCATCGCATTTTTTACCACCAACACATTTCTTTTTGTAAAATAGTTCATCGCTTTCTCTTTCACATAGAATTTGAGATATGAAATCACGGATGGTGGAAGGAGGAGGTGAATCCTTCCATAATGTTCTACCGAAATCAAGGAATGTGTCATAATATAACTCAAATTCCACATGATAATGGCAACAACAAGTGTCACGTACGGTGATAGGTTTTACATACCATGGTTTTTGTTGAACAAAAGCACTGAGTGAAACATGAATTTGACGATTCTCTTCTTTGAACTTTTTGAATAACTCTATCTGAGTGGTTTCCAAGAGATGCTTTTCACGTTCTTCGTACTGATTTCATGCTATTCTTCTTCGCATCACATGCCTTGCAGTTGGTGAAACACGCGAATTCTTCTTCCAATATTCATATATTATTTTATTAACATTTTCTCCAAGTCTATCTTTGTATGGCTGCCTACAAATAGCTCTCCAACAAGCGAGTTCATCATTTACATCTATTTGCAACCGAAATTTCTGATGTTTGTGCAAAGTTTTTCGCGAGGTTCCTAGTGCTCATGCCATAGATGTTACCAAACGATTCTCTTGAGTACTTGAGGAAACCATTGCCATCTGTATTCCTCTACGTACAATTGAAACATCTTTCTCTCTAGATCTCTTAATTGACTTTATAGCACTATTCATATTTTTTATCACCTCTTCCTTCATTTTTTTATCTTTGGTTGATTTTCGAATACCCAATAGTGTCGTCGCTTCTTTTAATTTCCTTGATGATAGGAGACCTTTCAACATTTGAGCCTGAACTGTCACTCACTCATTTAAGAAATACTTTTCAAAAATGCGGTTGACACGATATCGTATAACATGGTCAGGTTTTTTATCTCCATATGTGTGAGTGTCAACATTTTCTAACATCTCATTATTGATAGTGATTTCATCTATACATATTCGAAAAAATAGTACATATTCAATAAATAACTAAATTAATAAATATATCTAAAATTTCAAATATTTTTCAAATTAGTTCATCAAATAAAAATTAAGTTTCACATTTTACATTAGGAAAATTTTAAATATATCAATAGATCATAATATTTACATTTACATACCTGCTTCAATTTCTGCTTGAGGTTGATTTTCTTTTTCAATATTTTGAGGAATATCTCTATCTTTTTACATTAAACAAAATATTTTTCAAACTAGTTCATCAAATAAAAATTAAGCTTCACATTTTACATTAGGAAAATTTTAAATATATCAATAGATCATAATATTTACATTTACATAGCTGCTTCAATTTTTGCTTGAGGTTGATTTTCTTCTTCAATATTTTGAGGAATATCTCTGTCTGTTTACATTAAAGAAAATATTTTTCAAATTAGTTCATCAAATAAAAATTAAGCTTCACATTTTACATTAGGAAAATTTTAAATATATCAATAGATCATAATATTTACATTTACATACCTGCTTCAATTTCTGCTTGAGGTTGATTTTATTCTTCAATATTTTGAGGAATATCTCTATTTGTTTACATTAAACAAAATATTTTTCAAATTAGTTCATCAAATAAAAATTAAGCTTCACATTTTACATTAGGTAAATTTTAAATATATCAATAGATCATAATATTTACATTTACATACCTGCTTCAATTTCTGCTTGAGGTTGATTTTCCTCTTCAATATTTGAGAGGGCTTCTAA
The DNA here is from genome assembly GCA_034641835.2 of Pinus albicaulis. Classification (NCBI taxonomy): domain Eukaryota; kingdom Viridiplantae; phylum Streptophyta; class Pinopsida; order Pinales; family Pinaceae; genus Pinus; species Pinus albicaulis. Next base: position 1,449,057,376 of record CM076572.1, on the reverse strand, counting down.
CTTTCTTTTGCGAGATTGTCTCGTCTCTTCTCTACGTTCCTCGGGGTCTCTTTTTCGATCATATTTTCTCGCACAAGTTCTTCGATTTCCCATGATAATAGGGTATGAAGTTCAAAAAATTTCCTTCAAAAAATTAGACAATAACTCAATTACAAAAAATATCACAAAAGATTTAATTTAAAAAAATTCAGTTTAAATTTTTTGCAAAAAATACTTACTCTAATCCAAAACACTTACTTTAAAAAATTCGAGAGAAAAATGTCTTATAAAAATGAAACGAAGCTCAAAAGATTTACTTCAACTCAAAACACGTACATACCTCCAAGAAATGTCTTTTGAATGTACGTCCAAGAAATTTTTTTAAGTTCAAAACAATTTTTACCAAAATCAGGCCGCCTCCAAGAAATGTCTTCCAATTTTTTTTTTTAACCCAAAATAATTCTTTGTAAAATCAGTTTGCTTCCAAGAAATGCTCTTAAATCCAAACTTTGAAGAAATTTTTTTGAACCCAAACTAAGATCTTTGTAAAATGAGATGAAATGTACGAAATGTGCGAAAATTTTGAATGATTTCGTGGCAATTTATATTGCCATGAATTGTGTTTTAGTATGGGCTCCGCAAAACTTTTCGGCCAACGGAAAGTTATACCATAGTTCGGCTAAACTATTAAGTCGTTAGATTTAACGAGCCGTCGGCGGAAAACATAGTTCGGCCGAACTTAGATTAAAAGTTTGGCCGAACTAACACGTCACCAATTACGCAAAAACCAGGCTCTGAATACCGTTCTATAACTTTGGACTGATTAAATTCCATGAAAGGTTGTTAATTAACTGTTGGAAACAAGACAAACAATTTCAGAATTGAATCTAATTTCAGGAAATATAACTTTTATGGAATTTCAGAAACGTTTACTAATTTTAATTATTTTTCTAATAAAATAGGTGCAAAATTTTTTTTAGGGTCATTGTGATTCAGTGAAATCAAAATTTTGTATCTCCCAAAATACATTGTAAAAAAAATTGAAAAAATTATGGGGCATTACATTGGTCTGTCGTCTCTAATGGGTAGCTTTTATATTTTTAGTTTATAACTTATATTTTAAGAAATTTCTTGCAACGTGAAACATATCCCAAATACACAGTTTTTCGTATTGGACCAGTTCAAAAAATTCTAGTAATTATGATATGCATCCATTGGCTTTGTAAATATGATGAAACCAAAGTAGACTCTGTCTAGATTGTTGTAACATATTTTGTTTTCTCAAAAACACAATTTTTCAATGAATACAACATTGCGTCATAACATGACTTCTTATGAATCCTTTGATTGTTAAGAAACACACACTCAAAGAAACGCTAAGTTGACATATCAAATCTACATAAACAAATTTCAAAAAATAAGTAATAGAAAGCTAACAAAATTTCTCACAACTTTTATTTTTATCGCAAAATGAAATTCTACACAGAAAAATTGTTATAGTTTGCAGAAAGTTGAAGAACCGAAAAAAATGAAATTTTTTTCTCAAAAAAGGGCAAAAGGTGTAACTCAGCTTCACATTTTCACCAAGTATTGGCAACTGTAGTGTCAATTACATATAAAGATATTTCTTCCACTTCATCATCTACATCACAAGTAAATCAAACAGATGAAACAACTGACATAGTCAAGGCTATGGAAGACATGTCCCTAAAGGATAAAGAGATAATCAACTTGAAAGGCACCATCCGAAATATTGAAACATCAAATAGAGATGCATTGATTACATCCAAGGGGCATGAGAAAAGAGCCAACAGATTGCAAGAACAGGTAAATATTCTACAACAACAGGTTAATCTTAGTGAACAGGTGTCATATATCAAGAATTATCTTTGTAACAACATAATTCAAGGCATACATCCACAGTGGCCTTCAATCCAAATCATTTATAAATAGAAAGGTTTACTCAAGGCAACACAAATAGAAATTCAGAAGACAAAAGAAGAACTAGTTGATAAACCTTCTCAAGCTTTGAAACTAATTACACTTTTTAACAGCAAAAACAAACAAGAGCTTCAAGAGCTGAATATTCAAGATAGGACTGAAATCATATTACAAATTAAGAAATTCCTGAATAAAAGGAATATGATGAAAAATTTGGAGGACAAATGTAAAGACATGAACCTGTCAATCACAAGGTTTTGGGCCAAATATACTATACTAACACAAGCAGCCCTTCCAGACATTCATGCCTTAAATGAAAATTTAATGGCACAAAAATATTATGATAAGAAAATCAGGGCTCATGCCAAAGAGCAAGTCAACAAACCTTTACCACAAGGGTCCCCAATTGGTAAAGTTATTTTGGAATATTTTGAGAAATTATTCTTTCTACAAAATGAAATTAAACATATCTTCATTGTCAAGCCCAACTTTTCTAAGTATACAGAAGCAGATGAGAGCTACAGGAAATTGAAGAACATGAGAATTCCCAGTGCAGAACAATGGCAGGAATTCACTAATTTGATATAAAGGTTTGCAAACAGTGCAGAAAATTACATGAAAAGCAAAATATTACTATTGCCTAAAGTGTAATATTTGCAGTTCAAGTGTATCAGGGTAATGATCAGATTCAAAGAGTATCAGTCAAAATACATTTTTTATTGTAGATTATTCCTTATTTTACAACAGTAAAGTAGTAAGAAAAACAGCGTAAAGATTATCATAGATAAAGCACAGGTTAAAGGATGTGAATTGGAAAGAGTATCTTACAAGTTATCTTCCAAAGATCTTTTTCCAAAATGCCAGCAAGAATTTCCAGCAGCTACAACAAAGCAACAAGTTAAGATAATTAGTCCTATTTTTTATTGATAAGAGGACAGCTAGCCAGTTTGTTCTGCAGCTATCCCTCTTTCTATGTAATAATCTCTATTTTTGCTTAGAGATATTCTCATATCTCTTATGATATTTTGTAAACAATCAATTTGTATAAATACTTCTCTTTTTGAAGTATTATGTGTGGAATAAAATTTGTCAAGACTACTATAGACATTTTTGCTGAATACATTGGATTTTGTGTGAGTCGATTTGTAAAGCAGCAGACTGGAACTAAGTCAAACAGACATCATAACTCAGGATTCTTGTGTTGATCAGATAAGTCAAGTATTTTCCTGTTTTCACTGTTTATCTTTCAAAGTTCCATACATACATTTAAATGTTTTCTATCTTTACTGATTGACTAGGAAAGCTTAAACAGGATTAATGTTAAAAATCTCCCTGTTTTTTACTAGTTATTCATTAATATGTTTTCTGCTGATAACTGGACTTAAGAATTATTAAATGCTCTTAGTCCATGTTTGACCCCTTTATTTCATCTTCATTTTTGTAACTTAAGGATTCTTAATTTCCCTTTTGTTCAGATCTTTCCATTTCATCAAAAAACCTATTCCAAACCCTTTGAAGGTCATTTACCCTGCCCTTAGTACATTTGCTCTTTTGACCTTATTTCCTAGCTCTGCTTGCCAAGAAGTTGACTCCATAACCCAATGGTCTGGTAGATCCCTCTGTGGTTTACCTTGAAGTACCTTTTCTTCCCACCAAACTTTCAAAACAAACCAATTGTCCAATCATACCTAGCCTAAAATATTATAACAAAATCAAGCTAAATCTTGAGGAGAGATTGCTCTCCGGAATTTAGGAAGGCTAGATCCTGAATTTCAAAAGAGGTTCTTGGCTACCCCTAGTTTTCTTTAACTATAAACCAAAATCCCACGACCTAATAATTACTAGGGCGATAACATATTGGCAACCATACTGGGGACCTAACCACTCTCCAGTTTTAAGTTTAAAATTAGAGGAATATTTTTAAAACATATCTTTTCTACTTTAAGGTTAAGTTTAAAGGTTGTTGGAATTTATACAATAATAATTCTGGCTCCAAAGAAAGTCTGTTATACTAGATCCAACCCTGATCCCAACCTTGCAAATATAGTAGACAATCCATACTAGATAGGCAAAAAGAAAAAACAAACTGTTAGTTCAGAAACTGAAGTACCCCTAAGAAAGGCTGATTATTTACCCAAAGAATTAGTAAGCTTATCAGATATTGAATTTGATTTCAAGTTTGAAAAATCATTATTTAGAACCAAGTCTGAAACTGATTTAAAGGGAACTATTATAGATCCTGGTTTTACTTCTTTTGTGAATGAGAAACAAAAAGTTGTTTCAGTACCTATAAAATCAGAAAAAACTGAAATTCAAAGTCCAGTAAAGAGGTAAGTGTTACATGAATTAAAGACATTGATGAAGCTATTAAATTAGCTAATTTTTTGTCTCAATTTAAACCTCCAGTTTCTTAATTATCCACCACCATATTTCAAGCAGGGGATTCTACTCTGTATGTTGCCACTTCATTTATAGATTCCACTGTCAGTTCACCCCCAGAGCATGTTTGTCCTGAGTTGCCTTTGCAGCCTAGGATCATGTATTCATCATATCCTCAATCCACCGCCAGTTCATCCACAGAACCATTCATCCCTGAGCTGCCCTTGCAGCCTAAAGTAGTATTTCCATCATTTACTAAGTCCACTACAACCACTACAACTACACCCACTAGCTTCATAAGCACTAGCCATACCACTTTTTTTTCATCCCCTTTTCCAAGCTCTTCAAGTACAGCCTTAAGCACATCTACTATTGTAACCAGCACTATCCTTGCCACTACTACTGTACCTCCTAGTTTAGCAAAATTCCAAGCCATGGCAGCTAGATATGCTCCCCTGGTCTTACCTCAAAACCTCCATGACATGCCCCAAAATTACCAAAAGGATATCCCATTATTTGATAATTATTCACAAATTACTGCACAATAACATATCACCAGAATGAATGATTTTTGGGAAATTTATGAGATAGATGAGTCTGATGTCCGATGAGGTTGTTTGCACAAAGCTTAACTGGAGAAGTAAAAACATGGTTTAGAAATTTAGGTGCTGGTAGTATAGCAGACTTAGCTGCATTTCATAGAGCTTTCCTAAATAAATGGGAAAAGAAGAAAAATCCCCTACAAATATTATTTGAGTTTGATGTTGTTAAAAGAGCTCCTAATGAGTCTGTCCAAGAATTTTGCACTAGATACAATAATATTTGCAATTCTATTCCTGCAGACCTTAAACCCACTCCGTATTCCGTGCTACTCAAATTCCCTGATTTTTTTGATGTAGACATGGCCTACCAAATTAGAGAAAGAGATGCAGATACCCTAGAAAAAATGTGACTGAATTTTGTTGGTGTAGAAATCAATATTCTTGCCAAAAAATCCATACTTAGAAATGAAATGAGGGTCGCCATCAAAGAAGAGACTTCAAGCTTAGATGGTAAATTTGATTTTATTAACAAAAATTTAGAAAAAGTAGTTGAGAGATTAGACCACATTGAAAGGAAACCACAATGGGATAATCAATCCCAAATCAGAAATCCCAACTACAGAAAAAACAACAATCCTGGGAAAGGTAAAGAACCCTCCCCAGATCAAAACATCAGACCCCCATTCCAAGAGAACTTTGCTGAAAGTTCTCAAAACAATGTTGAGGATGAGGAAGACATCAACATAGTTATGGGGATAGATGAAAGCAATACAATTTTCCTCACTCAGGAGGATCAGGAACACTTTGAGCTCCAACAGTTCAAAGTGGAATCTGGTGAATTCTTTGACTATAAGCAAGGTTATGACTTTGCAATAAATGAAATTCACAGCCAATATAACCTTAGGAGCAAGAAAAAAAATGAGCCTACTACAAAAAACAATGCTCCAACTCAACAAAGTCAAAACAAAATGAATATAGAGGTTCCCAAAATGAAACTTTTGCAAATTCTTCCTAGAGAAAATAAACAAAATTCGAACCCACCCAATCCTAAAAAGTAGTCTAGTCCTAAGATTGTAGATATCACTGATGAAGTGGCTCAATCCTCCAAAGATGCCCAAAAGGCTAATACCATAAAGGCCACCAATTCAGCAAAATTTACTGATCCAAAGAATACAGCTGACTCAAAATCATAAAATCCTAAATCTTCTAATGAAAATTCTAAATTTGACAAAGAATCTATTAACACTCAAACTGTTCCTGAAAAAATAATCAAAGATAGTAGAAATCAGGAAACTCAAGCAGAAGATAAAAGAAAAACTCAAGCTAAAGGTAAAACTGTTGAAACTCAAGAAAAATCATCCCAAACAATAGTTCCAAAAGATGAAATAATTCAAGCTATCAAATCTTAGTCAACATTTAACATTCAATCTGAAATATCTAAGTTGAAGATAGTCGTTCCTTTAGTTGAATTGGCTAAAAATGACTTGCATAGATCTATTATTACTAAAACATTGAATGAAAATGAAAATGAAGATACAATTAATATGAGTGATGATAGACCTGAATTAATCTTTGGTCCAAATGTAGATGGTAAGCATTCAGATGGGTCAGTACCTCCATTTTACTTAAGTCTTATTGTACATGATCAGATATTACACAATGCAATGCTAGATACTATAGCTTCCCATAATCTAATGCTCAGAGCAATAATGGAAACCCTGAATCTAGACATAACCCGACCATATAAAGATTTGTTCTTGTTTGATTCATCTAAAGTCCAATGCATAGGATTGATTAGATATTTGTGTGTGAAATTGGTCCAATATCCTGGTAAAAGCATGATCATGGATGTTGTGGTAGCTGATATCCTGCTAAAGTATAGCATGCTGCTTTCTCGCTCATGGGGAGAAAAGTTGCAGGGATATCTACAACTTGACATGAGTTATGCTACTATCTCGGTATTTGGACAGCCCAAAAAGCTTTACAGGGAAACCTTAATGAATTTTATGATCAGTAGTGCCAAAAGACCTACCAATTACCCAATCCATTCAACTCATACCTACTGATCTTGATTCCTTTATTCTCTGTAACTCTGATCATAATAATATCCAAACTGAACTTACTGATATAAATCCTAAAATTATGGATGATTACATTGGCCATGAAGCTTTATGGCATTTGGATTTTGATGGATCAGTGAATAAATTAGGAGCTGGAGCTGGTGTATGGATCACCAACATTGAAACTAGCCTTTCCCAAGGACATGCCTTTAGATTGAATTTCAAGTGTACCAATAACATATCTGAATATGAGGCTTTAATCTTAGGTCTTCAAATCATCAGAAAATTGGGAGGTCAAAGAATATTGGTCATGGGATATTCAGAGTTAGTTATCAAGTAAATAAACGCAGAATACTCTGTTCACAATCCCAAATTAGCTAGATACAGGGACACAGCACATGATTTGGTTGAGGATTTGTTAGAAAGCAAGTTTGCTATCATTCCTAGAAAATAGTATCTAGAAGCCCATTTTTTAGCAACCTTTTCCAGCACTTGCAAATTCCATTTTCACCAATACAAAAATACACTGCTGAAATCAAACATAGACCTATTGTTCCAGATAATGTAAAATACTGGAAAATTTTCTCAGAAGATGAACAAATCTATCACTTTTTGAACAATGAGGGAGAGTTTCAGAATTTCTAAATTGACAATGATTGTAATATAGATTCACCTTGTAACATAGATTCAATTTTTTGTCAAATAGATGACTAGGAGGAGATGGCAACTCCATTGATCAGTGAGGCCTATCTAGACTCACCATGGTACTCTGATATTATCTTTGTACTCACACATTTACAAGCTCCTCCTGGGTTAACTAAAACCAAAGAAAGATTCATCGAATAGAAAGCAATGAGGTTTTGTATCTTAAACAATGCACTTTACTGGAAAGAAAACAGTGGGATTTTACTAAATTGTTTATTAAAATCATAGGCTGAAAAAATTCTTGAGGAATTTCATGCAGGTGACTGCGGAGGCCACCTATACTGGAAGAGTACAACAAAGAAAATACTGAGAGTTGGTTTTTACTGGCCAACTTTATTTTCTGATGTCAAAATTTTTTTTACCTCCTATCACAAATGCCAAATTTTTTAAGGGAAAAAGAAACTATTTCCCTTACCTCTTAAGCCTATATCTACTGAAAATCCATTTCAACAATGGGGGTTAGACTTCATTGGTGAAATCCAACCCTCCATCCTCAGGCCAACATAAATGGATTTTAGCTGCTACAGATTACTTTACCAAGTGGATAGAAGCCATTCCTACTATGCAAACCACTGATTTAGTTATAATCTCATTTATAGAAAGTAATATTTTGTCAAGATTTGGATGCCCACATAAGATTATTAATGACAATGCAGCTGCATTAAAATCCAAGAAAATGATTTCTTTCTGTCATAAATACCATATTACCTTAGGTCATTCCACTGCATATTAACCCCAAGGTAATGATTTAGCCGAATCATCAAACAAAATCTTAATCAATATCATCAAAAAATTACTTCAAGAAAACAAAAAGACCTCGAACAAAAAGCTAGTCTATGCTTTATGGGCTGATAGACTTACCACAAAGAAGTCTATTGGAACTTCACCTTATCAGATTTTCTATGGAATGGATGTAGTTTTCCCCTCTTCCTTGGGTGTTCCAGTCATGAATATTATCCAGGAATCACAGGTGGAAACAAATGATATTCAACGAGGAATCAATGAAACCATATATCTTCAAAAAACTAGGGAAGAAGTTTATGAAAAATCACAATTTTTACATGATAAAATCAAAAATATTTTTGACAAAAGGGTTAAAGAAGATGATTTTTTCATAGGAGATCAAGTTTTGAGATGGGATTCACGGAGAGAGGATAAAGGAAAACATAGGAAGTTTGACTTTCTATGGCAAGGACCCTATGTGATATATGGTTACAGAGGTAACAATTCTTTTTTCATTACTAATTTGGATGGAACTGAACTACAAGAAGGACCAGTGAATGGTAGGATGTTGAAACAATACTATTCTTTAGAGTCACTCAATATCTAGATTGATTGACTTTACCATTGTAAATATTCATTGTAAGTGAGTAGATTGGATTGGAGATTTTATCTACAAAGTTGAAGCCCGAAGAGAAGGCCCTAAGATTTGCAGTATAAAATATCATAAGTATGAATTGTTGCTTAAGATAGAAGACATTTACCAGGATCAACAAGGTTAAAGTTGAAGGCTACTGATCTCATAGTTCTTGACATTCCACCACGAAATGCCATCCCCAAGTGAAGCAGATGTTAGTAACCTATAAATATAGGATTGATAATTTTGACTTGATTGATGGTAGTCTTGTAAATATGTACAAACTTTGCTTTCTGTAAGTTATTTTCCCATATTTCATAAAAAATCAAAAATCAAAAAAATAAAAAAGAGGGTAAAAATTCCTAAAAGAAAAATCAAAGGACTTAGAAAAAATAATATACCCCAAAAGAAAAAAGATGAATAAAAAATGAAAGTGTGCAAGTCTAAATTCCACTACTTTTACCTTTTGCAGTTAATTATGGCAGAGTGTCAATAAATGCCATAATCTGTGATGAGTTGACTAATTTAATCTTGACTTTTCATCTTTCAATTTCAAATGTTATAGATAGTGAATAAAGAATTGTCATTTCCGGATGCGGATGGTAGCTTGGTTTGATGGGACGTCAGTCCCCGTACACATCCCGAGGAGGCTCGCATGGGGTGGCCATATGGCCCCCTGCGGCTCCATTAACCTCGCAATTAATCCACCAGCTTGCTCTGCATTTACTCTCCCTCATCGGCGTATTCTTCTCCCCGTTCCACTCAGTTGGTTAACAATGGCTTTCATCTCGGGCAGTCTAGACTGTTCCTGCTCCACTTGCCATTCTCTGCGTCCCCTGTGGAGCACTTTCCCTGATGCTTGTGCTGAGCCAAGCTCTCGCACACAGACGGGGCGACGCTGCTCTATTTTGAGTTGTTTAGAAACTATACCAGGCCATCATTTCTCCCAGAGCGCCTTTTGCTACTCCAATTCCTATCTGCAATCTCAATTTTTCAATCACTGCGGGATCCCTTCGCCTCCTTCCTGTTCTAATTGTCTCAGGAAGCTTCAAACGATTGATTTTTCCATGCCAAGGCTCCGTCACCGAATGCGGTGTCACCGTGGTACGAGTTGAGGCCAGACTGCACGCTCTCATCCCTCTACCAGTTCAGATGCAGACACTTCCTCTGAGGACGTTGCGTGCGGGTGCTATCCAAACACTCGCAACCATAGAGGTCGTGCTTTCCATCCTGGAAATGTCCGCGTAGCTCAGCCCTCCCTGCCTCATTTTGCTGATCCGCCTAGACCTGCCTCCCCTACCTCTCATGCTTCTGACAGTCACGCCCTGTGCCAGACCTCTCAGAGGGTGGACTTCCACTTTTAATTCTCCTTCAATCAGCCCATTGTCACTGCCTTTGTTACTATCACCCTAAGAGAAGAAATTCCTAACTTGAATTTTCCTCCTATTCCCAGTCCAACTCCCCCTCCCCTTGGTCTTAATCCTGCCCTGGCTGCAAATATTCCAGTGAGACTAGTCACGCCCCCAGGTCCAACACCTTCCGACCTGGGTAAGCAACCCATGCAGGTGAACGTGGGCATCAAAAGCAAGGATGGCGAACAAAAAGAAGATGTCGAAGATCTAGAGGACGAGTACTCGTGTCGCATAGTGGAGGAGTCGTCTTCTCCTGCTCATGAGCAGTAATTCCCGTTTGCCTGGGTTCAACATGGTACATTCGCTCAATTGTTTTGGGATATTTACTGATTTTCTTTGGTTTTCTATAGCAGCAATAGCTGCATGCTACTCTAGTATTTTTTTTTTTTGTATGTTGTATGCAATGAAAAATGAGCCGGTTTCCCTCTCAAGGGCGGCGAAAATCTCCTTAAAAGAACTGGTTTCCCACTCAGGGCAGTTTGTTATTATGTTAAAGCATGGACATCAATCCCAGTCTTCAGGCTCCCATAGCTAAACTGAGGCAGTTTTGTAACAGTATGTTTTCATAAATAGAATTAGTATAATTTAGAAAAATAAATAAAGAATTGTCATATAGTTTAATCATGAAAATTCAGTAGTTAGGTAGAGAATAAAAGAATCCAACAGTTTAATCTAGATTATTGGATGCAATAAGTGTAGAATTACATACTTTACTGCTTTCAAAAAAATAAAACGTTGTAAAGTTGCTAGTCCAAAAGCACCTGATTAAAATTGAAGGAAAAAAAGTTAGAAGATAATGACTGGGTAGGTAGAAGAAGGTGGGAAACATTATTGTAAATATATTTCACCGGGCTATAAATAACTAATTTCCCCTCCCCATAGCAATTTGATATTCTAGATTGTCAGTCAAAGAGGCTCAAGGCATTTCCTTGACTTCTGTTGGGACCGGACCCAAGTCTCAAAGATTGATTAGTTGAAAATATTAAGTTTCTATATTAATCCTTGAAATTTTCATCATTTACCCCTTCATGCACTCATCACCATTTGACTTCATAAGTGAGAACTCTTTTCTTACTTAAATGTCACATAAAGGCCCATTTGATTAACCTCCTCCATTTTACAAAACATAAAACCCTCAAAAACATGATATACTAAGTAAAAAGTGAATCAGTTATAAAAATAAAGCTTTACTCTAATTTTCACTTTCCTTAGTTTTATTTATGAATTTTTGAGTATTCATGGTCCCTTTTCATATTAACACTTAACCTATTTATTAACTCCCTATCAAATATCTTAGTCCTATTAATATAACTTCTTTTATTTAATAACCCAAAAACCCCCTTATTATAAGCTTTTTATGTCAAAGTTATTATTCACATGTTTTCGCAACAATACCCCTTTGACATAAGAACTATCCATAATGAAATATCTAATTCCTTATAGTTTTGGACCTCCAAATAATCTAAAACTATATAATAATAAAAAAATATGAAAATCAGTTTTCACAAATATTTTATATGTTTGGAATAATAGAACATTTTCCCACTTATCCTTTGTAAATACCTTCATCATTCTTCTCGCACAAGCTTTACCCAAGGTTAACACTTTAACCTCACCCCTTTCCCCGGTATATATCCCCTTACCATAGATTAAACCTTGGTTAATCATTTAAATGCATCCCATTCTGCGTATAAACCCCTTTTATACATAAAATTCCATCAAATAACTATGTTCCCTCGCATTCATTCCCATCCCTTCGATCAATCTTATCTCATTAATCTAACAATCCAAATTTAATGCGATAAACTTTCCCTTGCCCCACCATTCCCCATCGCATTAAAACATGACCATAGATCTTCGCTTATCAAATCAACAACTAATATTTAATCTGGGTCCCACCTTTCCATACCCCCGCGGCTTCCTGAGAAATCTCGACCATTTGCATCGGGCGATCAAATCCGACGACACGTATTCAATATCGCATAACAAAAGTGATCGGGCAAAGTTTGTAAAAAAAATTGCGATAAAAGTTGTTTCACGAAACCACCATACGCTACGTGTCGCATTTCTACTGGATCGCATTCCAAAAGTGAAAAAACATTTACCGCCCAGAAGCAATGCGATAACCACTAATTGTTTTTCCTTCAAATACAAAAACCGCTCCCACCATTAATTTCGACCTGTAATAAATGTTATGTGTATTGATAAAACTTAAGGTTTCAACCTTAGTTTTTATTATTTGCATATCATTTGCGCCTTCGACCTTCAAAAAACTACACATAGACACCACTGCCGAGCCTTCGTTGACCAATTTGCCTACTTGAAGTTGATTTCCCTTCTGAAATTCAACTTCGAAGACCCTCTACACCTTCTATCAAATAGTTGCGACCAGTTTGAAGACTGGTACAACCTGGAAACCCTCTTCAACCGCAACCATACCTGTTCAAGGTATTTTTCTGTAATCCGACTTGCAAAATTTTAATTTCAAAGGAAAAAATTAAAATACTTTGAAAATACAAACCTTCTGAAAGTATTCAAACCTTGAAAAAACAAGGGAAACCCCATCAAAATTTCCTTAGAATTTGCCACTTCTGCATGAAGATTTTTTAACCATCCAAAAGATATTTTGACGATTAAAATCCATTTGAGTTACTATCAAAATCCCTTTCCAGTCTTCTGCACATTGTAAGCCCGCATTTTCATCATAAAACCCTTGCCCAGATTCCGAATTTTTCCCAAAAGCAGCTTAATTGACCTTCTGTTTCCAAAACGAGCTGAACAAATAGTCTAATATTTCTCAGTTTCATTTAACATGACAAAAAATCAGGTTACACCTAAGACTAGAGGTCCCAAACCTCAGAAGCCTGCCTCCAGCAAGCTTCCAAACCCTAAACCTTCAAAAATTGATAGACCTAGTCCTGCCCTAATTGCAAATTGCACTGAAGTAGTCAAACCATTACAGCCACCTGTTACCTCTGAAGAGAACAATCCCTTGATTGATTTAGAATATAGAATTTTTGATGTTACCTTAGAGTTCGATCTACTTGAAGTACATAGCTGGTGTCATGAAAAATTTGAGAAGAAAGTGGCAAATGATATACCTATATGGGACTCCAACTTGCCTAAATACGTGGTTCCCATCACACATTGAGCTCAAGATTTAATTAGGTTATGCCAGTTTCACTATATCCCTGACCAGATATGCATGGTGAACAAAGATAATGAGGTCGTGTTTTACATAACTACTGAAGCCATCAATGATATGCTCCAACTAAGCCATGATCCACGAGCATTATCATTGTCCATTGAAGATTTGACTCAAATGTATTTAGACCTGGATTTCCCTAGGAAGTTTATGATCCTTCAAAACTTCATGCCTAATCATGTTAACCTTCCTAAGTGTTGAAGCCCTGAAAATCGGGTCTACAACAAGGGGGATACCCACCCGGTCCGGACCTTGGTTAGCAGCTCCTTTTCCGTTTGGTATAGTGGGTCAGACTGGGGATAATGGGACCAATTTCCCAATATATGTGTGTGTGTTGAGAATTGATATTTCCTTTCTAAAAGTTCCTAAATGAAATTCTTTTATTCTAACTCTAATATAATAACATGCAATTGTATTCTAATAAACAGAAAAATCTAATTCTATACTAACCCGGGATGTAATCTTTCTATTATGCGATCTAAAATGATTTCAAATAACAATTGGTAATAAATATCATTCAATGTTATAAGAAAAGAATTCAATAGAGATAAACCATTTTGTATAAAAAGTTAGACGAAACAATTGTGAAAAACATATCGCATAATAAGCTACTCATATATTAAGCATAAATAAATAGCTATCACCGTACAAAAGTGCCGAATGATAACTCAAGCATTCAAGCATCAATATATAAACAACTGAACATAAATATTAATTTAACACAAAGGCAGAAATAGTTAAGAGATAAAAGTACCATTTATAACTAGTTCTACTCATGAGCTTCAAGCAATAATGACTTATCTCTTCTTAATCCAACATCCACTAAGAGTACAAAAGTGAAACATCAGTAGTATATATTAAACGCAGATATCAATAAATCCTGTTCCATTCATTCATCAAAACCTCCTCGGAGAGTACAAAAGTGCATGTTCTAAGGACAAGTTTTTAACAAATTTCAGGACCCTTCTCTAAATGCATGAGAAGGGTTTAAATACTACTAACTAAATCTAAAAATAATTTATTACAAAAATGTAGGATATGGTTTAAATGATCGTCCTTATTTTAGGAAAAAATAAAGAAAATTAATACTAAATATAAAATTAAAACTAACAACTAACTATTTGTGAATCTGTTCTTTGAAATTGAAACCATTCAGCATTTGTTTGAGAAGAGTAGGTTGGCCGACTTCTAACTTTAACTGTCCTGTTAAAACGAAATCAGCAAGAGTTGGCGCCATCTTCTCGGCAAAATTGATGATACATTTGAGAGTCATGCACTAGCTGTGTGGTTTTACCAAATACGCCCAGTAAGAGTCCCAATTCAACTTAGTTAATCTTTTAATTGATTCTGCCTTTTCTTGAGCCTTCTGTCTCCAGCCTGTTTGCAGTTGTTGTATTTTCGGTAGATACCCTGGAGTGGTTTCTGAGATCAAATTTTCCTTGTGCAAATTTTCATTTATGCAGTCAATAACACTATTTGCTGTTGTGGCTGCTTCTTCTGTCGCTTGCTTTGCTTTCCTGATTTGTGCCTCCCAATTGTCAAAGAGCATTTCTTTGTGATTTTCGTTGATTATTGGTGCACCTTCTCTTTTCCCCTCCTCCGTTTCTTTCCAAGCCAAATATTCGGTAACTCTTTTATCAATTAAATCATAATCATGTCGTAAGTCTACGACTTGATTAGTGATTTTATCGCTTATTTCACAATAAGAGTTCCACTATGATATTCTTTAGCATAATATTTCATGTTGCTGCAGTAGCTAATCATTTAAGGAAATGGACTTTGTGATGAATTTTGTAAGCTTAGGATCATCCTTGTGCATCTCTTGCATAACCTGTAATTGTTTTTCTCTTTCAGCCAAACTGTTCTTCGTTCCAACAGTTTACAAATGAGGAGTGAATAATGATAAGAGAAAGGTGACGGGAAAGCTTTAAATGCCGAAGCCATATAAAATATACCACCTTACGTGAAATGGCTCTTCGATCATAACAAAACCATATTTCATTAATGATTGACAACCAATTCATTGATTAACATTAAAGCGCATAACCAGGCCTCGGTTTATGGAAAAAAAATTTCGTACAATGAGCCTAGAGATCTGCGATTTGCTTCGCAGTATCGCAGATCGCAATCTTGCGAAATTGCAATATTACAATACCGCAATATCGCAGAATCGCAAAATCTCTATATCACAATATTGCTGGAGCGTAACATATGACAAACATCTGTTAATCTGTTTTTCTGTGAAACACGATTTGCGATATGTGCCATCGCATATCAGCGGTTTGAGGTTTTTCAGCGTAACATATGACATTTGAGGCATGCGATGCGATGAATGTTTTTAGTTCGTAGTTTCGCATCACGATCTCGCAATCTTTAGAATTCCACTTGTAAGGAGATTTTCATTACCTTTTTGTGATGCGATATTCCTTTAAGGAATGATTTTATTCTATTTTATCATAAAACTTAAGCTTTTTAAGATTTCACAAGGGGTATTCTCCTAAGTCTATGATAGTAAGTTTTATTGAAAAGGAAATACAAGCACTAATCAATTTTTTTAATTTTTTGACTAAGGGACCCCACTTATTTAGTATTAGTGATAATACTAAATAAGAAGGGGGGTTGTTGCTGGCCACAATAATTGGTGATTCACTTGGAAGAACCAGTTATCTCTACTTTTATTTTGAATTTTCTAAACTTCCAAAACATAAAAAATTTCAGAAAATCAAACTTTATTATAGAAAGACAAAGTACATTATGCTTTTATCTATCAATGGTATTTCTTTTCTTCTATATTTAACTTTGATTGCTTACTTCCTCAAGCTAGTCCTTTTATCTACATCAGTCATTACTTGGTTTACAAAGATAAAAACAAAGGCTTCTCTGTAAATCAATTTTAAATATGCTCATTTGTCGTAGGTAGAGCATCTGCTGCCAGCAGGCGTTTATAGCCTCGACAGGGTTACCTGTTACCCAGCAATGATCTTGTATCCTACTTAGAGAAATATACAATTTTCAAAGAGAAATCCATATCCACACTTATTGCTTTCATTTTATTTCTTACCCTTAAAGAACAATGTCTTGGTTTGGTAGCCAATTTATGACAGTGCCATTCACTTGATTTATAACTTTGTTGAACAAGTTGGCTCGTGATGAGACCCCTTGTCTTTTGATTGCAACAATCTTGATTCATTTCCTTGTTGTCGTATACAGTATTGGCAAAGTCAGCAAGCTATAATATCTATGATCATGATAAGTCGGCTCGTGATGAAACCTCTTACTCTTTAAGTTAAAGTGTATAATTGGATTATTCCCTGAACGTTGTAATTTCCTAGGTGGGGAGGAAGTCATTGTTTCCTTAAGATAGCTCTAGACGACAATGGTAGAGTTTTTGGAAAGAAATTTTCTATAGAGAATCTTCGTTTTGTTATTGATACCTTTCATTGGACTGATATAAAACAATTTCCCACTAAAGGTCACTTTTCATCAAAATTTACAAGGTTGAAACTAGTATCATTTCTAGGCCTAAAGCCTTTAACTGTATCTTTCAATAATAATGATCAATTTTCTAGAAGAATTCTATTTATACAAGTGAAAAAACAAAATCTAAAAAGAGAATTTGTATCTTTTTCGTGAATTCCAAATGTAACAATTTACAACTAGTTTTATTATGAAAATAAAGAAAACTAATTTACAAAATAGAAGAATGATCTCCTATGGAAAATATTTTTTGAGGATCTGTCAGTTAACAGGTAAAGACTCTCTTTTTCTTGTTAAATTACGTAACATAAAAGTAGATGGACCTATGAATTCTGCGATTTGGAAAGGGCCAAGCCACATTGATTGAAATTTCGTATGTTTCCCTTTTTCCTCATGAGCTTTGTCCCATTTTAAAACTAGATCTCCCATCTGAAATTCCTTTCTGGATATCATGTTTGAATCAAAAGAAGCTTTTACTAATGCTTGGTGATGACCATGAGTTATTTTGGCCTATTCTCGTTGTTCTTCTAGCTTAATTATTTCCAGCTGCCTTAGTTGTAAGGAAGAAGTTGGTGCTTCATCAATATATTGAACTAAGGCCAAAGAGGGAATTTCTAGATGATTTGGAAGAACTACTTCTTTCCCATAAACTAAATTAAAGGGAGAAGTGCCAATGGAGGCTTTCTACATTATTCGATCTGCCCATAAAGCATATATTAAAGACTTATGCCAATTTTTGTGATTTTGATCAATGGTTCGCTTAATGATTCTGATTAAGTTTTTATTTGTAGATTCAGCTAATCCATTCCCCTGCGGGTAATAATTGGCAGAGTATTTAAGTTTGAAACCCCTTTTGAGTGCAGATTCAATCATAGCATTACCAGAAAAATACGATGCATTATCAAACATTAAAGCAGAAGGTAAACCAAACCTAGTGATTATGAACTGATCTATGAACTTGATGATATGCTCAGCATTAGCCGTCTTGAGAGGAACTGCTTCTACCCATTTAGTAAAATAATCAGTTGATGTAAGGATATACCTATGTTGTTTAGAAGAGTGAGGAACGATCTCACCTATTATGTCCAATCCCCATTGATAATAAGGCTGCTCAATGTTGACTGGTTGTAGCGGCAATGATGGTTTCTTTTGTCTCCCAGTAGTGGTTTGACAAACTTGACATTTCCTTGTGTAGCTATGTGAGTTTCTGAATAGTGTGGGCCAGTAATAGCCTGTGCGGAGGATTTTACGTGCAGTAGCATCTCCAGCATAATATCTGCCTGCTGGCCCATCGTGAAGTTCCTGCAAGACTTTTTCAGCGTCAGATTTCTTGAGACATCTAAGGAGAACAGAATCACAATTCATTCTAAAAAGAACATCATTCACAAGCTGATATTGTTTAGCTTTCAACCTTAGAGCTCTTTTCTTGGTGTAATCGAGATTTGGAGGAGCATACCCATTCTTTAGATAAAATATGATATCAACATATAACGATTCAACATCGTTTAGGCTTACCTCATACATTTGTATCTCTGTAGATGGTATTTCGGAAATAAGCGATGCTCCAGCTAGCATTTTGCAAAAGCCTTGACCTCTTACAATACTTGCTGGTTTGATTTCTACGTCATATTCTTGTAAGGCAGTAACCCAATTGGCTCTTTTCTCACCCACATCTTTTTGTACTAGGAGATTTCTTACCGCTGGAAACGGTACTATGATTTTTGTATGGGTTTTAAGTAGAAAGGGTCTGAAATATTTAATTTCTTTGAAAAGAGCATAAGCTTGTTTCTCTACATCTGAATAATTTAACTCAGCCCCCTGTAAATTTGAACTGAAAAAAGCAATTGGGGCTTCTGCCTTGTCTTGATTTTCTTGAGTGAGTATCGCAACATATGATCTATCAGAGGCAAATGTATATAAAATAAAAGGATCGGAAATATTTGGAGTTGCTAAAGATGGAGCATTAACAATTTCTTGTTTGATCAGATTGAATGCCTCATATTCGTCTTGGCCCCATTTAAATTTTGATTTCTTTTCAATCATTTCTTGTAAAGGAGATACAATTCTTGAAAAATCTAGCACAAATCTCTTTACAAAATTAATCTGGACAAGGAAAGATTGCATAGCTTTCTTGTTGTGAGGTAGGGGTATTTCAGAAATCTCCTTGATTCTGTTAGGATCAATATAAATTACAGATTTTGATACTATGAATCCAAGAATTTTTCCTTCACTTAATGCAAAAAAGGATTTTTCAGGTTAAGTGAAATTCCATACCTTTGACAACGTTGGAAGATCTGTTTTAAATCTCTAAGATGATTGCCTCGTTTCTTGGAATATACAGTTATATCATCCAAGTAAATTACCACTGATTTGTTAACTAATCCTTTGAATGCGATGTCCATGGCACTCTGAAATGTGGCACCAGCGTTGATCAGACCAAAGGGCATCTTTTGATATGCGTAAGTGCCCCATTTGGTTCTAAATGTGGTTTTTAATTGATCATCTAGATGGAACAACACTTGGTTGTAACCAGAGAAACCATCTAAGAAGGACATTAATTCTGATCCTACAACTGCCTGCAGTATTTGCTCCATGGGAGGCAAAGGAAAATTATCTTTTTGGTAGGCTTTGTTAAGATTTCGAAAGTCAATGCAAATTCTAATTTCTCCGTTCTTATTTCTAACGGGAAAGATGATCTTGGCTTTCAATAACTTATTGAGTTCAGATTTGATCTGGTTTTCTAAATTGGGATGGATCTTTCTCAGCTTTTTTTGGACAGGTTTTTCATCGTTTATCATTGGGATAGTATGTTGGATGATAGAAGTGTCATAAGTTTTGAGTTCATCGTAGTTCCAAGCAAAGACACTTTTGTATTGTTTCAAAAGACGAACATATGCTATTTTTTCTTCAGAAGCTAGGACAAGGCCTAGGTTTATATTCTGTGGTTTGTTATCAGTTCCTAGATTTACTAATTCATAGTTCAAAGTTGAAGTTTTCAGTTTTGAATTGGTAGATCTTTTGAATCGATCTTTTAAATCATAAAGGTCTTCTAACTTGACTACTGACTTCGGCATAGCAATATTAGTGCTATCTTGTTGCAATTGTCTATCATGTTGGTCTTCATCAATTATCTGATTGGTGTAAGATCCTTCAGATGTGAGGAAGCTTACAATATCAGGATCATCGTTGAAAATCCTCCAATTGGTAATGTTGTCAGGAATCGAGGGTCTAAAGATTAATTCGATTGAAAATCGATCAGGGCTATAGTATTCTGAAGGAATGAGTTTGGAAGCTACATTACCTAGGAGGTCTGCACTAGCATTCTGGAGTCTAGGGATTGATGAAATATTAAATGCTATAAAGTGTTCAGTCAGATCTTGAACTAAAGATTGATAATGCTTTAAGTGACCTGATAAACAATGTATAGTATTGCGTACCTATCTGATTACAATTTCAGAATCTCCGAAAACTTGTAGATACTTGATGTCTAATCCGATTGCTTTGTATAATCCTTGGACTAAAGCTTTGTATTCTGTGGTATTATTGGTGCAATCAAACTCGAGTCTGCAAGTTAGCATAGTTTTGTTTCCCTCAGGACTAATCAACACGCATCCTGCTCCTGCTCCTTCATTAGACTTAGAACCGTCAAAAAATAACTTCCAAAATAAAGATTTATTTACAGGAGCATCTATAAAATTAATGCATTTAGAACTATCTGTTTGGGAAAAATTTTGTATTTGAGAAAAAACAGAATGTTCTAAGTAAGGTGAAGTATGAGCATTAAAATTTCCTAAGAAAGAATCAACTAAGTAGTTGCCAATGATATTATTGATGTATGCTACTGGTTCAGTTTCTCCTTCTAGTTCTGTTACTATGTATTTCTGATGTTTTTCTCGCTCAACCTTTATCTGATTCGGTTTACCATTGTAAGGGAGCCACATGTGTGACCAATCAGTTGCAAAGTATCCGTGAACTTTTTCTGACCAATCTTTGCTAAGAATTAAGCTATAAAATTCTGGAATATCTGCAACTAAAATGTCGATAACTTGACATACCTTTGGATTAGATGACAGCCTTATGGTAACCTGATTCAATTCACCAATCACTTCAACTTGCAATCGATCTAGCTAAACTATGTGCATAGCAGATTTTTGCGGTTCAATGTTCAACTTTTCACATATTGATTTTGGTAAAATATTAGATGAAGCTCCAGAATCCACTAAACAATTATGCAATTTTTTATTGAAAACTTCATAAGTAAGAAGAAATGGGGGAGTATGAGATCTCGACCTTCCTCCAATTAAAGCAATATTTTCTAGATCAATTTTATTAATCACATTAGTTGGAGGTCTTCCCATTTCATGGGAAGCCTGAGAGATTACAGGGGCAGGAAAAGGTTTTTCTGGTACAACATGTAATTCTTTCAAAGTGCCTTTTTTCCGATGTTTTAACTTGCTCAATTCATAAAAAGTGATGTTAGCCCTAGTCTTCTTCATGTCTTCTATGATATTATACTCCATTTCATCCGAAACAATCAACGTTTTTGATGGAGTTGATGAATCTGTTTGGACTGGGCTGGTTTGAGTCACTTTAGATGTCATTTTCTTGGCTGCGACTTTATCCTTAGTCATTGAGCTTGAGCTCTTTGGCTTAGGAGTAGGTTGAGGAGGATCAAGTTGATTTCTACTTCGAGTGCTAACTGGGGATGCTTCTTGATCTTCTTCATCTGGGAGGATGAAATCCCACATACCTTGTACCTCTACAACTTCTTCGTCATCGGTAGTTTCTTCAGTAGAAATCTCTTCTTCTTCTTCTTCTTCTGATTTAAAACTTGTAATAGCATTTGGCGGCTTTGAATCAGTCGAAGGGTTTCTTCTATAAGGCTTGTATTTTTTTTTCGAAGATTTTTCTGCCACTTGTTTCTTAGTGTCAACCATTTCATTGGACATGGTTTTCAGAACTTTCTGCAATCCTTCTAAATCAAATGGATCTTTCGATTGTTTTTTCTTGGGGTCTTCCTTAAAAGTAACCTTCTTGGATTTTCATTCCTCTGTCGCGTTTTTCTTTTCTAGGGCTATGATACATTTCTCTACTGCTATTTCTTCCTTCATATTTTCAGCTAAAGTTGTTTTGTTAGCCCTATCAACGAAGATTGCCATGTTTGATGATAAAGCAGAGATGTACCATTCACTTCGCACTTCTTCACTAGGCTTGGAAGCAGTAGGAATTTTATTTAACAGTTTATTGAAACGTGAATTAAAATATTTGATAGGTTCTTTTGACTCGGCCCTAAGGTTAGACAGGTCATTGATCAATGTCGCCGTAGACCTATCATCACCGAACTTAGTCAAAATTTGATCTTGGAAGATATCCCAACTAGTGATAGATCCAGACAATAATGAGAAATACCATGATCCAGCTACTCCTTGTAGAGTATAGGGAAAAAGTCAGATGACAGCATCTTCATTGGTAACTCCATTGAGATTTATGGACAACATAAAGTTATTAATATGTTCTTCCGCTAACATGCCTGCTTTAGGATTAAACTTAGGCAGCCATTTTTCAGGATGGGCCGGTATTTGACTCAAGGGTGCAGGCATTAAGACTTCCCCTAGGTTATTCCATGGAGATTGGGCCATCACTGAACTACCAACAGAGGAAAGTGCAGAAGATGATCCCTGCGGTTGGGAAGATGAGGATATTACGATTCCAGATGTTTGAGAAGGAAATGTGGAAGTTCCAGTGGACTGACGGACAATAATCTGAAGTAGAGGGGTGGATGGTTGACTTCACGGTGAAGAGGTTGAGATGGATGATGATGATGAAAGAGTCTCGCTATTAGACCCTTTAAGTGATTTTCTTGCTCTCTTCCTTGTAGGTAGAGGTAACTCAGTTGGCTGAACGCCAAACTTTTCACTCTGTAATCTGGTGAGAGGATGAGCAGGGTTATATTGCGAAGTCACACTGCCTTGATATTTATCAGATCTTTGAGGTGATATTGAAAATCGTTGAAGTTTATGGATCAAAGATTCAACTTCAGGAGGTTCAATAGCAGATTCTTCTAAAAAGTCAGGGTTTGTGGCGGCGGCTGTTGTTCTCTTGACTTCTAGATTTAGATTTAAATATTCTAAGTGCATTGGGGAAGTCGAGGGATATGGTGAGGGCGATTTACTCTCAGAATGGTATTTATATTTTGACTTACTTTCCATTCATAGTTTGGGGCCCTCCTTCTAGCGCCAAATATGTTGAAGCCCCGAAAATCGGGTCTACAACAAGGGGGATACCCACCCGGTCCGGACCTTGGTTAGCAGCTCCTTTTCCGTTTGGTATAGTGGGTCTGACTGGGGATAATGGGACCAGTTTCCCAATATATGTGTGTGTGTTGAGAATTGATATTTCCTTTCTAAAAGTTCCTAAATGAAATGCTTTTATTCTAACTCAAATCTAATAACATGCAATTGTATTCTAATAAACAGAAATATCTAATTCTATACTAACCCGGGATGTAATATTTCCGTTATGCGATCTAAAACAATTTCAAATAACAATTGGTAATAAATATCATTCAATGTTATAAGAAAATAATTCAATAGAGATAAACCATTTCGTATAAAAAGTTAGACGAAACAATTGTGAAAAACATATCGCATAATAAGCTACTCATATATTAAGCATAAATAAATAGCTATCACCGTACAAAAGTGCCAAATGATAACTCAAGCATTCAAGCATCAATATATAAATAACTGAACATAAATATTACTTTAACACAAAGGCAGAAATAGTTAAGAGATAAAAGTACCATTTATAACTAGTTCTACTCATGAGCTTCAAGCAATAATGACTTATCTCTTCTTAGTCCAATATCCACTAAGAGTAAAAAAGTGCAACATTAGTAGTAGATATTAAATGCAGATATCAATAAATAGTGTTCCATTCATTCATCAAAACCTCCTCGGAGGGTACAAAAGTGCATGTTCTAAGGACAAGTTTTTGACAAATTTCAAGACCCTTCTCTAAATGCATGAGAAGTGTTTAAATACTACTAACTAAATCTAAAAATAATTTATTACAAAAATGTAGGATACAGTTTAAATGACCATCCTTATTTTAGGAAAAAATCAAGCAAAATTAATACTAAATCTAAAATTAAAACTAACAACTAACTGTTAGAGTCGGTATCTTCATCCCTCCGTCAGAGATCAAATTTCTCTTGTTTCATTTCATTTTAGGTGTCTCACTCAGTTCAGTCAGCTGCATTCCATTAGGAGCATGGATCATCTGATGGAAGGGTCTTGTCACTCATATCCCTCATGTCATGTACCTGCTGGTCCGTGTCTGTTCATCAAAATCATTTATAGTCATTTTTGGTCTCCTGTTTGGCAAAGAGTCATTTTAGGGTTTTTAGTCTCATTAGGTCTAGGGTTTCGTTAATTTAGTCTTCAGAATGTCTAATAATGTTAGCAGGCACATGAGGAAGTTTCAAATAAGGTTTCACTGCAAAAATTTCATCGTCATAATGCTTGATAATGATTTTTCTTCAAAACTCTGTTTTGAAGAGAAATCATCTATTTCATCTTTTGTAATAAATGCAATGTAATTTTCAAAGTTTTTTAAGTTGCAAAGTACTTCAGGCACAGCCCTGGTCACCTTTTCCAAAATTTACATGCCAGCTATCCCTGCAAAGACAGACAAGAAGTTCTTCATCAGTCAAAAGCACAAAGGAAACAAAACAGAGTTCATTTAAAAGTGTCAAAGTCTGCAACATTAGAAAGTGGGTTTTCCCAAATGAAAAATCAAATTCTTTGATATATATAAGATATTTTCATATTCAAACCCCATTTACATGCCAAGAGAAAAGAGTGAAGCCAAAAGAAATCGTGGAGGAGCAAAGCCAGCGTTTGAAGGCCGAACTGTGTGTAATTTGTGGTCGTGGCACACTGAGCAACTGTCGCGGTGACTGGCTGAGCGCGGCGCATAGGGCCGCTCTGCACTGTGTATTTTTGAACCAGCACGGCGCATACAAGGGTCGCGATGCACTGGGCCACTATCGCAGCGCACAGGGCCGAAACACAAAAATTCTTGCCATCTCTCTCAATCATCAAAACGAATCGGTATCCTTTGCTCCAAGTAAGTTTATGTGACTTTGTAATTGCCATTAACCCATGTTTGGTGTTGTTTGAGTTTGAATATGATATTTTGAATGCCAAAACTATAAACCCTATCATCTTGTTGAAGTGCCTCCTTAGGGTTTTGAAATTGGAGTTTTAAAATTGATTTTGGTGCCAAATACTTCATTCCTCACTTGTTTGTTCCTCCCTCTCACTGTTATACTATCATTACAGTCCCTCCCCTATTCCCTTATATCCCAAGCCACTCATTCCTAAGCCCCATTTCCCTATCCCAAGTCATTTCATTTCCTATCATTTACACTTTCCCATCTCACTTGTAGAAATTCCCAAACCCCAACTTTCCCAAATAGTTAATTGGCTCTCCCTACACTTCAATTATCACTTGATTGAGGTCCATTGTTCCTACTACCCTATTTCTCCACAGTCCCTCTCTTACCACCATATATTTGGTAATTGAAACAAAGCACCAAATTCTCATTTTCATCTCATACAAACCAACATAGACCTTGCATAGACATCATGGAGATAGATACTGACACATCATATGATAGAGATAGTGATTCTACCACTGAGCTACATTCACCTAAAAGGCCTCGTAAAGGTGGCAGACATGTGAGAGAGGAGCCCACCTCATTGACTGAATTGTAGGCTTGTCCACTTGCCATGGCATGTTTTCGAGAACAGTCATGCTATCAGTATTGTGAAATGATTGCTAGGATCCATCATCATCAGGAGTTGGCTCATTTGTTTGTGTTGCATTTACGTGATGGTCAGGTAACTCTTGCTAGTGTAAATTTCACTTTGACACCGGAAACCATCTCTCAAGCAACCGGAATACTGAATGTGGGTGAACAGTGGAACAAAAGACAGCAGGTGGACAGAGTGCATTATGAACCATACATCAAGCCTAGCTTTGTGAGGCAACTCAGTAGGGTGTTCCCATTCCGGTTCCTAAAGGAATCCTATGCGCCTCTGATGAAACTCATTATCAGATATTTCAGTTGTGAGGGCCGATTTTCACGCCTTTATGCCTACCACATCAGGTTATTGATGCATTTCACTAGAGTGAGGATGATGAACATACCTTATTTCATGTGTCGGAATATCGAGAGAATGACCACTCTTGTGCTGAAGAAAACTCCCGAGCAGTAGTACAGTAGTATTTATCACTATGCACTCATCAAGATCGTGGTTGTACATCAGCTTGGATTGCAGGGCATTTCATGGGAGGATTTCATTTCCCATGATTTCTTCACAGCTCCTCAGGTTCCTCCGGAGGTTGTTCATGATGCAGGTGAACCTTCACATCAGTATGGAGGTCAAGAGGCAGAGACTACTAGTGTGTCGACATATGTCACGTATCAGAGAAACACTAGAATATTTTTTGCAGCAGCCCGGCGAGTATTATCTCCACCTGGGGTGGAAGGGGTCTTGTTGCCATCATCAGCAGCATAGGTATAGGTACAGGACAGAGGTAAGAGGCCTATGCAGGATGAGGGCCCTTCAGGAGTCCACGATACTGATTTTGTACTCATTGATGAGGATTTGTGCTCTCCAAGCTCAAAGTTGAGAGAGACTATTCAGGAGCAGAAGGCGGAGATTGACACATTGACCGTCAAATTGCAGAGAGCCCAATGGATCATAAATTACTTGGAGCATCGAAACAAACAGTTGGAAGATCAACAAACAATCATGGAGTTGCAAAACATCTGTGAGAACCAGCATGCTGCACAAAGAAGCCAAATAGAGATGACACCCATTGAGCGGGAGATTGAGGCTAATAGAGAGACTTGGCTTGAGAGGTCAATATTCATCTTGAAAAGCTGTTGGAGAAGGAAAAAAAGGAAAATAACATGCTCAGGCACATGAAGAACCATTATTGGGCGCGAAATCATGTTTGCAAAGTGAGGATCAAGATCCTGAAAGCAAGACTAAAGAGGGCACTAAAGCGTCGTAAAAGGCATGATAGACTCCAAATTTTGGCCGAAGCTTGTTTGGCCCAGCATAGTGCTTGATGGTGGACATTCAGCCCAAATTTCAAGAAATTTTGGAAACTTTTTGTCAATTTTGAATTTTTTGGCCTTAACACAGATTTTTCTGCCCAACGCGTAGCGCCACTTGGTGTGTGCTTATAATTGGCAGCTCCTTTTGAGGAAAAATTGCATTTCTAGATTTTTCATCAAAACTTATGCATGCCTACCCATTACCTAAGGATTTTGGCAAGTTTTGGGTTGCCTAAAGGGTCAAAAACACCTCAAAAATGGCCTTTCTGCCACTTTTTGGACACACAAAAAGCAGTGTTGGGAGATTTGATTTTTGGAGGGGCAAATGGAAACCAAATTCCAAAATTCCACTTGGGTTGGAAAGTAGACAGGTAGATATTTCCAACGAGATATCCTGCACTCAATTTGGACTTCGGGAAGGCCCTCAAAATCAGCCTCAAAGTGGCACTATGCATAGAGATTTCAGGCGCGGCGCATTGGGAAATTTGGCCTATTTTTCACTCAGCAGCTCAGTTTTTCGCCTAGTTTTGGCCAGTTTGACTTTTTCATGTAACTCTTGATGTAAATTGATGTAATTTCATGACTATGATGTAATTTTGGCACATTTTTACTTATCCAAGTAGATTCATTCACCAAAAAGTGAAATGTAAGTGAATGAATCAGTTTCCTATCATATAGAGGCAAGTTGTTTCATTGCCTATTTTCCAGTTCTTAGTTTAGATATAGTTGAAACAGATCCTAGAATGGTGAGATCGACCCCTAGAGGCATGGGGATGAGTTAGGCTTGTCTATATCTTGTATTTCTTCAGTCATTTTCAGGGTTGGACACTTGGGATTGCTTGGCACTTCATTGTACATTTCATCTCTGCAATTTTGGCAAAGGAATAGACCAGGGTTTGCAGCACTCTTTGGGATCCATGTGGCTCTATGTTTTGATGGTGTATTTCTCTCTGTGATTTTAATTTCACTGATTTTTTATGTGTATCATTTCCCTTCTCCTTTCTTCTTAAATTAAACAAATGAGTGATAAAGGTGGAATTCATTAGATTGCTTTGCTCTACCTTGAGTTTTGTTTAATTTTCCATGTTTTCATCTGTTTGAAGAGGATTATTGAAAGCCTCTTGCCCTCTTCAGCTCCTCACCAATCTGCGTTATTCATTAATTCAATCCAAAGCATCAAAACAATTGCCTCCCTTGCCCCATTCAGAACTCTGCAAAAACTAGGCCTCATCCCCAGACCCAAAACTGCCTTTCCCTTTGATTCCAAAAAAACCCCCAAAATCAAAATCAAACTCTTTTACCTATATACCTAGCCTAAAATCAACCTTTATTTCAAGTCATATCAAGCCTCATTGATAATTTTTTCCTAAGATTGACCTGGAGAGAGCCCTCTCCTGATCTGGTAGGGCTAGCTACCAGACTGAGCGTGGTTTGATGTTACCCTGAACTCTTCCTTCCTTCAGCCTGAGGTAGATTTAGGCAATAACACTAACTATCTATGAATCTGTTCTTTGAAATTGCAAGCATTCAGCATTTGTTTGAGAAGAGTAGGCTGGCCGACTTTGACTTTAACTGTCCCGTGAAAACGGAATCGGCAAGAGATGGCGCCATCTTCTCGGCAGAATTGATGATACATTTGAGATTCATGCACTAGCTGTGTGGTTTTACCAAATACGCCCAGTAAGAATCCAAATTCAACTTAGTTAATCTTTTAACTGATTCTACCTTTTCTTGAGCCTTCTGTCTCCAGCTTGTCTGCAGTTGTTGTATTTTCGGTAGATACCCTGGAGTAGTTTCTGAGATCAGATTTGCCTTGTGCAAATTTTCATTTATGCAGTCAATAACACTGTTTTTTGTTGTGGCTGCTTCTTCTGCCGCTTGCTCTGCTTTCCTGATTTGTGCCTCCCAATTTTCAAAGAGTATTTCTTTGTGATTGTCGTTGATTATTGGTGCACCTGCTCTTTTCCCCTCCTTTGTTTCTTGCCAAGCCAAATATTCGGTAACTCTTTTATCAATTAAATCATAATCATGTTGTAAGTCTACGACTTGATTAGTGATTTTATCGCTTATTTCGCAATAAGAGTTCCACTGTGATATTCTTTGGCATAATATTTCCTATTGCTGCAGTAGTTGATCATTTAAGGAAATGGACTCTGTGATGAATTTTGTAAGCTTAGGATCATCCTTGTGCATCTCTTGCATAACCTGTAATTGTTTTTCTCTTTCAGCCAAACTGTTCTTCGTTCCTGCAGTTTAAAAATGAGGAGTGAATAATGATAAGAAAAAGGTGACGGGAAAGATTTAAATGCCGAAGACATATAAAACATACCACCTTACATGAAATGGCTCTTCGATCAGAAAAAAACCATATTTCATTAATGATTGACAACTAATTCATTGATTAACATTAAAGCGCATAACCAGGCCTCGGTTTATGGAAAAAAAAATTCGTACAATGAGCCCTAGAGATCTGCGATAAGGTGATCTATGATTTGCTTCGCAATATCACAGATCGCAATCTCGCGAAATTTCAATATTACAATACCGCAATATCACAGAATCGCAAAATCGCTATATCGCAATATCGCAAAATCGTTGGAGCGTAA
Organism: Pinus albicaulis; assembly: GCA_034641835.2. Lineage (NCBI taxonomy): Eukaryota > Viridiplantae > Streptophyta > Pinopsida > Pinales > Pinaceae > Pinus > Pinus albicaulis. The sequence goes on along the minus strand of CM076572.1, from coordinate 1,449,027,578 downwards.
CATATGACAAACATCCGTTAATGTGTTTTTCTGCGAAACGCGATTTGCGATATGTGCCATCGCATATCGGAAATTTGAGGTTTTTCAGCATAACATATGACATTTGAGGCATGCGATGTGATGAATGTTTTTAGTGCGTATCTTCGCATCACGATCTCGCAATCTTTAGAATTCTGCTTGTAAGGAGATTTTCATTACCTTTTTGCGATGCGGTATTCCTTTAAGGAATGATTTTATTCTATTTTATCTTAAAACTTAAGCTTTTTAAGATTTCACAAGGGGTATTCTCCTAATTCTATGATAGTAAGTTTTATTGAAAAGGAAATACAAGGACTAATCAATTTTTAAATTTTTTTTACTAAGGGCCCCCACTTATTTAGTATTAGTGATACTACTAAATAAGAAGGGGGGTTGTTGCTGGCCACAACACTAAGGTAAATCCACTTTATGATACTTTTGATTTCCCTGAGGGCTCTAGACAAATCATTTCCATGCTTTCATTCATACTAGGCTATGCTAATGATGAGTTTACAGATGCCTCCATTCTAGGTCTCCTCTCTACCTTGTCTCCAGGACAACATCCAGAACTAGTTTTCAACTTTTCCAAATTCATTGTTGATAATATGTATTATCAGTTGATTAAATTACCTGATGAAGGAGTATTCAGATATTCATCATATCTGTTACATATCTTCCTATTTTTTCAAGCAAACAGTTTTCCAATTGCATTACAAAAGATGGATGTGGAAGGTAAACCTCTTTCAATGATATTCTGGACTTCTCTACTCAGGAAAAACAGTAGTGAATACAGCTACAAGGACATCAATGATTTGTTTATTAAACCGGCCATGAGTTTGTTGAACAAAGCAGAGCCACCAAGGATTAATGAAGACATCAAAAGAATTTTACAGTTTTCTGAAAACTGTAAGGTAGGAGATTGGTATTTGTATGAAAATCACACAAAAATTAGAGTGTATGGTGCACTCTTGGCTCCTTACAAATTACCCAAGTTTCTAACTACTAGGATTTTTTCTTTGGAGTACTTAAGACAAATCTTGAATGCAGATGCAGTGAATTTCATAGCCTCCAAAAAGAAAGCACATTTCAAGCTAAAAAGTCAAATTGGCCCATTCATAGTCAATAGCATAGATGCTTTGAGAGACATGGTTAGAAAATTATCACAATTTAAATTCCAAGAAATATTTTACTGGAATTATGATCCTCAAGGTGTTATAAGTAACCTCAGGTTCAAGTGTAAGTTAACCCCATTCCTCCATGATTCAAAACCACTAATTGAGAAGTATGCTAATCAGATTGAATGGGTTGTAAACACATTGATTGATGATAATCAGGGGATGCAAACAGATAACCTGCAGGAAAAACAAATGATAGTACACAGGTGGCTACAGTTGGCCAACAAGCAGCTAATAAAATACCTAGAAAAGAAGAAGGCTATTTAGCAGAAACAATTATAGAAAATAAATTTAAGACAATTTGCAACAAGAAGGCCAGAATGACTACTATAGAAGAAGAAGGGGTCATATATATAAATGATAATAATGGTCAGCAAACATATGATGAGGCCACAATAATTGTCAATGAAACACTTAGAGAAATTTAGAATGAGCAAGTACTATCACAGGGAAAAGGCAAAGAAATGATTGAAACAAAGATAAATACAGAAGCTCCCTCTTCCTCTAAATCGACAGAAGAAACTGATTCTGACATCCATAAAAATTTGAAGCATATCAGAGAAAAGAATGAGGAAATTAAGAATGAGATCTATTCTAAACTTCTTAAGGAAAAACCAGGAGATAAAGACAAACTTGTGACAACTTTTGATTATTCAACAAATAAAATGATCATGTCTTTTCTCTAGCCAGTAGTTATAGACCCAAAGTCAGCCACAGATTACAGGAAAACAGAGTTTAAAGTAAATGTTGATACCATACATGAACTTGATGAGATAAAGTTTCATAGAAGTGCTTCAGAGATGTTGTATTCAAAGTTAGTTAGTAAAACCATGAGTACTACCATGCTTCAAAAGAATATATCTAATTTACAAACTCAAATGAAATTAGATAATGCATCTCTACATGGTAAGGATTTGAGGATCAAGTCCTTAGAAGATTTGGTGATAGAAACATGAGTAGATCTCTCCAATACTGAAGTTGCTAAGGCATTGATAAGGCAAAATAATGAAGATATTTCTGCCTTGAGAAATAAACTTAAACTGCCACAAAGTGAACACCACAGGCTAAAGAAATTCTTCAAGAAAAAATAGAAAAGGATGAAACTATGCAGCTAGTTTTAAGGATGACAGCTCAAATCAAAGAGATGGAAAATCAAATAGAAACTCTAATGAAAGAAAATGAAACATTGAAAAAAGCACAGGAAGTCTCCATTCCTATAGTCATTCCAACTGTCAGTATTGTTGTTCCTTCTACATTGGCAGAAAATTTAGCACCAAAAGAAGTATTGGAAACTGCAATTTCAATTACATCTATAGATATTCCCGCCACTTCATCATCTACATCACAAGCAAATCAAGCAGGTGAAACAACTGACATAGTCAAGGCTATGGAAGACATGTCCCTAAAGGATAAAGAGATAATCAACTTGAAAAGCACCATCTGAAATCTTGAAACATCAAATAGAGATGCATTGATTACATCCAAGGGACATGAGCAGAGAGCCAACAGATTGCAGGAACAGGTAAATATTATACAACAACAAGTTAATCTTAGTGAATAGGTGTCATATATCAAGAATTATCTTTGGAATAACATAATTCAAGGCATACATCTACAATGGCCTTCAATCCAAATCATTAACGAACACAAAGATTTACTCAAGGAAGCACAAATAGAAATTAAGAAGACAAAAGAAGAACTGGCTGATAAACCTTCTCAAGCTTTGAAACTAATTACATTTTTGAACAACAAAAACAAAGAAAATCTTTAAGAGCTGAAAATTCAAGATAGGACTGAAAGCATATTACAAATCAAGAAAGTCCTGAATAAAAGGAATATGTGAATGATTTGGAGGACACATGTAAAGACATGAACCTGTCAATCATAAGGTTTTGGGCCAAATATACTATACTAACACAAGCAGGCCTTCTAGACATCCATGCCTTAAATGAAAAGTTAATGGCACAGAAAGATTATGATAAGAAAATCAGGGCTCATGCCAAAGAGCAAGTCAGCAAACCTTTACCACAAGGGTCCCCAACTGGTAAATCTATTTTGGAATATTTCGAGAACTTGTTCTTTCTACAAAATGAAATTAAACATATCTTCATTGTCAAGCCCAACTTTTCTAAGTATACAAAAGCATATGAGAGCTACAAGAAATTGAAGAACATGAGAATTCCCAGTGTAGAACAACGGCAGGAATTCACTAATTTGATATAAAGGTTTGCAAACAGAGCAGAAAATTACATGAAAAGAAAAATATTACTATTGCCTAAAGGGTAAGATTTGCAGTTAAAGTGTATCAGGGTAATGATCAGAGTCAAAGAGTATCAGTCAAAATGATTTTTTTTACTGCAGATTATTCCTTATTTTACAACAGTAAAGTAGTAAGAAAAACAGCGTAAAGAGTATCAGAGATAAAGCACATGTTAAAGGATGTGAATTGGAAAAAGTGTCTTCCAAGTTATCTTCCAAAGATATTTTTCCAAAATGCCAGCAAGCCTTTCCAACAGCTACAACAAAGCAACAAGTTAAGATAATTAGTCCTATTTTTTATTGATAAGAGGACAGCTAGCCAGTTTGTTCTGCAGCTGTCCCTCTTTCTATGTAATAATCTCTATTTTTTCCTAGATATATTCTCATATCTCTTATGATATTTTGTAAACAATCAATTTGTATAAATACTTCTCTTTTTGAAGTATTATGAGTGGAATAAATTTTTTCAAGACTACTATAGACATTTTTGCTGAATACATTGGAGTTTGTGTGAGTCGATTTGTAAAGCAGCAGACTAGAACTAAGTCAAACAAACATCATAACTCAGGATTCTTATGCTGATCAGATAAGTCAAGTATTTTCTTTTTTTCACTGTTTATCTTTCAAAGTTCCATACATACATTTAAATGTTTTATGTCTTTAATGATTGACTAGGAAATCTTAAACATGATTAGTGTTAAAAAGCTCCCTGTTTTTTACTAGTTATTCATTGATATTTTTTCTGCTGATAACCGGACTTAAGAATTCTTAAATGCTCTTAGTCCCTGTTTGACCCCTTTATTTCATCTTCATTTCTGTAAATTAAGGATTCAAAATATACCTTTTGTTCAGATCTTGTTATTTCATCAAAAAGCCTATTCCAAACCCTTTGAAGGTCATCTACCCTGCCCTTAGTACATTTTCTCTTTTGACCTTATTTCCTAGCTTTGCTTGCTAAGAAGTTGACTCCATAGCCCAATGGTCTGGTAGATCCCTCTGTGGTTTACCTTGAAGTACCTTTTATTCCCACCAAACTTTCAAAACAAACCAATTGTCCAATCATACCTAGCCTAAAATCTTATAACAAAATCAAGCTAAATCTTGAGGAGAGATCCCTCTCTGGAATTTAGGAAGGCTAGATCCTAAATTTCAAAAGAGGTTCTTGGTTACCCCTGGTTTTCTTTAACTATAAACCAAAATCCCACGACCTAAGAATTACTAGGGTGATAACACATGGGAAACCTTTTCAGGAGGAAACCCGACTTGAAGGTTAGGTTGCTCTACTTTGTTACTCTAAATGGAAATGGATGCAAGTACAAAGAAGCGAGGTCTGTGGGTTGTGGGTTGCTACAGTGCAAAAAACATATGTATCATCTTTCTCTTTGTATACACTATTAACTAATTTACTCATATATGGAACCAAATGCACTCAAATAGAATGGAACCCATTTTCCTCCACGTGGTCTGAATATAACATATGTTCATATCCTACTAGTGATTAATTTAAACTCCTACAACTCTTACTATATTTACAATATTGACTCCTCTAAAGTATTCATCCTCATGATCATGTTTCTAGCCCATTTTTCATGAATAATGGGAGCTAACATGGCATCTTCTTGAATCATGGTGGTCAAAATAGGAAGGTCAACTTCTAGGTGGAATTTTTTTACATACAGACTCCAATTGAGGCAATTCTTTTTTCATTAGTAAGGTATTTGTGTGTAGAATAGCACTAGGTGTGTTGTGATTAAGAGAAAAAAAATATGTCTCCCCAAAAAAACATCGTTTAATGCCTCAAACTACTTTTGGAAGGTTTCAGACCCTAATTTTCAAAACTAGGAGTCACTAGTAAAAACAATCCTATGAGTTATTTCCTCCAACTTTTCCAGTGTGAAAACATCAAGATGAATTGAAAATATTAACTATACAACCAAGATAAAAATTACTATGAATAACCCTTTTGCTACTAACTCCAAATCTATTTTTCTCTTGAGGTTCCATTTATTTTTTATCCAACTTTTGATAGGACTATAATATGATGAGCTTTTCAATCATAACATGATCCTACATATTTGGATGTATTCTACAATCCTTTAGCATCTAACCTCATATTTTGGATCTTTCACTACTTTTGACACGAAAGGCCCTTGAACTTTGTTATTCCTAATGCTCCTGTTATCACTATAAAAAATTTCTGAAGCTTGGTCAATTACACTTGTTCCTAAATCATAATGCTAGATAGGGTTAGAGTCATTTTTATATTTTTTTAAAGGTCTAGATCATGGGTTAGAGGTCTCATTCCATCACCAAACAATGTTCATCAACCTTGTTTTATTCTTCAAAAATCTTATGCCACGTTTTGAAACCCATTTTTAAAGTTTTTTTTTGAAAATTTCATGAATAAGCCATGAAACCACGTTTTCGTAGCGTGCTCAGTGTAAAAATTTGATTTTGTGCTATGAAAAATATGGTGATTTCATAGCGCAAAAACCCAAATTTGCAAATCATGCGCTACGAAATCGGGGATTCTCAGTTTTGCATTTAAGCTATCACATCTTTCAAATTCAGTTAAATTCTTCATCATTAGGTGTCATCCATGAGTTCTCATTCACGCATGCAACCATTCATTGTAATTATTAGGGGTCAGTTGTCATTGGTCCTTTGAAATTTGAAAACGGTGGGTCGTTTTTGACTTCATTTGTCTCATGCAAGACAATAGTGCATGCATGCTTATGTTCTGAAGAAGAAATTAGTGGTGAAAGACCTGAGTTTACTAAAACAAATTCAAGCGAGGCTGTGAAACTATATTTCAATCAAGGCAGAACTAAAACAAATTCAAGCAAGGCTACTCTTTCAAATTCAAGTTATATTGCTATCAAGTGAGTTTGAAATTCATTGCTGGTGGAAGCAGAATTGTTATCAAGCGAGGCAGAATTATTATCAAGCGAGGTTGAATTCATTTACCAAGTGAGCCAATTCATTCAACAGGAAGCTTTGATTGCTAATTTGCTGAAGACATAGGGTTTTCAGAGGAATTGTCACAGATTTCTGAAGATACAAGGTTTTCAAGAAGAAAATGGCTGAAGAAAGAAGGAGTCATAGGTTTGGTCATTGCCTAAGAACAGAACCTGAAGGTGTAGAAGCCCTTACAAAAGACAAGTTTGTTGAAGAAGCCTTTAAGAAAGTAGGTTGCTAGAGGTTTTGTGAAAAAATTCAAGGAGGGCACACTCAAGTCACCAAAGAATTTGCCTTAAAATTCACAGGATCAAACTCAAAGATTGGATTCCTCAATTTACCAATTTCCCCTAAAGTGGTATCAGCAGTTACAGAAATTCTGAGAGGAGAAGACAGGTGGTTTAAAAACTTCAAGTTTGACATGGTACCCTGCAAAATATTTCTAAAACCAGAGTTTATAGAGGTTGAATTGAATAAAGTTGTGCCAAGAAGTTATGTCAAAGATACATTTGCCAATCTGCTCTACAATATTTAGAGGCACTTCACCTATGAAGGAAGATACCACAAGGTGTATACCTATCACTTTAAACTCTTGCTTCATTTCACAGGGATTATATCTCTAGATTTACATTTTTATCTTTTCAGAATTTTGGCTAAGATGTCTGATAAGGTACAAATGAAATTTGAGTCATCTAAAACCTCATTATTTCACCATGGCTTAGTCAAGTTAATAGTCTTACATGAGCTGCAGAAAGCAAATAGAGATTGGGCTGAATTCCTCTTTTTGAGTAGAATTGGGATTGAAGGAACAGGTGTTAGTCCTCAAGCTAAAGAAAAAACTCCATCAAAGATTACTGCCCCTGTAGAAACAAAGTCAAGAAGATTTTTTAAGCTCAAGCCTCGGAAACAAGTTAAAGAACCAATGATATGAACAACATTGAATATCCAAGATACTCCTAAATCCACACAGAAGAAGAAAACTCTGGTTAAGGAGACAATTCTAGAACAGTTGGCTAGTAAAACAGATCAAAAGAAGTTGACTAGGAGTCAAAGGTTAAAGGAAAAGGGTAAGGCTATAGTTAAAGAGGGGTCAAGAGGTAATTTGAATGACATAATTCAAGCTATTGACATTGAAGAGTCTCCCCTAGTACAAGAAGACTTCATCAAACTGGATACAGGTGGCAACAAATCAAAGAAATTGAAGACATCCAAAATGTTAGATTTTCAGGATGAAGTGGCAGAGTTTATCTTTAAGCCCAAAAAACCCTCAACTAGGCACTCCAAGAAGTTGAAAAAGTCAGACATGGAGATAGATCAAACAGGAGGTGAAAGTGCTAATGTTTTTGAAGAAACCACAAATACATCATTTTCAATGCCTGAAGAAGACAGAAACAGGGTTTTCAATATTCAAAAGGAAAAGAGCAGCTATGAAGATGTCAAAGACAAAATCATATTGGCATATAATGAGATTGATAAGTTGAAGAAAAAGGTAAGAGTGCATGCAAAAGAAAGGGAAAACTTTGAAAGGATCAAAGGAAGGACTGTGGGAGATGGAGAAAAATCCAAACCCTGAATTAATTGATAGTCAAGCTCAATTCTTCATATGGACCCTACCTGCAATCAAAGAAGAAAAATTCATTAGGATGGTCAATACGAAGCTAAGGGAAAACAATAGAAGGCTTAAGAGGAGAGTATAAGACTTGGAAATACAGCTAGCATATTTTGAAGATCAGCCACAGCTAAAATAAGTACAAACTGTAAGTGTCATCCTTTAACAAATTTTTGAGGTTATGTGATAATATCTCATTTTTGGAGCTATTTAAAGTTGATGTTGATGGGTTATGAAAGCTGATATACACTTGGAAATATAGTACTAAAGGGTCGAAAACTAAAATTTTGGAAGGAAGCTGTGAAAAGTGAAGACTTGGCAGTTTCGTAGCGCGCTACGAAACTGCTGTAGGATGCGCTTTGAAAAAAATTTGCAAATTTCAAAGGTGAAAAGGGTTTGGTTTTGAGCTTTGATGCTGGTGGGAGGTATATGTATAACATCAATGAAGATCCAGGAGGTTTGGCATGCAAAAATGGAGGTTTGAAGCATGATTTTAAAAGGAAAAGTCTACACTATGAAAACAACAGACTCAACATTTTCGTAGCGCAGCAGTATTGACAGTTTTTGCACCATTTTGGAGGTTCGGGATTTGCACAGCTAGAAGGTCGAATTCAAATGAAAGTTATAAGACATTTTCCACATGTTTTGAGCACCAGTTCTTCAGCAGTTGGTTCGAATGGACAGAAATGAGGCATTCAGCTATTATACAGGGGACATGCTCCTATTTTGTAGGGATGGATAAGAAGTAGGTTGGTGGGGTCTAGCAGCACGAAGATAAACAACATCATGGTCGAAGTCTAGAAGAAATAGCTGTCAAGCATAGTTTTTAATGATTAGATAAGGTTGTTAAGATATAATAAATAGTTTTTTAGTCCTAGTTGTATTAGGACTGTAAGAAAGACAGTTTAACTATCAGTTTGTAAATGAAGTTTGTTTAGAAGTTGATAGGTGTCAAATTCGAATTTCTTCTCAAAGGAATCCAAGGATGTAATGACCACTCTATAAGAGGGAAGAAATCGAATTGCATAGGGTTGGAATTTTCATTGCAAAAATATACTTTTTGTGATATCAGAGAACTGTGTTTTTATCCTAATACAGAGAGTTTTGTTTCATTACTCAGGATTCAGAAGGGGTTATGGATGTTTGATTGTCTTATGATGTTTCTCTTTAAATTACTCGCAGTGGCATGAATGTATGTTACTTAGAATTCACTGAAGGTGCTCTAACTTCCTTGATATTTTCATGAACTGTGTTTATTCTCTGTCCTACTGTTCTATTGATGCATCTAAACCCTGAAATTCCCTGACTTCCATGTGAAACTGATCTTTATGTTTTGTGAAAGCACATTTGACTCCATTTACCCAATAGATGTTTGTTGATTAGTAGTACAACCAATTATTCACTTTATTCAGTTGATTCACAAAGTTAGCCATCTGATATTTATTTGCAAATCATTAACCTATTGAGAGAGCCCTCTCAGGTTGAGGAGGCTAAGCCTCAACTAAAAGTTTGGTTTGAAATAGTTACTGAGGGTCTCCTTGACTAGCAGCTTAACAGGGTCTGATTTTGAGATAATAGCTCCAAGCAATGGTTTCCTCTAAGTAACCAAAATCTCCATTTTCTCCAGTTTCACTTTGAAAAGGACATAATTGACGAGGAGTGTGAGAGGGATTGTTAGTGTATCCAATATTTCTATGAAATCTTGAGACAAACTAACTAAAGGACGAGGCCAATTCCTCTACCATGAAACTAACTATAAATAATCATGTAGAAGAAAACCTAACAAAATGATAAAAAGAAATAAAAATACAATTCACCCATAAAAAATCAATATTTAAATTAAAAATTATATAAAAAATAAATAAATCAATATAATTTGATATTAATATAATATTTAAAAATTATATTAATGATATTGATAACATATATTTTCAATTAAAAAAAAACACCGTCACAATATAAGAAGGGGGGAGATAATAACTTTATGTCGTTGAAGGTTGAAGATAGGTGAAATGTCCAACCAGCAATCTAACACAATATTCTAAAATAATCTCAACAATAATAAATTATCAATAAACATAACATTACTTAACACTATGTGTACTAAGTTATCATTTTCATTTTTGTTGTTGGTGACTTGCGCACTATTTTAGTGTAACGGTAATGGATTCCACGTTGAATGAGTTATAAAAGTAGTGAATTCCACGCTGAATGAGTTATAAAAGCACTGAATTTTAAAGAGTGACAATACAAGAATTATAATTATTTAGAGATTTAATTTTAAATGATTATACAGATGAATTATATAAAAAAACATAAATATTTTTATTAAATCATGTCAAATATAAATTTGAAAATAATCTTGATTTTGGAGTAAAAATCTCCAAAATTAAAATTGTTTTATTATTATATAAAAATTTATTTATTTTATATCATAAAATAGATTAATATTTTAAAATTCAAAAATATTTAGTAAAAATGAAAAATTTACATTTATAAATTATAATAATAAAAAATAACCAAATTATATTCATAAATAAATTTTTAATAAAAAAATAATAAAAATGATGATGATGATGATTAACGTTTACTGAGACCAAACTTTGGTATATCATACCTATAATTTTCTTACTTCTTAATTGTCTGGCTTCTCGTCTTTCTTGGTGAGATTGGTGTTGTAGCTTTCTTTTCCTTTCCTACGGTCTTCCAACTTCCTTTATCTTGTACCTCCTTCATCTCTTCTGATTCTTGGGACCCTGGTGTCTTATCTTCGGGATCTGGGAGATCTGCTTTGCTGCTAAATGAAGATTTATTTTGCGCAGTATTCGAATCCTCATATTTGTTGATGCTTGAGGCACTAACAAGTTCATTTTTTTGTTGTTGAGTGGGGCTTTCCCCCTGCTTGTCTTGAGGGTTGTTTCTTTCTTGCCTAATTTCTTGCGATGCAGATTTTTCTGGAGAGTATTCTTCCTTGATGACAGTGTAATGTTCCTTTTGTGCTCCTTCCCACCATGTAGATTGATGGTGATTCTTTCTAGTAGAATTTTTCTGGGAGACTTTTAGGTAATTTTTGGCTAGATGGCCTGTCTCAAAGCAGGATGGACATCTAAAGAGGACACTTTCATAGTCAAGTTTCTGGTTACATACATAGTCTTTGCTTGTTAGGATTATTTTAGCTCGGAATCCGGAGCTGAAGTCCATTTCTACACAGATGCGTGCATAGGTGGTTTTGACATATTCCTCTATTTCTGAGCACCTGCAGTAAAATTTCCCAATTGCATTTCCAATGGCTTTTAGTGAGGAGAGATTCCAGAGATGCAAAGGTAGGTTTGGAAATCTGACCCAAACTAGTGCTAAGGTTATGACTAATGTTGAGGGATCGAAAGATGGGTTCCATGGCTTCATGAATAGGCCCGAATTTGAAGCTAAAATGCATTGTCTGCTTTCATAGTTTTCAAAATCTACTATAAAGAAACCATTAGCACATGGGTAAATATTAATTTCATCATAAATGACAGGCTTCCATACCTTCGAGATCCAACTGTGGAGAGCTGTTAGCTGCAGCCAAAAGCCATTAAACCGATAGATTAAGGCACTTTTAGAAAACTTCAAGGCCTCATCAAGTGAGGCCTTGACCACCTTCACAGTGGAAGCTGGGGCTTCACTGACAATATGTGTAGGAGCTTGACTCTGAGAGGAAGACATAATTGGGCCGTCAATTATCTTCGCTAAGCTGGGAGCCATACTAGACCCAAAGGTGGGAGCCTCCAATAGTGAACTCGCTAACATGATTTGCTGCCTTTGTAATTTTTACTACTCAGACATAGAATTTCACCCAAAAAAAATTTTTGTTTCACACTGTAGAGGCCACCGAATTCTATTCAAGATCAGCGAGTTAACCCGTGCAAAATTCGTAGAATGAAAGCCGCAGAAGATAGTTGCCGGAGAATATAAGAAGGAAAGTGCAGAATATAATTGCCAAAGATATGGATATCTAGTGTTGATCACTGTGGAAGCTGCGGAAGATTGTTGCGGAAGATCACCGCGGAAGCTGTGGAAGATTGCCACAGAAGATCACTTCGGAAGTTGCGGAAGATTGTTGTATAAGATCACTACGGAAGCTGCAGAAGATTATTGCAGAAGACCACTACGGAAGTTGCGAAAGATTTTGGTTAAACTCAATGAGAATGAAATTTGTCAACGCGTTTCGAACCAACAAGTGCGGTTCATCTTCACGACGAGATGAGAGATCATATCTAAATATTAAGCCTAAATAGATGTAGAAAGGTCCCAAACTAGCCGTTTAGAATAACGACTAGTTTGGCTTAGTCATAAAAAAACAGCAAAATTTTATATTTAATATTTTTAAATGTCATTTTGTTTAAGATTTAAATATTACAAATTATTTTAATAAATTATTATTATTTTCAAATATTAATTTGTTAAAGGTTTATATAATATAAATTGAGAATTTTTAATATATATATATATGAGATGGTGGTGGTGGTGGTGGTGGTGGTTAACTTCCAGTCAGACCAAACTTTGGTTTATCGGACCTAAAGAAACGAATTATTTACTTTGTTTTAAAATTGTACTCCTATGCTCAAAGAGCTTGGAGAGAAGCGTCTCGAGCTCACTATAATTTTGACATGTTAAAATGCTAGGAAGGTCGATATTGCAACAAAGATTATGAAACTGAGATCTAATGTGGGTGTACGCAAGACGCTCTAGGAGGAAGTGATTTTCATCCTCAATGTTCATATTCTCATAGAGATGGAAGATCTTTTCCACCCATGGTGTTTTAGGAACTTCCCAACGACCTGTTTCACTATGGAGCTCATGAGAGTTCATTTGTATCTTGGTTATATTAATTTTTTTCTTCAGGCTAGTTAAAACATAGAGATACTTTTGATTTTCTAAAGTAGGTTTGATGACCTCCTTATAATATCTTAATTTTCTTTTATCCTCTATATCTTTCTTGCACCACATTTTCTCTTTAAACTTAGAAGTAACAATATTTTTAATGTTATTAATATTTTGCAATGCAACATTTTAGTCCATCTCCCAATGGTTTAACCAGGCCCTGGTATCTTTATGCCAACCTCATTTGAGCCTTATTTGGTTTTGGCTGGAATTTAAAGCTAGCTTAGGAAGCCTATGGTCTCCCATATTATTGATTTTGTGCTTGTACAACAACAACCTAGTCATAGCTAGGTTCTTGATAGGGGAAAGACCCACTTCTATGAGGAGAATAGGATAGGGTGTATTGCTTTTAATTTTGAGGTTATACATTATAAAATGCTTCTGGATTTGCTCAATCCTTCTCCAAGATTCTCTATAAATGTTGTAATCCCAAACCTCATATCCATACAAGATAATAGGAGTGACTAAAGTTTCAAAGAGGATCTTCTTTTTATCCCACATCACTGTTGGGTATGTGTTATATTCTTTCCACGATTAGCCCCACGCGCTGTATGTTGCGTCGGGTGTAGCTGGGGGGTCACGAGGGGCGAAGCAGTCCCCACCATTGGGGTCCGGGGCAGCGCCCCGGCCAAAATTTGTTTTTTGTGCGGACCCACTCATAGGCGGATCCGCCCATGGTTTTGTGCATGGTTTTTCACATGGTTTTTGGGTTCGATGGTTTTCGGCCCCTGGTATTTTTGTAGATCCGGTCAAGGGAACTACGGTTATGTTCTAATCCAGGGTTAATGGATTGGGGTTTATGTATGCTTCGGCATGTATATATATGTGTTGTAACACTAAAAGGAATATAATGAAAAATCAATTTGGTCGTCCCAATTTGGGATCCAGGGGAAAATCTCTGTGTTTATCTGTTTTATGTTTTATGCTCTCGCTATTGTTTATTTTCTGTTATAAGATTCGTGTGTAGATAATTTATGTTCAGGGTTAAAACCTACATTTGGTATCAGATCTGTTTCGGCTTCAAGGGGACGCCTTTGTTGTTGAGGGCTTTTTGCTCGGGCCTGTGGTAGACCTTGTTCAGTGGGAGATCTGCGGGATCGATTCTTGCGGTGAAAGAAGATGGCGAGCGGCGGAAAGATAGAGATCGAGAAATTTAATGGTCAGAGTTTTGAGTTGTGGAAACTCAAGATGGAGGATCTGCTGGTGGATAAAGATCAGTGGATCGCGGTAGATCCAGGTACTAAACCAACGGCGATGTTAGATGAAGACTGGAAGAAACTGGATCAGAAGGCTAAGAGCACAATATGGTTGTGTGTCTCAGATTCAGTATTGTTGAATGTATCTGGGGAAGCTACGGCGAAGAACTTGTGGGAAAAGCTAGGGACTTTGTACCAATCTAAGTCTCTAGTGAATAAATTGTTCCTACGGAAAAAGCTGTATAACCTGAGGATGAAGGATGGAGACTCGGTGACAGAGCATTTGAACGCCTTCAAGACTGTGGTAAGTCAGCTGTCATCTGTTGATATTAAAATCTCAGATGAAGATAAGTGAATCAGCTTGTTCTGCTCTCTACCAGACTCGTGGGACAGTCTGGTTATTGAAATAGGTAGCAATACAACTACCTTGAATTTTGATGACATTGTCTCAGCCTTGCTATCGGAGGAAATGAGACGGAGAAATATGGAGGGTCAGAATGGAGATGCCTTATCTGTACGAGGAAGGTCCCAGAACAGAAACGAGAATAAGGTTTCGAGTGGGAGATCTAAATCTAGAGGGAGATCTAAATCTCCTGGAAAGTTTGTAAAGGTGTGCTGGAAATGCGGAAAGGAAGGGCACTACAAAAATGAATGCAGATCTAAAGCTCCTGAGAAAGGAAAGGGATCTGATGAAGGTCCTTCTGCAGAGGCAAAAACCACCTCGGATGAAGGTGGGGATGTGTATTTGGCTTCTTCTTCAAATACACATGTAGATCATGAGTCATGGTTGATTGACTCAGGTGCATCCTTTCACTTCACTCCCCATAGGGAGTGGTTCTGCGAGTATGAAAAATATGATGGTGGTGATGTCTTCCTAGGGGATGATAGGAGGGCCAGAATCATCGGACGTGGAAAGGTCAAGCTGAAGCTGCAAGGTGGAAGGATTAGAACACTTCCTGGTGTTCTGCATATTCCTGCATTGGCCGGAAATCTGATTTCTGTAAGCAAGATGGATGATGCAGGTGTAAAAACAGTGTTCGAGAAAGATGCCTGCAAGATGGTTCGGGGAGCACTGGTATTAATGCGGGGAGTTCGGACTGGAACTCTGTACAAGCTACAAGGTAGTACTTTTATTGATGGGTGTAACAGTTCTATGGTTCCCGAAAGTGGGACGGAAAGCCTAGCTGTCTCTGGAGAAAAGACCATGCTATGGCATCAAAGGCTTGGACATATTGGAGAGAAGGGCCTTCGGATACTGCATAGAGATGGTATGGTAGAAGGTATGTCTAATTGTTCTCTGGATTTCGATTTCTGTGAACATTGTGTATATGGGAAGCAGAATCGGGTTAGTTTTCCTTCTGGTGCTAAGAGGGCAAACAAGATATTAGAACTTGTGCATAGTGATGTGTTTGGACCTGTGTCAGTTCCATCACTGGGAAAGTCTGTGTACTATGTTTCATTCATAGATGACTTCTCAAGGAATACATGGATATATTTCTTGAGGAAGAAATCCGAAGTCTTTGACAAATTTAAAGAATTTAAGGCTCTGGTGGAAAACCAGACAGAGAAGAAGATAAAGGCGTTGAGGACAGATAATGGTGGGGAGTTCTGCAAGAAGGAATTTGAAGAGTTTTGTAAGAAGTGTGGTATAGCATGGCAGAAGACTACTCCATACACACCTCAGAAAAACAGAGTTGCAGAAAGAATGAACAGAACGCTGATGGAAAAGGCAAGAAGCATGCTCAGTGGTACTGGGTTAGGACAAGAATTCTAGGCAGAGGCAGTGGAGACTGCATGTTACTTAGTTAATAGATCACCTTCATCGGCGTTGGAGGATAAGACTCCACATGAGGTATGGACTGGTAAGAAACCCTCTCTTTCACATCTAAGGGTATTTGGATGTGATGCATATGTACATGTTCCAAAGGAGAAAAGGACCAAGTTGGATAATAAATATGAAAGGTGCATTTTTATTGGGTATAAGGATGGTTTAAAGGGTTACAAGCTTTGGAACCCAGAAACAAGGAAGGTTGTGTACAGCCGAGATGTGGTGTTTAGAGAAGTGAAAGATGTTGTTAAACATGAAGTCCTACCAAAGGAACATGAGAAGATAGAGTTTGAGCTAAAGGAGGATGAATCAGACTCTACAACAGAAGAAGACTCAGAAGATGAAGAGCCACAAACTCCAGCTTTGAGAAGATCAGTTCGGGAAAGAAGGCAACCAGAAAGGTATATTCCATCTGCTTTCTGTTCAGGTTTTGCCTTAACTATAACTGATGATGAACCCAAAACTGTCAGGGAGGCAGTAGATTCAGAGGATGGAAAACTCTGGAAGGAGGCCATGGTTGATGAAATGGCATCCTTTCACAAAAACGATGCATGGGATCTGGTGGAGTTGTCGGCTGGAAGGAAGCCCATTGGGAGCAAATGGGTGTTTAAGAAGAAGATGAATGTAGAAGGCAAGGTGGAGAAATACAAAGCTCGATTGGTAGCAAAAGGTTATTCCCAGGTGCCGGGAATTGATTTTGGTGATATTTTTTCTTCTGTTGCCAAAGTTACTTCTATTAGATTACTTTTATCTGTTGCTGCTGCATTTGATTTTGAGATATAACAGATGGATGTGAAGACAACATTTCTTCACGGGGATCTAGAAGAAGAGATCTACATGAAGCAACCTGAAGGCTTTATTGTGAAGGGTAAGAAAGAACTGGTATGCAGGTTGAAGAAGTCTCTGTATGGGTTAAAACAGTCACCAAGGATGTGGTATCAGAAATTTGATACCTATATACGGGGACTTGGCTTCACCAGAAGCAAGGAGGATCACTGTGTTTATTTTAAATTAATTGGTGACCGTGTTATTTATTTGGTCTTATATGTGTATGATATGTTGTTGATTGGAAATGACAAAGAAATTATCCAAGATTTGAAGACCCAACTGTTCTCCAAATTCGACATGAAGGATCTGGGTGCTGCAAATTATATTTTGGGCATGGAAATTAAGAGAGATCGAGCAAAGAGGAAGCTCTGGTTAAACCAGAGGAAGTATGTCGAGACTATATTGCAGAGGTTCAATATGCAGGATAGTAAACCGGTGAATGTTCCTATTCCTGTAGGTGTAAAGCTATCTGATGAACAGTGTCCCAAGACACAAGAAGAAGAGGAGTATATGTCCCATGTTCCATATGCAAGTGCGGTGGGTAGCTTGATGTATGCAATGGTCTGTACTAGACCAGACATTGCACATGCAGTGGGAGTATTGAGCAGGTTTATGTCAAACCCAGGGAAGGAGCATTGGACAGTAGTGAAGCGGGTTTTCAGATATTTACGTGGCACTAGTGATTATGGCTTGTGCTACCAGGGAAGACCGGGATTGGAAAGAATGTTGGACATTCGTGGTTTTGTTGATGCAGACTGGGCTGGAGATCTGGACCAAAGAAGATCTACAAGTGGGTATGTGTTTAGCCTATTTGGAGCTGCAGTCAGTTGGATGAGTAAAAGACAGTCTGTAGTGGCGCTTTCAACTACAGAGGCAGAATACATAGCAG
The DNA here is from genome assembly GCA_034641835.2 of Pinus albicaulis. NCBI lineage: Eukaryota > Viridiplantae > Streptophyta > Pinopsida > Pinales > Pinaceae > Pinus > Pinus albicaulis. Next base: position 1,449,009,895 of record CM076572.1, on the reverse strand, counting down.
CCACTCATGCAAGCAAGGAAGCAGTTTGGTTGCGGAGATTGTGTTCAAGTATGGGGTTGGTACAGCAAGCTATAAGGATAGACTGTGATAGCCAAAGTGCAATTTTCTTGGCTAAGAACCATGCTTATCATTCAAAGACAAAGCACATTGATGTTCAATATCACTTTGTTAGAGATATGGTTGAGGCTAAAAGGGTGTTGCTGGTAAAGGTGGACACTTTGAAGAATGTTGCAGATGCATTGACAAAGTCTGTGAGCACTCAGAAGTTCTCTTGGTGTAGAGAAATAATGGGTGTTGAAGAATTGGGCCAATGACTAAGCCCTCCTGTGGCCCCCCGTGGAAAGAAAACAACAAATGGGAGAATGTTGGGTATGTGTTATATTCTTTCCACAACTAGCCCCATGGCAATGTATGTTGCGTCGGGGGCGTGGGCGGGGGGGTCACGAGGGGCGAAGCAGTCCCCACCGTTGGGGTCCGGGGGAGCGCCCCGGCCAAAATTGGTTTTTGTTCGGACCCACTCATAGGCGGATCCGCCCATGGTTTTGTGCATGGTTTTGCACATGGTTTTGGGGTTCGATGGTTTTCGGCCCCTGGTATTTTGTAGATCCGGTCAAGGGAACTACGGTTATGTTCTAATCCGGGGTTAATGGATTGGGGTTTATGTATGCTTCGGCATGTATATATATGTGTTGTAACACTAAAAGGAATATAATGAAAAATCAAGCTGGTCGTCCCAATTTGGGATCCAGGGGAAAATCTCTGTGTTTATCTGTTTTATGTTTTATGCTCTCGCTATTGTTTATTTTCTGTTATAAGATTCGTGTGTAGATAATTTCTGTTCAGGGTTAAAACCTACAATCACAAGGCTTGCTACTTTACAATTATTTTCAAGACAAAAATAAGCTTTCCACCCTCCATTAATCATTTTCTCAATGTTATAGTTCTAGTTGAGTTTGTGATCAATACATTTTTAACACTAAATTTTTGAAAAGAGGATTAAAAAAAAATGCTACCTAAACTAGATGAGGAAAAGACCCAAACTAGCCAATTTGAATAACCGCTAATTTGACTTAGTCGGAATAAATCAACTAAATTTTAAATTTCATTTTGTTAAAGATTTAAATATAACAAATAATTTTAATAAATAATAAATTTTTTTATTTTTTATTTTTATTTAAAGTTTTATTATATATATATATATATATATATATATATATATATATATATATATATATATATACATTCTATCCCAAAAAGGAAGAAGGTAAGACCTAAAAAAACCAATCAAATCAACGACTAGGAATAAAGGGCGAGGATCCAACACCTGTTAATGTTCCATTCATCGACTCTATTGAGATTTACAACTCTTTTTTCAATCTCTAAAGCCTCCCTAATTTACGGCGATGAAATTAATATTAATGTTAATTTTCATAATTAATTTAAAAATGCATAATAATAATAATAATAATAATTTTTATCTTGGAGGGTTATCCAAGTTGATTAGGTCTAGTTACTAATGCATTCTATCATTGGATATCATGGGTTCAATTCTCCTTGATGCCCTTAGGTTTAGGCTTTGATTGGTTTGGTAAGAGATGTGTAATTAGGAAATCATGGGTTCAATTCTCCTTGATGCCCTCAAGGTTAGGATCTGATTAGTTTGGTAAGAGATGTGGTCCCTTCATATGGACTTGATTAGTCTGGTAAGAGATGTGGTCCCTTCGAATAGACCTACCCGGATAATCTGATTTTTATTTTTTATTTTTTTTTAAGAGATAATTTTTCATGTCCATGAGGCCTTGGATAGGTGGTGATTGGATGTATTGTTAAGACACTCCTAAATTTTAAGTCACAAATTCAATTCCCTACCCTATTAATATTTATTTTTGGACATGACCATGATATAACCTCACCAATACAGAACTTGCAAAAACAATTTGTTGAAAAAATTAAATTCAAATAATAATAAAAACATATAATATTTTGTATTGTAGCGAATTTAAATCTCTAAAACCATATTATAAACGAATTGTAGTGAAACCCGTAACTCTTTCAAATAAATCATTTTTACCTATCAAATAATAAATAATACTACATATAAATAATTATAATGTCCTCTTATATAAGACCACGCACTAAGTTGGAGTAAGGAAGAATGGGACAAAAACGCTTTTGGCATGCACATATTCCAATTGGCGTTCTTGTCATGTTCCATTTATGATTAAGGGCCCCATTTTTCACTCTTGGTAATTGGTCGGTTGTAAAGTTCTATGTGAAATGATTACTAAAATACATTTATTAAAAAAAATCATAATAAACCAACAATGGTGTAGCATTGGAAAAACATAAATAAAAATAGTTATCGCAGACATAAATAATATAATTATATAACAATCATTTTAAAATAGAAAAGTTAGATAGATATTAATTAATTTATAATATAATTCAATAATAATTAGTTAATAAGAGATATAGTTAAATTATCATTATTTTAAAACATAGAATATAATATAGTTTTCTTTAGATTTTCATATATTATCAGTAAATAAAAAAACAAAATTATAATCTGCCAATACAAAAGTAATACCTATAATATCACGTCAAAATAGTTATCATAGAAATAAATGATATAATCATAATTATTTCAAAACACATCGCCATAATTGCACGTCGAAATAGCTATCATAGAAATAAATAATATAATGATATAATAAATATTTCAAAACACATAGGACAGATATTTGTTGAATGATAATATAGTCTAACAATAATCATTTAAAATTATATAATAGATAATGGATGATGTAGTTAACTAATAATCAGTTAAAAACACACAATATAATATAGGTTTTTCTTAAGGCTTTCATGTATTATTAATAAGGAAAATGCAAAATCATATTTATTGTTTACCACTAAAGAAACGAAATAAAAATATACAAGTATGCCTCAAACTAAACTAACTAAAAAAATATTTGTAGTGACAAGGAGTTAAAAAAAACTATTGATAAAAATATGAGTAATGTCTTTAGAAATTTTAAACTAAAAATAAAAACTACACATTATTTTTTGATGTTGGGGAGTCTACTTGTATAGAAGTAGGTGCTAAGTCCTCTTATTCTATACTTTAGAAATTTAAATAAGCTAATTATTTGGTAAACTGGTTAAATTTGTGGTGTATTTTTTTTTTTTTTGTTGCATGTATTGAGTTTTCCTTGTGTGGGTGTTCTTGATATTCAGATGCCATTGTCCATAATCATCTTCCACTTGAGTGTTTAAGATAAATTTGCACTTGATGCATGTCCCATGTTCTATTATTTCAATTTCCTTACTGAGTGAACTAGGGGTAAGATCCCTATATCTTCTATCCACTTCTTCAGCATTGGCCTGTATAGGAGGAGTTGCTAAGTCCTTCTACTTCCTACTTTATAAATCCAGATAAGCCAAATTTTTGGTTAGCTTGTTGAGCTTGTGGTCCATTTGGTTGACTTGTTGTTGAAGTGCACTCAAATATAAAGGAGGATATCTTTACAAACTTTATTTCTTTCAACAAGGAACTTTCCCATTATGGTGTTACTTTTCAGTAGAGGTCCATTATCTACATGTATTGAGTGTTACTGGTGCGAGGGTTCTTGATATTCGAAACCCATTGTCCTACATCACCTACCACTTGAATGTCTAAGAGAAATTTTCACTTGATGCATGTCCCATGTTTTACTATTTCAATTTCCTTATTGGCTAAACCAGGGATGAGATCCCTATATCTTCTACCCACTTCTTCAACACTTACTCAATGTATAGGATGAGGTGCTAAGTCCTCCTACTCCATACTTTAGAAATCCAGATAAGAAAAAATTTTAGTTAACTTTTTGAGCTTGTGGTGCATTTTTTTTATTTGTTGTCGCAATGCATTCATATATAGAGGAGGATATATTTATAGAAATTCAATACAAACATATTTATATCAATAGATTCAATCCAATCAAGCAATGTACTAAAGCTAGATACTAAATCCTTCTATGAATCAATTGCGGAAAATAAACATGATCTCCAATCACAACAAGTAAAGAAAGAATGAAATCAAACCACAACACAACTCATATATTTTCCTGGGGAAATCTTATTGCTTAAAACCCCTCTATCTTCTATTGTATATTCACCATGGAATCATGAAACAATTACAATGCACTCTTCTCACAAGAGTCTCCTGCACTCTCACAACTGTCTCACACTGACCCGAACAAAATCGATCAACAATTAGCCAATTCTCAGCCTCTAATCAACCTACCTTGCTTGCACAATTCAAGTGGAATGAAATCCATATTGTTTAGGAATTTCAGCCTTCCAAAATAGCGCAACGATAATGGGCAATCCAATGGATGTCTGGTTGCATACGGGAAAACTACTAATGATACAACTAATAGTTAACAACCCTTTAACCTTTGCCTCAACTGGGTCTCCACTAGAATTGACATGCATGCAGTTATTAATAGTAAATCATCAGTTGCATGGAAAATCATTGATTGTGAATTAAATATGATTTAATTCACTTGACCTCTCACTAGTGTAACAAATAGTTACAACTAGTTCAACGAAATTTAACTCACCTAACTGAGTTAACTGATTACTCCTACATTAAACTAATACACCAACTGTAATTCGAACTCCATAACTAATAGAATCACTTTGCATGCCTCACCAACTATCCTCAACTTGAAATTCATGAGCTAACTAATTTTATCACACTCAGTTAACTATTACAAGTGATTATGAGATAATATTACATTTTATTATCCAATTTCATTAAGGGAAAATTAAATTAGACATTGCACCAATTTATTAAATTAAATTGACCTTCACACTAATGTATCACTAGTACCTATGGTCCCACACTAGTGTGTGTGCTGTAATTTTTTGTTGACATTCAACATTCCCTCTCAACAAGAAAGGGAAATCTTATCTTCCACCCCGATCATGCCTCTATGGTATTCCGATTTGCTCCTAGCGAGTGCCTTCGTCATAATATCTCCATCTTGATCTTACTTGGGAATGTACTAAAGTAACATAATGCACCTCTGAACACAATCTCTAAGATGGTGGTACTGTATTTCTATGTGCTTTGACCTATCATGGAATACCGGATTAACCAAGAGTTTAATGCAACTCTAGTTATCACAATGTATCACCGTCGAATCCATCTGAGAACCAAACAAACCAACCATGATCTTTCTCATCCATATGGCCTCACATGCAGTCTCACTTGCTATCATGTACTCTACCTCGACACAACTGGGTGCCACAGATCGCTGCTTCCTGTTGTACCAAGAAACTATTGTTGGTCCTATGTTGAAGATCTCTCCTGATGTACTCTTTCTGTTTAATGGACTACCTACCCAATCTACATCCGTGAAGCCTTGAAGCTTCACTCCCTCTATCCGTCTGTACCATAATCCATACTCTGTAGTGCCCTTGACATATTTCAATACATGCTTCCCCGCCTTCCAAAAGAGCTTGGTCGGCTAAACCATAGCTTGACTTAGCTGGTTAATTGCGTAGAAAATGTATGGTCTGGTGTTCACCAAGTACATTAGTGAACCCACTAGCTGCATGTAGACAATAGCATCCACTACTTCTCCTAAAGTAGCATCCTCTTTCCTCCAATTTCCTGGAAGAGGAGTATCCATGGGTTTATAGCTATCCATGTGAAACTTACCCAGAATGCCTTTAGCATACTTGCCCTAGGAAACAAATAGCTCACCATTCGGTTATCATATTTCCAAACCAAGGAAATAGTGAAGGAGTCCCATGTCCTTCATTTCGAACTCCCTTGCAAGATCCTCCTTGCAAGAAGTTATCAACTGCTCATCACCTGTCAAAATTAGATCATCAACATAAAGTATGATAACCAACATCTTACCATCAACCACAATCTGGTACAGGTTTGCATCCATTTCACTTTTGATGAAGCCCAACCAGGTGAAGTAGCTGTCAGTCTAAGTGTACCAACCATGAGGTGCTTGCTTCAGCCCATATAGTGCTCTCTTGAGTCAGCACACATGCGACTCACTGCCAAATATCTCAAAACCTTATGGATGACCTATGTACACTTCCTCCTCAATAACTCCATTGAGAAATGCAGTTTTCACATCCATCTAATGAATGTTCCATCCCATCTGCGCTGAGAGTGAAAGGATAGATATAATGGAAGAGTATCTCGTAACTGCCATGGAAGTATCTTCATAGTCAATCCCCTCAACTTGTGAGAATCCCTGGGCCACAAATCTAGCCTTGTACTTCTCCACACTCCCATCTTCTGCCTGCTTCACGTTACAGATCCATCTAGATCCAACCACTTATTTTCTGACCAGTCTTGGGACAAATTCCCATGCACTGTTCTTGATGATGGATTCATACTCCTCAACCATATCATCAATCCAAATGGTTTATTGTACTTCTTCCTCAAAGGAGGATGGTTCTGTCACAATACACTTGCTCATAAGAGCCATGTATCTCGTAAACCTGTCTGGAGACTGTCTCTGTTTGCGTAGTGAAGTAGGTGCTCCTACATGCACTGCCACATCAAGTATCAGTCTATCATCTTCCATGGTGCACCTTCTACCAAGTCTGGTGGATGGATCTACATGAGTGTTTTCTACCACTCCATGATCCTCCACACGTGGTTTCTCCACATCTTGAGGTTCATTCTTTAGAACTAAGAGTTCCTCATCTGCATGTAAATCGAGCTCCCTCTCAAGGGACAATTGCATGGATCTATCCTCATCAAATTTTATATCCCATCTCACAATAGTCATTGTGCTATTTGGAAAATACACCTGATATTTGTGGGGAGTATCAGTGTACCCCACAAATATCCCAATCTCATGAGCTATTGGTTCGAGCTTCTTCCTGGAGTCTTTGGTCACATGCACATAAACAGATGAGCGAAATTTTTTAAAATATGAAACATCAGATTTCTTACTAGAAAAAGCCTCCTCTGGTGTACTCGTACTAAGTATCCAATGATGACTACGTTTTTGCAAAAATACCGATGTGTTTCATGCTTCCACCCACAGATGCAATGGTAGGCCCTAACCATGCAACATCGCTCGTTCTGCACCCACAATTATTCTATTATTTCTTTCCATGACCCCATTTTGTTGTTGGTTATGAGGCGCAATCAACTCTCTCTGGATTCCTTCTTTGATACAAATCTTGAATTCATTTGATATGTACTCACCACCATTGTCACTCCTAAGAGCCTTCACATGCTTCCCCATATCTTTCTCCACCAGTGCTTTGAAATCAAGAAATTTTGAGAATGTTTGATAATTCTTCTACATGAAGTACATCCATCAATTTATATAAAAATCATCAACAAATATCACATAGTACTTCTGCTTTGCTGTCGAAGCAGTAGATAATGATCCACACATGTCTGAGTGAACTCTCTCAAGGATTTCTGAAGCTTGGTTCTCCTTCTCGTGAAAAGCGGCCTTTGCATACTTCCCCATAGTACATCCCTTGCATGTGTCCATCTGTGCAAGAGTATCCTTGGGAGGACCTGTAGGAATCTGATGCATGGCCTTCAAGGCTCCATGGTGTAGATGGCCTAATCTCTTGTGCCATAAATCACCCTCATCCTGGCTCACGACTTTGGCAGCCTTACCCATCAATGTTGTGTATCCATCTACATCAATTTTCAAAGATTATTCACATGAATCCCAATCTTCTTGGCTTTTCATATGTCTTTGTGTCAAACGAAAGCTTTCCCTTCACTGAAAACCACATCATAGTCTCTATCCTCCAACATTACGACTGACACTAAATGTTTCTTCAATCTTGGTACATGCATTACATCTTTTAATAAGAAGGGTTTACCTGACTGTCTCTGTAAGGTAACTGTACCAATCCCGATAACATTGTACCACCCGTCATCACCCATTTCGATATGCATCTAGAGGACCTTCTCCTCAAAGCTACTGAAAATTTCTTTGTCTCCTGTCATGTGGAAAGATGCACCACTATCCAAGTACCACATAGATCCCATTGAACTTGACACCTTGCATGCAATGAGCAAGAATTCAAGCTCAAATTGCAAGGCCAAAGCCTCACCAGATGTATATATTGAAGCCTTCTTGTTCTTCTTCTTTTGTGGACAATTAGTGGCATAATGTCCATGCTCGTGATCGTAAAAACACTTCACTCTGGACATGTCGCGCTTCTTGCAATCTTTGCCAGACTCAGATTTGGAATAGGATTTATTTCCTTTCCCTTTCTTCACATTGGTATCCAAAGCACAAATTTCTTCATCATTTGTCTTAGATGAAGGTCCATCCCTGGTATTCCACCTGAATTATTATTGCACCAAATCTGACCAAAGTCGTTCCCAATCTGGCAGCTTCTCCCTCCCATTAACAGAGTCCTAATAACTATGCCAACTCTTGAGAAGTCCTAGAAGAGCTAGGCTCACCAAGTCATCATCCGTGACAGTAATTACAACTCTCCCAAGCTCATCCCAACATTAGACAAACTTTGTTAAATATTTCGGAATGGTGTCGCCTTTCTCCATTTTGATTTTCTTGAGCTTGTCCTCAAGTGCCAATTTTCTATGATCACTGCTTCTCTAAAACATATCTTTCAAAGCTTTCCACATTGCATATGGTTTCGCTTTGCCATGGAGACTTTAGATGATTTAGTCTTGTACTCCCTCCATTAATATCCTCCTTTCCTTTGCAACCTTCCTTTTCCAAGCATCAAGATTTGTAGCATCTATTGCATTGGGTTTGTGAATGTCATTATCAATGAATTCTTTCAACCTATTGCCCTCCAGTACTGCCTCCATCCTGTCTTTCCATGAAATATAATTGAAACTTCCCTCGAGTACATACTACAATCTCAAGCCATTGAAAGCCATTTCGACCCTGATCGGCCTGTCGCACCAAGAATACTTTTTCAAATTCGAATTCTATTCAGCCACAAACTCAGCTTCTCCTCTACTATAGTGATTTCATGTTCTCCGATACCATGCAAAAATTATACAAACATATGTATATCAATAGTTTCAATCCAATCAAGCGATGTAATAAAGCTAGATACTGAATCCTTCTACAAATAAATTGCAGAAAATAAACACGATCGCCAATCACAACAAGTAAAGAAAGAATCAAATCAAAACACAACACAAATATTCTCCCAGGGAAAGCCTATGGTTCAAAACCCCTCTACCTTATATTGTATATTCACCATGGAATCATGAAACAATTACAATGCACTCTTCTCACAAGAGTCTCCTACACTCTCACAACTATCTCACACTGACCCGAACAAAATCGACCAACACATAGCCAATTCTCAGCCTCTAATCACCCTGCCTTGCTTGCACAATTTATGTGGAATTCAATCCCTATTGTTTAGGAATTTCAGCCTTCCAAAACTGCGCAAGGATCATGGGAAATCCAATGGATATCTGGTTGCATGTGGGCAACCTATTAATGATACAACTGATAGTTAACATCCCTTTAACCTTTGTCTCAACTGGGTCTCCACTAGAACTGACATGCATGCAACTATTACTAGTAAATCATCAGTTGCATGGCAGATTACCATTTGTGAATTAAATATGATTTAATTCATTGGATCTCTCACTAGTGCAACAAACAGTTACAACTAGTTCAACTGACTTTAACTCACCTAACTGAGTTAACTGATTACTCATGCATTAAACTAATTCACCAACTGCAATTCGAACTCCATAACTAATACAATCACTTTTCATGCCTCACAAACTACCCTCAACTCGAAATTCATGAGCTAACTGATTTTATCACACTCAGTTAACTATTACAAGTGATTATGGGATAATATTACATTTTATTGTCCAATTTAATCAAGGGAAACTTAAGTTAGACACTGCACCAATTTATTAAATTAAATTGGCCTTCACGCTAATGTATCTCTAGGACCTGTGGTCCCACACTAGTGTGTGTGTGTTGCAATTTCTTGTTGACCTTCAACAATATTTATGTACCTCATTTCTTTCAACAAGGAACTTTCCCATTATGGTGTTTAATTTTCAGTAGAGGTTCATTTTCTACATGTATTCAGTGTTCCTGGTGTGAGTGTTCCTAATATTTATATCCCATTGTCCAACATCATCTTCCACTTGAATGTGCATGTCCCATGTTCTATTATTTCAATTTCCTTATTGACTAAACTAGGGGTGAGATCATGTAATAGCCCTGGTAAAAACATTTATGTAAAAATATAATACCACTGTGATAAGGAACGTATTCCAAGTTGCATGGTGGGAAAACATCCTAGTGGGTGTTCATTCGGTTTATTATGTAAAAGGAAATTGGCAATGGAAAAGGAAAAGGCTCTGGAAAGGCATGAAGCATTAAGTGACATTTTATTTATGAAAATAATGGAAATTAGGGTAAAAGGGAGGTGAAGGGTCACAGGTTGCATGTGAGGAGGAAAATGAAGGAAAATTATGGAAAATGAAGAAAATAAAGGCCTCATTAATAAAAAGGATTTTGAGGATCAATTGGTAAGATTTTGTTAATTCAGTTTTGGAGCTCTCATTATTCTCTCTCTCTCTCATACTCTTGGACACTTAGAGTATTCTTAGAGCACCCATGGAGAGTGTGGCATACTTGTATATTTTGATCAAGAAAGAAAATGAAAATTAGGAAAGCGTAAGAGGACATCAGGATCAGCAACTAAAATGGGATTTAATTTCAGGTACCGAGTTGGTGTATGTTTTCCTCATTGGTTTTGGAATGCATCTTATATGAATGTGGATTTTCCTGGCCTTTCCATTTCTTGGACAACCATGATATTATGGGTTATCTCCATTGATTGTTTTCTGGTTGGTTCTCAGGAGTCCTTTCGCTGTTGGGTAAATTTATTAGTTACTGGAGCCTTGGTTGGACAAATTCTCTAGAGCCCAATGAACAGTTGTTGGGTTGAGTTACTAGTCCTAGAGACTTGGTTGGACAAATGCTCTGGAGCCCTGGGTGGGTTGAGTTACTAGTCTTGGAGCCTTGGTTGGACAAATTATTTGGAGCCCGATAACAAATGGGGTTGAGTTACTAGGCTTGGAGCATTCATTGGAACAAACACCCTAGGGCCCTAGAGTAGCTTAGATAGAAACCAATCCATGATGGTTGGGATGTTCGTCCTTGAGGTGGAATCATTGGTTGATGGTTTAGGTTGTTTGGCCTATAGAGGCCATGGATTGATTGTGATTGATGTGTTTGATTAAGTCCCACATTCATGCTTGGAATATGGCACGAGGGTGATTGGATGAAGTGAGACTTGGCTTAGCCAATATATGGTTGGGTGAATCATGGAAGTCCCCTCTTCGGTTGGTTTTTACATTCAGTAATGAAGAGATCATTTATTTGGTATTAGGTATGAAAATATACTAGTTTATGTATGAATTTTTTTGCTATTATATTCATCGCATTTCTCTTATTAATATGTTGGTTATGAGCATGAATGTGATCAGTGATGATGTATGGCTATATTCTTGTTTTTTCCTATAAATGAATATACAATGTATCTATGGTATATTCATTGTATGATAGCTTAAATGATGTAGGGATAAATTCTTCTTATCTATTCTCAGATAAGAAAGAGACCCCTTTGTTTAAATCTATTGTTTATACCTGTAGATGTTATGTTAGTGACATGTTTGATGAAATTCTTGTCATGGCTGGGTGGGTTCAGATGAGTTCCTGTTGATGTAATTTCTTCCATATGTTTTTTTGAATGTTATTTACCCTCTCCTAAAGTTATAGGAAGTCTTGGGTAGTGACTTGGGCTCATGGGCTGAAAATGTGGCATAAATCTTGGAGCTACAGGAATAAAATTTTCTATTTGGGCTTGAGCCGCTGCCTTGTCAAGTCTAGCATGTGACTCTAGGGTCTAGAGCTACTCCCTTTCCCTTACAATCCTGCGACTTAGCCTCAAAGGGTCTAAAAAAAAATCCCCCCTCAGGGAACAGGGCCTTGGGAGGTTGGGTTACCTCCTGGGATGTCATTGATGCATTGTAAGGTGCGTTTTTGGTGTTTCTATCGGTTCCACTTCCTTAAGGTAATCTAGGATGTTGAATATCATATTAGTAGCCTCTTGTCACATGTTTACCCCGGTTGGACGGTTACTTGGGTAGATGTGGGAAGACGGTGATACATAGTGGTATCATAGCATGGTTCAACTATCAAACTATTGAGATTCGACAAGATGATGAGCTTAGTGAAAATTAAGCACCTTCACTAAGTGGGGCCTGCAGGCTATTTTTAGGTGTATGTCTATTTTTATACATGGTAAGCATATTCTATAAGTTAGAGGATGCTATTTGTATATGGTTGATAAAATGTGAAAAATAGATGAGATTCTATTTTTAGAATATTGGGCGAAGTCTATTTATAGATCGTCAATCTAAAAATAGATGCATGTCGATTATTGTTAGCCCTTAATAATAATCTGACAATAAATATCAACTTATTCTCTTGGAGCACTTTATTTCAGTGAACATATTTGGAAAATCAGTGGGCTAAAAGAATTATGCAATTCCTAGGGTGTTTGGTGACTCATGCATGGAGGAATCAGTTAGAACTGAAGTGGAAAAGTTGTGATAGAGTTGGAAGAGTAGTTATGGGAGTTGTTATTTAGTTTAACTTAGTTAAGTGAGTTAAACTCAGTTGTGCTAGTTGTATCTAGTTCTAACTAAAGATACACTAGTGAGAGTTTAGTGAATTAATTGTTTAATTAATTCACAACTAGAGACTCACTTGCAACTGAACAAATACAGTAGTTAACAACTTGCATGTCAGTTCTAGTGGAGACCCAGTGAAGAGATAGGTGAAAGGGTGAGATGGACTATCTGCTATGACTATAGTGATGCATTCAATGCATCTGAAACACATTGGAGATTCCAATGAGGATTGTGCAGTCAAGGCAAGGCCATTTCAAATTCGTTCAGAGGTCTTCTTCAGTAGGGATCGCGCAGTGGAGGCAGGTTGTTAGGAGGCAAGAAATTGGTGCATAAGTATGTAAATTTCTGCATGACAGTGTGTAATGATTGTTGATTGTACTGAAAGCTTGATGTAATAAGATTTGCATGAGATTATTACACGATTCCATTGATATACATAATATATGATAGTTGGGGGTTTTAGTTTTAAGCTTTCCCATTAAAAAACTGTGTTTATGTGTGATTGATTTTCTTCATGTGTTTGGAATTGGCGATTTAATTTCGGAAAAGAATTAAGTGGAAGGATTCTATATTTAACATAAGATTATTTTGTTAGATCAGGAAAATCCGGTAACACTATCAGTAATAATAAACTTCTACATGGTATTAGAGCATTGTTAATCATTGGAGATTGCAATAGTGAAGCGGTGCTGAGTTTTGTGCTGGTGGACAATTCAAATTTGCTGCATAAATTTCTTGGTGTGACAGTTAAGTATTCATTGAAATGGATTTCAATGGGTTTCGATTGGAGTATTCCCTTGAGGGTAGCTCGAACTACATAATCTGTAGTGACAGGATGGAGGCAGTGCTTGAAGATAGTGGACTGAAGGAGTTCATCGATAGCGATGTTCCTAAGCCTACTTCTAGCGATGTTGCGTTACTTGACACATGGAAAAAGAAGGTAGTGAAGACAAGAAGAATTATGTTGGAAGGTTTGAAAGGCCATATTGTGTCAAGCCTTCACGTGAAAGCCACTCTATTTGCAATGTAGAAGGCTTTGATAGATCTTTTCCAAAGTAGCAGCAACCATAGGAAGTTGGCGCTGAAAGATAAGCTCAAAAAAATAAAAATTGAGAAGGGCGAGAATATTCCAAATTATCTCACAAATTTTGTCCAATGTAGGGATGAGCTGAGGACTGTGGGAATTATAGTTGCGGATGATGACTTGGTGAGCTTGGCTCTCCTTGGGCTTCCAAAGAGTTTACACAGCTACAAAGACTCTGTCAATGGACGGGAGAAACTGCCGGATTGGGAGCGACTTTGGTCGGATCTTGTGTAGGAGGAGATAAGGCAGAATACCAGGGATGGCTCTTCATCGAAGAATGATGATGAAGAGAATTGCGCTTTGGCTGCCAAAGCAAGGAAAGGGAAGGGGAAGAAATTGCATCCAAAATTTGAGGCTAAAGGCAAGAAGCTGGATTTTTCCAAGGTGAAGTGTTTTCACTGTCGTGAACATGGGAATCTCGCCACTAACTGCCCATAGAAAAAGAAGAAAAGAAGGTTGTTGGAGCTGTAGTGGCTGAGGCCTTAGCCTCAAAATTTGAACTTTATTTCTCTTTGATTGCATGCTTGGTTTCAAGTGCAATGGGATCGGTGTGGTATCTTGATAGTGGTGCTTCCTTCCATATGACAGGAGACAAGGAGTTGTTTAGTGACTTGGAGGAGAAGGATCTCCAAATGCATATGGAGATGGGTAACGATGGTAGATACAATGTGATTGGCATTGGAACCATTACCTTTGAGAGGGAGTCAGGTAAACCATTTCTGTTGAAATATTTTATGCATGTTCTAGGTCTGAAGAAGAACTTGGTCTCGGTTTCTATGTTGGAGGACAAAGGTTATGACGTTGTTTTGAGTGAGGGAAAATTTTTCCTGCGACATAAAACAATGGGTCAAACCAAGAGGATATGGATTCAAGTTAATAATCTCTAAAATCTGGAGGTAGATGGATGCACTGCAATGATGGGCAAAGCAGAAGAAGTGGTGAGTCGAGATGAGGGTGAATTATGGCACAAGAGATTGGGCCATATTCACCATGGCGCCTTGAAGATTTTGTAGCATATTTCTACTGGAATTCACAAGGGTACTCTTGCACAGCCAGATTAGTTCAAGGGATGTACTATGGGTAAGTTTTTGAAGACCACCTTTCATGAGAAGGAAAACCGTGCTTCAGTGATCCTGGAGAGAATTCACATAGACGTGTGTGGACCTTTCTCGGTTGCTTCAACAACAAAACATAGGTATTATGTTATATTTGTTGATGAATATTCTCGTAGATGCTGGATCTTCTTCATGTAGAAGAAGAGTGAAACATTCTCAAAGTTATCTGAGTTTAAATCATTGGTGGAGAAGGAGTCGGGGAATCAAGTGAAGGCTCCGTGGAGCGATAATGGTGGTGAATATATCTCGAACGAATTCAAATACTTCTATAGCAAAGAAGGAATTCGAAGAGAACTCATAGCGCCTCATAACCAACAACAGAATGGGGTCGCGAAGAGGAAGAACATAACGATGGTGGGTGCTGCATGAGCTATGTTGCATGACCAAGGCCTACTGATGCACTTGTGGGTCGAAGCATGCAACACTGCGGTTTATGTGCAAAACCATTGTCCTCATAGAGTACTTGGCATGAGTACACTTGAAGAATATTTTACTGGTAAGAAGCCTGATATTTCTCATTTGAATATTTTTTGCTCATTTGGTTACATTCATGTGACAAAGGACGCCAGGAAGAAGTTGGAGCCAACTGCAGAAGGTGGGATATTTGTGGGGTACACAGAAACACCCCATAATTATCATGTGTATTTTCCAAACAGTTGGATGACTGTGGTGCGATGGGATATACAATTCAATGAGGTAAAAGCCATGAAGTTTCTGCTTGAGAGAGATCTACCCTTGCATGCAGAGGAGGAGCTACTTGTTCCCAAAGATGAGCCTCTAGATGTGGATCAGCCACAGGAGGAGATTCATGGAGTGGAGAAGTCCACTCATGCCGAACCAAACATCAGAACAGGCAAAAAGCTTACCATAGAAGCTGAGAGATTGAAGCTTGATGTGGCATAGAATGTAGGAGTCCCTACATCACAACGCAGACAGAGATAGTCACCTGACCGATTTACTGGATACATGGCTCTTATGAGCAAGTGTATTGTGACAGAGCCATCTCCTTTTGAAGAAGCAATGCAGGAGCCCACATGGGTATATGCCATGGTGGAGGAGTATGAATCCATTGTCAGAAACAGTGCTTGGGAGATTTTTCCAAGGTTGATGGGTAAATCAGTGGTAGGTTCAAGATGGATCTACAAGGTAAAGCAAGTTACTGATGGGAGCGTCGAGAAGTATAAGGCAAGATTTGTTGCACGAGGCTTCTCACAGATCGAGGGGATTGAATGTGAAGAAACCTTTTCACCTGTCGCACGGTATCCTTCCATAAGGACCATCCTTTCTCTCTCAGTGCAAAATGGTTGGCACATTCATCATGGATGTGATGACTGTGTTCCTTAATGGGATCATTGAGGAAGAAGTGTACATTTGGCAGCCTAAAGGATTTGAGATCTTCGGCAGTGAGTCGAATGTGTGCAAACTCAAAAGAGCGTTGTATGGGCAGAAGTAAGGACCATGTGCTTGGTACACTCGAATCGACAGCTATTTCACTGGGCTTGGCTTCACCAAGAGTGAGGTGGATGCAAACATGTACCAAATTGTGGTGGAGGGTAAGCTTTCAATCATTGTTCTTTATGTTGATGATTTAATACTAACGGGTGATGAGAAATTGATACACTCATGCAAGGCAGATCTTCCAAAGGAGTTTGAGATGAAGGATTTGGGCCTCCTTCATTGTTTCCTTGGATTAGAAATATGGTAGAGAGAAGGTGAACTATTTGTGTCTTAAGGCAAGTATTCTAGGGAGATACTTGGTAAGTTTCAAATGGAGGACTGCAAGCCCATGGATACTCCTCTTCCAGGAAATTGGAGGAAAGATGATGCTACATCGGCAAAGGTAGTAGATGCCACTATTTATCGACGGTTGGTGGGTTTTCTCATGTATTTAGTTAATGCAAGACCAGACATATCCTATGTGGTGAACCAGCTTAGTCAAGTGATGGTTAAGCCTACCAATCTCTTTTGGAAGGGAGGCAAGCATGTCCTGAGGTATCTCAGGGGCACATCTGAGTATGTCTTATGATACAGACAGAAGGATGAGGTGAAGTTGCATGGCTTCATGGATGCAGATTGGGCAGGCATCCCAACGGACAGAAAGAGAACATCAGGAGGGGTTTTCAGTATCGGATCTACAGAATTCTCTTGGTACAATAGGAAATAAATATTCGTGGCATTCAGTTCAGCGGAAGAAAAATACATTGCAGCAAATCAAGCTACATGTGAGGCTATCTAGATGAGGAAGATCCTGGTAGGTTTGTTTGGTTCTCATTTATATCCTATAGTGATACAATGTGATAATCAGAGTTGCATTAAACCCTCGATTAATATTGTGATTCATGATAGATCTAAGCATATATATATTCGGTATCATCATATCAAAGATTGTGTGCAGTGGAAGATCATGTTTCTTCAGTACATTCCTATGGAAGATCAGGATGTAGATATTCTAACGAAGACGCTCAACAGGAGCAAATTCGAATACCATAGAGGTAGGATCGAGGTGAAGGATAATCCCTATCTTGTTGAGAGGGAGTGTTGAGATTCAATAAGATGATGATCTTAGTGAAAATTAAGCACCTTCAGTAAGTGGGGCCCGCAGGCTATTTTTAGGTGTATGTCTATTTTTAGACATGGTGAGCATATTCTATAAGTTGCAGGATGTTATTTGTTGATGTTTGGTCAAATGTGAAAAATAGATGAAATTTTATTTTTATAATATTGGGCGAAGTCTATTTATAGATCATCAATATAAAAATAGATGCATGTCAATTATTATTAGCCCTTAATAATAATCCAACAATAAATATCAAATTATTCTCTTGGAGCACTTTATTTCAGTGAACAGATTTGACAAATCAGTGGGTTGAAGGAATTACTCAATTCCTAGGGTGGTCGGTGACTCATGCATGGAGGACTCAGTTAGAATTGAAGTGGCAAAGTTGTGATAGAGTTGGAAGAGTGGTTATGGGAGTTGTTATTTAATTTAACTCAGTTAAGTGAGTTAAACTTAGTTGTGCTAGTTGTATCTAGTTCTAACTGAAGATACACTAGTGAGAGTTTAGTGAATTAATTATTTAATTAATTCACAACTAGAGACTCACTTGCAGTTGAACAAATACATCATTTAACTACTTGCATGTCAATTCCAGTGGATACCTAGTGGAGAGAGAGGTGAAATGGTGAGATGGACTATCTTTTGTGACTATAGTGATGCATTCAATGCATCTGACACACAAGGCAAGGCCAATTCGAATTCATTCAGAGGTCTTCTTTAGCAGGGATTGCGCAGTGGAGGCAGGTTGTCAAGAGGCAAGAAATTGGTGCATAGACATGTAACTTTTTGCATGACAGTGTGTAATGATTGTTGATTGTACTGAGAGATTGATCTACTAAGCTTTGTATGAGATTATTACATGATTCCATTGATATACATAATATGTGATAGTTGGGGTTTTTAGCTTTAAGCTTTCTCGTTAAACAACTACGTTTATGTGCGATTGATTTTATTCATATGTTTGCAATTGGCGATTTAATTTACGCAAAGAATTAAGTGGAATGATTTTGTATTTAACATAAAATTAATTTTTTAGATAAGGAGAATTCGGTAATACTATCATTATTAATAAATTTCTACACAGACTGATGGGCAGTGTGTGGATCATGCATTTATGTTGGTTGCATGTGTGTTTAGTATGCTTATGGTCTATGTGTGTTTGTTTCATTTGCATGGTGTTAGCCATGGTGGAAGTGATGTCGCAATGGAAGTGTTGATGGTGTTGTCATCAACATGCTATCCTGAGTGTATGACTGGTTATGTAATGTTCATGCTTTTATATTGACCGTGTACGCTTGCTTACATATTGTTACATATGGTACATGCATTTCTTGTTTATTCTAGATCACATATTGGTCATGCTTTTGTGTTGTCCATGCATGCTTGGGTACATGTCATTACATGTTGTACATGCATTGGTCATTCATGATTGGTGATACATGTCAAGTGGGTGCATATGGTCAAGTTTGCATTGGTTTGATTGAGGTTGTTGTGAATAAGGACATTGAATGAAATTAGGTCATCATGATGATATTGATATGTTATGGCGATAATGTGTTGGTTGATATAGTTAATTGTCAATAAACTGAAGTTGAAACAATGGACTTTGGGGTAACAGAAGATTGTCATACAAGCATGTAGATATTTGATTCATGGTTGTTTTGAACATTAGGGTTATGTACATGATTGATATTTTATTGTTGTTGTGGTTACATGTGTGATAAATATTTGCTAGTGAATCAATATGGTCATATGCGCATGTGTCAGATAGTCATGAATTATAGTGACTTGTGTTGGTATGAATTGCTATAGTTGTTTTATGTTAGATAACCTACATGTTGTTGATGAGTATGTTATAGTTTAACTTGTTGTTGTCATATGATAGTTAGCTTGATGATTAGGTTGCATATTGTTGACGAACATGATATATAAGTTGGTTTTTTTATATGCTAAGTGACTTGATGATTAGGGTTACATCATTAACATCTTGATCTTATATGTATCATGATTTGCCTATGTAGATGGTTAGGGTTATGACAATCAAGTATGAGTCGACTTATTTGTAATAGTGTGTTGTATTATGTTTAAACTGACTTTTCATGTGTGATTGTATGCATAAATGACATTTTCTTATGGGTTTATTATGTGAACATGTTAGCTAGATATTGTTACATATATCATGATATTATTTATGATTAGGTTGATATGTTGTGAAGTTATATCATGCTAATCTAGATTGATTGTGCAGAAAAGATATCCTCCCCTAAGACACATTAAGGTATGAGTTTTTTTATTTCATACACTTGGTGCTTGACTGTTTTGAATGTTTGATTATGTCATCTAGCTGATATATTTAACATGGTATGATTGCAAGTTGTTTGAATGCTTGATTAATTGCATGCTATGATATATGTCTCTGTAATATTGCATGAAGAAATGGTCTTGTTTTAATATGGTTGTACTACCACATATGTGTTGGGACAGATGATATGTACTTGAGTGTAAGTAGGTAATAGTTGTAGAATTATGTATTATGATAGATGAATGTGAGTTGATTTTGGGTTATGACATGGTTTTTAGCCTTAGTAAATGTTGATTTCAAATTGATAGATATGTTTTATTGATATTGATACGTATAACTGACATGTGTGTTCAGTTATAGGTCATCGTGCTTGGCACAACAAGGTCAGGTAACTATCTTGTTTTTATATGTATTTATACGCTGATACTTATGTGGTTATGGAAATATAATGCAGGAGATTACATAGCAAGAGACTCCCATGAAATATTGAAGAAGGATTGGGATGAGCTTTCCTTTGGAAGCACTGGGAACCATGGGGATTGAGTCATGGTGTTTGTTGTTAGTCTTGTTCTTTTGGTCTTTTGTGACTTGTTGTGATGGATTTGTGGCTTTCTTTATGTCTGGTGCAAGGCCTTGCAACTTTTTTGCAATGTCGTATTGCCTTGGTTTTCATGTTATTCTTCTTGTTTTAGCTTGTCCTTGTCTTTTATGTTTTGAGAGTCTTGGGATTTTTTTGGGAAAGAGGAAAGTTAATGGAGCTCAGGGAGAGCTTCATGGTATCCAACAAGTAATGTAAGAGCCAAATTAAGCTTAGTGCATGAGTAAGCGCAATGGAAGGTAAGAATATGATAGTCGGTTGGATTGGTTGAGTCCATTAGGTAAATGGATAGCAAAAGAGTAGCTAAAGTGAATGGATCTAAGGTGTTAGATGCGTTGGCTATGTTGGAACTATTGTTCTCAATGTTGTGCATATTGTGCACGAATAAAGGAAGATATATTAACCTAGAACTTGTGATATCTAGCGATTGTGTTGTGATATTAATTATGATGATGTCTATATATGTATATATACATGTATGTATGTCACTATCTAATGAGATCATGATTTATTTATGTTTATGTTTATATAGGTACACATGTATGTATGTATGTATGTTGTGTCTAATAGGATTATCATGGATCATGGTTGTTTGATGCTAATGTTTATATATACATGTATGTATGTAAGTCGTTGTCTGACATGATCATGATTGTTTCATGCTAATGATTATATATATGTATGTATCTATATATCTATGTCACTATATGAGTGGGCTTTCAAGGATCATTCTTGTGGAGGAATGATTTCTTATGTAGGTGAATGGCATGAAGAGGTTCTTGGCTATGAGGAATCAAGTGGAAGTGTAGTGCTGACAAATCTATGAGGTCAATATCATCTGGATATTATTGATATTATATGCTTGTACTATGCCTATGTTTATGTTATGGACAGGTAATGTTGAGGGGTACATAAGCAAGGTGAATGTATTGTGATTTGTGGCATGTTGTGTAACCAGCTCCAAAAAGAGAAGAAAAGAGATATCAACGCCTTAGAAATGAGCCACTTCGAGGGGGCCACCTCCAATACATTACATAAATGAACAATTCTTGGATGATACAATTCACAAAACCTCCTTTCTATATATAGGAGTCCATGGGGCCATAATGTAATCCTAGTGGGCCACAATGTAATCCTAGCCGACCTAACAATAATAACTTAAGGGCACAATAATAACAAAATGGGGGTTACAAGGGTACAATAATAACAATAAGGGGTTTACACTAACAATAATAAGGGACTATACTAGTGATATAGGGACCTAACATGGCATGGTAGGATAATCATGGAGAGTGGAAAGACACTATAAGAAATGTTTTTTTTGGAGTTATTGTGTGGTCTATGGATGTCCAGTTCTATTGTTATGTATATGTTGTATATTTTTTACATGTTGCACCTGTGACATTGTGTATATGTAGTGTTGTGCATATTTACTATGTGTACATATTGTTCATGAAATGTTATGTACAAGATGGTAGAAATGGTGATGTGTAATGTTGTGTATGTAGTTTTGTGTACATATGATGTTGTATGCATGTTGTATATATAATGTTGCATACGCAGTGCCAGGTATAGATGGTGTTATGTACATGTTGTATATGCGGTGTTGTGTGCATAAGGTGTTGTGCGCATGTTGGATATGTAGTATTGTGCACATATGGTGCTATGTACATGTTAAATATGCAATGCTATGTAAATATGGTGTTGTGTGCATGATGTACATATGGTTTTATGTGCATTTCGTGTTGTGTGCATGTGGTGTTGTGTACAAGCTGTACATGTGGTTTTGTGTGAAGGCGGTGTCATGTACATGTCGTGCATGTGGTGCTATGTACATATGGTGTCATGTACATGTCATTCATGTGGTCTTGTGTACATGTGGTATTGTTTACACATTGTATAGGTGGTGCGGTGTGCATTTGGAATTTTGTACACGATGTGCAGGTGGTGTTGGGTACATGTGATGTTGTGCACACGTTGTGCAGGTAGTGTGTGTACAGGTGGTACTATGTACATGTTATGCATATGGTACTGGTATACATGTGGCATTGTGTGCATGTCAAACATGCTGTGTTGCAGGCATGCGATACTATGTATGTGCATTGTGTAGTCGTGGTATCATTACATATGTATTCATTTTGTTGTACCTTGTATATTTATATGTATTGGTTTATATTGTACACAGTGTGTGGGTGTATTTGTTGTATGTTGGTGTAGGCGTATGTATTGTGTTGTGTTGTACACTTGGTGTGGGTGCGTGTATTGTATGATGTGGTACATCGTGTGTGAATGTATGTGTTTTGGTGTACACTATGTGTATGTGTACGTAGTTGAAGAGAAGGCACTGGCATTTTCCAGGTATGGAAACTGATCTGTTGTGTGTACAGAAAGAGAAAAGGAATAATTATAGATCGATGAAGAATAAATATTGATATTTTACTTCAGCCTTTTTATGCATGTGTTATGTGATTCTAACTTATGATGGTTACATGCGATTTATGATTATGGTTTATGATGATTTCATGTGATTTATGATTTTGATCTATGATGGTTGTGTTTTGAGTTAACCAGATATGATATGTTTGTTACAAAGATAAATCCCTCTTGTGGAAAAGAGCGATCTCCCTAGAATCCTAAGGGAAAACTAGAAACAAACAAACAAAGCAATAGCTCTTTCCTTAGCGTATAACTAAAACATGAAACACGTAGTATACAAAGGATAACTTACCTATTAATGAAGTTCTTGTAGAATTCATTTCAGTGCTTTCTACAACCAACTTTTCCTCAATTCTTTAAAGTCTTTCCAAATGCTTTCCACAACTTCTCCATGATTCTCCAAAAGAGATATTCATAGACAAGAACATTCAAATGGATCAAAGAATATCGCATATAAAAGAAAAGGTAAATGAAATCCTTAACCTAGCATAAAGCATATAATTGAATCAACGAAAAACCGCTTGAGTGATCAGGGAATCCCACAAATAACATCAACAACAGATGCAATTAGGAAAGAACAATTACTTTGTATTAAAATAAAAAGGAAAAAGAAGCTTACAACCTGGTTTCCTTGATGTCACAAGCCTATTCCAATGGTCTCCTTTCCTTCCCTTGATGACAAGCTCTTCAAACCAAAAAAAAACAACATGAGTTTACGAATCCAAGTCTCTATATTCTCCAATTCCTTTAATCCTATGCCGAATTTATAGGAAGGATGAGGAGATTTTTAGTTCAACTTCTCAAGGGATATGATCCTTAAGAAAAGGATATCGGTTCCATATACCAAGGAATGAGGGACAGGTATGTAGTGGTTCAAGGTTTCTAATTTGGATAAGTTTCCTCAACTAAAGCTTCTATAGCTTACTTTTTTTATTTTTACCTCCATGAACAGACCTGTGCAGTTTTTAGTGGAAGAAACCGTACAGATCTACACATCTTATAGTGGAAGAAACTGTGCATGCATGGGTTTTTTTTAGGAAAACCGCGCAGATGCTAAAAAATGGGTTTTAAGCAGTGAAAACCAAAATTCATTTTATCCCTGGTATTATTTTACTTGAAGCTTCAAAGGGGATTCACTTGAGACACTCCATCGGATGGAAAGATATCTGAACCGATAGTCATGGTGACAAATTTTAGTGTAACGAATTCCCCCCTAAAATGCAAAGTCAGAAAATAAGTTCGATGACTGAAGCACTTTATCATGTCAAATGTTCGGATCATAGACCAATTGGTTGAGGACCTGAAACAAAAAATCAAGGATTACCATATCATTCTTTCATATAAACATCACTGAGGTAGGCATTCCCATACTCAGAGTAACAATAACTCGATGAACTACTGGGGAAATACACAAAGATCCATGTCAAGAGTAGACAAAGTATGGACACAACCATAAATGGATCTATATTTACAATCATGAATATTTAATAACTCCACGCAGCCTTGATGGATGAAACTAGATCTAGGGTCTTGATCTCCATCTCTCTCAATGTACGAATCTAACCATGTGAGTAAATGTCTTGAAGTTGAACATGGTAGAAACCACTTGATTACTTAACAAGTGCAAGAGAAACCACCATTAATCACAACAGGTTTCAAGGTACTCCCAATACAAAATATCAAGTGTGATTAAATGTGTTGAAGTCAAACACTCATAGAATCATTCGATCGAAGCCAAATGATGAGAACCTATTCTCAAAAGCGAGAAACCTTCCATTAAGGTAAGCGAGCCTCAAGGTACTAAAAAAGGTTTCTAGATCAACTTCCTAGATAGTGAGTTGAAGTCAATAGGAAGTGATATGTTGCAGGAGGGCCTACGACACGAAAATTTATGTCAAATTTTGAAGAAAAACATTTGAAGTAATTCAGGACTGACTCAGGGATGACTAACGCAATTTAAGGTTATTATTTGAAAGGTAATTTTTACTGAGGTTGGACTTTTCTTGAACATATCGACGACAACAAACTTATACTTGGCAAAATTTGACTCAATGATAATATCCAAACTAGTTGAAGATTTTGTATGAGGTTTGATTAACTGTGAGACAAATGGATTTGCCAACTCCGACACAAATGTGATAGAGTGTCATGTTCAAAAGCGACATACTGCCTTTAATGAAAAACAAAAATGAATGTTCTTTCCAAATTTCCTTCCACCATTGTTGGCAAGTACCTCTTTATTTTTTTCAAGCTTGAGGAGGATAACATATTCTTTTCGTATAAGCTCATCCTTTGGATGAGTCCTCCAAAGTATTTTTAACAAACCCTAGGAAGGATTGGTTTGGTCCCATTGTGATCGATGGGTCATGCAATTTTTAAGTTTTACGAGTCCAATGTAGGGTTAACTCAATGTTTTTTTAATGCTTATAGAGTTTGAAAATACACAAAAAGAAAAATCATATCGTTGTTTCAACGTAAATTTTTAACGAGCTTGAAGAAAGTAAAAATCGGTGTTTTTCAGTTTTAGGGAGTCAGGAGAAAAACATAAGTAAAATCCATAGTGTTCTTTTTCGTAAATTTAGTCCCTCAAGCATGAAAAAGGCTAAAATAATGTAGGATATAACTCTATTGACCATGCTTAGTCAACGTATATGTTTTTCGTAAATAGTCCATTTCAGTCGTGAAAATGGGTACACTTGTACTAAATAGATGACTTTTTATTTACTTTTAAGAGTTTTATAGTCAAGTACTCGACGAACGTTCCATGTTTAGGGAATCTGTAAAGGGATTAAAAAATGGCGCAAGAGTTTCTCTTTTTCATAAGCTTTAACGAGTCCGAAAAAGTGATAAAAGTGTACTCATATGGCTGAATTTCAATTTAATTTACGAACAGGAAAAGGCCGAAAGAGCTCGCCATTTTCATGTGTTTTACGAGAATGAAAGACAACAAAAGAAGCTCGAGATTTTCATGACTTTAAGGAATCTTGAAAATAATAACTAAAATGGAATCGAAGTAGTTTTCAGTTTTATACAAGCTTGAAATAGAGAGAACTATGCTTGAGAGTGGTTTCCTATTTACACAAGCTTGAAACAGAGAAAAATGTGCTTGAGATAAGTTTCAATGCCCCCCAAGCATAAACTGCAAGAGAACATGGCCCCCAAGCTTCATTTCATTCACCTAAGTAGACTACTAGTTACTAATAGCAGGATGGAATGAAGGTTCATTTATGAGATCAGATGAAAGACTCGGCTTAACATTTACGAGATCTAGTCAAAGACTTGACTCAATTAGGGGAGGATTTGTTTCATTTTTTAACGAGGCTGACATAGTAAAAGGAACTATCCTCATGGGGACATGTTTCATTTTTTAACAAGGATGACACAGTAAAAGGAACTATCCTCTTGGGGACATGTTTCATTTTTTAACGAGGTTGACACAGTAAAAGGAACTATCCTCATGGGGACATGTTTCATTTTTAACGAGGTTGACACAGTAAAAGGAACTATCCTCATAGTGACTTATCATGGATTCCAAATGGAAGGAACACATTCCAAGGGACTCAATAGGGATGAGAACATCGTGTTCAAATACCTCCATAGCATTCACCATGTAAATTACCAGGTCTAAGTGAAAAGAATTCGAGAAAACAGTAAGAGGCTCGCTTATACCAGTAACTGAAAACATGGGATAGGTTGCCACATAATTAACCCTTGGTGGGGTGGATACCATTTCCACATAAGGAACATTCAAGGGTTTCATATTACTGGTAGTTGAATCAAGACTAACAAACACAATATGGTCAACAGTCACAATGTTTCCATTGCGAGGGAAGGAAATCACGTGAAAAGAGTGTCGATATGACGTCATTCATGGCATAGACATAGTCTTTCCCAAGGAATGAATTGAAATCGAAAGGACCTTGAACTACCATAAGATCAATACAGACAATTTTACCTTCTAGAGTAATAGGAAACTTAGGAAGGATCCCTAAAGGTTCACTAATGGTTCTATTAAAAGTTGACAAATTATGTGTAATAGGAATAAGCTGAGGGGAACCCAAATCTTGCCAAGAAGTTGATGATAAAATACTAACAGAAGCACCTTCATATACATTTGTACAATGAAAATTATTACCACAAGCCTTCATAATTATTTGGAAAGGGATGGATGAAGGAAGACAAGGTTTTATCAGTCTACTCCAATAAAGGAAAATAACTTTTCACTTGGAGGGAGTTCTGTAGAAACATGTGAAATGCCCCCTTATGTAGAGGAATCTGAAGAAAAAAGAAGAACCTGAGAAGAATTAACTTCACTTTTTAAAGGGAAAGTGGGATCAACCGAAGATGAAATCGATTTGTTCACTTGATCAACCAATGGTTCATCAACCTGAGTGATAGGAGTTTCACTCTCCAATGGAAGAGTGGGATTCACTATACTTGGAATAGGATCAATCGCTTTGTAAACTTGCGGTAAGTTGGGAGAAAGTTTACAATAACGAGTTGGAAGTTGTTACTATGGAACAGTAAGGTTTTCCAACAATTTTTAGGCTTCATCCATATGAGGGCAAAGGTGACTATGATGACTCCCTTTGCATAACCTACAAGGAAACCTAAAGTTTACCCTTTTTTCGAGAAAACTGAAAAATCACTGGTTGATGGATCAACATTAAGTTGATAATAATTTTCTCACCATTCGTCCAAGACCTTAAGAATACTAGGACAATTTATAAGGAATTGGTCACCCTTACAAATCAGGTAAGGGTATTTGGGCTTGTGATGCATGTTAAAGGTTTCCTCAACATTACCAATACTTACAACCATGGTTGGTTGGTTGACTTCATTATTATCTTGCTTCTTCTTCTTCTTCTTCCCTTCCTTCTTATTCCTAGCCACCTGGTTACTAGCATCAAGGATTTTACCAAGCGAAGAAGAAGAAAGGGAGGAATACATGTTGGGTGAAGAAAGTAAAGGGTCAACATGAGGTTGGTTATATTAAGATGGTGAACTTGGTTGAGGTGCAACATCCATTTGAGGTGGAACAAATTGAGTATTTGAGGCCAATGAAGTTGAAAATAACCATATAGGTAAACCTATGGTAAATCCAAGTAATGACAATGTAGCCATATAAGGAGGACCAACATTTCCAAAGCAATGAAAAGGGCGAGGATTCTTGTTAACCGAGTTTCCTTGGTGAATTTAGGAAATTTTTCCATTTATTCAACTTCAATGAATTTTACTAACAATTTAAAATATGAAAAATCCAAATTTACAATCCACACCTAAGGTCTATAAAAAGTAAAAACAAACAAATGAACATGCACTATCAAATCTAGGAGTCAAACCACACACAAACAATTTGTTTTCACAACGAAATCACTAGTTGGTGATTAAATCCAATGTCACAGAGATCAATGTGAAAAAATAGAGGATTCAACCAGTTACCTTGACAACCTACTTAATGAAACAATCTGGTTCAAGTAACTCCACTATGCCATCTCGAGTGAAGATTACCCTCCAAAAAGTCCAAGTGAGTCTAGTCAATGTCTGTTGCAGGTACAGTGGGATCTTCACTCCATTGTCACCTTGGGGAAAAAACTAATATTATAGCCACTAAGGTTACCAACTGATACAATCAAACCTGGGGTAACAATTTGTGGCCCAATATACATGCAAGGGCAGAGTAACTAATATCAATCGCCTTGGGAGCTCATTAACATGGTAAATATGAGGTTTACTGACAAGTGATCCCAGACTCCTCAACATGGTTAATCTGAGGCTTACCATTTGTAATGCATGCAAATATTCTATATTTACCAATGAAGTAGGTATGATTACTCCACTTGATTCGATATGACCTCATGCTTGAATCTTTTAAGACAAAATTCCCAGAGAAAAATTGCAACAATTGGAATTTTTCCCTACCACAAGATACTATTGTTTGTTAATTGCTTTGGAAAGTTAACTACTTCCCTATTCCAAAGCACTAACCTGATCTAAGTTGGTGGAATGAGCCCTAGAAAATACAAAAATATCTATATTAATCTTAATTAGCATTGTGTTATTAGGTTTTTGCTTACTCAACAGGTAAATGGAGGTTAAACTTATGGTGTTATGACCCGACTCAAAATTCTAATGCATTCAACCATGAATATGCAATATTTTTCTTTTCAATGAAATCCTAGTTAAGAGAAAGTGAGAGGTTCTTTGATTTTCAAAAATAAATGCAAAACTCAAAATCCCAAAACATTCCTTTTCATGAAATGCCAATTTACTTCCAACAATGCAAAAATTGATAAATAAGAGAAAATATAACAAATTCTCTAATGCACTAATTTTCAGCAAGAAAATACTAATGCTAATAAATTCCAAGAAATTTTTTTGTTTTATTTTAATTTTTATGTTTAAAAAAAAGCATAAAAACATGCAAATCCAAATGAGGACTACCTTTCAATTAGAGACACTATATTTTCAATCAATGAAATAATATTTTACAAGAGGCATACATGAATATATGATGAGATTCACTGAAAGAAAAGAGATTCACACAACCAATTCCAGAAGCGAAAGGCTCTTTTCGATAGATCAGCAAACCAACAAAAACTCAAAACCCAAAACTGTAAAGCTAAGTGATTTTCCTCAAAAATACAATCAAAGACACTTATCTAAATCTACGGTTGAATTTTCATAACGTAAACTATGTAGTTGTAATCTATGCACAATTCAATTGAAAACTATGAAAATGTAATCTATGCACAATCTCCATTCATATTCTGAAAATGAGAATTCTAAGTTATGCAAATGTAATCTATGCAAGATAATTCTCCAAAATAAACACAAGATGATTCCAAATCATCAAAATAAAAACAAGGCTATTTTCCTTCACTAATGTAATCTAAAGAACCAATCAAGTGTAAGTAAAGAAAATTGGGTGAAAATTCCAAAGGTTAAAAGTAATAACACTCAAAGGCGATTAACACTCAGACATAATTTATGAAAAAACAAAAGAAAATTTTTTTGTGACCATTGTTAAGAAACTGAGACAAACCTCAGAGTAATGACCAAAGGAAATAAAATAAGAATTTTGCAAAAATGAAAATTCAAAACTCCCAATCAACTTAAGAGAAACTTAATGAGACTGTAAACAATCTAGTAGGTGTTAGGACTCCACTATGTATCATTTTTGCTATATACTTTGACACCATTTTACTTTTTAAACCATGATTAGAAAGGATTCCATTATCATTTCTCATCTACTTTATCCCAAGGTATATAAAATCCTCTTCTTTATTATATGTTTAATCTGTTTACATCTAATCTCATAATACTCTTATATTTTATCATTAATTGAAGTGCATCGTTGCTAACATAAGTCCAAAAGATCGCAGATAAGTTATAAGCGTTGCTAGGAACAAGCGGCCGTTGCTGAAACAACTGACTCAGTTGCTGAAACAGCCGTCAAGCACGCAAATTCCGTCATGCGTAATTTGCGATTCTGGAAGAACTTTTTGTGGAAACAGCAGCAACAGCATGAAGACACGGTTACTTGGATCATCCTGAAGATAGCATTCTTGTTGTCTCTGTTGTAACAGCATCTTTTCTTGGAAGAACAGAATAGTCCTGTTTTGGGAAAGAGAACAGATTTGAGATAACGTAGATTCGCTCTCATGTAAATTGTAAAAGATGTCTCCTCTTTAAAAAGAGGAGACATCATCATTAGGGGAGAGTTCATTGTTGTAAAGCTACAGGAGAACATTGTGTGAGAACTGGAGCTAGTCTCCATTTGTAATGTATCAATTATTTTGACAGATGAATAAATTCTTCCTTTGAGCGCTCTACTTTAATTCTTTCCCCCGGGGAATCTTGTGAGAGGGAAAGGGCCCGCCTTCCTCACAAGATTCACCCTTTGATTCCTGTAATTTGTTTAATTCTTTATGTTGTTTGCACTTCACTTTAATTCTGTTGTTGGACACTAGTTACACAGTTTAGTAATACTCTGTTTCTTTAGCACTGCATGTATTGAATGCATTCACTCTTGGAAGTTGAGAAATCCATTTCTATTGATTGTATGAATGTATGATGTTGGGAGGCAGGTGCTGAAGATTCCTGCATAAAGGAATAGGGTCCTGCTCCCATTAATTGTTTTCCTTTGCCTGCAGTGTGATTAGAAACAAGAGAACAAGTGCTGAAGGTTCCTGTTCATGGGAATAGGGTCTTGATCTCTTGAAGTTACTTTTCCTACAGTGTGATTAAGTGTCAGGCATCAGGTGCTGAAGTTCCTACTAAGGAATAGGGTCCTGTTCCTGCTGTGGTTGATTGATTTCTTTCTTGCAGATTGATCTTCCTTTGTTTGGATTGTAACTGCAACATAGAAATTATTTCTGCTATAACTTAATTGACTTCAGCTTTGATTAAACAGAGTGTGAATTAGTAGATTTGTGAGATTAATAATTGTGTGGCTTTTTACTACAACATTGTTTCTGCTTTTGAAATTGAGCATATCCAGTGCGTGATTATCTTTGAAATAAAAAGACTTCCTCGGGTTGACAATTTATGTGGAGCTTGAATTGTGAAAGCAATTAAAGCGACCAACATTTTGGCGCCGTTGCCGGGGAAGGTAATTATAGATTTCAAAAAGCATTAATCTTTTCTTTTTAAATGTGCAGATTGTATGAGAGGACGCGGAAACCAGAAGAAAACTAACCCCACAGGTGGCAAAGGCAAAGGAAGGGGAGGAAGAAAAACTTTCATTGACGAGATTGTATCAAAGGCTGAATCATCACAGAGATTAAGTTCTCGGAGATCAAAAATTCAGCACTCCCCTCAATCAGGTTACAAAACAGAGGAAGTTGTAGGTCCTGAAAATATAGAAGAACCAGCAATCAGTGCTGGAGAGTCAGAAGAAAGTGCTAGTAAATCAGCAGAGCACATTGAGGAAATCGTAGAGAGCGTTGGACGACCAGTGGAAAACATTGAAGAGCCAATAGAAGATCTTGACGATCGAGCAAGTGCAGTAGGAGAGCCAACAATGGAAGGAAACAATGATGGTTTCTTTGGTGGAGGACGTGTAGATCCTGAAGGAGAAGGAAGGAATGAAAATTCCCTCTCTACCTTGGGATTTCCTATCAGCGATCTCCCTGCAGGGATAACTCCTATGAAAAACATTCCATTGTCTGCTTTACCTAACTTTCATGGTTTATCCTCTGAAGATCCGGATGAATTTCTTTTTTAATTTGATATATTATGCAGAAGTTATGATTATGTTACTAATGCTCAAAAGTTGAAACTGTTTCCAACCACCTTAAAAGGGAATGCTTTAAGATGGTTCATGAGCCTTGGAAGTCAGGTGATCACAACATGGGAGCAGATGAAACATAAATTTCTGCTTAAATATCAAGACTACTGCCGGACGAGAGAAAAGAAGGATGAACTATTCAATATGACACAAAAGACGGATGAGAGTCCGGAGGACTATATAGAAAGGCTGCAGTACAACATACAGAGATCTGATCATCCGAATATAAGTAAGGAAATTCGCAAAACAATATTACTTAAAGGTTTAAGGGATGATTGTTTAGATATGTTAAACATGCTTGCCAAGGGAGATATATCTAAGGAATCATATGATGAAATTTGTGAACTTGCTAAGAGGTGTTCTAGGGGAGCTGCAAGAAACAGAACAAGAGATTCCACCTATTCAAGAGTGCAGAAATCAGCCAATGGAGGAGCAACAAGAGCTGAAATAGGTAATTTACTTGAGGAATTTAAAACTGAGATGTTAAGCTCTTTTGCTTCACAAATTGACACTTTGCAGGTTAAGAAGAAGCAGGCTGAAGAAGAAGCAACTCTGGCTGTCTTTTGCCCGAAGTGCAGAGACAAACATCCACTAAGGGAATGCCCAATGGATAAAATACCAATTTGTACCCTTTGTGAGAAAGATCATGAGACAAAACAATGTCCATCTCTACCAGGAATAAAGGCAGCATTACAGCCAACGGAAGAAGAAGCTGAAGCAGTTTACCTGCTAACTCAAAGAAGACAATGGCAACCAAAAGGACAAGGTATGAACTCTAGTATGCCATTTAATCGTTGGAACAATTATTCTGCTTTTGGTCAAACAAATTACCTCCCCTTTAATCAAATGCAATACCCACCCTTCAACCAAATGAATTTCCCACCCATGCAGCAATCAAACCCACCCTTTGTTGATCCTTCAATGTGGACTCCTTGGCCCTCACAGCAGCCATCTTCTTTTAACCCTTGGAATTCAAATTGGAGAATTCAACCACTCCCGTATCCAAATCAATTGCCTCAATTCCAACAACCACTCCCTCTGCCATCAAATGCTCCGCCAAATAACCAAATGAGACCCCAGCTACCTGTGCAACCAAATCCTAACCCCAATAATAAAGTTGTGCAAGTTATTGATATTCAGAAGCAGTCTATATTTCCTACTATGCAATGTAACGATATTCATTTGAGATCTGGAAAAATAGTAGAGCCTATTATTGATGACATAACTTCTTCTGATTCTGATAAAGAGGAAACTGAGAAACATAAGAAAGCACAACCACCTCCTAACAAGAATGTGGAAATAACAGAACCACCATTCCCCGAGCGTTTGGTTTTAACCAGAACAGCTGAAACACCTGCTTTTAATCTTCTAGGGGAAGTGCAAAATTTGTATGTTAAAATTCCACTTTTACAAGCATTAAGAGATGTACCAATTTATGCCAGAACATTAAGGGATATTTGTGTTAAGAAACCTGGTAGGAAAACGAAGGACCCCCTTACAGTGCATGTGATGGGGGACTTGTCTGCATTAATGTCTGGAAAAGCCCCTCCTGTGAAATATGGTGATCCCGGCCATCCTACAGTAACAGTTCAGATTGGTAAAACAATGATTCCCCAAGTTCTGGTAGATTTAGGTGCTGCAATTAACATAATGACTCTTGAAACTTCACAATTGTTACAGTTGAATAACACAATCAGAGATACACCCACCATTCTAGAGTTGGCTGATCGTTCTACAATTAAACCTGAAGGAGTTGTTGAGGATCTACTTATTTCAGTTGAATCCTGGAAATACCCAGCTGATTTTGTTGTATTGCAGACTAAAACAAAGCTGGGGGGACACCCCTTAATTCTAGGAAGACCATGGTTGGCCACAGCTGATGCTTTTATCAGTTGCAGATATGGTTCAATGACAATTTCTAATGGTTATGAAACAAAACAGCTTACTCTTTATCCTCATGCTACACCAGTAATTAATAATGAAGATTCTATATGGATGGATTATGATGATAATGCTGTTCAACCTATTCTAACTATTGGACAAGCTTTAACTCTTAAAGACAATACAGAGGATGAGATAATTAATAATTTTATTTGTGAACCTTCTTCTGTCATTGCTGAAACACACAATCAATTAACTGCAATTTTTGAAACTGATACACAAGAAAAGATCGAATTTGAAGACTCATCTCAGACTTTAACCACTATCTCATCTAAAAGCATAACAGTTGAAATTGAACCCGGCAAGACATTAAACATAAATCCTGATCTAACAGATGCTGAAACACAACAATTAATGAAGTTATTGCATGAATATAAGGAGGCATTTGCATGGGATTATACGGATATGAAAGGTATTTCTTCTGAATTATGTACTCATCGAATTTACATTAAAGAGGGATGCCGACCTGTTTGTCAACCCCAAAGACGAATGAATCCTAATTTACGAGAAATTGTTAAGGAAGAGCTTCAAAAATTGCTTAATGTAGGATTTATATACCCTATATCTGACAGTGAATGGGTTTCCCCATTAGTAATTGTCCCTAAGAAAAACGGGAAATGGAGAGTATGTGTCGACTACAGAGCCTTGAACAAAGCTACTCAAAAAGATCACTTTCCTTTACCCTTCATTGATCAGGTGTTGGATAGTCTGGCAGGGAAGAAATTCTTTTCTTTTCTAGATGGATTTAGTGGGTATAATCAAATAAGAATTGCACCCCAAGACCAAGACAAGACCACTTTCACCAGCCCCTGGGGAAATTTTGCCTATAGAGTTCTTCCATTTGGGCTATGTAACGCACCAGCAACTTTTCAAAGAGCTGTTATAGGAATTTTTTCGGATATGCTGAATGATTCTATGGAAATATTTATGGATGATTTTACTCCTTATGGTGTGTCTTTTGAAGATGCATTACAAAACCTTGAGAAAGTACTTAAAAGATGTATACAAGCTCACCTTTCCCTAAGTACTGAAAAATGCCATATGATGATGAGTGAAGGAATAGTGCTTGGAAATTTTATTTCATCTCAAGGTATACAGGTAGATCCATCTAAAATATTGGTCATTCAGAATCTTTCTGTTCCTAAAACTCAAACTGATGTGAGAAGTTTTCTAGGACATGCTGGATACTACAGAAGATTTATTAAAGATTTCTCTAAAATAGCTTCTCCATTATTTGTGTTGCTTATGAAAAATGTTGAATTTAAGTGGACTAATTCTTGTCAGAAAGCTTTCGAAGAACTCAAGCATCAGTTGTCTACTGCTCCTATTTTAAGGGGGCCTGATTGGAACCTCCCTTTTCACATATCTTCTGATGCTTCAGACACTGCAATTGGAGCTGTCTTGGGACAAGAGGAAAATAATCTTCCTTATGCTATCTACTTTATTAGTAAGAATATGACCCCTGCTGAGCTTAATTATACAGTCACCGAGAAAGAGTTTCTTGCAGTAATCTATGCCATTAATAAATTCCGACACTATATCACTGGTTATTCTACTTTTGTGCACACTGATCATTCAGCTATCAAGTATTTAATGAACAAATCTGTCACAAATGCTAGAGTTACCAGATGGTTATTATTACTGCAGGAATTTGATATCACAATTGTAGATCGGCCTGGCAAAGAAATGTGGTGGCTGATTTCCTTTCACGGTTAAGAACTGACAATGATATTCCAGTAGATGATTCTTTTCCTGATGAGTATTTATTTGCGGTTTCTGCTCACTCCCCATGGTATGCAGATATTGCTAATTATCTAGTTGCAGGGAAATTACCATCACACCTGTCATACAGAGAAAAGAGAAGAATTGTTCAACAAAGTGCCAGGTACAGCTGGATAAGCGGGTGTCTTTTCTACACTGGGCTTGATCAGGAGATCCGAAGATGCATTAGAGAAGATGAAGTGTATGACATATTGAAAGCTTGTCATGATGGCCCCTGTGGAGGGCATTTTGCTGATAAGAGAACAGCACACAAAATTCTTAGGATGGGTTACTATTGGCCCTCATTATTCAAGGATGCAAAGAAGTATGTAAGGGCTTGTGACAGCTGCCAAAGAATGGGTCAACCCAATCATAGAGAC
Organism: Pinus albicaulis; assembly: GCA_034641835.2. Classification (NCBI taxonomy): domain Eukaryota; kingdom Viridiplantae; phylum Streptophyta; class Pinopsida; order Pinales; family Pinaceae; genus Pinus; species Pinus albicaulis. The sequence goes on along the minus strand of CM076572.1, from coordinate 1,448,973,711 downwards.
CAAATGCCATTAAACCCCCAGGTAGTTTCTGAACCATTTGAAAGATGGACCTTGGATTTCATAGGACCCATTAACCCTCCATCCAATCAAAGAACTTATATATTAGTCTGTACAGACTATATGACTAAATGGGTGGAGGCCAAAGCACTTATTAGAGCCAATGAAGAGGCTGTCCTAGCTTTCTTATTTGAAGAAATCTTTACGAGATTTGGAATTCCTAGAGAGCTAGTTACTGATGGAGGACCTCCATTTAATTCTCATGGTTTTAAATCTACCCTTCACAAATATCATATTCAACATAGAATGACTATACCATACCACCCCCAGGCTAATGGGCAGGTGGAAAGCACAAATAAAGTTTTAGAAGCCATTCTAACTAAAACAGTGAAGGACAACCGGAAGGATTGGTCCCAAAGGCTCCCTGAGGCATTATGGGCTTACAGAACTACTTGGAGAAACACTACAGGTTTTTCTCCCTATGAATTGGTTTATGGTAAAAATGTTGTTTTTCCTGTGGAATTCAAGATTAAAACTTTAAGAACTGCTTTAGCTGTTAATCTTGATTTGACTGATGTGCAAACAGCTAGGTTGCAACAGATTCTGGAGTTGGATGAAAAGAGATTAGATGCCATCCATCAAACAACCATGATACAGCAACAAAGGATGAAGTGGCATGACAAAATGATCAAACACAAGCAGTTCCAAAAAGGTAATTGGGCCTTGTTGTATGACTCTCGGTTTGAAAATTTTTAGGGTAAGCTACGTACACGTTGGCTTGGACCATATGAGGTAGATGTTGTTTTCCCAAATGGAACGGTAAGACTTTTAACAATTGATGATTCTAAAACACCTCTACTAGTCAATGGTCATAGGCTCCGTCTATATCAGCGCCCTGTTTCTAAAGAGTATTTTAAGACTGCTTGCATGACTGATATTCATTATCTTTTTCTAGGGGAGTCTTCTGCTCCTCACAGCATTTAATTTTCTGCACTGTATTTTTAGTATTAGATTAGATTTAGCACTAATAATCCCTGTCAAGGATTGGCATATTACAATTGAATTTTGCAGATTCTGGAAAAACTCATTAAGGAGGACAGATTCATCATAAGAAGATCTGAAGCTTCAATCACAGAAGCTTGTTCCCATCATTTTACCCCATTTCCTAGCAATATCCCTTCATACCTATTCCTACATTATTCCCATTTCTCCATTTTTTCCACCCCTACCATCCCTGAAATATCTTCCTTCAGTCAGTATTTCCCATCCCTTACTGCTGAAATTATTCCCCATCAAATATTTTCCCTACTGTTTACAGAACCAAGTCATTTATCCCTTTCTCTGATTTTTCCCGTTGCTGAAACACCTGTTTTAGCAACGTATCGTTCATTTTTCCGTTGCTGAAACACCAGTTTCAGCAACCTGTTATCATTAAAACATCATTTCTTTTCACTGTCATATAAGCTTTTTGGTTCTCCACGATTATACTTCAGATCCTTTGGGTGAAAAATTATTCAGCACAGAGAAAGATCCAGTTACACTCCTGTTCTAAATTTCAAAGAAATCTACAGATTCTTCCATGTACATTAAGCCATTTTTGAAGCAATCGACACTTCGAATTATTAGACTAAAGGTAAAAAAATGTAAGGTATGAGGTTTTAATGTAATTCAGTTAAATTATATTAAAGAGAGGATTTCATTCATAATGATTACAGATCTTCACACGCCCAATCATCATTACACCATACATAGGGGGGGGGGAATTTCAAAAATTGAACAATCATTTCGCATTTACCAAGCCTCTGTCCCTTGTCATATCCATTTCCGCCGTCATTTGGACCTTGCAGCCTCTGTTGCAACAACTAGCGCGATCAGGGTCTGTGTTTACTGTGTTCTGTGCCTCTGCGTATAACTCAAAGCTACAGCCATGGGAGGGTCGGCCATTAGACATGAGCCCGGCTTCATAAATCTTCTTCAATTGTTTCCCGAAGCCTATCAGATTTTCCAACAAGCGGGATGGACAGTATATTTTGAAAGATTGGGTGAATTTGACCAGGAACAAGTCTTAGAGTTTGCACAAAACCTTCAAGGTGATTTTTCAGTGGTTCAAGGGGTTCGCATTTCAGTAACAGAGGAGGACATAGTTCAGGTATCAGGGTTGCCAGCTATTGGGACTCGCTGGTTCAGCAGAAAGCAGGTTATTCTGAACGCACAACAAGATTTTCTTCGTCCAGATGAGCCAGTTGAACTCAAAGGCCGCGGGGTTAGTCCGCACTCACTTCCTCAACCATGGCCATCGGTGGCAGAGTTCATCAAACACTACTTAACGTGTGAAGGGCGTTACCAGGTAGTGTACAATCACGATTTTGTCTTGATGAATCATTTGAGAAATGGACGACTGATTAATATCCCCTATTATCTGCTTGGTTGTATTAGAAACATGTCTTATTATTGTAGACGGTCTAAATTCCCAATGTAATCCCTCACCCACCACCGTTTATGCCAGTTGTTGATACAGAGGGGTTTTGCTCAGCAAAATCCCCCTCTGCATGTCCCACTCCCTGTTCCCCAGCTGCCTGAAATTCCTCAGCAGGCTCAAACGTCCCAACAACCCGAAAGTTCTCATGATAATTCCTGAAATTCCTTATGAAGGACAACAGGACGATATTCCATATTCCCCAGTGGACCCAACCCCGAGCTCGCCCCACTTAGCAGAGTCAACTGTCCCCACTATTTCTATCCCTAGTGACGACTCTCTAACACCCCCTTCCCCACCCACCTTTAAAAAGAAAAGAACCCCAACAGTCTCAGTCTCCAGACGACGGACAAGGGCTAGATTTCAAATCCTCACTTCTTCTGAAAGCCCTTCCCCCAGATAAGAACCCTCCCCCTCAAAGAAAAGGAAAGGCAGTGATTTTGCTGCCTTCCTACCAAAAAGAAAAATGAATATGACTGTTGAGACAGGACTCACCTCCATTTCCCCTGACCCTGCCACTATTCTGTTAAAACTCCAATCTTCATCCCCATTTCAAACCTCCCAACCCGTCTCGTCCGGCGGCACTGCCACACAAGAACCAGTGCCCCGGGATAATACGACATTGTTTATGGCTCAAGAAGTGACTGTCACACAAGAACCAGTCACTTACCCAGTGGCTGAAACACAAGAACTAGCCACTGTGGTACAAAAATACACCAAGCATGATGATAGTGGGAGATCAGCAGTAGCTGTCCCACAAGAACCAGCTACGACTGTGCATCAACAGACTACCCCAACAGAGTCAACCAGCGCACAAGGTTTACATACTATGACATCTTTACTGCAGGAGAATGAATTTTTGAAGTCTGAATTGGAGGCCTACAAGAATGAATTAACCTTGGCACGAGAGGCTTTTGATAAAGAACTGAACCTCTATATGTTAGCACACACAGCCTCAACGCAAAATAAGGAGCCATGCAAGGAATACATGTGCCATGAGTGTGGCAACATTTACCAGGAGGCAGGCTACAAACTAGTTAAAATTCAATTATCTGAGGCATCTACATCAGCTGGAATAAAAGAGGGATGCCCTACTGCTCCACAAGAACCAGTAGGGCTCTCTATAAAGGAAGAAAAGGAAATCAAACCTCGCACGTGGTGTTCCGAGCCACTTTGCTAGTTAATGCAAATGCACCGTACGTGTACACCACCACGTATGCCTGCACCTGCCGCTAACGTGCCCATCTGTGATGGTATACCACCACGTATACTTCACCCGTGCCGCTAATGCCCACCTTGCTTAAGCACCAATGGCGATATTCCCGCCTGTTAGCCCACAGTAGCTATTCAAATTAACGTCCCAACTCAAGATTGGCTGCTGTGACACGTACTCCTACAAGTGGAATCAATTGGAATGTATGAACAAATGAAGAAGCAATATGTCGAGAAACAAGATACAATATTACGCTGAAGATAAGCCAGCATGGCACAGAACCATGCAAGTATGCTAAATCGTAGTGGTTAAACAAATGATGCAACAGCTCAAGGACTCCAAAAAGGAAGTCAAGGAATCTAAGGAAAAGATGGCCTTGATGTTTTCATTAGTTCAGAAGTTGTTGGCTACACGCAAACCCTCTGTAAACTACTCTCTCTTTCTTTCTGAACGATTAGTTTATTTTCAATTAAAAGCAATAAAAGATGGCATATCATATGAGTTAATGACTTCAGAGAAATTTGTGGAGACTTTTAATGAAGCCCCCGAGAGTGACCAGCATTTGCTGTGCGAACTCTACCTTCATAATGAGGTCATTCCCGACAATAGAAGAGTTAATCTTATTCCAATTGCAGGAGATATACAAATAAGGGCATTTGTTTCATTTTTGTCTAACCAGCTCACTTGGCAAACTGCGTTCACTGCAAGCAGTCATAATGAGGAGAATAAACTCTTGTGGATCAGACCAGAACCTTTAAGACCAGCCATGTTCATAGCACAATATTATAAATTCTTACAGAAGCCAGGAATGCATAGGTATATACAACAATTACAGGCTTCAACACTTTCTAAGTGTCAACAGCAAATTAGAGTAAAGGGTACTGCTGCATTGAAGGCCAATGTTATGTTTTGGCAGCAGTCATGTAAAGAAAGACAGGATTATCACCCTTTTAACCCTCATAATCTTCAAGCTGCATTATCCAGGGTTTCTAATTACATTGGTTGTATTCAACGTTCTGGAGTAAACTGGATTGGGTATCATTTCCATTTTCCAATTTTATGGCTGCCTTCAGAGAAATATCAGTGTCATTACCAGTTGACTGACAGAGATGAAGCCTCGACATGGCAAAACTTGCAGGACAACAGTGGATTCAGAGCTCCTACAGATGCCACCTTCTCCAGCTATTGCTTGAGTAATTTGCATGCTTAGTCCCAGTACTCAGACTCTGATTCAGACTAGGGGTTGCCTGAGGACATGCAACATTTTTAGCTGGGGGGGATGTTAGGACTCCACTATGTATCATTTTTGCTATATACTTTGACACCATTTTACTTTTTAAACCATGATTAGAAAGGATTCCATTATCATTTCTCATCTACTTTATCTCAAGGTATATACAATCCTCTTCTTTATTATACGTTTAATCTGTTTTACATTTAATTCCATAATACTCTTATATTTTATCATTAATTGAAGTGTATCGTTGCTAACACAAGTCCAAAGATCGCAGATAGTTATATGCGTTGCTAGGAACAAGCGGCCGTTGCTGAAACAGCTGACTCAGTTGCTGAAACAGCCGTCAAACACGCAAATTCCGTCATGCGTAATTTGTGATTCTGGAAGAACTTTTTGTGGAAACAGCAGCAACAACATGAAGACATGGTTACTTGGATCATCCTGAAGATAGCATTTCTGTTGTCTCTGTTGTAACAGTATCTTTTCTTGGAAGAACAGAATAGTCCTGTTTTGGGAAAGAGAACAGATTTGAGATAACGTAGATTCGCTCTCATGTAAATTGTAAAAGATGTCTCCTCTTTAAAAAGAGGAGACATCATCATTAGGGGAGAGTTCATTGTTGTAAAGCTACAGGAGAACATTGTGTGAGAACTGGAGCTAGTCTCCATTTGTAATGTATCAATTATTTTGACAGATGAATAAATTCTTCCTTTGAGCGCTCTACTTTAATTCTTTCCCCCGGGGAATCTTGTGAGAGGGAAAGGGCCCGCCTTCCTCACAAGATTCACCCTTTGATTCCTGTAATTTGTTTAATTCTTTATGTTGTTTGCACTTCACTTTAATTCTGTTGTTGGACACCAGTTACACAGTTTAGTAATACTCTGTTTCTTTAGCGCTGCATGTATTGAATGCATTCACTCTTGGAAGTTGAGAAATTCATTTCTATTGATTGTATGAATGTATGGTATTGGGAGGCAGGGCTGAAGATTCCTGCATAAAGGAATAGGGTCCTGCTCTCATTCATTGCTTTCCTTTCCCTGCAGTGTGATTAGAAACAAGAGAACAAGTGCTGAAGGTTCCTGTTCATAGGAATAGGGTCTTGTCTCTTGAAGTTACCTTTCATACAGTGTGATTAAGTGTCAGGCATCAGGTGCCGAAGTTCCTAACTAAGGAATAGGGTCCTGTTCCTGCTATGGTTGATTGATTTCTTTCTTTGCAGATTGGTTTTCCTTTGTTTGGACTTTAATTACAACATAGAAATCATTTCTACTATAACTTAATTGACTTCAGCTTTGATTAAACAGAGTGTGAACCAGTAGATTTGTGAGATTAATAATTGTGTGGCTTTTTACTACAACATTGTTTCTGCTTTTGAAATTGAGCATATCCAGTGCGTGATTATCTTTGAAATAAAAAGACTTCCTCAGGTTGACAATTTATGTGGAGCTTGAATTGTGAAAGCAATTAAAGCGACCAACAGTAGGATCATAAAAACAAAAAATCTCGACCTAAATCAGAGAAACATCAATATTTTCAAAAATTTTAGAGGGTTGCACAGTTAATCAGTGTAATTCAGTGTGCATGCACACTGTGACTGAAGAAAAACTACGTAGATTTGCGCTTTGTGTCTGAACATAAAATGCGTAAATCGAGAAAATTAAGAGAAAATAAAAAAATCAAAGGTCTAAAACTAGGAATTAAATTTTTTAAAAGGGCCTAAAGACATCAAAGGTCACAAAAGGACACAAAGGAGAACTCGTGTTCCCCAGCGGAGTCACCAATTTGTTACACGAATAAATCCCTTTTGTAAACAAGAGCGATCTCCCTAGAACCCTAAGCGAAAACTAAAAACAAATAGACAAAATAATAGATCTTTCCTTAGTCTATAACTAAAAAATGAAACATGTAGTATGCGAAGGATAACTTACATATTAAGAAAGTGCTTGTAGAAGTCCTTTAGGTGCTTTCTATAGCCAAATTTTCCTCAATGCTTTAAATTCTTTCTAAATTCTTTCCACATCTTCTCCATGATGCTCCCAAAGAGACAAAAACATTCAAAGGGATCAAAGAATGTCGAATATAAAAGCAACAGTAAATGAAATCCTTAATATAGCACACAACATATAATTGAATCAATAATCAACTATAAACCATGTGCGTGATCAAGGAATCCTAGAAATAACATTAACAATAGATGCAATTAGGAAATAAAAATTACTTTGTATTAAAATAAAAAGGGAAAAAAGGCTTACAACCTAGTTTCCTTGATGTCATAATCCTCTTCCAATGGTCTCCTTTCCTTCCCTTGGTGACACGCTCTTTAGACCCAAAACCAACATCATGAGTTTACAAACCCAAGTCACTCTATTCTCCGATTCCTTTAGTCCAATTTTGAATTTATAGGAAGGATGAAGAGGGTTTTAGTTCCACTTCTCAAGGGATATGATCCTTAAGAAAATGATATTAGTTCCATATATCAAGGGATGAGGGGCAGGTACGTAGTGGTTCGAGGTTTCTTATTTGGATAAGTTTCCTCAACCAAAGCTTCTAGAGCTTACTTTTTTATTTTTACCTCCATGAATAGACCTGCACAGTTTTTAGTGGAAGAAAAAGTGCATACCTGTGCAATTTATAGTGGAAGAAACAACACATGCACAGGTTTTGTTCAGGAAAACCATACAGATGCTCAAAAATGGGTTTTAAGTAGTGAAAACTAAAATCCCTTTTGTCCCTAGTATTATTTTACTTCAAGCCTCATAGGGGATTCACTTGAGACACTCCATTGGATGGAAAGATATCCAAATTGACTATCATGGTGAAAAAGTTTAGTGTAAAAATGTTTATACATGATGGTTTGATCAAACAACTAGTTTGACTTGTGTGACAAGAAGCGAACAAGATTGCAAGTGTACCTTGTTGACGAGCTACTAATGAGGTATGATTTGGAGCTATTTAAATTTATTATAAACTTAATGGAAATTATGTGCTTCATACAGGAAGGCATGTAATGCTCGGTTTGGGATGGTTGAAACTAACTGCAAGAATTAGAAGTGTCCGCAAAATGAATTGGAACATGCAGTAGTATGTTGGTAAAGACTTCTAGAGAAGGGCCATTGTGGGACACTGGTGCCCAATATTGTTTATTTATTTCCATGAGCATGTTATGACCGATATGATGGTGTTGAGGCCAGTATATGCCTTGGTTGTTTGACCTTCTGATGCGAGGAAGCCTTGCCAAGGGATGGAATACCCGAGATGGGGGAGCCAGCGAAACTTGGAAGGTGATTGACTACATAGAAGGGGGTGACTAGATTTCCTGAGGGACTGTGTATCATAGAAGGGAAGGTTGGGGAAGGATTTGTTTTGGTCACTAGCATTGCCAGGTGGGATAAGATTCACATTGGGAGTGTGCCCTAGAAAAATGAGCTCGTAATTGTTAACTGAGAAGACAAGTGCCGCATGATTGTAGCACTAGAAATTTGATGCAGCTTTGAATTTAGTAGTGGATTCTAGACTTCTTGGGAAGGAGGTGAATCTTGGTATTACCTTGAGGGTGGAGGTGTGAGCCTCTGGATTCCCTTGTTGACTGATATGGGCATCATATCCTTTTATTTACTGGTTGGGAAAATTTGTATATGTGTATATGTGTATATTATTGTAAATACAGTATCGAGTTGGTTTATAAAGATCCATAAACAATAAAGTTATTTTCTCGTTGAAGCAAATGTGCTTGATTATATGTGGTTGTTATTGTAAATACCGTAACGAGCTGTGTTATAGAGCTCCAGTACATGGTATGATTGTTCAAGCAGGTTATTCATTGTAAATACTGCAATGAGCTATGCTATAAAGCTCCACATGACGCATGTTTTTTTGTTAGTAGTTTGTTGGTTTGTAGGTGTCATTGAACACTGAGGACGGTGTTCCCCCAAGGGGAAGGGTTCTGTAATAGCCCTGGTAGAAACATTCATGTAAAAATATAAGACCAAGGTGATGGGACATGTATTCCAATATTTAATGGTGGGAAAAACATCCTAGTGGGTGTTCATTCGGTTTATTATGGAAAAGTAAATTGGAAAATGAAAATCCTTTGGTAAGGCATGAGGCGTTAATTGGAATTCTATTTATGAAAAAAATGGAAACTATGAGAAAAGGGAGGTGAAAGGTCACGGGTTGCATGTGATGATTAGGTGCTCAAAATTATGCTCCAAAATGAAATTTGTTTGAATGGTGTGGAACCTAAATGGCCATGTATATCTCGCCATTCTGAATTTGACGCAACTCGTTCCGCAAAAAACAGAGACCATATGCTCCTGAAAACATGTTCTGTTTGTTTTCCCAAACAAGCAAACATTTGGAAAAATTGTGTAGGTTTCCCAGTAGGGGTAGGGGCTCGGGCTTAGCCCCATCTGCCCATATTTTATGCATATAACCCATGACACGGAACTAGAGGCGGAGGCGGAGGACGTAACCGTAACCACTCCCATGTGACCTCACATGCCTCTAACCACCGACGGTTATCATCACCATCCTATTTTTTATTTAAAAATATTAATTCGGCTCTAATACATTATGGTTTAAAATGCAGATTTATGAAATTATTGGGAAAATTAAGTTTCCAACAATTTCACCCGAAATTATGCCAAAATGTCGCTCGGTTAGCCAAAATCAAGGCAAAATTGTATGACCGGTCCAGATTTTGGGGAAATTATGGTGCGGTTAGCAACAAAACTAGGGAGGCTCATAACTTCTTCTGATTTTTACCAATTTTGGATTAGAAAGATGCTATATAGGAATTTTTCGGTATTCGGAAGTTGATGGAAGGTTTTGAAGCCATTTGAGCACTGTAAATGTATGTAATCACCATTTTTAGCATAATTAAATAGGGCCAAACCATTGGAAGTTGGACCAAGGAGACATAACTCAGTAGGGGTGAAATCCTTCATCAGTTGTTGTGTTGTGGTTATTTTTATGATGCATTTTTATGTTGCTTTTTCATATTTTAGAGTTTATTTTCATGCTTTATGTGTTTAAAAATTAACATAAAAACTCACAAAACTCAATTTAATCACTTGCAATTTACAAAACCTCAAGAAAATTTACATTAAGATCTCATATAGATCAAGTTTGGTATCAAAGATTTGGTTTTCTTTACTTCTATGAGGATTTAATTATGTAAATATGGTTTTTTGTGTAAATATTTTTCATTTATTATTTCTCTCAATTTTATGTCTTCTTTCCTACTTGCAATCTCTTTTAATTATTTTCTATCTAGATCCATTCAACGCAGGTTCAATTAAAATTTTACATAATATCTGAGCCCATGGGAGCTACGAAGAAGGAGCATAAACAATCCAACAACAAAGGAAAGGAAAAGGAGCTAGATCAAAGAAAGGGAGGTGATATCGAACCTTTACATGAATATACCAACTAAAAGGAAAAGAATGGAAAGAAGGAGAAATAAAACTTTATCTATTTCAAGTATGCTTACTATCTAAAATCATAATTCATGAAGAATATCATTGATCTCATGGCACATAGTCCTTAGGATAACAATATTGGTGACTATATTCCAGGGAGTTCCAAGAAGAACCAAGGAGAAAGGGCACCTAAAACCAGAGGGAATGTGTATGCATTAATTTTTATTCATTCTTCTCCTGATGCACTGATCATAGACTCCAGATTTTCACATCACATGACAGACACAAATGATACACTTTCATCTTTAAAATCAAATGTTGGTTCTCCTATTCTTACAGGAGATGATTCTCCAATAAAGGAAAATAGACAAGGGACAATAGATCTTGGAGATGGAGGCTTTGAGGATGTCTTACATGTTCTAAAGATTTCAATAAGTATCCTCTCCATATATCAAATGGAACGTATCAACACCAAAAGAAGAGTTGAATTCACCCAAGATTCAATGAGCATATATGACATGAAAGGTAACTCTAAAATGAAAATTGGTATGGTAAATCAATAGTCTCATCTATACATCTTTTCTAAATTTGTTACTAAATATGATTCCACTTTAATAGAAACTCATGTAAATGATGAAAGCAGAATTTGTCACTAATGTTTTAGACCTTTAAATTTCAGATACATGCAACATATTAGAAAATATGGGATGGAAAAATTCCTACCTGCCATAGATTTTTCAAATGGAGTTTGTGAAGGGTGTTCTCTTAGAAAGAATCCACGATTTTTTTTTGGGAAGGGGCATGCATGGAGAGCCTCCTCTATGAGAGAAGCCATATGGTTATTGAAATTAATAGATGATATCACTAGATACATATGGGTTTACTTTCTCAAACTTAAATATAAAGTGTTTAAGCATTTGAATATTTTCAAAGCACATGTAGAGAACCAATCAAAAAAGGTGATCAAGATCCTTTATAAATATAATGGGGGTGGGCGGGGGGGGGGGCGGGTGGGGCTATTTAGACAAGGATTTCCAACATATTTATGATGAAGCAAGAACACATTTGCAAAACACAGATCCTTGCACTTCATAGTAGAATGGGGTAGCTGAGAGGAAGAACGAATCCATGAAAGAGATGGTGAATTGCATGTTACATGCAAGGTCCCTTCTTTCCAAATTGTGGGATGAAGTAATGACATGTATTTTGTACATACAAAACAAATCTCCTCACAAATATGTTACAGGAAAATAACCTTTTGAATCATAGAGTTTCATGCAATCGGAATTCACACATTTCTACATTTTTGTATCTCTTCTATGGGCCCTCATTCCCAGAAAAAAGAGGAAGAATTTGGAGCCTCAAAGCAAAGAGTTCATTTTTGTTGGATATCCATATGGTGTGAAGGGATATAGAATAATATATATTTCAATATAAAATCTCTTCAATAAGAGGAGTCTACTTTGAAGATAGTCCCCTGCATGCATCTAAGGAGAAAAATGCATAAAATATTATGCTTCCTCCCCTAACATATCTAAGATATTATGCATCCTCTCATTTGGATCTGATTTTAGATCTAATTTTGGAAACTAATTCAAAATATCATGAACATGCATGTAAATATAGTTTATATTCTCAACCACTTTTAACATAGAAGTGACACCTCATGAGTGATCAATTGGGTGATCCTGCCATAAAATCTCAATTTGAAGAAGCACTTTATGCACTCATAACTACATAACTAGTTATAGCTATGCATTCTTACATGTTTCCAACATATTATCCTCAAACTCATGCAAAATATATAGGGGATCCTTATAGAACTATGGAAGAGGAACACAATTCCCTCATTAAGAACCAAAACTGGGACTTGGTTATGCTTCCTTCAGATCCTAAGTCTTCCAGATGTAACTGGGTCTATAGGAAAAATAAAGAAACCATTGAACTTATGATAAAATACAAAGCACGGGTGGTTTTTAAATGATTTCAACAAATTCATGGCATTGATTATGATGACACTTTTGCTCTGATGACCAAAATGGTCATTAGCTGGTTAGCTCTAGCCATTGCAGCAATAAGGAGGTGGGAGATTCACCAAATGCATGTGAATAATGCATTTCTTCATGGCCATATTAAAGATAAAAATTACATGGAGTAGCCAGAAGGGTACATAAAGAATTCATCTTTAGTTCATTGACTAAAGAATTATGTCTATGGCCTCATGAATGAACCTAGAAAATAGTATCCTAAAATGGATTCATATTTCCTCTATGAACATTTGATTTGATTTAAATATGTTCCAAAAGTTTATATGCTAAGAACTTTTTACTCTTTGTTGATCACAATTCCCTATGTAGATGATGTAATAATCTTAGGTAGTTTAGCCTTAGCCATTCTTGCAATAAAAAAATTATTTGCATGAAAAATTTGCTATGATATTTTTTGTTCTCTTACACTTCTTCCTTGGATTAGAAGTCAACCAAAATGATTCAGGGATCAAAATTTCTAAGTCCAACTATGTGAAAAATCTCTTGGTTCACTTTCACATGACCAACTACAAGCCATCAACTACACCTTTCTTATCAAGGGTACACCTTGAGGATGGAAATGATACATTGGTGGTTAATTGCACCATGTACAAATATATTTTGATGAATCTCTTCTATCTCAGCCACTCTTGTCTGATTCTCTCATACACAATAGTTGTAGTTTCCAGGAACATGCAAGAGACACATGGGATGCATTGGAAACTTGCGAAGAAAATACTTAGATATTTCTAGGGAACCATTAGCTAAGGGATTCATTATGCAACCAGATGTACTTTGGATCTCATTGGCCACATTGGTTCAAATTGGGATAGCAATAATGTTGATTTTTAGTCCATTTCATAATATGTTTTTAGTTCGAGATCCTACCCCATTCGTTGGTCCAACATAAAGCAATACACACTACTTTGTTATCAATAGAGGTCAAACACAAAGATGCAATCAATAATTCTATGGAATTTGGTTACAAAATTTCCTCATTGAGCTTGATATCCTATCTGATCACTCGATTTTCATCTTGTGTGAAAATCAAATGACACTAAATTTTTGTAGATCCAATGCAGCATCAACGAACACAAAACATTGAGATCTGCATGCACTATAGTTGGCGATTGACACATGATGGGGTCATCGACTTGCGGTATCGTCCTACTTCTCAATAGACTGCAAACATCTTCATAAATACTTTCATTAAGAAAATGTTTCACTTGTTTCCTTGGGATGAAAGACACAATTTCCTAGCATTTGTATTTATCTTTCAATGTGATATTTTGAGGGGAATTTTTGTTCCCACGTGGTTTTCTCTCTTCCTTTTGTTTCAAATATTCCATGTCAATTCGATGGATTTAAAAATAAGTACCTTACATGGGTTCTTGCGAGGACCCATTCATTGTGTTCTCCCTAGTAGTGCTTCATTGAGGGTACTATAGATATTACATGTACATAGTTGTACTTTAGTTATACTTGTAGAGTGGAGCAGTGCATAATAACCTAGTTATTATCACCAATAAGAAACTCCACAAGTGCATTCATGAGTTTTACTAATCCCCACTTGTGTGAGAGAGTTAACGAATTACTATATGGCTAGTTAACTGAAGCTAAGTGTCAGCTTCACATATATCTAATAATATTCACTACTATATTATTTCAGCCATATGGTATGTAATTGTATTATCTCGTTTTATTTTTCAATATAATTCATTATTCTTTTCATTGTTTTCTAAGTACATCCATTAAGTAAAATTTCATACAAATAAGTGTAAAATTTCATTCGCGCCAACACTGTTGCTGTTAGTCAAACCAATCAAAACTAATCAGCAACAGTTTCACTTAGATTCAGGTTGTGTTTATAATAGTCATTGTCACTACATTAATCGTTTGTTCAATCATAACACACTCTTAAACACAAAAAAAAACTAAGCAGCAGCAGCTTCACTTACATTCAGGTTCTGTTTATAATACTCATTGGCATTGAAATTCTTTGGAATTCAGAATATTCGAATCCGTGGGCTTCATAATTTAAAAAAACATTATGTGTCACGTGTTTAGCAGATGGTAGAACTTGAAAATTAATTAATTTTGCTTAGATCCATTTTTATGATATTAAAGTTGCACCTAAATCACAGCAGAAAAGACAATTGGTAATTAGTTGGAGAAATCTGCCAAACTCAAGTTCAAATTAAGCAAGTGCCCCTATAACTTCTTAATTTTAAGAGTATATCCAATAAATAAGTCACTATATCAAAAATTTATGACTTAATAAAAGTGTGGTTTGACGGAAAGTTTCCTTGGGTGAAACCCAAGAGACCGTAGTTCAAATCTCATTGAGTATGTGGCTTGCTGTGATCTTGGCTCAAGGAGTAGGCTCCCCCTTTCCCGAGGGGTCTTGGCTCTTGCCGAATCATAAGATCTGGTATATCTGACTTGCAGGCTGTTGGATCCAAAAATTTCAAGCGAGTGAGGCAGCTTACTTATCATACTTAAATATATCTAAATACTGATATTATTAGAATTAACATCTACTTACAATTGCTTCAACTATTTTAGATTAAGATAAATATAAATAATTAAGGAAAATAAGTTATTAAAATATACTAAATATATCATTAATATATAAATATTGATACAAATTATACTCTCTTAAAAAGGTCATTTTAATTTTTGAAATTGGTTTTCACATTGTGTAGATTATTTCAAAAAAAAAAAAATGGTTTCCTTCCAAAGATTCAAACATATTTCCCAATGTAATTGCTAATTTATTTCTTATTTTCTTAAAGTAAAATAATAGCAACATTATTAAGCATGGAATATAAAAACAAGTTTGATATGAAACCTTAGCTTTTGAAGAGGCATGGAATATAAAAACAAGTTTGATATAAAAATTAAGATTTTTTTTCTGACAAGTTTGGCAGAACTACATCTTCATCGTGTCCAATATATGACCCTTATTAGGGCAAAGAATTGAACCAGTGACTTGACTTCACATCAAAGAGTACAATCTATCCAAAACCCACGAACATAAAACTCTAAATTTTGAAAATTGAGCTATGATTGGAAATATGAATACTATTTAGAATTGAACCAGTGACTTGAATTAAAATCAAAGAGTACAATCTATCCAAAGGGCAAAGTATCCAATCAAAAATTGTATTTACTCACTCCATAAAATTGCTATCAAAGAAAGGATAAAGTATCCAATGAATTTAAAAAAAAATTGGATTAAGAGACAAGACTCCATGGCTAGGCTAGATTCAAATTCAAGCTTAGAGCCAACATGCTTTATAGTTTCTGAGTTCAAATGCCATAGGAGTGTTTTTAATGCACTTAAAGGAAGGACAAATGTGTAGGGTTAATTTTTAGTTCATTTGGATTGTGGTTGAAAGCTGAAATGTGTATCTTCAACAAAGAAGAAAAGTGAAATATTATTATTCGATTTGTAAACTAGATTTTATCATGTTTTAACAACATTTCTATGTTCTTCCTTAGACAAACTAGTCCAATCAAGTTTTTTGCACCAAGTTGATCAATGACATTTTTTTGTCAATGGTATACGAGTTTTGAAGTTTTTATGGATGTTTTTGGTGAGTGGATTTAGAGGTAGAAAAACAAGAAACCACATACAAATAGGAATGTATACATCGTATGGAGACTTATACCGTCAGTCATCTTCCTTCTATCCTAGAATCCAATGAATATCTTCCACCACTGCGTGCCATCAAATTTATTGCAGTGTGTCACATGTTTCTCATTACATAGTTTGGTTTGCTTTTGTTCTCTTAATTGAATTTCTTATTCACTTAAAGAACATTGGCTTAAGGAATCTGATCCCAACCATCATAAATTTTATTGAGGATTCACTGTCATTCTTTAGTGCATTTAGGCACCTCAAGGGAAATTTTATACACAAATTTATCTGTTATACATCAACTTAAAATCAATTTAGGGACACCCATGAGACTCGCAAAACATCAATCCAAAGGAAAAAACTCTTAAAAGGCTGTAAGCAAAGAGTTTTACCAGTGGTGAATAGTTATACACGTCATAATTCGTACCCCATATTCATAAAAGTTCAAAATTACTCTACATATTTAATAAGTTTGTATGCATTTTTTTCCCTAATATTATTCTCTCTTCTTGAAGAGTCCTCTGATTTGATTTTCTATTTGTTTTCTATTTTTTGGCAATTTCTAGGAGATGGTGTAGTTGCTAGGACAAAGTTACCAGATAGGAAGCTTTTTTGCAAGACCAGAAAGATTCACTTTCTATGTAATATGCAATTAGCAAGGAACGCCAAATGACAATTGATGCGTATTTGTTATTAGATGCCAAAGTTTGTTAGCACCTTTGGTTGCTGCATGACAACCCTCTAGTTAGTCCTTTGTAACTTTGTCCAACAAAACATAGATATTCATAATTGAAGAAAGAAAATTAAAAAATATGAATTCTCATCGGGACCATCAAAACAAGGCATACTTGCGCTATTCACTAGAGAAATTACAAGTGGGAAAACAACCTCTTATATCTTATTAATACTACTGAGTTGGTAATGAATTACATTAATAGATTGTTGTGATGATATCTGAAATTTAGATTTAGAAAGATAACCATCATATTGTTCATGAATTAATATTATTTTATTTCACCTATATGATGTCATCTACTACCAATATTTTTTCAAAATCTATCAAATATTTTCTATTGGAACTTGAAAGACCATTTTTGAAGATTAAGATGAAATCGATGTTAGAAAGGTTATAGAATCTATCAATTTAGCATAATGTAATTGATTTCTTATACCTTGAATGACGTTTTGTTTACTAATTTCATCTTCAATTTTTTGTATGGCAGATTTTTTTTTAAATTTAGACCTTACAATGTTTCCTTTGCAACATCTGATGCAATTGCTAGTAATAGTCACTACTATATTATTTCAACCCTTTAAAATGATAAAAATAACTAAAAACACTCAAATACTAAACACACTCATATATTATACAAAAATGGTGTATGTGTAAACACACTCACACACAGATTACATTTAGATTACTCTATTAAATAGAGTTTCTGAGATCCAACTTATTCCTAATTTAGAGAGAGTGGTTGAGAGAATTTCTCAACCATCACAAACCAACTTCTCAAATATAGGATGTAAGCATTAACTCCAACGTCCCCCCTTAATGATTACATTACATGAATTTATTGAAATCACTCATAAATAACAAAATAACAAAATAATCAATCATTCTTTAGCTTATCAGTAGATGCTCCATCAAGTTGCCTCATAACCCTCGTAAAGGTGTAGTTGGCAAGTTGGATTCTCGAGTTCGCTTCCTCAACTCCCGAATTAAGGACCTCCTGAAGTCAATTACCGGACAACATCCCAATCTGTCGCATAAACTCATTAGGATACCACTCAATGTCTACAACTAATGAGGAATTCTTCCCTAGATCCGCAACTGCCATTCTATCTTGACAACCATCCATATTGAGCCTTACTTCTAATCGATATCTTCAAACATAATTGATTACATATTTGCAATCGCTGAACTGCTAGTCATTCTATGGACGAGCTCCCATCTACCGAGATACATGAGTGCTAACCGTTGTACTCGCCAGTAATCTAGGGAAGCTGTCTAGATACAGAATGTATCTAGAATCAGTATTACAAAATGATCTTCTTATTTATACAAAAAAAAGAATTCTATTTGATTTGCATTTTTCTCTATTTGATTTTTATGGGACGGACAACGAATATCAGCCCCAATGAATATCACCAAGAAACTCTTGAAAACCACCACGTTTGGAATCGCCACTTCTGTATGATGCCATGAAGCATCTCCAGCGTACCTTTCAAAAATAAAAATAAAAATGCAGAATGCATTAGATATGTTCACTGGTTCTCCATCGGCTTCTGCGTAGAATGCATCCATGTAATCCATGTAATAAGCATTTTGAGGACAGTCATTCTGCGAAACATCCATGTAATAGCAGTCTGTAACTTAGCGGAACGTTCTCTGAATCCCTGATGTTATAATAATGTGTCCTTTTATGCGATATATGACTTGTTAGCATTTAAAAGGCCTGCTGAAAATATCAAAAGTAATGTGAGCATTTGCGAGACGCGCCTCTTTTACAACTCGTTAGAATTCTCAAGTTCCACCGGTGTCTTGGTAAAACAAAGTTTTGAATCAGTAAATGTGGATAAATGAATTCCTGAGAATGGCGCTTAACCCCATACCAAATTCGCCAGCATCCATAAATGTTTTGTAATACCAATCCTGCGTTGCATCCATGTAAGGCACAAACATCTCAGACACAAAACCTCTGTACATCACACTTCTGAATTTCCTCTGCTCTGCATCGAACACGTTTGCTGTAGAGATAATAGGGGCTGCTCTCAAATCGAAACCAATATGGAATTTCCAACAAACTTCTAGAAGATCTAGTGTAATCGCAAAATCCACAAAACTGGATCTACATGCATCAAATTATCCGTAACACAGCAAATCACATTCCAATATGGGGATATGGATGGACGGTCGGCTCAAACTCTTCGTCAATCATGACACAACAAATCCTGAGAAAGGCGGAAAGGTATCAAACACATTAAATAAATACCACTCAACAAAGCACCGCGCGGCTTTAGGAATTTCCTCACAACACAACACACACTGTTAAAGAATTAATCATTCGGTTAGTTTATGGGTAGTTCTAGATTAGTTAGTGATTAGTTTCCAGATTCAGTTTATGCGTAACTGTTTCTGAGTTGTATAAATTCATATTTCTCCTTTCAATAAGCATGGATGTTGTTCCGTTGTGCTCTGCCATTCTCTGCTGTCTCATTTGTTAATTTGACATGGTATCAGAGCTAAGAGTCGATCTTCTTTGTGAATTTGTTTGATCGTTAGGCAGCAGAGAGTAGTTGGGCGTCGTTTTGTTGGCAGAGTTACCTGAGAGAACATCGCTGGTGGAGAGAACATAGTCGGCTGTAGCAAAGTTTTCAGGGGTGCCGGCCACATGGGGTTCTTTGGTGATAACCTTGAGATGTTGAGCTATGGTGTCGTTGCGTCCTAGCTTCAAGAACAGTCTGTGATAGTCCTTGGCCCTGATGTTGGGCTTGACCTTGATAAGTGCATGAAGCATTTGTGCACTGACGGGGACGAGCATGGCTGCAGCAAGGAGGAAGGCCGTATATATCCTGCAGAACAGCTTGGAACGGTGCAGAGTCCATCTGGGTGAAGATGGATTGGAATCCTGAACAAGGAGAGGCTTTTCCCGTAGTAATATTTCAATAATCCCATTGATAACTTGTTTCAGAATAAGGCTACCGTGGCTTTCAATTCATCCTGTATTAAAACAACATGCCCAGTTGATGTTTACTGTTGATGGAATAGCAGTCTAGAGATTGCATTCGGACTGCCTCGGAACTGCTGGAGCGGTCTTGCTGTTGAGAATTTTGCGTTCGAACCTGTCTCCTGTTTTGTGAAACCCGTGACAGAGGTAAGCATATTTGAACGCTGGTGAACAAAGCTTTGACGGTCGAACTCTATTTGGTTGAGCTAAATCTTGAAATATTGTGATTTGCGGTTGGAATGAAAAATTATCACCGTGAGTAATTCTATGGATCATTCGACTTATAAATCTTAGAATTGAAGTTGATTTGGGTTTAAATGTGAAGAGCATTCGATATGTGCTGTATGGTTTTAAACCATAAATTGTAGAATCTTCCGCGTGAGAAATTATAATCGGGTTGCATGGTTTTAATAACCACCAGATTGGCAGAAAAGTGCTTTCACATCATTTTAGAGTTTGCCAAGTTTAGGTATAAATTTACGTTATTTGGCAATGATTTGGAGCAGGCATTTTTATATGCACAGAAGAAAAAGAGAATGTGGGTACCAGTTGGCGCAGCGTAAGTAGACTGGACCTTCTACAAAAGATTGGTTTACATGGGAGCAGGCATTTTTGCTTATAGATATTGTCTGCAGTTGTGCAATCATTTTTCCAATTGTTTGGTCGATCAAAAATCTGCGTGAACCATCCAAGACTGATGGGAAGGCGGCTAGGAACTTGGGAAAATTGACCCTTTTCAGGCAATTTTATATTGTTGTTGTCAGCTATTTGTATTTTACCAGAATCGTGGTTTTACAGGTGGGTGAGCAATGGTGCAGAAGAGGCTGTAAGTCTTGCCTTATATATATTCGTAAACTCCGAGGATGAAATAGCCTTTCAAATCTGACTAAGTCTGCTGACATTTTAGACTAAGTCTGCTGACATTTTAGAAGTTTTGTATCCCTAATTTGAGGATTGAGATTTTGTTGAGAAAAGTAATTTAAAAAGAGAGATTTCTTTTAAGAAAATGAGATTTAAAAGAGGAATGGAATCATGTTTTTGTGGTTTATTTAAAATTCGAAGAGTGAAAAGTGAGTGAGAAAGTGAAAGTGTTAAAAGCCTGTCAATGAAAGTGTTAAAGCCTGTCAAAGTATTGTTTTAGTACAGAAATTCTGGAAGCAAGATATTAGTACGGAAATTTTGGAAGTTTTTGGAAGCAAGGTATTTGATGCATATGTAGACTCATTTGTTTGTGGAAGTCAAGCAAAGAGTTTGTTGAATCCCACTGTGCTTAGTCATGAGTGGATGATGTATGCAAAGAAAGTGCAGAAGCCGCAGAGAGAGAACATGAAGATGTTTGTGAACCCCACTGTACACAGTTACAAGTGGACGAAGATTTTTTGATACCCCACTGTACACAGTTACAAGTGGACGAAGATTTGTTGATACCAGCAACATGGATTGCTGACGAAGATTTGTTGATACCAGCAACACGGATTGCTGACGAAGATTTGGTGATTCCAGCAACAGAGCTTGCTGACGAAAGTTTGGTGAAACCAGCGACACAGTTTGCTGATGATGACTTGGTGATTCCAGCAACACAGCTTGCTGATGATGAGATGGTAAATCCAGCAATGCAACTTGCTGATGAAAATTTGATGGTTGATGTTAACTTTGATCATGAATTTTTGACTAATGATGACTGGTTGCAGATGATGCAACAAAAGTATGATATTGACATGATGTTATTTGGTGAGATTTCCTCACTGCAGTTAGTGGAAGACAATTTGTTCGAAGCAAAGAAAGAAGTCTGCAAAGTAAAAGCAGAAACAGAGAAAGATGCAGAAGCAGAGAAGGAAGCGCAACAGCAGAAAGCTGTCACTGCAGAGCAGAAGGAAACATAGATAGAGACAGAAATAGAGAAAGAATCACAACAGGAGAAAGCTCTCATTGCAGAGCAGAAAGACTAGAACCAATGTCGTTCTGAAAATATTTTGGATTCTGATATTGATTTTCAATGTGCGGGTACACAAAATGATTATGAAGAAGAGTTAAAGTTTATTGAAACATGGCTTGCAACACCATGTCTGGATGAGATCTACACAGAAGATGTAGAAATGAATGTTGAAGATGACATGCATGATGAACATGTCAATGAAATTTTCATGCATTGGAGTTTTGAAGAAATAAAACATTATTCTAATATTATGTTGCAGCAGATTGATCATGAAAACCATAATACAGAAGACAGTATGTGGCAGCAGCCCACATTTCTTGAAGATGTCCAGGACATGCTTAGACAACCTGGAATTGTAAAAGACCTGCACCAGCAAATGAAAAGTCTGAAGTTTGAACAATACAATAAGATGAATATGAGAAAACAATTTAGAGGCTACAGAATTTGGAAGAAAAGAAGAAGAAAGTCAAATCTAGTTGAAAGTCAAGAGACTTCTTTCTGACTTCGGAAATATAGAATAAATTTCAATGTCAAAAGTTAGGAATAAAATAATGTAACCCTCAAGATTAAGAGGGGGTGTTAAAGAATTAATCATTCGGTTAGTTTATGGGTAGTTCTAGATTAGTTAGTGATTAGTTTCCAGATTCAGTTTATGCGTAACTGTTTCTGAGTTGTATAAATTCATATTTCTCCTTTCAATAAGCATGGGTGTTGTTCCGTTGTGCTCTGCCATTCTCTGCTGTCTCATTTGTTAATTTGACACACACATGCCTCTGATCCTATGCTCCGATACTAAGATAAAAATAACTAAAAAATACTCAATTACTAAACACGCTCATATATTATACACAAATGGTGTATGTGTAAACACACTCACACACAGATTACATTTAGATTACTCTATTAAATAGAGTTTCTGAAATCCAACTTATTTCTAATTTAAAGAGAGTGATTGAGAGAATTTCTCAACCATCACAAACCAACTTCTCAAATATAAAATGTAAGCATTGACTCCAACATAAAATATATAGAATATAATTATATTTTTTTCATGCATTTCATTTATTCATTCGTTTCTAACCACATCAATTATAAAATAAAATTTCATACAAATAGGTGGACAATTTCATTAGGGCCAAGTCTGTTGTTTTAATTAAACAAAACAAAACTAACCAGCAGCGCAGTTTCACTTACATTCAGGCTGTGTTTATAATAGTCATTGTCACAACATTGAAATCCTTTATTCAATCATACAATTAAACACAAAAACTAAGCAGCAGCAGTTTCCCTTACATTCAGGTTCTGTTTATAATAGTCATTGTCATTGCATTGAAATTCTTTGGAATTCAGAATATTCGAATCCGTGGGCTTCGTAATTAAAAACAACATTATGTGTCGCCTGTTTAACAGATAGTGGAACTTGAAAATTAATTAATTTTGCTTCGATCCATTATTTTAGGATATTAAAGTTACACCTAAATCACAGCAGAAAAGACAACGTAAGTATATATTTGATCAGAGCAGGGCTCTGAACTAGATCCTCTTGAATATGCTTGCAAAATTCTCTGTCAAATTGGTCTCACTTGTCAGTTACAAGTGAAGTTTAGAAAATAGAAACAAATTCTCTGTCAAATTGGTCTCACTTGTCAGTTACAAGCCAAGTTTAGAAAATAGAATCAATATTAGCTTAGTTAAAAGTTTATTATTTTTGGGTATATTTTTGACAATTTTATTTGAAAATGAAAACAAGTTTAGTTTAGTTCCAAGTTTACTATTGTTTCTATGTTCTTTTACAATTTTATTTGGCATTATATGACTTTTTTATTTAAATTTTAAATCCGATTGATCTATTTTTTATAATTTTGGCATTTAAATTTAATTTATATAATTTTCACAAACACTTCTCATTGAGTTCAATTTATTTATATATAAAAATTTAGAGTTGTATTTAATGTTTAGTGTTATTTTTTGAAAGTTTTTTCTAGTGGATTGTTATGATCTAATTTCTTTAAAATCTCGCAAAAAAATTCATTGAAAACAAAAATTTGATACTTAACTTTGTAACATCTAAATACCCAAAAAAATTTATTATAAATTTTTTATAATAAAAACTGAAAAAGTAAACCCAATAAAACAGATTGAAATAAAAAACGAGTGATAAAAATAAACCATCTGAATTTTTACATGAAATTACAAGAAAATTCTCACTCGTCTTGATTCTGGGTTTATTCTCATCAACTTCCTATTCACAGAAGTTGTATTTACAATTCAGATACAAATCCATTAAGGTGGTAAAAGAAGGCAATCAAACAGCTTGTTGTACCATGCTCCTCTTAAATTCGAAATCCCCTGGATCTCTCTTCCACAGGAATATGAAGATGAAGATGAACTACTAACAGTTGTGTCTCCACTGGTGAAATTTACACTATAGCTGTCCTTCGCTGTGGCCTTGGGACATAAGAAAAAATTTCTGGAACCCAAGTCCCTGATTTTATCAGCTGGATTTAAACCTGCAAGGCAAACCCCACTGATCAGATTATATGCTTATAAAAGAAGTGAAAATCAAAATCAGCTCAATAGCATATTTATTATTTATTATAATGAATTGGTAATTTGTTGTAGCAATAGCTTGAGTTTCAAGTTCAAATTAAGTAGCTGTTACTTCTACTATTATAAAGTTAAGAGTATATTTAACCAGTAAGTCACATATATCAAGAATTTCCAAGAAAAAGTAAAGCTATTTTCATCATTATAGTTAAGAATATATTCGACTAACAAATTACATATATCAAAAATTTATGACTTAGTAAAAATCTAGATTTCACAAGATTAAAAAGATTAAGAATATATTTAACTAGTAAATCACATATATCAAAAATCTCGAAAAAAAAAATACATTCTGCTAATAAGTCACATATATCAAGAAAATTCTTAGTAAAAATCTAGATTAGAAAAAGGTAAAATAACTTACAATCGATGCTAAACTGTGAGTAATGGAGGCCAAAAGAAGTTGGATCATTGCTGAGAAGTGGCTTACGCCCTTCCTTGGCATACAGAACCAGGGTTGCTTTAATGGCATCCTCAACTGTGGCATCAATGGAGAGTAATAAGCGCAGGGGACCAATGCTCTGTACAACCGTGACATTCACCAGCAACTTATTAGCTCTCAATACCTGATCCACTGGAGTATTCATCCTCATCTTCATGGTGTGATCATCTCGATTCAGAAGCTCTGGTTGTGTCTTCGGCCTTCTCATCATCGTATTCTTTTTCACTTTCGAAGACGAAGATGAAGCCGAAGCCTCCGAAGTCTTTCCAGTCTGAGAAGGACGCCCACAGAAACTCCTGGACCTGTGGAAGTTTTCCTCATGATGGTCATTGGAATTGCGAGGTGTTCCATGAACACCAACTGCTGCTGCTGCTGAAGAGCTGGTCATGTGCCCCCCATGGGGTCTATGCACTGATCCAGTTCTTGAATTGGGCCTGCTCCCTGAAATCTTGACCGCCTTTTTCTCCATTTGATATTAAATTAGAAGTACCCAAACAGCAATCTCTGACTTCACCTTAATCTCCTATATCTGTAATACTGACCCTTGAAAATGGTCAGCGAGAAAACAAGAAGAAGAAGCGAAGACAGTACTGCATGGCCATAGAAATAAAAATCATAATTGCCAGCAGCGTTGTTTGCACCAGATGCCCATAGGGCAGCTTCACATCCACCCAACATCAATCAATTAAATTCTCATTACAAGGAGTGATTTTCCCAGTATGAAAGAAAAATTGAGAAGTGGTTTTGCAAGTATGAAAAATATGATGAATGGTTTTGCAAGGATGAAAAATATGATGGGAGGACTAATTTTGGGAGCATGAAAGATATGATGGTGGTGATGTTATCCGATGAGAATTATATTTTTTACTCAAAATAGTTTTGTTAGCAATATGATATTCACTTAATAGTGTTTACTAGAAATCATGATGAGTGGAGTGTCTACTAGAAACTTCTTACAAGAAAACTCTACTAGAAACTTCTTACAAGAAAACTCCTACACAGTGAATATTGAAAAGATTCATACAAAAAAATACACTCTTAAAAAAAATGGTTTTGCTAGTAACATGAAAGATATAGATGGGAATGGTTTTGCAAGTATGAAAAATAAAATATTACAAAAAAATAATTTGCTAATATCTAATATAAAACATAAATATAACCATGAGAATGGTTTTGCAAATATGAAAAATACACTCTTTAAAAAAATGGTTTTGCTAGTAATGTAATGATGGGAATGGTTTTGCAAGTATGAAAAAAAATGGTTTTGCTAATATCTCATATGAAAGATAGATATAAGGACAAGAATGGTTTTGCAAATATGAAAATTAAGATATGATGATGAGAGTGGTTTTGTAAGTATGAAAAATAAGATATGATGATGAGAGTGGTTTTGCATAAAAATAAGATATGATGATGGAGTATAAAAGAAAAGATAATGAGAAGTAATATTACACTATGAAAGATATAATGGCGATGATGTTTTCCTGATCAGAAAGCCAGGATTACAGACCATGCTCTCATTTAATTTACTTGAAAGCTTTCTTGAGCACTCTCTGCATTACTGGGCCGAAGATGCTAGTCGAATTTATCAACCCTTACCCCATTAGCTTGTTGCTTCGAATATAAAAAGAGCAGTCAACAGTATGAATGTTGAACAAATTGAAATTATTCGTTGGAACGGAGCAGCAATGGCAACATGCCACCCTACCCTTATCTTCCTCCACTTGTGTCTGCATTAAAAAACAAAAGAATATCTCCCTCTGCGCTCTGTTATCGATCCACGTAATGTAGCAGTACATGGGTGGGAAGTTTCATGGAAGGTGCAGGCTGCAGGAATATGGTGCTGAAAAAGGTGAGTGAGAGCCCCACGGCCCCCACCCAGCACCACGGATGGATATACATACCTAGAAACTAATAAAATTAAAAATTGAAGAAAAAGAAGGACAAAGGCACCATTACCGACTTCTTCAACTAAACAAACCTTTTCACGTGGAAGAACTTCGTTGTAAAATAATTGAGGGGACGCAGAGGCTTTTGCTGGTGAAGGCAAGTCATTGGGTTGTAGCAGAAGTTGAATCCATCGTCATCTTGATGGTTAATGTCAGCCATGAATTATTGTAAGACACTGACATATTCAATTATAGGTTAAAAACAAATGTAGATGGAGACACAAGACACACGTGTTGCGTTTTCGCTTTGGTAACCAGAAATCCCATGTATTCCACTAAAATGACATCAAACTGTAGCAGATTAATTAAAGCACATGAACTTCCTTCATGAAATGTGTAACTTTTTAAGTCGTCATCAAGTGGCCACTTGCATGGTCAATATTATTTTGGCAGAGCTAAATGTTGTATGACTTGTGAACGGTTGAATAGTGGGGGCAGTGATGATATTTTTTAATATAGATTTATTTTAATTTAAATGAAAATTTAGTGTTATATTTTATTGTTTGTATTAATGGAGATTTGCAACTAGTATAGATTAATTTGAAGAGATACATTTTCATGGAGTTTTTTTCTTCATGCTATTGGATCATTTGGGAGTTTTATTTTTTTATTGGATGATTGTGATTGTTAATGTAGTGGTCTTTTTGCATTAATTTATATTTTTTATTAGTTTTTGGTTATATATTTGATGGTCATGGAGCATGCTATCTCATTAAGCTTTGGTTTTGGTATATTTATTATCTTCGATGTATTATATGTTGTAAATGGATGATGGTTCTAGCCCCACAAGGGGTTAGATGATGGCATCAAGAAGTAGATGTTTCATGATGTTGTTGGACTAGTTGTGTGGAGACACAACACACACATGTTGCCTTTTTTTTTATTAACCAAAAATCTAATGTATTCCACTAAAATGACATCAAACTGTAGCAGAATAGTTAAAGCACATCAACTTCATAAAATGTGTAAACATAACATTTTAGGTCGTGAGCAAGTGGCCACTTGCATGGTCAATGTTATTTTGGAAGAGCTAAATGATGTATAACCTCCACAACTTGAATAGTGGGGCACTCATAATATTTTTTAATATAGACTTATTTGAATTTAAATGTTTTAAATATTGAAATTTGAGTGTTATATTGAGATTTGCAACTTGTATAAATCATTTTGAAGAGATAAATTTTCATGGAGTTCCTCTTCTTCATGCTATTGGATAATTTGCGAGTTTTATTGTTTTATTGGATGATTGGGATTAGTAATGTAGTGGTCTTCTCGCATTAACTTATATTTTTTATTACTTCTTGGTTACATATTTGATGGTTATGGAGCATGCTATCTCATTAAGCTTTGGTTTTGGTATATTTATTATCTTGGATGTATTATGCCTCGCAAATGGATGATGGTTCTAGCCCCCACAAGGGGTTAGATGATGGCGTTAAGAAGTACATGTTTCATGAAGTTGTTGGAGTTTCTTAACGACTAGTTGTGTTGATGTTATGATGCTCATTTTTCACTTGAAAGGTTGTTCCACATGGTCCTGTTGTGTTGGATGTGTGATGGAGACATACTTGATGATTGGATGGGTTAGCATTTTTTGTTGTCCCCTTCTCTTATGATGTTGATGTGGTTGGATAATGCATGTTGTGGTAGTGCACTCTACCTTAGAGGGATTTTCATAGCTACATCCCACTCATGAATGATGGCTTTCGCCCTCCAAGGGGTTATAGGGTGGTGTTAGCAATTAAATGTTTGATGACGTTATTGGAGTTTACTATTGACTAGGTGTGTTTATATTATGACATTGGTTTGTCACAAGTAGGTTGCTTCTACATGGTACTATTGTGTTGAATGTGTGGTGGGGATAGATTTGATGATTTCATGGATTGACATTTCTGTTGTCCCCTTCTCTTATGATGTTGATGTGGTTAGATGGTGAATGTTATAATAGGACACTTTGCGTTACTGGAATTTCACTAGGTACATATTTTTCATGGATGATGGTTCTACAACCCCAAAGGGGTTAGATGGTGGTGTGAAGAGATACATGTTTCATGATGTTTGTCTGAATTTCTTAGTGACAAGGTGTGTTGATGTTATAATGTTTGTTTATTACTAGGAGAGATGTTTTACATGGTCCTCTTGTGTTGGATGTGTGGTGGAGACATAGTTGATGATTGGATGGGTTAGCATTTTATGTTGTCCCCTTCTCTTATGATGTTGATGTATTTGGATGATGTATGTAATGGAATTTCCCTACCCACATCTTCCTCATGGATGAAGGTTTCATTCCCCCCAAGTGTGAGATGATGATGTTAGGAGGTATATGTTTCATGATGTTGTTGGAATTTGCTAGTGACTAGATGTGTTGATATTGTAATGTCGGTTTATCACTAGGAGGGGTGTTTCTACATAGCCCTCTTGTGTTGGATATTTTGCAGGGACATACTTGCTAATAGGATGGGTTATCATTTTCTATTGTTGCCTTCTATTTTGACGTAGATGTGGTTAGATGATGCATGTTTTGGTAGGGAACGTTAAATTAGTGGGATTTCCCTAGGTTATATGACTTAGCATTGTAACATTTTCTACGCATCACCTATGTGGAAATGTGTTTGATGATATTAATACTCTTGTGGATGAAATTTTTCCTAAGTTGGAGTTGGGTTGGGGATGGGTGGAGTGGTGGTGGGTTGGGGGGTGAGGTGGGGTGTACTACACATATATTTGTTGATGAAGACATTTTCCACAGTTTGATGAGTTATCATCAAGTTATAGCCATTTGGTGGTGTTCCTTGGGTTCAAACCTAGGGGGAGATTTTATTCCGTTGTTATCATGTTGGGGCATTGGGACAAAGGGAAACTTACTTGCATGGTGCAACACTTGTTAGAGCACATGCAACCACCACCACCCCCACCCCCCCAACCATTTTTGACACACTTGTTCATTGTTGATTTATTTAGCTACTAACTAGAGAGGTTGGAATATGGTTTCATTAAAGAATTGACCTCTATGCACACATGCTGAGGTATATTTAGCCATATGATGGTTAATTTAATTACTTTTATCCATATTATGGTTAACTGTTTGATCACCCTACTTCATTGTGGATTTTTGGGGATTTTTTCACACTTAGCAGGGTTTTATTTAGAGAAGGCTTGAAATTTTGGATGGAATTATCCTCTCTTGAGAAAAATTGTCAAGGTTTGCATGCATTATTTTATCAGTATTAGAGAGATTTGCACACTTGTCTATGGTGCACCTTCTTTGATTGGTTCATAATTTTTATGAGATAACATATGGAGGTTCATTATTTATTGGTTCTTCAACACTTTAACAAATATGTGTAAAAATGTAAATGTGCAAACTTACTAGGATTTTACACAATTCACTTGAAACTTTTCATTTTACACAATTCACTTATCATCTCAGATCTTCTTGTATGAATTCTACTGAAGTTTTAACATGATTCCTATTGGAATGTGAAGTAATTTTTTTATTGGGCTAATAAGACATTGAACTAATTGTTGCAAGCATAGAACATACCATAAAATTTAACATGGTATCAAAGACCAGGTGAATACAAATCCCAAGGAATAAGAGAAGTAATCATTGTTGAATAGTTGTTGTTGTTGAACAATGTCTGTTGGAACAAGTCTCCATGGATTGTTACTCTTATTTCAAGATAGAGTGTAAGGTCAATGAAAAATTAGATTATCATGCCTAGAAGATGACTCTTGTTTTGACGTTGGGAGAACATGAAGTTTTGGATTATGTGCAAGGGAAAGTGGTGGAGCCTCATAAAATGCACCTGTTGTTGCTAGAATGGAGTATAGAAAAGGAGAGATCAAAGATAAGAAAATATTAGTTGACTCCATCCAAAATCATTTAATCTCTTATATTTTTTATGCGGTAAATTCCAAGGAAATGTATGATAAGTTGATATGGATGTTCAAACTCAACATTGAAAATAAAATTCTCTTTCTCAAGGACAAGTTGAATGATATAAAAATGGACAAAGGGGATTCTATACAAACATATTTCATGAGAATCAATAAAGTGGAGAATGATTTTATATCTATTGTAGAAGTTACTGATGACAAGGAACTCAGCCTTATTGCACTCGAAGGTATTATAAGGCCATGAGAAACAATTTTCACCACCATTCTCAACAATGAATGGATACCTGGCTTTGATGAGCTATTGGCTAGATGCACTCAAGAGGAAATAAGGATGATGGAGAGAGATAAGCCTATTAATGGAAGTGATCCTATTGCTTTCTTTACACATGCTAAAAGGAGAAATGATGTTGGTCCATCAAATTCAAGAAGGCGAGGTTTTGGATCTAAGAATGGATTCAAAGGAAATGGAAAAGGATGATGCTTCAATTGAAACAAGTTTGGCCACTATCCTAGAGAATTTCCTCACAAAAATAATCCTCAAAAGGACAACAACAACAATAAAAGAAACAACATGTCTAACTACAATGGAAAATGGAATGCTCTTGTTTCTCTAGAAGGAAATAACTGACCTCCCAAGAGGACAAGAAATGTCAGGTATGATGAAACTAATGTTGTTGAAACATACGATGAGTATTATCTCATTTCTACTTTATCTACTATCTCTCCTCCAAACACCTTATATCAATGGTTTATTGATAGTGGATCCTCAAGAAATCTTATTGGATATAAGGAGGTTCCCTCAAATTTAGTTGAGAGTAAGACTAATCTAAATATTGTTCTTGGAGATAATGCCACCTACCCCATGCAAGATATAGGAGTTGTTACTCTTTTCTGATGTTCGTCTTAGTAACCAGAAATCTAATGTATTCCACTAAAATTACATCAAACTGTAGTAGATTAGTTAAAGCAGATCAACTTGAAAAAATGTGTAAACATAACTTTTTAGGTCATCAACAAGTGGCCACTTGCATGGTCGATGTTATTTTGGCAGAGATAAATGATGTATAACCTCCACAACTTGAAGAGTGGGGCAATGATAATATTTTTTAATATAGATTTATTTCAATTTAAATGTTTTAAATATTAAATATACATGTTTTAAATAGCTACTGACTAGAGAGCTATTTCATTGTTGATTTAATTAGCTACTGACTAGAGAGCTTGGAATATGGTTTCATTAAAACATTGACCTCTATGCACACATGTTGAGGTATATTTAGCCATATGATGGTTAATTTAATTACTTTTATCCATATTATGGTTAACTTCTTGAGTACCCTACTTCATTGTGGAGTTTTGGGGATTTTTTCACACTTAGAGGGGTTTTATTTGGAGAAGGCTTGAAATTTTGGATGGAATTATCCTTTCTTGAGAAAAATTGTCAAGGTTTGCATGCATTATTTTATCAGTATTAGAGAGATTGGCACACTTGTCTATGGTGCACCTTCTTTGATTGGTTCATAATTTTTATGAGATAACATATGGAGGTGTTAAAGTGTGCAACTAGGGGATAATTCCCCTTCGTACAACGGAGTTACTTACGGCCCACCATTATTTACTGGTTCTTCAACACTTTAACAAATATGGGTAAAAATGTAAATGTGAAAACTTACTAGAATTTAATTTACAAAGATATGTGATCCAATCTATAAAGAAACATGTCTCTTGGGTATCTTGAGTGTACAATTCACTTGAAACTTTTCATTTTACACAATTTACTTATCATCTCATATCTTCTTGTACTTATTATTGATATTCTATTTACAATTGTTGTAATTTTTTTATTGGGCTAATAATACATTGAACTAATTGTTGCAAGCATAGAACATACCATAAAATTTAACATGGTATCAAAGACCAGGTGAATCCAAATCCCAAGGAATAAGAGAAGTAATCATTTTTGAATAGTTGTTGTTGAACAATGTCTGTTGGAACAAGTCTCCATAGATTTTCACTCTTATTTCAAGACAGAGTATAAGGTCAATGAAAAATCGGATTATCATGCCTAGAAGATGACTCTTGGTTTGACGTTGGGATAACATGAAGTGTTGGATTATGTGCAAGGGAAAGTGGTGGAGCCTCATATAAATACACCGGTTGTTGCTAGAATGGAGTATAGAAAAGGAGAGATCAAAGATAAGAAAACATTAGTTGACTGCATCCAAAAGCATTTAATCCCTTATAATTCTGATGTGGGAAATTCCACGGAAATGTATGATAAGTTGATATGGATGTTCAAAGTGAACAATGAAAATAAAATTCTGTTTCTCAAGTACAAGTTGGATGATATAAAAAAGGACAAAGGGGAGTCTATACAAACATATTTCATGAGAATCAATCAAGTGAATAATGATTTTATATCTATTGGAGAAGTTACTAATGACAAGGAAATCACCCTTATTACACTCGAAGGTCTTATAAGGCCATGAGAAACAATTTTCCCCACCATTCTAAAAAATGAATGGATACCTAGTTTTGATGAGCTATTGGCTAGATGCACTCAAGAGGAAATAAGGATGATGGAGAGAGATAAGGCTATTAATGGAAGTGATCCTATTGCTTTCTTTACACATGCTAAAAGGAGAAATGATGTTGGTCCATCAAATTCAAGAAGGCAAGGTTTTGGATCTAAGAATGGATTCAAAGGAAATGGAAAAGGAAGATGCTTTAATTGAAACAAGTTTGGACACTATCCTAGAGAATGTCCTCACAAGAATAATCCTCCAAAGGACAACAACAAAAATCAAAGAAACAACAGGTCTAACTACAAAGGAAAATAGAATGCTCCTGTTTCTCGAGAAGGAAATAATTGAACTCCCAAGAGGACAAGAAATGTCAGGTATGATGAAACTAATTTTGTTGAAGCATAAGATGAGTATTATCTCATTTCTACTTTATCTACTATCTATCCTCCAAACACCTTATATCAATGGCTAATTGATAGTGGATCCTCGAGGAACTTCACTGGATATAAGGAGGTTCCCTCAAATTTAGTTGAGAGTAAGACTAATCTAAATATTATTCTTGGAGATAATGCCACCTACCCCATGCAAGATATAGGAGTTGTTACTCTTTTCTTGAACTATGGTCAAACCATACATCTTCAAGATGTTTTGCATGTGCATGATTTGAAGAAGAATTTGAAATCTATTTAGGCAATGGAGGACAAAGGCTTCAAGGTAATTGTCACTAATGGAAAGGTACATGCATGGAATAAGAACTTTAGAGATGATTTTACTCTTGGTTTTAGGGTTGATGTTCATTATCAAGTTGGTGGAAGTCATTTGGGAGCTTTGGAAAATGATACCTCTATTCAATGTGAGTTATGTAACAATCTCGGTTAAAATCCATGTCATAAATTTAAGAAAGGAAAAAATAAGACCAAGGACATGGGACATGTATTCAAAGCTAAATGTTGGGGAAAAACATAGTAATGGGGATAATTGGTGATTCATTAAAGGTTATGGAAGTTGGAAAAGGAAAAGAGACATTTATTGGCATTTTATTTATGAAATAAAGGAAAATATGAGAAAAGGGAGATGAAAGGTCACAAATTTGCATGTGAGGAAAATTGAAAGGAAAATAGAGGAAAATGAAGAAAAAAGAGGCCTCAATGACGAAATTTTTTTTGAGGATAAGTTCATAGATTTTTTTTAGTTGTAGGTTGGAGCTCTCTCTCTATTCTTTCTTTCTTACACTCTTACACACTTAGATTTTTCTTGGAGCATTCTTGCAACACATTGGATTTGGAGAAAGAAGGAAAGGAAAGCAGGAAATTGCAAGGGTATAGAGGGATCAACAACTACAACTAGATTTCTTTGTAGGTATTGAGTTGCATGTATTATTTAATTTCTAGTTTTTTAATGCATGTTGTATTCATGTGGTTATTTGGTTATGATCTGTCATTGGCATAGAGGATTAGCTGGATTGACAATGGTTTTTCCTAGCCTTGCCATTTCCTGGATAACCATGGTGTTGCGTGTTTTTCCCCTTTGTTTTCTGGTTTGAGCTCATGTTCCTTGTGGTTGTGGGTTGAGTTATTAGTTCCCAAAGCCTTGGTTGGAAAAAAAGCTTTGGAAGCCCTAGAACAACCTGGGTTGAGTTACTAGTCTTGGAATCCTTGGTTGGACAAACACTCTTGATCCCTTGGTGGTTTAATTTACTCATGCTAGAGCCTTGGTTGGAACAAACACAGTTTCAGGCTAAGTTACTAGTCCTGGAGCTTGATCGTAACAAATGCTCTAGAACCTTGGATAACTTGGGTATAGATCAATTTAGTGATGGTTAGTGATGTTAAACCGTGAGGTGGAATCACTAGTTAACGGTTGAGGTGGTGTGGCCTATGGAAGCCCTGGTTTGGTTATTGTTGGTTATTCCATGATATCCCACATTCATGTTTGGAATATGGTGTGGGGTTGATTAGCTGAAGAGATATTTGGTTCAACCCATATGGTCAGGTGGTGTGTGGAAGTCCCTGACTTTGTTGGATTTTTCATATGTTAATAAGAGCTCTTTTCCTCTTGTATTTTATGAGTAAATGTATTTTTTATGATGTGGCTTTGATGGTTGCTATACCAATGCTATTATTATGGTTATATGCTTGTTATAAGCATGGTTTTATGACAGATTTTAGTTATGGATATCATCATGTTTTTATTGGTAAATGAATGGTTATTGAATGAATTTCCCAGGAGATGTTATTGGAGCTACTATGAGAGGGAAAAAACCTTCTTGATGATTTTTAGATAAGTATGAGACCCTTGTATTCAGATATGAATTTATAACATGTAATTTACATGTTTTCCATGTGTTTGACAGAATTCCTAATATGTTCAGTCAGTCTAGGTCAAGTTTTGAGTTGAGAGTGAATGTTTACCTTTGTCATTGTTTAATTATGATTCTCATGTGAGCTTATTGAATTAATGAAAAAATATGTACTTATAACCAGAAGGTAATGTGTACACAAGGTGTTTGTATAAATGTGTGTTACACAGTATTTTGTTGCATTCCTTAGTTCTTATCCTAAGTGTCATCTTTTGTGTCACTCATTTCACAAACATCGCAAAGAGACAAAAAATTTATAAACTTGTTCATCCTGGATAACATTCTTAAGATATCCCTAAGGACCTATAAGATAAATGCCTTGAAGTTTTTATGCAAAAGTTTGTTAAAAAACCTATTTTACAAGCCCAATGCAGTTATTCCCTTAGTAATCTTGTGCTTGTAAACCTTTCCCTATCCTGTGAACAACACTTCCATCACAGGAATTTAGCAGTAAAGTCGTGTTAGGTCCTCTTCAGAAAGGTTCTCCAAAAATGGAGTAGAAGCTTCGACCTCTAGAATTATCGAGAACATAGTTCTGGAACTTGTTGGTTGAGGATATGGTTGAATACTCCCATTTTTTAGCCTTGATCTTATCTCCAAATATTTTCCCCTTTGAGATAAGGCATTTCCCCCTCATTAGTGGATCCTTAACTTCATTATCTTTACTATAAGAGAGTGCCATGCTAGTGATTCTTAGTTGGTCATTGTTGTTTTCCTTACTTCTACGTGATTGCGCCTATATGCTGCCGATTTGGCAAAGAAGGAGAATATATTGAAGAGTGTGGCTTGGACTTGGATTAACACTCTGAAGGAGGCCTTCAACATCATGGCACTTGGTTTTTTTACCCTTTCCTAGGGAACTAATGCGAAGAGTGGTCTTATTAACCAACCTCTTGACCTTTTCATGTTTTGAGCAATTCCATCATCACCGGAACTAGTTTCTACGCTTTATACCACTCGTTCCTATAGGAGGAGTCCTATTTCAACTCTTTTCAGACTCTCGAAACATGAAAATATTGTTGATCACTTGTCCTTTAGAGCTCCTTAAGTTAAATAAATTGATGTCATCTCAGTATACATTTACCCATTTTTTGGTCTGAGGTTCACTAATTATGAGAAAGGAATACCTTGGTTGAACATGATCAAGAGGTTCTCTTAGATATTTTTTTCTACGTTTTCGAATTTGAGGGACTATATACGAAAAGGGACCTTTTGGATTTTTCTTTTCCTTCTCTTTTTCAAACTCCCTAAACATGAAAAATATATCGAGTTACCCCTATGTCAGACTCGTAAAATTTAAATGACAAAGGACTTGTCACCATGAAAATATCGAGTTCCTCCTTCCTAGGGCTCGTTAAAATTACTAGGATGGATTCATGCGAAGGGTGAAATTATGCACTAAGCATATGGTATCATATTCAATATTTATATAAAAAATAAAGAGGTACTCATTAGAAATAACGGGGGAAAAAGGAATTGAAGTGTATTTTGTATTTTGTACTGAAGGCAACACATCGCTCTAGAACATGACACTCATATGCATTTCATGTTGGGTTTGGGATATCCTTCATTTTTAACTTGCCTTCATGGGTTGGGGAAATCCATTTTCCTCTCATTTGGTCATTATCTATCATCATCATGTCTTAGAAAATTATATATTACATAGCAATGGAACAAATAAAATATCTAGAAACACAAACATAGAAAACATATAAAAAAAGAGACACACAGATATATGTGGTTCACCCAATATGGGCTACATCCATGGAGAAACAACCAGCCCTTCATTTTTATTATCCAGCAAAATGAAGAGACCCAACCTACACAAGATCCACTCTAATACCCTCTACTCTCTCACATAGTCCCCCTTTCTCTTTTTCACTCAAAATACACACACCACACACAACTGCAATAAAATTCCCTCATATGAACTGAGGGGTTACCTTATATGGAAAAAAAAACAAATTTAAACATAAATTCTACCATAAGATCATATACCTAATGAACGACCCAGATTGACTACAAAATTACAATATTTTACAAGGAAATTTTACATCTATTTTTAGTTTTGGGGCGAATGCCCCCGAACCCCTACCAGGTGTGGGGGGGGGTTGGGGGGGGGGGCTCATAAAATCATTGTCGCCCCCCCTGGGCCCCCATGACGGTGATCAAATGAAGGTTAAGAATAGGGGTGCAATGCGGAGATACATATAAATAAAGAAGATAATCAGGCTCCTGTAATATTCCAAAATTTGCATGCAGCAAATTGGAATATTAAATTTTGTTGATTTCACTTAGGAGATGAATAAATAGGTAACGAGGCCCATGCATAATAAAATTCTAAATAAAATCCCTAATAATGTGAAAAGGGATCAACATAACAGCTAGATTTCACACCTTCATGTGTGAACATGAACTTTTGCATGTGGACAAGGTCTAGTTTGACCAAGTAAACAACGTTGGGATAGGAGGTGGAGAGCATCTTGTGAGACCCTTGGTGGAGGAAACCCTAATTGAGTGGGGCCCAAGGCAAGAAGGCTACACATGTATAAAACGAGGGCAAGGTAGCCATAGCAAGGCATATTTATGAATGATAATTTGATTTGTCGGCTTAGACTTTTATGCATTCCCTTGCTGTTTAGCAGAGTTGTTGTGCTGCTTAGCACAAGGATTTCCTGTTTAGGAATCCTTCTCCTTTCTTGAGAGGCCCCTTGAAGGAGCTTGTACTGATTTTCCTCACATCCAGGCTTGAGCCAAGCATCCTTCTTCAATTACAATGTTATTTCTATAGCAGTATAACGTTGTGTTGCAGGGTGTTGCAGTGAGGGTTCACAACACCACTTCCAGAGCTTATTTTTCAGAGGAGGAAGCCTTCCTTTCTATGGGAGATCAATAAGGAAGTATTTGAGCTGATTTTTAGTTATTGGCATGTCGCCAATGTATTTTAAATCTCCTACAACACATTCCCTTGCAGGAACTGCGTCATTATTTGCAGTATTGCAGTGAGGGTCAATACCCTCAATCTTGTCTTGCTTTCTCAGGGAAAGGGCCAACCCTTCTCCTAGAAAGACTTGTAAGAAGGATACTCCTTCATTTTTGTATTATTCAGCTATTTATACATAGTTCTTCAGAAAACTATGTTATTTTCAGATCCAGATTTGCAGATCTATGCATCTTGTACTTGTGCTTTGATGAAACCCTTGTCGGGTCACTTTTCTGATGTGTAAAAGGAGCTAGATCTCCATTTTTCTTCATGTTCTGAGAAATAAAACTCTAGATCTGATGTTTGCATCATATTGTATTGGAAACCCTCTTTAAAATACGTTGTGCATGCTTCATAAAACTTATGTTTAGTCAAGTCATGGGATTTCAGTGTTTTTAAGCCATATTGGGATCGAGAGATCTATTTAAATAAGAAAAATATATTTATTTCTGAATATTTTTTGGGTGTGAGTCCCAAATTACATATTCTAAGGGATCCCAGTGTTATTTTTCCCTATTATAACATAATTTTCCGAAAATTACATTTTTAGGGCATAAATTGTTTCTTTTCCCCACTTTTGGCTGATATAATGGATCAGATTTCTTGTTGTTGCACATGTAATTGATGGCTATGTGTTCTCAACACATTTTATGAGTTATTTCTCATTTCTATTCTAGATTTCTATTCATGTATTGCTGCATTCCCATTTTTGGATATTACAGTGGTATCAGAGCATGATCTTTGGCTCAGCCTGTGAGTTCCAGCTATTAGAAGGAGCAAGATCAGAATGAAGGAAATAATGAGCTTGATCTCATCACTTTTCAGATCCAGGAAGAACCTCTCCAAGGAGGTTAAGCATAAGAAATTCAA
This sequence comes from Pinus albicaulis, assembly GCA_034641835.2. Taxonomy (NCBI): domain Eukaryota; kingdom Viridiplantae; phylum Streptophyta; class Pinopsida; order Pinales; family Pinaceae; genus Pinus; species Pinus albicaulis. Next base: position 1,448,934,399 of record CM076572.1, on the reverse strand, counting down.
GGAAACTCTTAGAGGGTTTCAAGAAGAGGAAGGGCCATGCACTTCCTATTCTCAAAGAGGAGAAGACATGAAGCATGAAGAACATTTGGAATCTGAAATTCTAAGTGAATACCTTGCTGAATACAAAGCTAAACCTAGAGCCTTCAATAATACTCTATCTTTACCACAGTTCATTCAGCTAGAGGAAGAAAGAAGACCCTATAGCTATGGGATGATGAGAGGCAATAGATTCCTATTGTCCACGTTTGATGGATCACTCACATGTGCAGCAAAGGCTTGGGTGATGAAGTTAGAGGCTTTCTTCCTACTACATCCAGTAGTAGAGAGAGAGGTTGTAGAAATTGCAACGCTGCACCTTGAAGGTGAAGCAAATACTTGGTGGTTCAGCCATTTGAGCCATGCAAGAGTGTCAACTCTTGTTGAGTTCTCTCAAAGGTTGATCAAGAAATTTGGCAAAGAGAAATCAGAGGAGGAGAATCCCTCACCACCAGTAGAAGAGGCATGTACCAGCACTGTTATAACCATGGAGGAGCAGCCTTCATCTTCAACAGCTTGGGAAGCCAACACATATGAGGAAGAAAATCTTGTAGCCTTGCAGGAAGCTTCCAAATTTCACCAAGCTATGCTTAAGTTTCCATCTCTTGTCATTTCAAAAAATCTTATGGAGGGATCTACATCATTGTATACTTCTGATTTAGAGCAATAGAGTTGCACTGCGTTGTACAAGAGTAGTGATGAAGAAAAGAGGACCCATTCCTTATGGGAGCATTCAAATGGCAGCTTCATTCATGAAGCAATGGAGGAAGAAGAGATAGATGGTAGACATCTTGAAGTGAGAAACACTTTCTACTTTCTAGGTGACACTTTCTCAATGAGCACTCCCCAGCTCAAAGAGAAACTTCTACCTACAGCAGATCCATAACCTTATTGTTTTTGGAAGGCCATTGATGAAGAGAAGGTCTCATGGAGAGATCTAATTGGAGGTGCACTTCAACACATCATGGAGTGAAAAGTTCTTCAACTGTTTGACGAGGTTTTTCTCTCATCACACTTGGATCTTTGTGGATTCAAGGGGGACATAGATGAGAGGTCTTCTCTAGATGATCTCCAAGGAGTTGCATTTCAACATCCCATGAAATGCAAGAGGAGAAATTTGATTTGGGAGGATGGTAGTCTTCCTTGGGAGAGTGCTAAGGAAGAACATGATGGGAGGCACCTACATGTGGATGGATGGGTGTGGATGATGAGCAAGAATTTGGAAAGCTCCTTGCAATTCTATGATACGGGGCAGCAGGAGGCTTGGCTGCGTTGGCTACTCTTGAAATAGTTTGGCCATCATCCTCTTTCTAAGGGTATGTGGCAAGATACTTGCATCATTGGGTAGCCAGGAGTATGGACACATTGTGTTGATATGAAATGCTTCATATCAATCACCATTTTTTCACTACATGATTTGTATGATGGAGGTATGAGCAGGCAACAAAAACTTTTGTTGCTTTGGTTGTTCTTGGGAGAGCAAGGGAAGATTTTCTCTCACACTTTGCATGATGTTGCAGGAGTAGGAGATGGCACTATCATGGTGCAAAGGGGCTGCTCCTTGGCCTTAGATGTTCAAGAGGTGCCTCCACTTTGGGAGGAACTTCTTATGTGTAGCAGCATTAAGGGATATTTCTTTGACAATATGCATGTCAAAGATTGGAGCTATGAGTTGGAAGGAGCCTATTTGCATAGGCCAACAACGCTGTCACTTGGGAGCTTGGGGTTATTGATGGAGTGTCCCCAGGATCACTTCATAATTGATGCACTTGATGAACAAGGAGGAGGTGAGAAGGATGAAGTAGTGGATGGAAACATCTATTACAGAGATATGATATTCTTAACTTGGATTTCCAAGCATAAGAAGGGTGATCTTCATGCAGCATATGGTTCATTCCTCTTCATGGGAGTGTGTCATACCACTATGGAGGAATTTTTCACATACATATGCATCATATTACTCTAAAAACATGGTAATAATATTTTTTTTGTATCCATGGATTGTCTAACACTGTGTTTGGATACTCTTACCATTCATATTCAGTGCATTGCTCCACAAAAGGGCAAGCTTTTCATTGAGCTCCATGGTCAACATTGGGCCAAATTGTATGATGGATACAACCATCTTTTATATGGCCTTAGGCAAGTGTTTTCTTTCATGCATGTTTAGTTGATGTATCCAGCCATTTTTTGTTTATCAGTAGATGTCATGACATACATAATTATCCATGTATCAAAAAACAACTTGCCATACTATTTTCTGAAGCAGCAGTTAGGAAAATTGCACTGTAACTACATGGGAAACTGTTGGTACTTTCCTGCACCACATGAAACCTTCAGTATTCCCCTCATTTTTATGCTGATCATGATCTAATTTGTTGATATTTTTCTTATTTCTATTGAGAGCATGATTGGAAGAGAGGCACACGGGTTGGATGTGTCCTTTTGGGAAAAGGATTCCCACACTTTCTGCATTGCATGTTCTAATGGGAGCATGGGAGGAGATATGGCCACCACAACCAAAAACTTGTTTCTTTTTGAGGTGGGCCATGTGATTGATGGGATGCCATATGGTGATGATTTCCTATCTATCACATATGGAATGATTTGTGCCAGCGTGATTCACAACGTTGGAGAGAAGATCTTTGGAGATCTAGTCTTCATCTTGTCACTTGAGGGAAACTGTATTGCAGCCCAAGATCAACATATGCTCTACACTTATCATAAGTGGAGAGGGAGATAGTGTGGGGTAGGCTACTTTGTCTACCATGTTCATATTTTTATCCCACCTACTTTGCAGGAGCTCAAGGTGGAGGAACATTTTCAGGAGCTACCATGTTGGAAGGTGACTCATTTTGTATGGATGATTTCTTGGGGATGGAGGATCCACATGGGAATGATGTTTCCCAATACATTTCAGACTCCATGCCTTGAGAGGACCTCTAGACAGCACCTTATTGCCTCCTTGAGTACTTTACTTATTCATGATGATAGCCATTTGGCTAGCTTGCATGCTTGGGAGAGGCAATTTGGAGATTCATTGATGAGAAAACATATCATTCCTTGGAGGAGTACATCATATGTGGATGCTACAGTAGGAGGAAGGGAGACTCTTCAATTCTATCCTTGCAGTTGCTTGAGGACAAGAAACATTTGGGAGGGGAGGACTATACTATTCCAAAATTTTCATGCAGTAAATTGGAATATTAAATTTTTCTGATTTCACTTAGGAGATGAATAAATGGGTAACGAGGCCCATGCATAATAAAAATCTAAATAAAATCCCTCATAATGTGAAAAGGGATCAACAGAAAGGTTGGATTTCACACCTTCATGTGTGAACAGGAACTTTTGCATGTGTGCAAGGTCTAGTTTGATCAAGTCAACAGTGTTGGGATAGGAGGTGGATAACATCTTGTGAGATAGTGCAGAGGTAGTGGGAGGAAGATTCCTTGGTGGAGGAAACCTTAATTGAGTGGGGCCCAAGGAAATAAGGCTCACACATGTATACAAGGAGGGCAAGGCAGCCATAGCAAGACATCTTTGTGAATGATAATTTGATTTATCTGCTTAGACTTTCCTGCATTCTCTTGTTGTTTAGCAGAGTTGTTGTGCTGCATAGCACAAGGATTTCTTGTTTAGGAATCCTTCTCCTTTCTTGAGAGGCCTCTTGAAGGAGCTTGTACTAATTTTCCTCACATCCAGGCTTGAGGCCAAACATCCTCCTTTAGCTACAATTTTATTTCTGCAATATTATAACGTTGTGTTGCAGGGTGTTGCAGTGAGGGTTCACAACACCACTTCCAGAGCTTGTGTTTTAGAGGAGGAAGCCTTCCTTTCTATGGGAGATCAATAAGGAAGTCTTTGAGCTGATTTTCAGATCTTGGCATTTGGAAAATTTATTTTACATCTCCTACAATGCATTTCATTGTAGGAACTGCATCATTCTTTGCAGTATTGCAGTGAGAGGGTCAATACCCTCAATCTTGTCTTGCTTTCTCAGGGAAAGGGCCAACCCTTCTCCCAGAAAGAATTGTAAGAAGGATCCTCCTTAATTTTTGTATTATTCAGCTATTTATAAATATTTCTTCAGTATACTGCGTTATTTTCAGATCCATATCTGCAGATCTATGCATCTTGTACTTGTGCTTTCATGAAAACCTTGCCGGGTCATTTTTCTGATGTGTAAAAGGAGCTAGATCTCCATTTTTCTTCATGTTTTGAGCAATAAAAATCCATATCTAATGTTTGCATCATATTGTGTCATAAATCCTCTTTAAAATACATTGTGCATGCTTTAGAAACTTTTGTTTAGTCAAGTCATGGGATTTCAGTGTTTTTAAGCCATATTGGGACCAAGGGATCTGTTTAAATAAGAAAAAGAGATTTGTTTCTGAATATTTTCTGGGTGTGAGTCCCAAATTACATATTATAAGGGATCCAAATTTTATTTTTCCCTATTATAATGAAATTGTCTGAAAATATCGTTTTTAGGGCATAAATTGCTGCTTTTCCCCACTTTTGGCTGATATAATGGATCAAATTTCTTGCTATTGTACATCTAATTGATGGATATTTTTTCTTAACACATTTTATGAGTTATTTATCATTTCTATTCCATATTTTTTTTCATGTATTGCTGCATTCCCATTTTGGGATATTATAGCTCCACACCCAATAATCTCCCACTTTGAGACTGATTGTAGCAACTCCATCGTTGCTTCATTTTATGAAAAATTAATCCACTTTGGACCTGGTTGTTTCTCATCTTCATCATCATACTTGAACACCAATTGAAATGGATCAGAATCTCAGTTTCTCACTGGTTAAAGCTTTTGTTAACATATATGCATGATTATGGCTAGTGTGTATCTTTCCGAGCTTCAATTGTCCATATTCCAACATTGACCATATGAAATGGTACTTGAGCTATATATGTTTAGTCTTAGAATGAAATTTTGAGTTCTATGCAAGATGAATGACACTTTGGTTATCAATGTATAACCTACCCATATCCTACTTTTTACCCAATTCATCCATAAACATTTGTAACAAAATCATTTCTTTACTAGCCTATATGTCAGCAACATACTTTGCTTATGTTGTTGAAATGCAACAACACTTTGCATTTTTGAAACCCAACCGACAACTATGCCACCTACAATAAATACATACCTTGTAGTGCTCGTTCTATTATCTCGATCACCTTCCATACCTGCATCAAAATAACCTTGTAGAGCAATGTTTGAACCACCAAATAATAATGCTTAATTTTTGGTACCTCTCAAATATTTGAGAATCCATTTCACTAACATCCAATGTTCTTGTCCTAGATTATTCATGTACCTTCTTACAACTCCCATTGCATGTGCACTATCAGGCCTTGTGCAGACCATTGCATACATTAAGCTTCCAAATTCTGATGCATATGGAACTTTAGACATATAATCCATTTCTTCTTTGGTCTTGGGGAACATCTCCTTACTAAGTTTGAAATGGCTAGCCAAGGTGTACTAACTAATTTTGAATTCTGGATATTAAATCTTTCCAACACCTTTTGTATGTACTCATTTTGAGACAATGCTAATTTTATATTTTTCCTCTATCTAGTTATTCTCATACAAGGATTTGTTTTGCAGCTCCCAAATCCTTCATTGAAAATTATTTTTCCAATTTTCCCTTGAGAAAATTTATTTCCTACATGTTAGATCTTGCAAGAAGCATGTCATCTAAATATAATGACAATATAATATAATTTCCATCATTTTTCCTTTTTAGATAAGCACAATGATTAGAGTGACATCTAGTACAACCTTGTTTAGACATAAACCTGTCAAATTTTATATACCACTGCCTTGGATCCTGTCTTAAGCCATACAAGTTCTTCTTTAACCTGCACACTAATTTTTCCTTCCCTTTGACATCATATCCTTGTGGTTGCTGCATATAGATGTCTTCCTCCAAATCTCCATGGAGAATCTTGTCTTTACATCTAATTGTTCAAGATGAAAATATTCCATTGCTACAAGACTTAAAATAGATATGATTGAAGTAATTTTAACAATAGGAGAAAATATTTCTTCAAAGTCAATACCTTTCTTCTGTGCAAGCCCCTTCACCACAAGTCTAGCTTTGTACCTATGTTTTCCACCATCTTCTTCCTTTAACTTGTAAACCCATTTATTCTGCAATTTTGTTTTACCTGCAAGAAACCTGACTAAGTCCCAAGTCTGGTTATGTACCAAATAGTCCATATCTTCTTTCATGACTATCTCCCACTTATTCTTAATTTATACTTGCATTGGTTCTTCATAACATTCTGGTTCACCTAAATTAGTTCTACAATACATAATATAATGAAGGAGAGTATCGTTCATGGGGTCCACTTATCTTGGTAGATATTTTGACAGCACTTTCAGGTGTTTGAGGTGCCTATTGCTGTTGTGGTGGTTTTTGTTGTTGTGGCTATTGATTATTATTATTTTCAGGAACCTTTTCTTTTTCTGTGATCTCATCAAGAATTTTTTATTCTTTGTTTTATTTTTCCCGTCTCTTTTCTTACAACTGATCCTTATACAAGACCATTTCATTGAATATTAAATCTATGCTCCTAATGATTTTTTGATTTACATAATTATATAAGTGATAACCAAAATCATTAACACCATATCCAATAAAGTTACATTTCTTTGATTTTTCCTCAACATCTTTTCTATTTTCTTTATTAATATGGACAAAGGCCTCAAAACCAAAAGGCTTTAAAAAAGAGTAGTTTACCTTTTTACCTGTCCATGCCTCCTATGGAATACCACCATCCAAGGAACGTGAAGGCCCTCTGTTTATTAGACAAACAACAATATCTACAACATCTACCCAAAATTGTAAAGGAAATGTTGCAGTCAATCTCATACACCTTGCACGCTCCATGATTGTCATGTTCACCCTTTATGACACACCATTTTCCAGTGGTATTCCTGGAACTGTCTTCTCTATGCGAATTCCATTCTCTGAACAATACCTATCAAAATCATTGCTGCAATATTCACCTCCATTGTATGATCTGAGACACTTCAACTTCTTTCCTATCTCAATCTCAACCAAAGCTTTCCATTTCTTGAAAGTATCAAATACATCATATTTATTTTGAATATGATAAATCCAAGTTTTTCTAGTTGCATCATCAATAAAAGTAACATAATAACGAGAGCCACAGAGAGATGATACATGAGCAGGTACCCATAAATCTATATGCATAAGCTATAATTTTTTGATCTTCTTTTCTTTCCCAACTCTAATAAATCTATTTCTCTTATGTTTTCCATAAACACAATTCTCATAGAAATCCAAATCAATATTCTTCAAACCTGCAACAAATTTCTTGAGTGAAGAATCTTCATCCCCTTCTCACTCATGTGTCTGAGACTATGATGCCATAATGTTGCATATGCTCATGTGGATGTTAAAGAATTAACACAATAAGAAATATAATTGCATAAATGCAGTGTACCAACATTTTCTCCTTTTGCTATCACCAGGGCTCCTTTAGTGACCTTCCAAGTTTTATTTGTAAAATTTTTCACACAAACTTCACCACCTAACTTCCTTGTTGAGATAAGATTTTCGTTCAAATATGGAACATGCGTTACCTCCTTTAAAAACCATTGGTTTCCATTCTGCTATTTTACAAGAAATTTACCCATTCCAACTATTTTATAGGGTTTATCATCACCAAGACAAACCTGTCCAAAATATCCTTGAACATAGTCATGAAAATGTTTCTTATCAGATGTGGCATGGAATGAGGCCCCTGAATCTACCACCCAGGCACCAATAAAATTTTCTAAATAAATAATAAAAGTATCTTGTAACACATCGCCTGTCACATTTTCTTCATGATCATTTTCTTGTTGTGTGTCTCTTTCTTTTCCCTTTTGAGACTTCTAGTCTTTCTTCAGGTGTCCTTTCTTCCCGCATTTCCAGCACACTATCCATGATATAGACTTGGTTCTTCCTTTCCTTGTTTTTCTGTGATATTCTGGTCTCTTTCCTCTTTCCATTTTTCTTCGCCTAGTCTCTGAACTCAAAGCATTACTTGATGTCTCATCGTAGATTTTCTGTCGCATTTCCTCACTAAGGATAGCACTGACAACAACATCAAAATTTAGATTACTATATCTAGAGAAAGAGTTACTAATGGACATAACTAAACCATTCTAACTTTTTGACAATGAGCATAGAAATAATATAGGCCTAACTTCATCATCAAATTTTACCCCTGCATAACTTAACTGACTAGTAATCGTATTAAATTCATTTAAATGGTCCACAACAGATCCACCTTTTGACATTTTCATACTAAATAAAATCTTCATAAGAAATACCTTATTTGAGGCCAAGGGTTTTTCATATAGTCTGGACAATGCTGTCATTGAACCCCTTGTTGTCATTTCCATTAGGGGAATTTTGAGGTCTGTAATGGTCCTCCTAAAGAAATTATAAAATAATAGTAGAAATCATAAAATAAGATTTGATTACATCATCAAATTTTAGAGGGAAAAAAAGAAAAAAACTACTTTTTCAACTTATCTCCCAAATTTTTTACTCAAATTTCGAGCGTGAGTACTCATTGGATGTAAAATTTAATTCCTCATCCAAGGAATACCCATGTTGCATACTTTCTATGGATCCTGCTACACGAAAAATGAGAATTACATGAAAAACGTGTTTGCAATCACATTTTTTCATGTATTTCTAATTTTCCGTGTAGCAGGGTCCATCAAAAGTATGCAACATGGGTACTCCTTCGATGATGAATTAAATTTTGCATCCAATGAGTACTCCTACTCAAAATTTGAGTAAAAAATTTGGGAGATAAGTTGAAAATACAAGTTTAAAAAGTAATTTTTTATTATTTTTTTTATCTTTTCACTCTTTTACTTAAAAAATGGTGAATCATCCCCCATGATTGACATCATCATATTGAATCCTATTGGTTCTTATAAATTTTATTTTGGTTGTACATTTTTCTTAGGAGGTCCATTTTAGACCTCAAAATTCCCCTAATGCCTTCTAAATATTGAAGACTACCGATGCCACAAGGCACAATTGTATTGTTCCAAGTGCCTTTCCGTAGAGAATCTCTCATTCTGTGTCTGTCATACTCGATGACTTATTTGTTTTTCTGATCAATGGTAGATACAAATATTTCTTATACAAATAATCTTCCATCTGCATCTTCCATAGTGGGTAGTTTTGGTCGTTAAATTTCTCGAACCTAAACCTACCATCTTCTACCATTACCCCCACTTGAACTAGGAACCCTTCTTTCCTATGAGTTTATCAACCAAATAGATGTTTGTATCTAATACTAGTTGTAAGGACAATATATATTACATAGAAATGGAACACATAAAATATGCAGAAACACAAACACAGAAAACATATAAAACAAGAGAGACACACATATATGTGGTTCACCCAATTTGGGCTACATTCACGGAGAAACAACCAGTCCTTCCTTTATATTATCCTTAAAAATGAAGAGATGAAGCCTACAATAGATCCGCTGGAATATCCTCTACTCTCTCACATAGTCACCCTTTCTCTTTCTTGCTCAGAATACACACACCACACACAACCGCAATACAATTCTCTCGTATGAACCGAGGGATTTCCTTCTAGGAAAAAAACCCTAAATTAAACATAACTTCTACCGTAAGATCATCTGCCTTATGAATGACCCATATTGACTAATAAATTATAATATTTGACAAGGAAATTTTACATCTATTTTTAGCTTCAGGGGAAGCAGGGGTGACGACAATCAAACGACGGGTAGCATTGCTGCCCCATCAAGAATAGGGGTCCAATGCGGTGATACACCTAAATAAAGAAGTTAACCAAGATCCACACCCAAATTCTACAAAACTCCGGAGTTGTGTCAATGATATGTTCAAGAGAAGTCCTATCTGTAAAAGTCAAACATCATCTTCTTATTTGACCCTCTTTACAACAATCCTGAATCACTCCTTTCATCTTGAGAAATCCTTTTTTTCATGTCTATTATGTGGGAATCATTATTGCACTCCTTTTATGGATCACTTCCTGTCAACTTTAGCTTATTATCCAGAAAGATGATTTAGAAACTCATTTTTAGTACCTTGGAGGTTGCATGCCTCAATGGAAAGTTCTTTGCATGCGGCTACAGGTTCACATCATTAGCCTTTGATCGGATGATTCTACAAGTGTTAGAATTCAATTCATTCATTAAAAATTGTATATTGTCTTGTCATACCTTGACGCTCATCTTCATTATTGGTTGTTTCTCTTGTACCTGTTAACAGTTTACATCATCGACTGGTAATCAGGTGGTTTCTATCATGTTCGACATCAACACATTTATTAACATGGTTTTATTCATACCATGGGTATATCGAGATAGAGATGAATACCCTGGATCACATATATTATTATCCAACCTACTTGGAGTTATTGAGTATTCAATATTGTATACATGATCCTTTCTATCTGGATGGATGAAATGATATCATGGATCCATTTCCATGATCTATTTCGGATAGATGGTTGCGCCCATACCATGCATTCATGTGTTATTTTTTTCCTATTTAGATATATGTTATTAGGCATGTTATATCAGATATTTCATATATTGGATTGTGTTTGATTGACAGGTATCCTCACGGTGGTTTTCCAAAGTCCTTTCCATGGCTGATAAAGTGTTTCAACCATCACTTATGGTTATGATTTCATGCTTTAGGGGGCATCTGTTACACAATAATTTGTCGCATTCCTCAGTTCTTATCTTAAGTGTTGTTTTTTGTGTCACTCATGTCAAATATGTCGCAAAGCAAAAAAATCTGTATAGAATTTTTCATCCTAGATAACATGCTTAAGATATCCCTAAAGACCTAAAAGAGAAATGCCTTGAAGATTTTCTGCAAAAGTTTGTAAAAAACATTATTTTAGAAGCCCAATTTAGTTCTTCCCTTAATAAGCTCACGCTTTTCACCTTGTCCCTATCATATGAACAATGCTGGTATCATGGGAATTCAATAGTAAAGTCACACTGGTCCTCTTCAGGCAAGTTCTCCAAAAATGGAGGAGAAGCTTTGACCTCTAGAACACTCTAGAGTAGAGTTTTGGTACTATTTGGCTGAGGATATACTCACATTTTTTACCCTTGATCTTATCTCCAAATATTTTCCCCTTTGAGATAAGGCCTTTCCTCTCATTAGCGGATTCTTAACCTCCTTAACTTTGTTATAAGACAACACCATGCTAGTGAGACTTGGTTGGTCATTTCTAGTTACCTTATTTTTGCCTAATTGTGCCTATATGCTACCAATTTGAAGAAGAAGGAGAAGAGATTGAAGAGTGCGGCTTGGAATTGGATTACCACTCCGAAGGAGGCCTTCAACATCAAGTCACTAATTGTAAGCTTATCTTTGTTCATTTTCTAATACAAAGTATGATTTTATTCCCATAAATATGTTAATATTAATTGGTTTAGCATGATACTCCTTGATCTGTCATGTGGTTTTATTTGATATATATATATATATATATATATATATGTGTGTGTGTGTGTGCTATGTATCTTTCATCTTTTGTCATGTGATCTTATTTATTGGTATTCGGACATAGAAGGCATAATGAGGAACGAGCCTGAAAGTGAAAGTATCGACATCGACACCACAGAAACAACTCCATAAGGAGTGAGGTAGGCCATCTCCCTCTCTCATTTTACTTTCAATGTTAAACTAGGAAATCTAGTATCCTTTGCCATGGTTGTTACTAGACCCACTCATTGGGCAAGAGGGATCACTTCTTTCCAAAGAAGGAATTTTCCTACATAGTAAGGAGTAATTCATACGTCCAACTTCGCTAGGTCATAACTTTGGTATACGATCTTCGTTTGACTATCATAATACCTCATTTCAAGTAACTTGATGAGGAGGCCAAAAACAAATGGGTAAAATGGTATCACAATTTTTTTATCTCTCCTTTTCCCTGAAAACATTGTTTAGGCCCTCAAAACGGCCTCAGAAAATTAGAACCTGAAAAAAATGCCAGAAATAGAATGTTTTTGTTAAATTTAAGGAGATGAAACTGAAAATAAATAGTGTTAGGTCAAATTAGGACCATAATAGTGTGATCATGTGTCACTAGGTGTTTTTGTTAGTTCTAGACATGTGAACCCCATTTTCCATAAGTGCATCTTAAAAATTGTGTCTTGCATAGTAACACTCATCTCATATTTACTCTGGCGAGCTCATGGATTTGGGTAAATGTGGAAGGAGTGGTTATAGATTGGTATTAGAGCTCCCAGGTTCAATACTTGGACTAGATGGGAAAAATTTGTTTTCATGCATGCATGTAGATTGGATATGTGTTTATTGTGTATGCATGGTGTTGGTCATTTTTGCAGTTCTATCGTCATGTAGAAGTGATGATGTTGATGTTGGTATGTTTGATACATTAATTTCATTATATATATATATATATATATACCGTGCCAATCTGGATTTATCTTGGGGACGAGATAGCCTACCCTGAACTTCACTCAGGTACATTCGATTTCTTTTATATTTAGTTATCTGACGTGGTATGTTTGCAGGAGGAAGGTAAAAGATGATAAAAAAAATGGTGGACTATAGTTCACATGATTCTCCTTACATATCAAATGAGCAACATGGTGATGAGTACTCCCCTCACATAACAGACAGATTGAGAAGTTTGAAAGAAGAGATAAAGAGTTTTAAGGAGGATAATGACATAATAATTAGCTCATAGGAAAGGCTTGCAAGGGCACATGAGAAACAAGAAGAGGTTAATGCAGTTATCCTTCATATTTTTTCAGACTTGTAGAGACAGGTACCTTTTAGGTTTAGTCATGGACAGAAGGAAAGAAAAAATGGCACATATGGCAGTAGGTATCAATCAAGATACAAGTTTGATAGAGATGATACAGTTAGAGATGGTAGGTTCATGGATACACCTGACAGGAGGGATAAAGATAATGGAATTCATTCTAGTTTTGGTTTAGAGAGAAAATATCACCATGACCCTCTGTAGAGGAGGAGTAAAAAGAAGTATTTTCCATAAGAGTTTAAGAAATCAAAGGAATCTACCTTCGATGGAGAAATGAAGAAGTCACAAGATGCAGAAGCTTGATTACTTGGGATGAATAAGTTCTTCATATTGCATGAGTATTCAAAATATATGAAAACTATGATATCTACTTTCAGTCTTAAAGGTAAATGAAACATCTGGTGGGAAGATGTAAATAATTTTATAGGTATTCAGGAAGTGGAGTTGACTTGGAGTGAGTTCGAGAGACTTTTCGGGAAGAAGTGTCTATCTGATAGATATTATGATGACAAGGAAAAGGAATTCTATGAGTTGAATATGGGATCTATGATTGATGAGGAAAATACTAGCAGGTTCTTGGATTTGTTGAGATATGTGCCTTATCTTAAGGAGTAGAAGACCAAGATTCAAATATTTATTAGTAGGTTGATGGTAGCAGTCAAGGACAAGATCAATTTTTATGAGCCTAGATCGTTGGAGGAAGCCATTAGGAAGTTGAAGCACTGCTACAAGAAATCGAAGCGTAAGAATGAGTCTAAGCTGGATTGGAAAGGTAATGAGAAGAATAAGGAAAGTAGTATATGAATCGAGGAATATTACAGGATACAAGTAACAAAGACAATGCATTTCTACATAAGAAGTTCAATACAACTGATAGAGGATAGGGATTTCAGTCTGAGGAGTAGAACAAGGGTGATGGCAGGAATCTTTTACAATGTTGGACTTGTGGAAAGGATCATATCAGGAGGGATTTTCCATAGAATTAGGGGGCATAACACATATTTACAATGCTAAGGAGGCATAGACAGTGGGGGATGTTGGACAGAGTATTCCATGAATCTATGCAACTTTGGATAACAAGCAAGTTGATCATCAAGCATCTATTATCAAGATAAACAGTAATATTTTCTATAAATTTGTTTCTATTTTGACCTGGATCTAATTATAGTTATGTTAACCTTGACCTAGTGGATAAGTGTGGTTTGAATAAATATGTACATAAAAAATATTGGTTAGTGAAGTTGGCTACAAGTAAAAATAAAATACTTCATCACTGGGTAATATCTTGTGCATTTCAGTTGAACTACATACCTACGTCAGAACATCTAAATATTATTTCATTGGGATGTTACAACATGCTTCTGGGTATGTATTGGTTGTATCTTCACAGGACTGAGGTGGACTAGTATGATAAGGATATTGAGTGCTTGGATGACAATGGGGAATAAATAATCTTGCAAGGTAATAAGAAAGCTACATTAGTTAGGATGGTTACAACTATTGATGCAGGAGCATTAGCACTCAAATTAAATTTAATTTTTTGATTAGCCCAAGGAGGGGTCAAGTTGTAAATATTGAAAATTTTCTTATAGAATGTTTAAATTCCTAGAGAGCATAGGTAGGGAATATGCTAGTTGACTTTTGTAAACATATCCATGAAAAATGGGACATTAGAGAGATACTTGCTTTTATGCTCAAGAGATTAGATTAGTAAGAAATTAGAGATAGGAAGGATTTTCTGAGAATAGAAGTTGTTACAAGTCTATAGGAGTTTTGTGAGGGTTGGATAAGCTCTGAAATGGTAATATAAATTCATTGTAAGCCTCGAAGGAAGGCAAAGACCAATTAAAATGATGAAAATCATCTCAAAAAGAGAGGCCAATCTAAAAGAAAGAAGATTAGGCAGAGGGATCAATTTAAATGAAGGGATCAGGTCAGAGATAGAATAGAGAGACAAGAGCTGAGAGAGTAGAGAGGGTTTTGTAGGAAGAGAAGGCCATGAAAAGAATCATCAGGAAAAGCTAGATTGTAATAGGTTTTATTGTATCTGTACATTTATTTAATTAATGAAGAGATCAAATTTCAATGAGGCTGTGTGATTGTTTCTTTTATGTGTTGAGTGATTCGTAAAAGGAAAAATCTGATTCTATGTGATATTTCATTTTTGAATGGATTATGATGAATGCATAAGCCTTTTCTGAGTGATAGAAGACTTACTGGCTGGGTATAATCTATGTGATTTCAGTCTGGAGCAATAAAAATTGTGTGTAGGTCGAACGATAAGTAAACTCGAATCCTAGATTCATTGTTTTAATACAGAATGGTGGTCTGTATTCGGCGTTGAAACAATGTGTAAGGAATTTGAATAGTGAGAAAAGGTGTACAACAAGCGAAAAGACCATTGACCTGAGCGATTGAATAGAATAAATCTCAGGAAGGAGTAGCGTGGAGAAGACGGAGTTGTAGAGCAGCGACATATGAACAAACAGGCGAAATGATTAAGTCATAAAACCACGAAGAAAGATGCCAAACGAGAGAATGGACGGTTCTGATAAAATGGAAAAGATCAACTTAAAGATCCATGATATAGATCACATCGCAAAGATTAAATTTTGAAAGTTCTGAAGTGGACACATGTCAGACGGAGATTCCATGCGCATATCGCATAGCACATGCTATACGGTATAATAGTTAACGGTGGAGCTAGAAGTTTCGAAGTGCGATGAGGTAAGTTTTTGGTTTTCGAAGTGTGATGGGAGTTAAACGTGCAAAGAGCTGATATACGATATTATATATTTTCTGAAGTGCTATATTTTTTAGTCGCCGATGTGCGAAATGTAATATTTTCCGATTTGCGATAAACCCCAAAAACTGCAATATTGCAATATGGTTAAATTTGTGATATTGCGATAAAGTGCAGAGGTTGCGATGCGATAAGAAGTGGGGTTTGTGATGCGATGCGATCACATATCGCATATGATAAGAGGAGCCTTGATTTGAGATGAGTATATATTTTCGGATTTGCGATGTTGTGTTTGCGATAAGGAAATGCGATGCCGCAAAGAATAGTTTGAAGCCATGTGTTCAAGGGATTCATCGAGGTATGTAAATCCGTATAAATATAACATATGATATGTTATATTTGATCTTTAGACCTGAAAACCATTTTATTAAAGCTTCCGCGTGCGTATATGGTGTATCATTAACTCCATAATGGTGGTGTTGGTAATTAGTGGGGTTCATTCCACAAACCCTGCCATCATTTTTGGTACCAAATCAAGGTTAAAGCCGGACGTTGGTAGAAGCTATTTTGAAATAAAGTAGAATTTTGAAGAATGCAAGTGTGATTGCATAAGAAAGAGGAGATCAGTAAAGCAAATGTGCTTTGCAGAAATTTGACAAAGATATTGCAAAGAGGAGATCAAGTTAATTGAATCTGATAATTAGAAGAAGGTATGGCAGAAGATGGGAGTAAGTGATACTCTTAAGAAGAGATTGCAGAAGCATAAAGAAAGCACAATGATGGTTGTTTTCTTATGGAGAATGGAGATTCACTCAAATTTGAAGAGTGGATGGAGACTGCTTGTGAAATCATTCAGGTATTGTTTTATTTAAATCTTATTTGAGTTTTGCAGGAAAAAAGAAAGATTTAAAATTGATAGTTGCAGCAAATGAAGTATCTCAGCAAAAGAAGATCAAGCCTTAAGAAGTAGTGATGAAGGAAGTCCGTAAGAGTTTCTGAAATAAATAAGAGTGTGGCTAGAACCTATTATTTCATTTTTGATTGAAGAGGAAAATTGTCTTCTCAAAAGTACATATGAGTTGAATCCTAGAAGGACGAGAGGAATGCTCAAAGAAAGTTCTAGAGAGGGGACTAGTTGCCAAGTACAGAGGAAAGCTTGGTGAGGTAAATGTAGCAGGGATGAATTTCTATTGGATAGGCTTAAGTATAATTCATAGTGAGTGAAGAACTCAGAGAGATAGAGGAGAGGATGATTACTGATAGACATAGTAGAGGTTTAGAGAGAGACCACAACAGAATAAAAGTGAAGAAATAAGATGTCGAAATAGTTGACATATGGAATATGAGTGATGAAGAACATGAAAAAGAAAAGGCTGAGATAAGAATGCAACCTAATTTTTTGATGAAGTTGTTGAAGAGAAGTAAATAAAACCAGAGATTTGGCTACAAAATAAAAAAGAAAATGAAGTGGCATAAGCTACAAGAGAAGAGATAACATCATGTGAATATGCAGTTAATAGAGGAGATGAGGAAGCTTGAGAAAATTATAGATGTTAAATTTAGGATGGAGAAGCTCAAAGGAGTGGAGCTACAACACAATGAAGTTGTCGGAGAAGAACAAGTTTATTTTTAATTTGAAGATGGAGGAGTGATGTTTGAATCAACAGTTGAGGAAAATGAGCCTTATGATTTTGAAATTAATAATTTGTGTATGTTTGCAGGTGATGTCAAAAAATATGAAGAAGAGAGACATAATTTGAGTTCTGAGACTATTATATCTCATGAGGAAGATCATACATAGTGTTGAACCCTTAGTCAAACTGAGAGGGGGGGGGGGGGGTGAATCAGTTTAACACATTCATGGACTTTTAAAACTTTTCTTTAAACTAATTTACACCTTCATTTCAATATCAACTTAATATGTGAGCAATCTTAGTTTGTGAGCAGCAAGTATCAAGAAGATTTGTTAATGTACCAGCAGTCTTAATATGTGAGCAACAAGTATTAAGAAAATTAGATAAACCACATCAACACATAGACATCATGCACATAGACAACATATATAAGTGGAAACCCATAAGGGAGAAAACCACATCTTATTATTGTTGTGATGCAAAGGCAAGCTCCAACTCCCTCTCACCACTGACATTCTGTAGGCTCCAACCTATAGGAGGCTACAACCTAAATTCTGCAAGCTACAACTTTCAAGGAAGCTCCAACTCCCAACTATTTTCTGTAGGCTTCAACCTACAGGAGGCTCCTACCTCAGCCAGCTACAACTTGATATGGAAGCACCAATTTCCTCTATTTTCTGCAAGCTACAACCTACAGGAGGCTCCTACCTCAGTTAGCTACAACTGACATCTATCAAGCCACAACTTGATAGGGAAGCTCAAAATTCCTCACTCTTTCATAAAAACACTTGCTGATTTACCTGGATATCAACTCTGTTTTGTACCATCTTCGCCGCTGTGCACCAACCTTCATATCTTCCCCGCATCATCTCTACATTTTCTCAGATTCTCTATCAGCTCCTCCTTCTTCTTTGCCTCACTGCTTCATTTCTGTATTCTCTAACCTCTCTATGCATATCTATGAGATATTATTTATAGAGATTTCCTTATGACTGTTAGCATTCCTCAGTGAATTTTAAATGGACAGTCATGCCTCTTTGACTTCTGCCTTCTCATTTCTTTTACCAGCTCATTCAGAAAAAATATAACAATATTTACTAATTTCAATATTACAGTGGGATTTTTGTTTTCCTACCGGAGACTTGCCTTTGAATCACAAACAATATCAAATCAATTAAAACATTTACATTCACATTTTCAGTTATATAAAACAATTTCACTCAGCCCTTTTTCTGGCTCTTAGCTTGCTGGTTTTTTCTTTCCTGTTGTTGTCATGTAACTGTTCTGCATACCTCTATTGTTCACTGCCTTTTTCAGTTTCTGCACACTCTCCTGCTTTCTGTGCATGTACACCTATCAAACCCACATTTTCATTCCTGTGCATATTCACCTGTTCACTGCAATAGTGTATCTGCTGTATATATAATTGTTTTACTAGTTTAGTCCCAAATAAATCTCAAAGTATTGTGCATATTAAAATGCCTCTCCATTCATTTTCCATGTGTTGGCAATTAAATAAATTTGTGTGGAGGCTTTTCTTTTCACATCTTTGATTTAAAATCAACCCCAGTTCACACTCTTCATATGCAGAAACTTTACCTGTTTCAAATCTATGGTTAAACCATAGTCCAACCCACTTCATAAGCCATCAAATGAATATTTCAAATTTGGATTACAACTCAATATATCATAAGCCCAAAGCTTATATTTTTCATATAAAAATAATACGCTCAGTAAACAATTTAATTTATACAAGGTTCGGCTTGCGTTTAGAACTTGAAGTATAACTCGTTTTTCCACATATGTTAACATATGTCAAGACTTTATATTGCGCCAAATATCATATCTGGCCCAAAACACTTTAATTTCATTTATCAATTTCAACTTTGATTTAACCAACACTTTATCAATCTTGATTTCGGTTAAAACATAGACTTCAATATATATAAAAGGTTGGGGCCCACAGCAATAATCCACAACACGTCTAATATGCTTTCATATGTGAGAATCTGATCAACCCTTTCATCTAAGGTTTCCAACTACTTCAATACTCAAATATGCCCATGATCCCAATGTGGATGAGTATTGAGCACATTCGGGACTTACCCTTTGGCTGCTGATTATAAAACTATGCACCTTATAATTATTCAAATTAATATTCGACTATTCAATTAAACCCATAGTCTGAGGCACATAAGCCTTTCACCACCCACAAATATTATAGTGTATTTGGACTTCATTACTATACAACTTTGTGGATTAAATTTCAACTACCTCCATATGTGGTTACACTCATATTTTCATAAACCCAACTATTTAAAGGACTAATACAGGTCCCAGAGGATTTTAACAACTCCAACTTCCAATATAGAACATCCCATTGAATTTATTTTATAAAGCAATAGGACTCAAATCACATTATATGCGATCCCGATCCCACAACCATTATAACGTACCTTCAGTTATCCTCTACGCAACTTCAATTCTGATTCGATGGCCTATCTATTATCGCACTCCAAACTCAGTTATACGCCCATCCAACGATGATCACGCTACCAAGATGCGCAAAGGTTACTTCTCCGAAACTATGCGATGAAACTGGGCCCAGCACTTAACTCACCCTTCGCATCCAATGGTTGATCTATTATCGTGCTTCAACCCCAAATCCGATGGTTATCACGCTATATCGCGCAAATTAACTACACAAAGGTTAATTCTCCAAAATCGCGCGATATAAATGGTTTTTCCAAACCACTTATTGCCACGCGTCGACCAAAGGCATATATCGCTTTTTTTTCACAAAATCCCCTTACCACTTTTTAAAAGCGCGACACTGCCGATTTTGAATACTGAAACCGCCATTACTGTTCAGGTCACTGTTCCACCTCAATTTTCCGTTGCGCTCCCTCCTCAAGGTTCTGCCTCCTTATTTCCGATTACAATTAACTCTGCGAACCGTCAATGTAGGATCTGTCTTAATCGATCCCCTGTGCAATTCTACCCTCAACAGGGTTCCGATTATAGTCGCACTTAGGTTAAACGGGTTCTGATCCGATATGAGAATTGGAACCAATTGGAACCCTATACACCATATAACGAAGTCCCTTCCTTTGTCCCCTTTCAGTGGGATTCTCCCCACGACTTCATTAACCACACATAACCAAGAGCCTAATGAGGTCTTTCTCTGAGTGATATATTTTTCTAGCTTCAATATCCATGTCTTATAGCTGAGTATGTAATCTTCCTCAAAGTCCAATATGTTCGGTTATCAAACTCTATACTGAAACGAAATTTCTCTGCATATCGACTTCGTCCAACCAATTTGGTCGCTCTTCACTTAAATACTGTGTGAGAGCTCTTGCATTAAAAGGACCGGAATTCATTGGTTCTTATTGAAACCTTCACAGGGGACTTAAGGTGCATTTAACATGCAAACAGGTTTAAATAAACCCCTGATCTTAACCAACTTAGATATTTCAGAAGGGCTAGGTTCTCTATCCCTGAAACCCTACGGTTTTTCTTTTCAAATGCATTGTGCTATCCACCTATAGTTCTGGTTCTTACGATGTCAACCAATCCTTAAACCTCTGTACACCAAATTGAATAGGGCCGACGCTAATCCCCCTCTATATTCGATTTCTGTGGTTTGTAATCGATTACAACTCAATAGAATTCAAATGTGACTCCAGTTTCGGGCTCCAGTCAATTTAGGAATCCAAGCAATTCCTCAAACAACTCCATATAATACTGAATTAAATCCTTTTATATACACAACTGAATTTACTTACAAGGCCTCCTTGTTTTTCCCAGATCTTCAAATGGCCCTTCTATAACTGCCTCTGCATCATGTCTAATGGCCCCTCTCCTTGCCTCTCTTTCTCTGCTTCTTGTCTATCACCTTTGTGCTCCTTTTATGCTTTCTTACTGGTGCCTCTCTGCTACTTTGCTTCTCTTTTTGCTGCCTCTACTACTTGTCTTATGCTCTCTCTACTGCCTATGCTTCTTATCTGCTTCTTTGCTGCCTCTGCCTCTCTGCTACTTTGCTTCTTTGTTGCCTCTGCTACCTATCTTCTACTTTGCCCTATTGTTGGTTCAGGTGCTACTCCTTTGTTCTCCTTTTCCATCAATGACAACATTTCCAACAGTCTCCCCCTTTGGCATTGATGACAATAATTTAATGCTCTCCTTTTGCTTGCTTTTCCTCCCCCTTTGACATCAATGGAAAAGAGTTGCACATTTCCTAGTGTGCTTTCTGTCTCTTCATTTCCTCTCTCTGAGATGTGTTTAGGCCTTCTTCTTCTGACTTTGTACCCTGCTGCTCCAAACTAGTGTACAAGAGTTGTTGAGAGAACACTTTTGAGGATTATTGAACTTGAATATACACTGTAAGTTGATACAATCCCAAAGCATAGACTCCTTGCACTTGTATAGAGTGTAGGCGATGAGAACCATATATAATCAGACTTGTATAATCATAGATGCATCATTGGATCAATACTTAAAGATTGTGAATGCTCCATGTGACATATCAAGATTGCTTCAGCGATACTTCAGTCTATATTATAATCTTCATCTACGATGCATATCTATTGACAAAGGTTGTAGATGGAGTAAGTCTTTTTCTGAAATGCACATCTACAGTACACATATGTTCAATTGTGATGATGCCAATATATATTTTATTGTTGTGGTTCACCTTTCCTTCCTGTTGGTGTTGATATGAGCTAGGATGCTGACAAGGATATTACACTCTATAGCTGAAAGACTCTTGATGCTCTTTTCAATGGTGACATACTGGAAATCCTTTCTATTGAAATATGTTTTTGATGAATCAATAACAGAATTTTGAGCTTCAAATGTAATCTTAACACAACTAGTCCTTCATACTTTTGATACTTTAACTGTTCTGTCATGATGATCTTTACCAAAAACATCTTCAAGTTGTTTGATTGAAATATCAGCAAACAGACTTCACCCAGATTTATGAATGATCTTAAGAAAGAGGCCTTGAAGATATACATGTATTAAATTCAGGAAGGCATGCAATTATATATATAAAAAGAAATTGTTTGATTGAAATATCAGCAAACAGACTTCACCCAGATTTATGAATGATCTTAAGAAAGAGGCCTTGAAGATATACATGTATTAAATTCAGGAAGGCATGCAATTATGTACTCTTGTCATCATCCTTTGATCCTGAGGACTTGTACCATGCTTCTGCTCCAGTGATAACACTTGGTATTATGTTGATAAGCATGCTGCTTGTACCTAAATTCCAATTGATATTACTTTGATAAACCATGCAGAGATTTCACTTTAGCTTGCACATGAACCCATAGTTTCTACTATTGATCTTTCCACTATTCATACCCATAGTCATCAATATACTGAATCTGATCTTGTCATCATTAACTATTTTCTTATTCTGTCATTCTGTTCAAAGGAATGTCACTGCATTTTCCTTTCTAGAACTACTCCAGATTCATTGCTACTTTATATAAAAATCAACTGTTCTAACATAATGATCTTCGGGAAAACATCTTCAATTTCTTTGCTTGGACACTTCATGGGCAGATCACTCAGAGAATTATCACTCACTTAACTGTATTCATCCAAGAGGACTTTTCATAGATGAATGAAGTCATGAAATAATGATGATAGGCACTTCTCATCCTTATTTAAAGTGATTCATTGTTAATTCTAGCAGTATGATGCACAATGTGATCATCACTTAATGTGCTGATGTATTCTTAGCTTACATGTTCATGGTTGATGTTCTTTCTATTACCATGGCTTCTTGTTGCCTTCTCTTCTTCCATCAATCTGTCAGTGATTGAATGCTTAAGGTAATCTTCTTCCTCTATAGTTCTCAGATAGAGGAATTTTCTTTCCCTTTCTGACCTTTTAGCTGTTGCTATTTCATGGAGCTCTTCTTAGACTACTTTTGTGGGGATTATTTATGAACTGCTCTCCCCCTGGGATGTTGCTTCATATTTATCACTGGTTGGATATTTTCTTTTGCTTCCTAGAGAAGCTCCCCCTGAGACTATGATAGATTCATTATGTTATTGAGGTAACAGGCTCCCTCTTTCTCTTTTCCTTCCATACTTTATTGGGGTTATTCATAATTTCTGCACTCCTTTTTGATTCATAGCTTTGTTTGATTTGATTAGATTCCATCCTCTATCTAGAGTTATTTAAAGTATATGGAAGTTTACAGTCTTTTTCTTTGTGACCAAGCTTGAGGCATACATAACATCTTATTTTTCTAAGGTACATTTGAGCTGATGTATAATATTTTGTTCCCCTCTTTGAACACAATTTACATTCATCAAGTTTATGTCCAAATTTATTGCATGCATAACAGTAGCCATGGAAATGATTTGTGTACGTGGTGAAAGATTTTCTTTTCCATTTGCTTTCTTGAGGTATTCTTCTCATTTTTTGCATCTTTTGCTGGTTGAAGTTGATATGCCTTGTCTTACAATGTGCTGCAATATGTCCTAGGTTATGACAAGAAAAACATGTGATATTTTTCATAGGAGAAAGAACCTCCTTTGACATCTTCCAAATTTATTCAATTCATAATCAAGAGTGTATGAGCCTTTTTCAGCTGACTGTTTCAACCTTTCATTATCTGTCCTTTCATGTTGCTGCTTTTTTTTGTTTGTTTCTTCACAAATCCTGTTATTGATGGCTTTTGCTTCTGCAGGAATCTTCTGAGCTGCTTCATTATCCTTTACAGCTTTTACAAAAATGATATTCTTGTTATCTTCTACCTTGGAATTACTTGTTTCTCCTTCATAGCCTATCCCTGTCTTTATGAGAGGAGAACTTTGAACATTTAGGATTTGTTCCAACTTGTTAGGTCCCTGTAATCAGCAAGATTGGAAAAGTCCGATCACAGAAACAACATCGTTTCAACCACTTTGGGATTCTAGGATCTAGCCCTCCTGAATTTGGAGAGGGATCTCTCCAACAAGTGCAAAGATGGATTTGTCTTTGAAGTTTTGGGGTAATAATATTAGCTAGTTATGAAGGCCAAGGGTTTTGTTTGTTTTTTTGGATGGTTGAGCATGAAAATTACTTGAGGGGAAAGTTCTGAGTGCAAAAAGTTCCAAAGGTGAGAAGTTTCAAGCAAATAGAACAAGCTTTGGCCAGGACAAATAGATAATTGCAGGTTTTATTCCATTGGGCTATGGAGTCATAATAGGGTTTAATTGAAACAGCAGGTTCAAGAGTGGTCCATGGGGAAAGTCATCTATATCTAAGAGCAGCCCAATATCTGGTAAGTACTTTTAAACTGGCTAGCTTTTGACATACACTTAAGAAAAACATGAAAGTAAACTAGGATCTGGTAAATACTTTTAAACTAGCCAGCCTTTGATACACTTTTCAATAGAAAACATATAAAACAGGGGGAAATACTAATGATAACGAGGGATGGTCTAAGATCTGGTAAGTACATCTAAACTAGCCATCTTTCAACACATTCCAAGGGAAACATTCAGACAGTTGTGGAGGTAAAACTGGGACCAGGGCCCACCATATCTTCCTTAGTTCATCTTCACTTAAAATATACTAAAAATAAAATTTAAGAATAATAGTCAGCTAAGATAATAAGACGAGGGAACGCCAGCATTCCTATGCTTAAACCAAATTAAATCATTCCCAAATAACACAGATTGGAAGAAAACATTTAGATAAATATTTTTAGTCAGAGAAGGTTATTGATATACAGTAGGTCCTAACTCCATGCATGATGTTCTTTATAAGAGAAAATGAAACACAATGGAAACAAAAAAAAAAAATAACAAGTTACAATGAGAAAAACATCACCATCAACATAGACCGGGATCCCATAAAACAACTTGTATTGATGCTCCAAACTAGTTACAGCTTTAAGTCCACTGCTTTAATTTAGCAACCATCTACACATCTTAGCCTAACTTATCTATCACAAGCAAAGCTCCAAGGGCCAGTGAACACTATTTACAATCAGAAGTTTAAGCTCAAATGTATTTCAATGTTCTACAACCAACCTCTCACTCATCTTCTGTAGAAGTATATATAGAAGAATGAGGAGTTGAGATTTGATAAAAGATCTCAAATTACAGTTAATACAGACTTAATGGTTTCTTGGCCTTTGAGGGGCTCAATGAATAAATTTACATAGTAGTCCTCTGTATTAAATGATTTACATAAATATTTCAGCTCGGTGGGAGCTCTTTTTGACCTTTGAGGCTCTGTGTGATGTCAAAGTAACTCTGCAAATGTTTGTCATTAAGTTCTTTGGCAGAATTTACTCTTGGGCTGCGTTTGAGACAAATATATAATCTTTTTCAATAAATTCAGCCTCAGATATGAATGCTTTGAGGCACAGGTGGCATTGTGGTAGCTAGAGGGATCAATTTGCCTCAGCTGTGGCGATGGAGGCTTTCCTGTTGATACAACACTTAATATTTTTTCAAACTGTGTTTTTAATTGGGGATTAGGCTTTTGATAAACCATATTAGACATAATCCCCAAAAAAATTGTCTTTAATCTTCTGTCCTGGTACATTTTGTCTTTCGGCACTGATACCCTCTGACTATGCTCGATTCATGGTTTTTTGCTGATGTGCAGGGCTATGTAGGGGTCGAATAGCACAATGAATAATGAATGATTGATGAAAACATGGATTTAACACCTGTGAATGATTTCCCTCAGTGAATCGAAGGCAAGAGGATCGTCACCTTCTACTTTCGAATTTTCTTCAGACATAGTGAAAAAATCACTTGAAACCCTGCACAATACAAAAAATATTAAAAAATCCATGCATATATAGGATTATTGCTGCGGAGGATGTGTGGGGGAAGCGTGGCCATTGGATGGCATCATCCAATCGAGAAGTCATAGGGAAGGTGGAAGAATCGTTTAAATCAAAGCCGTCGATCGCATAGAGATCGACGGTCGAGAGCGGAAATGGAAAATCAAAGTGGAAAACATTTGACCGGGCGATGAATCAGGGCGATGAAATATGGGCCGTCAATCTGCAGATTAGATCGACAGCGAAGATCTATTGAATGTCGTGCCATAGCCCGGTTAATCGTTGGGCATCTTCAGTGAGCGATAGCCGTCGGATGGCCCGCCCCAGATCGGATGGTGTACAGCGATATCACGCCGGGTTTGCTGCCGAACTTTAATGCGCGACGGGGGGAGCGTTTTCAAATAGTGCACGGGACACATGTCGGCCGGCGTATGGAATCGTTGCCAATCGAGAAAAAACCACCCTTGCCCCAAAGGCAGTGCGATGAATACCGCGCGGTTTTGAAATCGGTGAGTGGACGGTGGGGACCACCGGGCTGATGGACTTCGCACCGTCGATCTGAAGATCAGATCGATGGTGGAGATTGATTTGAATTTTGGACCGTCGGAAAATTATGATATAGTAAAAATCAAAAAATTAACATAACCCAAGGTTTATATTAATTAACAATGTGGCTTGGTGCCCGACTACGGGGCCGAGTGTTATATGAAGGGTAATCTGATTAGGGGCTTATGCAGGAAGGGGCTAAAGGTGATCAGGCGACACGATAAGCACTTGGAGAGCTGGCGCTTGGTTCTGGCGTCAGGGCGTATGGAAGGGAGGGGTTAAAGACTTAGCCCATGGGGGCTTAAGTCTTCAATGAATAAAAACATGATTTTCATGGATTTTTAATGATTTTTCAAGGGTTTAGAGGGGTTCCGATAAGGCAAAGAAGGAGTCTTTAACCTTGTCAAGGGTATTTTGAAGAAGGGGAAATGGGAAAAACATGAAAATGAAGGTTTTTTCATGGGAAATGAAGGGGTTGAAGATGAGGTTAGTGTTGGAAGAGGGGAGAGGGGGAATGTGGCGTTTGCAGCAGTATTTTTTTTTGGGGGGGAATCAACAGGATTTCTGGATGGGGAATAGGCACAGTAGTGAAGATTGGGACAGAGGCATGAGGCCTTCAAGAGTCTTCAAGAGCCAACACTTTTTAGTCATAAAATTTGTTCCTTGAAGGCTCCAAACAGTTTTTAGCCAGCATTTGGTATAAATTTTTTTATAGCTGGCTAACAGTGGCTCCACTTGGGGATGATGCCTTCTTGAAGGCATCAAGGAATTCAGACTTGCATTCTCTAGGAGGCTAATCATTTGCCTCATCCATTGGGATGCCTTTCTTTCTGTGGATGATCTTGCTCTGAAAACATATTAGCAGCCATACAAACAATGGGACTTTCATCTACAAGCTTTCTACCTACCCAATCCTACAAATCTAACATTTTTTCTTCATTAGAGTGAACTTGGATTGGAAAACTCTTTTCACAACATTTTATTCTTTTAAAATCATAAAAATAATCTAATTCTACTCCTTGTTTCTCCCTGAACTCAGATTAAACAGTCAAGTTCAGATGCTTCTCTACCTATTCTACTATTTGTTGGGATTAAACTGTTCAACAGATTTTTATTGTCTAAATTCTACAACAGAAATTTAAAAAGCATTTAAGTCAGGATTGAACAGTTTAACTTGATGCAGGTCTATGACATAAAAGACAAGATGCACATAGACATAATTTTTCACAAAACAAAAAAATGGAAGGATTAAGATCTGAAAATTCAAAGCACTTCCTTCCTCTTTTACAGCTCTGTTTTGACATCTTATGTGAGTTGTTTCTTCCTTGCTCTCTGGTTCAGATTTTGAGCTAATTATAACCATATTTACATCTTTTTGACTCAAGAAAATAGAAAATATTTGAGTCATTTTCTCTTTGGAAACTTAGGTTCAGATTTTCATCATGTTTGAACCTTTAATTTCTATCCTAAACTATCTACTAATAAGCCAAGATTAAACAGTTTGGCAAATCAATTTCACTATCCTATCAGTAGAAAATTTAAAGCTAATTAGTCAAGATTAGACAGTTTGACTAACTAGAAGTGTGTTCTTAAGGAGTGGCATTTGAGCTTGCACACTTTCAGATTTGTTTCTCTTTTTTGGGTATGGGGCTATACCTTTATTGTTTTCATAATCTGCCCTCTTTTCTTTCTTTTATTTTTTTTTGTATTTTGATTTTTATAACTTTGAATGCAATGGTGGGTGAAATATTTATAATGGAAAAAAGATAAAAGGCTTCAAAACATATCATGGATCAAGAGAAGTAATGTTTAAGCATCCTGCCATTGACAGGACCCCCAAACAATTATGCTCCATTCAACTCCTGCAAGAAAAAGGCATTGTTACCAGCAGCTGAATGAATAGAGTAAGGGCCAAGCCATAAATTGTAGAATTTTCCATGCTTGCCCTTGTCTTCCCTTCTTGAATCCCATTTTAAAACTTTGTCCCCAATCTTGAAATTGCTGGCCTTTTTTCTTCTGTCAAAAAGATTTTTAATGCTGTCTTGTTTCTACAATGCTTTGTTATAAACCTCCTCTCTGGTTTGCTGAAGATGAATGGTCTGATTTATTCTTCTGATCATGTCGTTATCTTCAGTTTGCAACTCTTGAATCAACTTTATCACTGGTACACCAAGGCTATTTGGAAAAATTGCATCAGTACCATACACAAGCTGGAAAGGTGATATACCAATAGATTTCTTCAAAGTAAATCTATCAGCCCAAAGTGCATGGACCAGCTTTGTGTGCCAAGACTTTTTGTTTTCCTCCAACAGTTTCTTGATTATGTTCACTAAACTTTTGTTTGATGATTCTGCAAGTCCATTACCTTGAGGGTAATAGGCCGTGGAATGCCCCAATGTTATGTGATATCTATGACGGAACTCAACCATCTTCTTTGACCCAAATGCTGCTACATTATCAGTGATGATATTGGTAGGACAACCAAATCTAGAGAGAATATTAGTCTCCATAAATTTTATGATAACTAAATCATTGACCTACCTACAAGGAATGGCTTCTATCCACTTAGTGAAATATTCTGTGGCAGTGAGAATCCATCTATGCTGGGCAGAAGATGGTGGATGGATTTCTCCTATAAAGTCGAGTCCCCACTGTTGAAAAGGGGCTTTAACAGTGATTAGATGTAGAGGTAGGGGTAACAGTTTTCTTTTGCCTTCAAAAAGTTGACATTTATGATAGGCTATGATCATCTTATGCACATCATGGAAAAGAGTAGGCCAATAGAAACCAACCCTCAAAATTTTGTTGGCTGTTGTCTTCCAGTACAAATGACCTCCACACTCTCCTTCATGGAACTGGTATTTAAACTTCTCTGCATCAAACTTAGGCAAACATTTAATCAATACACCACTTGCATTTTTCCAATAAAGACATCTATCTATAATGAAATAGTTTACAACTTTTAACTTTAGGAACCTTGCCTTTGTTTTTTTCAAACTAGGAGGTGTATTCAATTTAAGCAAAACATAAACAATATCGACATACCAAGAGGAATTCATAAAATGGTCTTAAACAATGGGAGTTGAGAGTTTCTCTTGATCATCTAAAGCATTAACATATTAATATCAAGAACTTCAAAATTGGATTCAGCCATCAATCTAGCTAGACCTTGGCCTTTGATGAGTTTAGTAGGTTTTATCTCTAAATCATATTTAAGGATAACAAAAATCCACTTACCTCTCTTACCATCTGGGTCCTGTGTTAGAATGTCTTTAACAACTGAGTTTGGGACAAAGGCAATGATGTGTGAGTGAAGGATTTATACCCTGAAGTCTTCCAATGCTTTGACCAAAGCAAAAGCTTGCTTTTCCATAATGTTATACTTCAAAGGAGCATCCCTCAATGCCTTGCTAAAGAATGCAATAGGTTGTTGTTGTCCTTGTGGATTTTTCTGTAGAAGGACAAAAACTATGGTATGTTTTTATGCAAATGAAAAAATATAAAAATCCTTTGAAAAATCAGGACTTATAAGAACTGGTGTTTTGGTTAACGCTTGTTTCACAAGCTCAAAGGATGTCTTTGCTTCCACGGTCCATTTTATCCCTTGCTCCTTCTTTAACATGTTTGTGATATTCCTAAGGAGCTCAGCCAAGTTGGGGATGAACCTTCTTAAAAATTTAATCTTTCCAATGAAAGATTGCAACTCTTTGATGTTCCGAGGATGAGAGATTTGCAATATGGCCTCAATCCTCTTTGGATCTATCTTAATACACTCTTCTAAAATGATGTGCCCAAGAAGTTTACCTTCTTGGAGACCAAATAGTGTCTTCTTAGGGTTTAAAGATATCCCAAATTTTCTGCATTTCTCGAAAACTTTTCTCAAATGTTCTAAGTGCTCTTCATCTGTTTTTGAAAACACAGTGACATCATCAAGGTATATAATGATGAAGTAACCCAATTATTCCGAGAATGCTATGTCCATGGCTCTCTGAAAGGTTTCTCCAGCATTCATTAGACCAAAAGGAATTTTCACATACATGAAAGTGCCCCATGGTGTAGTAAAGGTTGTCTTTAATTGATCAGCAGGGTAAACTAAGATATGATTGTACCCTGAATAGCCATCCAGCAAAGAAATTCTTCTAGACCCTACCACCCTTTGTAAAATATGGTCCATCTTAGGTAAAGGGTAGTTGTCTTTCAATGAAGCTTTGTTTAAGTCTCTGAAGTCTATACAAAGCCTGATCTCTCCAGTTTTCTTCCTAACAGACACCAGATTAGACACCCACTCAAAATATCTAATAGGGACAATAATACCAGCTTCATACATTTTGATGATCTCCTTCTGAACCAAAGGTAACTGAACAGGGTTTATTCTACGCAGTTTCTGTTTGAATGGTTTTTGGTTTTCTTTGAGGGGAATTTTGTGTTGTATTATTTCAGTGTCATAGGATTTAAGATCTTCGTAACTCCATGCAAAAACATCAGAAAATTCTTTAAACAGATCTATATATTTGAGTTTAATGTGAGCTGGTAAAGTCTTAGACAGTTTAATCATCCTAGGTTTAAGTTCACTGCCTAAATTGCACTCTTCCACTTCAGTCTCTACAGGTTCCAGTTTTGGCTTTTTGGCCACATCGTTAAAATCAAACAACTCTTCTAAAGGTGCTAGACCACTTGGAAAACTTTCATCTTTAGAGTGTAGAGTTTCTAACTCTTCTGTTTAAGACCCTGCATTCATTTCTGTTTTTTTTTCAAGTTTGCTAGATAACAGATTTATATTAGCAAGTTCAGGAGACGGTTCTTCTTCACCAAGAAAATTTTCTTCACTGCAGTCTGTATCATAATCTGAGTCCGAACTGTTTAGTTCGAATTCATTTATGAATTGCATGAAGTCTTCTATTTGTTTGTCATTGTCAAACACCTGCCAATACTTCTCATTATCAGGCACAGCTGGTCTAAATTTTATCTGAGTTGTACAGTCTTTGATTTCAAATGGCGTTAAGCAAGTTCTATATGCAAAGGCTAAATTGTGGGCGGAAATATTTCCTTTTCTTGGGACAAAAATCAGTTTGGATTCCTTGAATGTTTTCAAAAGGTCCATGACATCGTTTCGGTAGGCTCTAAGTCTGGGATGATTTTCATTATACTCCCCATTGAATTTCCTAATGACTAACTCTGAATCCCCATGTACATTGATTCTTCTAGCTCCTAACTTTTTAAATAGATGTAAGCCTAAGAGAAGGGATTCATATTCTGCTATGTTATTGGAACACTGCAAGTTTAATTTGCAGGAAATTATTTCTGTGTGGTTGTTTTCAGTGTTGGTAATCCAGACACCTACACCAACATTGTTCCTAGTGCATGACCCATCAAAATACATACTCCATAGAGGACTATTTTTTATTTCATCGATTTGGTGAATATCCTCTTCAACTATCGTGCTTTCTGATTGTTGTTGAATCTCAGTACTTAGTTGTAAATGTTTTGATTCCCCAAGGTTTTTATTTATTTGAGGGATACTTTCTTGACTCTCAATGTTTAGAAACAAAGGACACATGATTTGTAGTTCAAGCCCTTTATTTCGTTTGCTACTATCTTCGAATGCAACAAAATTTTTTTACACTTCTGCATTGTGTTCCTCTTCCTCCCTATCAGCTATTAATTTTGTTAAAGTGACTTGTTCACTAAGAATCTCATTGTTAAACATGATAAAAGAATCAAGGCCTGTACTGATAGAATATAGAGGAGAGTTTTGTGGTCTGTCTTGACTTGTAACTATGTATTTCATATGGGATTCCCTGTATAGTCTTCTATTCTGATTGAAAACAGGGATGGTCGCATAGGTCATGTCCATTTTCATAGTCCCTTGTAACTTAGCCCCCCAAGATCTTGATAATAGCATTCCATACTTTGGGGGTACATCAGCCACAACAATATCCATTACTAAGCATTTGGCTGGAATTTGGGCTAAGTTAACACAGAGGTATTTGATTAATCCTAAACATTTCACTCTACTTGAGTCAAAGGAGTAAATATCCTTATAAGGTCTGGTGATTTCTAGACCCAGGCTCTGCATTACAGCTTTTGGCATTAATTTGTGAGAAGCCCCTGAGTCATGCATAGCGTTGTGCAAAATTTTGTCGTGAACATTTAAACTCACATAAAAGGGAGGAACAGGTCCCTCTTGATACATAACTTCAATCTTTGGACCAAAAATAAGCTCTGGTTGGTCATCATTAAGATTGACTGTATCCTCATTTTATTCTATATTTAAAGCCTTCAAAATTTGGGTCCTATACACATGTTGGGCAGCTAACTCAGTAAGGGGAACATAGATTTTGATCTTTGAAATTTCCTGCTCTAGGCTGAAAGGGATTTGGTTCTTTGAAGAACTTGTCTCAGCTTTATTAGCTGCTAGTCTATCAACAACATCAGCTTGCTGATTTGTTCTATTTACATTCGAAAAAATTGTTTTCATAGGATTACTAGCTGAAGTTTTAGTACTACTAAGGTCTGCACTCTGTTTTTCATTGTTTTGAGCGCCTTTCTCTTTATTATTATCAGAATTTGCAGCCATTGTTTTACCATTTTGTTTAACAACTTTAGGCTTGGTTGCAGTGTTGTTTTGTGAGGATTTATCAGAGGTTTTGGTGTTGGGGGTTTGTTGACTAGTTTTGCTTCTAAGGTCATATTCTCTTTGAGACTCTATGATGACATTTTCCATGTCTCGAAAATAACTTTCGTCATCATCTCTTTTTTCGTCATAAGGTGTATAAAGACCTTGTTTTCTATCATAGTGAACTTCGAAGTCATCATCCTCTACCCCAAACATGTTGATATCATCTTCCTTTATTATTTCATATGTTTCCTCAACCTCACTTATATAGTTTTGATGAAAAGGAGGAGTGATCTGTTGATAATCTTCCCTAGGTCTGTTTGGAGGTTGGTTCCTTCTAAAATTTTGATTCTGGTTCTAATTTCTACTTTGAGGAGAATTTTGGTTTTGGCTTGATTTTGCTCTATTAATTATGGTCATTTCTTTCATCATCTCCTCCAGCATTCTCTCCATCTTTGAATTGGAAGTAGAAGGGGTGGATTCCTCTCTAAAATATACTCTCCTCTCAGCTTTCATTCTTGCTCTTTTCTCCATCAAGTTGAATTCCATAGAAAGAGAACCCCTTTGCATCTATTCAAGATTTGCAAAATATCTCTCTCTCAACTGATAGGTCATTTCAGGGTCCAACCTGTTAGGTCTCTGTAATTTATTAGCAAGATTGGGAGAGTCCAATCACAGAGTTAACATCATTTCAACCAACTTTGGGATTCTAGGATCTAGCCCTCCTGAATCCGGAGAGGGATCTCTCCAATATGTACAAAGATGGATATTGTCTTTGAAAAGCTTAAGGTAATGATATTAGGCTAGTTATGAAGGCCAAAGGTTTTGTTTTGTTTTGGATGGTTGAGCATGAAATGTTACTTGAGGAGAAAGTCCTAAGTGCAAAAAGTTTCAAAAGTGAGAAGTTGCAAGAAAATAGAACAGTTTTGGCAGATAGATAGATATAACGCTGGTTTTTAGTCCATTGGGCTATGGAGTCATATCTGGGCTTTAATTGAACAACAACATCAAGTGTGATCCAAGGGGCAAGTCATCTATACCACAATATTATTGAGATTAAAATGATGAAATGGAAACATTAAAATGTTGGAGGGGTGGAAACTGATAATAATTTCTCAGAGGATTTATAGTCAGTCCAAACAAGAAAAGCCTTTTAAGTAATTGTTTTAAAACCAACCAAGGACAGGGCTAACCATAGACTTCTTGGGCAAGTTCTTATTAAAGCAGCTTAATTGACAAACAATCCAGTAATCCACATAATTACCTTCGGAAAGTATGAAAACACATAAGAAAAACAGAGTGTAACTTAAGATCAGATAAAGTACTTTTAAACCTAGTCTGCTTTCAGTCAACACCAAGGGAAACTTTCAGAATCTGCCTTTGGAGAAAATAATCTAGGAATCAGGGCAAACCATATCTTCTCTAGTCTAACTTTAATAGAAAATAATGGAAATAACATTCGAGAACAATGTTTGAGCAAACAGAAGGACGAGGGAACGCCAACATTCCTAACTTTTTAAATTGTATTGAATCATTCTTAAATAAACAAATCTGAAGAAAACATTAAGATAAAGATTTCTCAGCCAGAGAAGGTTACTGCTATACAGAAAATCCTAACCATGTTTAAACTATTCTTTACAGAGGGAAAATGAACAATATGGCATACATAGAAGGAAAACGATTAACAAAGAAAGAAGCACTTCACCAGTGATAAAGACCAGGATCCCAAGAAACAGCTTTTATATTGATGTCAAACCAGTTACAATCTTCAAGTCCAATGTTTTAGTTCAACAATCATCTTCACTATTCAACCTAACTACTCTAGCACAAACAGAGCTTCAAGGGCCAGTGAACACTATGTACAAATAGAAGTCTCGAGCTCAAGTGTATTTCAAAGTTCTGCAACCAACGATTTCTCATCTTCTTCTGAGGCATTTATAGAAGAATGAGGAGGCGATCTGAGAAAATATCTCTCAGGATAATTAATACAGGTTCAAGACTTCTTGGCCCTTTGAGGGGCTCGAGAGAGAAATTTACAGGTGGATCACTGTATTAACTTTTTACAATAAATATCAAAGCTCGGTGGGAGCTTTATTTTGACTTTGGGGTTCTGTGTAATGTGGGGAGTAACTTCTACAGATATTTTTGCATTGATTACCTCGTAGAAGTAACTCCCTAGCTGCTCTGAGGCGAAATCTGATCTTCTTCAATAACTACGGCCTCTGTTTGAAAGGTTTGAGGCAACAGGTGGCTTGGTGGTAGCTGAGGAATCAATTTTCCTCAGATGTAGCGGTGGAGGCTTTCTGTCTGATAAAACACTTTAGGTTTTCTTTTAAATTGTGTTTTAGATTGGGGATTAGGCTTTTGATAACTGTCTTAGCCGTAATCCCCGTAAACTGTCTTCGATCTTCATCTGCTGTGCTTTGTCTTCAAACTTATACTCTTTAACTGTGTTCAAATTAAAACAGTGTCTTGTCGATGTGCAGACCCGCACTGGGCTTTACGGCATCAATACTCATAGAGTACTGACGAAACATGGAATGGAGCCCCGTGGATGGCTTCTCTTTAATGAAACGAAGGCATGAGAATCGTCATTCCCAGCCCTTGGAATTTCTTCGTGATACAATGGAAAACCATTTAGAACACCTGCATCAAACACAAAACAATTAAGAAATCCTGTGAAAAATAGGTATAAAACTGCTTCAGATGGCGGGGGAGGAGCGTAGCCGTCGGATAAAAATATCTAACGGTGGAGATCAACGCAAAACAGGAAAAGGAGAGCGGGGAGAAGAAATAAGGCGGGGTGGTTTTGGACCGTCCGATCCGGACACGTGGACGGTCCAGATTAAATCGGAAGGTCGCAATCGGGGTTTGCAATCGGGGGGTAAACAAAAATGGACGCGATTGAAAAACTCCGATGCGATTGCGCGATCGGGAGGGTTAAAGCGATTGAGCGATGACCGTTGATCTAAGGATCAGATCAACGGTGGGAAACGAATCGGCGGGTTTTGAAACGGCGGTAAGACTTGTGATCGGAGGGAATAAGGACCATTGGATCTTCGAAGGCGGAGAGGAGATCAACGGCGGACAACCAATCGAGGATCGTCAATCGGGAGTGAAATAAAAACTCATGCGATTTAAAAGTTTGCGATGCGATTGAGCGTAGGCCGTCGATCTGAGGACCAGATCAACGGCGGGGAATGAATCGGAGGGATCGCAATCGGAGGGGAGAAACAAAGGGCGCGATTGGAAAACGCCGATGCGATTGAGCGCAGGCCGTCGATCTGAGGACCAGATCAACGGCGGGGAATGAATCGGAGGGATCGCAATCGGAGGGGAGAAATAAAGGGCGCGATTGGAAAACGCCGATGCGATTGAGCGATGGCCTTTCGATCGGCGGTGATCGACGGTGGAGATGGAACAGGGGGAAAACCTTTCATTCATATGAAAACCAAAGTTTTTAATAAAAACAAGTAAAAATGGGTCGGGCGAAAAAAATATATAAGTAAAGGGAAAAGGCGCCCGATTGCGGGGCCAGTGGTTTTCACAGAATGTAATATGCCCGGGAGTATAAAGACAAGGGCCAATCGCAATCGGGCCATTGAGCCTGGTCTTTCCGATCAACCCATTGTGTTGTTTCCGATTGCGATTGCGCGATCAGCTCTTTTCAATCAACCCATTTATATTTGTCACGTGATTTTAAGTTTTTAATTTAAAACTTCGGGAAGTGGGTTTTTGGGTTTATAAAGGAAATCTGTACTTGGGAATGGAATATTACAAGCTTTAAGCGCCAAGGCAGGCTCTATGGTTATATGAGAAAATAATATGATCGGGGGTTTTATATGAAAGGCTAATCGCAATCGGAGTTTTGTAATGGTTCAAAGATATGCACCCTTGGATATTTGCAATGCGATTAGCACCGAAAAGCTTTGGCGTTTGGTTTTGACACATGGGCATGTGGGGGGAAGTGGTTTAGGACTTAGCCCAAGGGGCTTAGGTCCATAGCAATAAAACTTTGTTTTTTATGAAAAATTTCAAGGTTTTAAATGGATTTGGGGGTTTCGGCACAGCTCAAGAAGAAGTTTTAAACCATGTCATGAGGATTTTCACGAATGGAGGGAGAAACTTATGAAAAGTAGAGGAATAATATGGAGAAAAAAGGGGGAGAAAATGAAGGTTAGCTATGAGTGGGAGAAAGGGGAAAAATGATGGTTTCTTCAGCAGTTTCTTACAGGAAATCAGCAGAATTAATGGGAACAGTAATGAGGATTTGGGACAAAGGCATGAGGCCTTAAAGAGACTTCAAGAGCCAACAAATTTTTAGTGGTAAAATTTGTTCCTTGGAGGCTCAAAAAAGATCTTAGCCACCTTTTGGTATAACAAAATATTATAGGTGGCTAACAGTGGCTCCACTTGGGGATGGTGCCTTCTTGAAGGCATCAAGAATTCAGACTTGATTTCTGGGACGCTGACTTGTGCCTGACCCATTGCTTGCTCTTGTTTTTCTTTGACAAATAATATCAGTGATGAAAGAAAAATGAATTTCATCAATACAACTTCTACCTACCCCAATCCTACTGATCTAACATTTTTTCTTCATGAGAGTGCACTTGGATTGGCAAACTCTTTACACAATATTTTATTCTTTTGAAAGCAGGAAATCTAATCTATTTCTACTCCTTATTTCTCCCTGAACTCAAATTAAACAGTTGAGCTCAGATATTTCTCTACCTAATCTACTGTCTGTTGGGATTAAACTGTCCAACAGACTTTCATTCTCTAAATTCTACAACAGAAATTTAAAAATAGTCAAGTCAAGATTGAGCTGTTCGACTTGCTATGATCTATGGCATAAGAACAAGCTGCACATTTTATTTGCAGAAATTTAAAATCAAAATGGAAGGCTTAGGCTCTGAAAGTTTCTCATCACGGCCTTCTCTCTTCTTCACAGCCCTGTTTTTGGTTTTGTTTGAGCTGTTCTTTATTTTTCTCTGGTTCAGATTTTGAGTTAATTAGAACCAGATTTTTACATCTTCTTGACTTAGAAAATAAAACAGCTTTGAGTCATCTTTCTCTTGGGAACTTTAGGTTCAGATTTTGAGTTTGTTTGAACCTTCAATTTCTATCCTAATCTATCTACTGATAAGCCAAGATTGAACAATTTGGCAAATCGAATTCACTAGCCTATCAGCAGAAAAATTTAAAAGCTAATTAGTCAAGATTAGGCTGTTTGACTAACTAGAAGTGTGTTTTGCAGGAGTGGCATTTAAGCTTGCACACTTTCAGATTTGTTTCTCTTTTAGGTATGGGACTATACCTTTATTGTTTTTTCAATTTGCCCTCTTTTCATTCTTTCTTTGTTTTTGTATTTTTGAATTCTTGATTTTTCTCCAAAGCAGAAAACAACAACTAACTACATGCTCGGAACTGAGCTTTATTGACATTCCTATCTACCCTACTCTAATTGGAAATCTCTGATGTTCTAGGTGATACAATAATGCCAATGTAGCCAATCAAGCAGTAGTGAAAAAGGATATGAGCACTGGCTGCCTGTCAGAGATAACCACAGGGTGCTCTGCATGTGGTTCTTCAAAACCGAGGCCACCAGCAGTGGTGACTAATTTTGTTGTGTTTGGCTCTTGCAAAAGATTGATGCTTGTGGAGCTGAGCCAATCAGGGCCTCCATGTAGTCTGCCACAGGGTCAACAAACTCATGATGTAAAATTTTTTCTTCAAAGCCTACCATGACTGATAGGCTGCCTGCATCCTGGGAAGCTTCAATCACTGCATCTGTAGTGAGGCTTTTGTAATCACACTCCCCTTCTTCCTGGTTGGGAGTATTTGGCATATGGGCATCAACCAGGAATACCTCCTCTTCCTCTGGATCAAGGCCGAGACGCTTGCGGGGAAGGAGATCTCGCTCATCTTCAATGCAGCCTGAGCTAGAGGGCTCATTATATTCAACAGTGCTGTCCTCTAGTACCACAGGTCGGTTCTGCTGCAACGGGCTAAAATCTGTGAAAAAATCAACATATTCTTGAGCGGGGGCTTCTTTGATTACCTTAATCCCTTCGGGAGAAGGCTCTGGGCATTCATTCCGTTCAAGATTTTCTTCATCTCTTTCCTCCTCGTCCTCTGCGCTGAAAAGCTGCTGGCTTCTATCCTCTTGGCAAGTAAAACTGATGTTCGAATATGAAGCAGATAGAAGATTCAAAGAATCTTCGCCTGCTATCATGCTTTCAACGCTTTCTCCATTAGTATCATAGATGGCCTGCATTAGCTCATCGTTTTCCTGAAGCTGATGGTCACGATCTTCTTCCCATGAATCTACTGATGATGGCCCTGCGAGCTCAGTTTCCCTTTGGAAAAAATTATCATCAGTCAGATCATCATCAGAGAAATCATAATTACAAGCATCGTCGCCAATCCAGTCTTCAGGACTCTCAGCGAGTCTTTCTTCAACATAATCTGCAAGTTTATTTTCTGTTTCACACTCTGGTCCATCATGCATGCTTGGCATGCAACTTCTGTCTTGCAGAGATCTGATTTATATTTCTCGAGGACAAGGAGCAGGTCTTTCCCAATCATCATTTCTGGTTTCGACCTCATATTCTTCCTCTTTTAAACTCAGCAAGGATTTGGCAGTCTCTATCAGTATTTCCAACTTGTTTTCTAAAGATATTTGCGCTATTTGCTCCGTCCGGTCCTTCATTGCTGCTTTTAGTCTTTCCTACCTGCACTTTATGTTGTATTCGACAGTGATGGCTATATCCTGCATTTCCTCCAAGCTCGAAGGTTCTCTTTCCCTTATATAGAATTCCACCTCTGGGTCAAAAGAACTTGGATAGTGCAACAGAGCCCATCCCAAAGGTGGTTTTATATCAGAAGGCATTGCATCATATACCTTATTGAACCTCGCTGAAAAATTCTGCACTGTCTCCCCTGGCTGCCTTCTCAAATTATGATATTCTTTTAGGATGAGAAGAGCATTCTTTGGGGCCGCCCATCTATCTAGGAAAACTTGAGAACACTGATGAAAGCTGAAAATGCTTGCTTCTGGAAGGCCTTTGAGCCATCTATTAACACTTCCTTGTAATGACAAGGCAAAAATTCTAATGCACACATCATCTTCTTCTATTTCATACAACTCAAGTAAATCCTCAAGATTTTTTACATGTTCTTCAGCAGTAGCCCCTTTATTCTCTCCATCAAAATGAGGCAGCTGGTTTATTAATTCTGCAGGTAGGGGTTG
Source organism: Pinus albicaulis (assembly GCA_034641835.2). Classification (NCBI taxonomy): domain Eukaryota; kingdom Viridiplantae; phylum Streptophyta; class Pinopsida; order Pinales; family Pinaceae; genus Pinus; species Pinus albicaulis. Next base: position 1,448,893,869 of record CM076572.1, on the reverse strand, counting down.
GAAGAAAAGAGGTAAAACCAGAGGCTTATATATTTCTATGACCTTTGTAGGTGCGGGTGATGTAACAATGGGCTCATGACTGCTTGAAGCTTCTTGAAGAGTGGGAGATACAACATGAGCTTCTTGTTCCACCAGTTTCTTCACAGAAGTACAGGTCTGCTCACGGTCTGCAGACTGAGGCTTGGGGTTTTTCCCACATTCAGTGTGGGTTTCATCTTTGTACACTTGATTAGGCTTAAAACAGGACAGAACATAGTGATAGAAAAAAACAATGAATCCTTTAAACCAAATCCAACCAGTATGTTCTACCCTTCTATGAGGTCTGGCCATTTTTCAAGTTCTTCCTCCAGTGGAGTCTTCGAGGATTATGGAGTGTGGAGTCGCCAGGTGGATGAATGTGAACATTTGAAGTAGGATGCTATCCACCATCAGCAATGTGAATGCCAATCTAACCAGAGATCTTGGGTCTATGAGTGCCTAAGAATGTTTGAGGTGAAATGCACTCAATCCCCAGCAGAGTCGCCAGAAATGTTAGGTCTCTGTAATTTATTAGCAAGATTGGGAGAGTCCAATCACAGAGTTAACATCATTTCAACCAACTTTGGGATTCTAGGATCTAGCCCTCCTGAATCCGGAGAGGGATCTCTCCAATATGTACAAAGATGGATATTGTCTTTGAAAAGCTTGAGGTAATGATATTAGGCTAGTTATGAAGGCCAAGGGTTTTGTTTTGTTTTGGATGGTTGAGCATGAAATGTTACTTGAGGGGAAAGTCCTAAGTGCAAAAAGTTTCAAAAGTGAGAAGTTGCAAGCAAATAGAACAGTTTTGGCAGATAGATAGATATAACGCTGGTTTTTATTCCATTGGGCTATGGAGTCATATCTGGGCTTTAATTGAACAACAACATCAAGTGTGATCCAAGGGGCAAGTCATCTATACCACAAGATTATTGAGATTAAAATGATGAAATGGAAACATTAAAATTTTGGAGGGGTGGAAACTGATAATAATTTCTCAGAGGATTTATAGTCAGTCCGAACAAGAAAAGCCTCTTAAGTAACTGTTTTAAAACCAACCAAGGACAGGGCTAACCATAGACTTCTTGGGCAAGTTCTTATTAAAGCAGCTTAATTGACAAACAATCCGGTAATCCACATAATTACCTTCAGAAAGTATGAAAACACATAAGAAAAACAGAGTGTAACTTAAGATCAGATAAAGTACTTTTAAACCTAGTCTGCTTTCAGTCAACACCAAGGGAAACTTTCAGAATCTGCCTTTGGAGAAAAGAATCTAGGAATCGGGGCAAACCATATCTTCTCTAGTCTAACTTTAATAGCAAATAATGGAAATAACATTCGAGAACAATGTTTGAGCAAACAGAAGGACGAGGGAACGCCAACATTCCTAACTGTTTAAACTGTATTGAATCATTCTTAAATAAACAAATATGAAGAAAACATTAAGATAAATATTTCTCAGCCAGAGAAGGTTACTGCTATACAGAAAATCCTAACCCTGTTTAAACTATTCTTTACAGAGGGAAAATGAACAATATGGCATACATAGAAGGAAAACGATTAACAAAGAAAGAAGCACTTCACCAGTGATAAAGACCAGGATCCCAAGAAACAATTTTTATATTGATGTCAAACCAGTTACAATCTTCAAGTCCAATGTTTCAGTTCAGCAATCATCTTCACTATTCAACCTAACTACTCTAGCACAAACAGAGCTTCAAGGGCTAGTGAACACTATGTACAAATAGAAGTCTCGAGCTCAAATGTATTTAAAAGTTCTGCAACCAACAATTTCTCATCTTCTTCTGAGGCATTTATAGAAGAATGAGGAGGCGATCTGAGAAAATATCTCTCAGGATAATTAATACAGGTTCAAGACTTCTCGGCCCTTTGAGGGGCTCGAGAGAGAAATTTATAGGTGGATCACTGTATTAACTTTTTACAATAAATATCAAAGCTCGGTGGGAGCTTTATTTTGACTTTTGGGCTCTGTGTAATGTGGGGAGTAACTTCTGCAGATATTTTTGCATTGATTACCTCGTAGAAGTAACTCCCTGGCTGCTCTGAGGCGAAATCTGATCTTCTTCAATAACTACGGCCTCTGTTTGAAAGGTTTGAGGCAACAGGTGGCTTGGTGGTAGCTGAGGAATCAATTTGCCTCAGATGTAGCGGTGGAGGCTTTCTGTCTAATAAAACACTTTAGGTTTTCTTTTAAACTTTGTTTTAGATTGGGGATTAGGCTTTTGATAACTGTCTTAGCTGTAATCCCCGTAAACTGTCTTCGATCTTCATCTGCTGTGCTTTTTCTTCAAACTTATACTCTTTAACTGTGTTCGAATTAAAACAGTGTCTTGTCGATGTGCAGACCTGCACTGGGCTTTACGGCATCAATACTCATAGAGTACTGACGAAACATGGAATGGAGCCCCGTGGATGGCTTCTCTTTAATGAAACGAGGGCATGAGAATCGTCATTCCCAGCCCTTGGCATTTATTCGTGATACAATGGAAAACCATTTAGAACACCTGCATCAAACACAAAACAATTAAGAAATCCTGCGAAAAATAGGTTTAAAACTGCTTCAGATGGCAGGGAGGAGCGTAGCCGTCGGATAAAAATATCTAACGGTGGAGATCAGCGCAAAACAGGAAAAGGAGAGCGGGGAGAAGAAATAAGGTGGGGTGGTTTTGGACCGTCCGATCCGGACACGTGGATGGTCCAGATTAAATCGGAAGGTCACAATCGGGGTTTGCAATCGGGGGGTAAACAAAAATGGACGCGATTGAAAAACTCCGATGCGATTGAGCGATGACCGTTGATCTAAGGATCAGATCAACAGTGGGAAACGAATCGGCGGGTTTTGAAACGGCGGCAAGACTTGTGATCAGAGGGAATAAGGACCGTTCGATCTTCGAAGGTGGAGAGGAGATCAACGGTGGACAACCAATCGGGGATTGTCAATCGGGAGTGAAATAAAAACTCATGCGATTTAAAATTTTGCGATGCGATTGAGCGTAGGCCGTCGATCTGAGGACCAGATCAACGGCAGGGAATGAATCGGAGGGATCGCAATCGGAAGGGAGAAACAAAGGGCGCGATTGGAAAATGCCGATGCAATTGAGCGCAGGCCGTCGATCTGAGGACCAGATCAACGGCGGGGAATGAATCGGAGGGATCGTAATCGGAGGGGAGAAAAAAAGGGCGTGATTGGAAAACGCCGATGCGATTGAGCGATGGCCTTTCGATCGGCGGTGATCGACGGTGGAGATGGAACAGGGGGAGAACCTTTCATTCATATGAAAACCAAAGTTTTTAATAAAAACAAGTAAAAATGGGTCGGGCGGAAAAAACATATAAGTAAAGGGAAAAGGCGCCCGATTGCGGGGCCAGTGGTTTTCACAAAATGTAATATGCCCGGGAGTATAAGTACAAGGGCCAATCGCAATCAGGCCATTGAGCCTGGTCTTTCTGATCAACCCATTGTGTTGTTTCCGATTGCGATTGCGCGATCGGCTCTTTTCAATCAACCCATTTATATTTATCACGTGATTTTAAGTTTTTAATTTAAAACTTTGGGAAGTGGGTTTTTGGGTTTATAAAGGAAATCTGTACTTGGGAATGGAATATTACAAGCTTTAAGTGCCAAGGCAGGCTCTATGGTTATATGAGAAAATAATATGATCGGGGGTTTTATATGAAAGGCTAATCGCAATCGGAGTTTGTGGCTAATGGTTCAAAGACATGCACCCTTGGATATTTGCGATGCGATTAGCACCGAAAAGCTTTGGCGTTTGGTTTTGACACATGGGCATGTGGGGGGAAGTGGTTTAGGACTTAGCCCAAGGGGCTTAGGTCCAAAAAACTTGTTTTTTATGAAAATTTTCAAGGTTTTTTAAATGGATTTGGGGGTTTCGGCACAGCTCAAAAGAAGTTTTAAACCATGTCAGGAAGATTTTCACGAATGGAGGGAAGAACTTATGAAAAGTAGAGGAATAATATGGAGAAAAAAGGGGGAGAAAATGAAGGTTAGCTATGAGTGGGAGAAAGGGGAAAAATGATGGTTTCTTCAGCAGTTTCTTACAGGAAATCAGCAGAATTAATAGGAACAGTAATGAGGATTTGGGACAGAGGCATGAGGTCTTAAAGAGACTTCAAGAGCCAACAAATTTTTAGTGATAAAATTTTTTCCTTGGAGGCTCAAAAAATATCTTAGCCACCTTTTGGTATAACAAAATATTATAGGTGGCTAACACAACCCTTCAGGAAATTTGTTCAAAGCTATGCCTTGTGGAGGTTTTAGCTCTGGGGGAAGTGCATTATAGATACTGTTGAATCTAGTACAATAAGCTTGTACAATTTCCCCAGTGTTTCTATGGAGGTTCTTGTAATCATAAAGGACTTGGAGAGGATTCTTCTTCACTTCCCATTTGTTTAGGAAAGTTTGATGGAAATCTTGGAGATCATTGATACTATGGGGGTTTAAGACTTTAAACCATTTTCCTACTTCTCCCCCCAGACTTTGAGCAAATAATCTAAGTTTGACATAATCATCATCAATTTCATTTCTTTCAAAGTAGTCATTCATCTTATCCACATGTTGTGATGCAGTTGTAGCATTTCTAGCATCATATAATGGAATCTTTGACTGATAGTCTTGTGGAAGATTGACTAGTGGTGCAGGAAGGACTAAGGGAGCATACCATGCTGCCATGATATGTGGTGGAGGTGGATTTACAAGTGGTGGATTAAAAAAATGGAAAGTGGAATGAAGTGGAGTGGTTTGAACAGTCGATGTAGCATGAGCAAAAGTGGACGGACCAGGAATAGATTGCTGAGCTGATCTTGGATGAGAGACACCTAGGTTGTGAAGGAAATGTAAATCAAGAGGTATTGTTTCTCTGCTACCAGGATGTTCACTTGTCTCCAGGGATGAAAGTGAAGACTCAGAATCTAACTGATCTAAATCACCAAGAGACCTAGCTCTAAAGGGATTTACTAAGTCAACTTGTGATTGTTGTAGAGTTGAAAGATTTTCAGGGACTGAATTAGCTCCCAAGGGTGATATGAAAGCAGTTGACAATTTATTCTTAGGATACTTCCTAAGGATACCTTCTGGGTTATCAACTACTTCAGGTGGATCAGGGTCGGGATAGGCTCTAGTGTGAATCTTTCTAGAAGCCACTATGTTGTTTTTTTTCAGACCCAAATAAACAAGAAAAGTTCAACCAGGTATGACAGTCTTTAAAAGGTTAACTTATCTATTTACACAAATTTTAATCCTACAGTCCTCTGACTGAGTTTGAATGATATTATAATGATAAGGGTTCTTCCCAGCGGAGTCTTAAGATTTTTTAAGGATTGTGGAGTCGCCAAGTGGAAGTTTTTAGCTCTTTTGGAGGTAAAAGGTTGTATGGTCCACTACCATGTTTATTAAATACCAATCTGAAATATTTTTAGGTTTTCTGGGTTATTTTTCAGTTGTATGGTTTCTAAGGATGTCCTAACTTTGTTTCAAAACTTAGCTAAGGTTATGAGACAAAGACAGTCCACTCTTATGGCTAAGCCAGCTAATTTTTCAAGGTTAGATAAAGTCTTATGAGAATCCTAGGGTTTACCTAGTTTGTCACTGATTCAAACAAGTTTCACCATGATTACCATTTCTTGGTAGTGCTTGAAAAGGCTGCTTTTTACTCACAATGTTTATGAAGCTTTTAAGGGAAGTGATCCCCAGTGGAGTCGCCAGAAATGTTAGGTGCTGGTGGCTCAACTGGTTAATATAGCAAATGTTCTTGAACCAAGTCCCTGATATCCTATGTTTACCCTCAAATGAAAAATATTTTGGGTTTCGTCCCCAGCGGAGTCGCCAGAAATGTTAGGTCCTTGTAATCAACAAGATTGGCAAAGTCCGATCACAGAAACAACATCGTTTCAACCACTTTGGGATTCTAGGATATAGCCCTCCTGAATCCGGAGAGGGATCTCTCCAACAAGTGCAAAGATGGATTTGTCTTTGAATTTTTGCGGTAATAATATTAAGCTAGTTATGAAGGCCAAGGGTTTTGTATGTTTTTTTGGATGGTTGAGCATGAAAATTACTTGAGGGGAAAGTTTTAAGTGCAAAAAGTTCCAAAGGTGAGAAGTTGAAAGCAAATAGAACAAGCTTTGGTCAGGACAAATAGATAATTACATGTTTTATTCCATTGGGCTATGGAGTCATAATAGGGTTTAATTGAAACAGCAGGTTCAAGAGTGGTCCATGGGGCAAGTAATCTATGTCTAAGGATCTCTTTAAAGTTTGATTTATGGAATGAAATGATACAACAAGAAGGAAAATTTAAACAGATGCAGAACAAAGAGAAGCCCAAGATCTGGTAGGTACTTTTAAACTAGCTAGCTTTTGACATACACTTAAGAAAAACATGAAAGTAAACTAGGATCTGGTAAATACTTTTAAACTAGCCAGAATTTGATACACTTTTCAATAGAAAACATATAAAACAGGGGGAAATACTAATGATAACGAGGGATGGTCTAAGATCTGGTAAGTACTTCTAAACTAGCCAACTTTCAACACATTCCAAGGGAAACATTCAGACAATTGTGGAGGTAAAACTGGGACTAGGGCTCACCATATCTTCCTCAGTTCATCTTCACTTAACATATACTGAAAATAACATTTAAGAATAATATTCAGCTAAGACAATAAGACAAGGGAACACCATCATTCCTATGCTTAAACCGAATTAAATAATTCCCAAATAACACAGATTGGAAGAAAACATTCAGATAAATATTTTTAGTCATAGAAGGTTACTGATATACAGTAGGTCCTAACTCCATGCATGCTGTTCTTTATAAAAGAAAATGAAACACAATGGAAACATAAAACAAAATAACAAGTTACAATGAGAAAAACATCACCGTCAACATAGACCAGGATCCCATAAATCAGCTTGTATTGATGCTCCAAACCAGTTACAGCTTTAAGTCCAATGCTTTAATTTAGAAACCATCTACACATCTCAGCCTAACTTATCTATCACAGGTAGAGCTCCAAGGGCCAGTGAACACTATTTACAATCAGAATTTTAAGCTCAAATGTATTTCAAAGTTCTGCAACCAACCTCTCACTCATCTTCTGCAGAAGTATATATAGAATAATGAGGAGGTGAGATCTGATAAAAGATCTCCAATTACAATTAATACAGACTTAATGGTTTCTTGGCTCAATGAATAAATTTACATAGTAGTCCTCTGTATTAAATGATTTACATAAATATTTCATCTCGGTGGGAGCTCTTTCTTACCTTTGAGGCTCTGTGTGATGTCAAAGTAACTCTGCAAATGTTTGTCATTAATTTCTTTGGCAGAATTTACTCTTGGGTTGCGTTTGAGACAAATATTTGATCCTGTTCAATAAATTTGGCCTCGGATATGAATGCTTTGAGGCACAGGTGGCATCGTGGTAGCTAGAGGGATCAATTTGCCTCAGTGGTGGCAGTGGAGGCTTTCCTGTTGATAAAACACTTAATATTTTCTTCAAAATATGTTTTTAATCGGGGATTAGGCTTTTGATAAACCATCTTAGACGTAATCCCCACAAAACCTGTCTTTGATCTACTATCCTGGTACATTTTGTCTTTCGGCACTGATACCCTCTGGCTGTGCTTGATTCATGGTTTTTTGCTGATGTGCAGGGCTACGCAGGGGTCGAATAGCATCAATGACTAATGAATGATTGATGAAAACGTGTATTTAACACCTGTGAATGATTTCCCCCGGTGAATTGAAGGCGGGAGGATCATCACCTTCTACTTTCGAATTTTCTTCAGACATAGTGAAAAAATCACTTGAAACCCTGCACAATACAAAAAATAATAAAAAATCCATCCATATATAGGTTTATTGCTGCAGAGGACGTGTGGGGGAAGCGTGGCCGTTGGATGGCATCATCCAACGGTCAGGATTAATCGAGAGAAGTCATAGGGAAGGCGAAATAATCGTTTAAATCAGAGCCATCGATTGCGCAGAGATCGACGGTCAGGAGCGGAAATGGAAAATCAAAGTGGAAAACGTTTGACCGGGCGATGAATCGGGGAAATGAAATATGGGCCATCAATATATAGATCAGATCGACGGTGGAGATCTATTGAATGTTGCTCCGTAGCCCAGTTAACCATCGGGCATCTTCGGTTAGCGATAGCCATCAGATGGCCCGCCCCAGATCGGACGGTGTACAACGATATCATGCCGGGTTTGCTGCCGAACTTTAATGCACGACAGGGGGGCGGTTTTCAAATAGTGCACGAGACATGCATCGTCCGGCATATGTAATCACTACCGATCAGGAAAAAACCACCCTTGCCCCAAAGGCGGTGTGATGAATACTGCGCGGTTTTGAAATCGGTGAGTGGACGGCGGGGACCACCGGGCTGATGGACTCCACACCGTCAATCTGCAGATCAGATCAATGGTGGAGATTGATTTGAATTTCGGACCGACGGAAAATTATGATATAGTAAAAATCGAAAAATTAAGATTACCAAAGGTTTATATTAATTAACAATGCGGCTTGGCGCCCGACTGCTGGGCCGAGGGTTATATGAAGGGTAATCTGACCAGGGGCTTATGTAGGAAGGGGCTAAAGGCGATCGGGCGACGCGATAAGCACTTGGAGAGCTGGCACTTGGTTCTGGCGTTAGGGCGTATGGAAGGGAGGGGTTAAAGACTTATCCCAAAGGGGCTTAAGTCTTCAATGCATAAAAACATGATTTTCATAGATTTTTAATTATTTTTCAAGGGTTTAGAGGGGTTCCGATAAGGCAAAGAAGGAGTCTTTAACCTTTTCAAGGGGATTTTGAAGAAGGGGAAATGGGAATAACATGAAAATGAAGGTTTTTTCATGGTAAATGAAGGGGTTGAAGATGAGGTTAGTGTTGGAAGAGGGGAGAGGGGGAATGTGGTGTTTGCAGCAGTATTCTTTTTTTTTTTGGGAATCAGCAGGATTTCTGAATGGGGAATAGGCACAGTAGTGAAGATTGGGACAGAGGCATGAGGCCTTCAAGAGTCTTCAAGAGCCAACACTTTTTAGTCATAAAATTTGTTCCTTGAAGGCTCCAAAGAGTTTTTAGCCAGCATTTGGTATAACAAATTTTATAGCTGGCTAACACAACTATCCAGAGATTTTCATTTGACGAGTATTCATTAATAATTCTCTTTGGGATTTTTCTAATTTCTTTCTGAGGCACACTACTTCTTCTTCCAATTTCTCACATTCCAGAATTTTCTCTCTCATTTTTTGCAGCAGAGTGTCTTCTACTTTCTTTGCTTCTTCAAGTTGTGTCTTCAGGCCAACAATTTCTTTCTTATCTTCATATGCTTTCTCATCACATATTTGCACCAATGTCTTAAAGTCTTTGTTTTCATTCTTAAATATTTCTATTTCAGTCAAGGCTATGTCAAGTTTTCCTTTTTCCTCACTTGTAATTTCTTCATGGAACTTACTTCCATTCACACTGGCATATATCTCATTTGATTGAACATTTTATTTTTGACATGAATTTTTCTTCTTCTTAATTCTCTTCTCCTTCTTGACAGTGCAGCCACTAGTGTCTACTTCATGCATGAAATGAAATCTATCCCAGATTTCTTTTGCAGAGGTTAGGTCCATTATTAAATCAAGATCCTTGTTATGAAGATTGTTATATATCACACATGTTGCCTTGGCATTCCTCTATTTTTCTTGCACCGAGGGAGAGTCTGTGCAGTAACCATCACATACAAGTTTCCAAACCTCGGGTTCATAAGCCATTAACTCTATTTTAACCTTATCTCTCCATTCAGGAAAGTTTGTTGTACTTAACACAATTACATTTTGATAGCCCATGACTCAACCAGATCTCCTTCAAGCTATTAGGCTTATACCAAAGGAACATGCTCCGATACCAATTGTTGAACCCTTAGTTAAACTGAGACGCGGGGGGGGGTGAATCAGTTTAACACATTCATGGACTTTTAAAACTTTCCTTTAAACTAATTTACACCTTCATTTCAATATCAACTTAATATGTGAGCAATATTAATTTGTGAGTAGCAAGTATCAAGCATATTTTTTAGTGTACCAACAGTCTTAATATGTGAGCAACAAGTATTAAACAGATTAGATAAACCACATCAACACATAGACATCATGCACATAGAAAAAAGATATAAGTGGAAAACCATTAGGGAGAAAACCACATCTTATTATGGTTGTGATGCAAAGGTAAGCTCCAACTCCCTCTCACCACTGATTTTCTATAGGCTCCAACCTACAGGGGGCTCCAATCTCAATTCTACAAGCTACAACTTGCAAGGAAGCTCCAACTCCAAACTATTTTCTGCATGCTTCAACCTACAGGAGGCTCCTACCTCAACCAGCTACAACTGACTTCTATCAAGCTACAACTTGATATGGAAGCACCAACTTCCTCTATTTTCTGAAGGCTACAACCTATAGGAGGTTCCTACCTTAGTCAGCTACAACTGACATATATCAAGCTAAAACTTGATAGGGAAGCTCAAACTTCCTCACTCTTTCATAAAAACACTTGCTGATTTACCTCGATATCAGCTTTGTTTTGTACCATCTTCACTGCTGTGCACCAACCTTCATATCTGCCCTGCATCATCTCTGCATTTTCTCAGATTCTCTATCAGCTCCTCCTTCTTCTCTGCCTCATTGCTTCATTTCTACATTCTATAACCTCTCTATGCATATCTATGAGATATTATTTATAGAGATTTCCTTATGACTGTTAACATTCCTCAGGGAATTTGAAATGGACAGCCATGCCTCGTTGACTTCTACCTTCTCATTTCTTTTACCAGCTCATTCAGAAAAAATAAAACAATATGTACTAATTTCAATATTACAGTGGGATTTTTTTTTTCCTACCGGAGACTTGCCTTTGCATCACAAACAATATGAAATCAATTAAAATATTTAAATTCACATTTTCAGTTATAGAAAAAAATTTCACTCAACCCCTTTTCTGGCCCTTGGCTTGCTGGTTTTGTATTTTCTGCTACTGTCATGTAACTATTTTGCATACCTCTGCTAATCACTACATTTTTCAGTTTCTGCACACTCTCCTACTTTTTGTGCATGTACACATGTCACACCCACATTTTCATTCCTGTGCATATTCACCTATTCACTGCAATAGTGTATCTGCTGTATATATAACTGTTTTACCAATTTAGTCACAAATAAATCTCAAAGTCTTGTGCATATTAAAATGCCTCTCCATTCATTTTCCCTGTGCTGGCAATTAAATAAATGTATGCGAAGGCTTTTATTTTCACATCTTTGATTTACAATCAACCCTAGTTCACACTCTTCATATGCGGAAACTTTACCTGTTTCAAATCTATGGTTAAACCATAGTCCAACCCACTTCATAAGCCATCAAATGAATATTTCAACTTTGGATTACAACTCAATATATCATAAGCCCAAAGCTTATATTTTTCATATAACAATAATACGCTCAGTAAATAGTTTCATTTATACAAGGTTCGGCTTGCGTTTAGAACTTGAAGTATAACTTGTTTTTCCACATATGTTAACATATGTCAAGACTTTATATTGTGCCAAATATCATATCTGGCCCACGACACTTTAATTTCCTTTATCAATTTCAACTTTGATTTAACCAATGCTTTATGAATCCCAACTTTGGTTAAAACGCAGACTTCAATATATATAAAAAGTTGGGGCCCACAACAATAATCCATAACACGTCTAATATGCTTTCATATGTGAGAATCTGATCAACCCTTTCAGCTAAGGTTTCCAACTACTTCAATACTCAAATATGCCCATGATCCCAATGTGGATGAGTATTGAGCACATTCGGGACTTACCCTTTAGCCACTGATTATAAAACTATGCACCTTATAATTATTCAAATTAATATTCGACTATTCAATTAAACCCATAGTCTGAGGCACATAAGCCTTTCGCCACCCACAAATATTATAGTGTATTTGGACTTCCTTACTATACAACTTTTTGGATTAAATTTCAACTACCTCCATATGTGGTTACGCTCATATTTTCATAAACCTAACTATTTAAAGGACTAATACGGGTCCCACAGGTTTTTAACAACTCCAGCTTCCAGCATAGAACAACCCATCGCGTTTATTTTATAAAGCAATAGGACTCAAATCACATTATATGTGATCCCGATCCCACAACCATTATAAGTTACCTTCAGTTATCCTTTACGCAACTTCAATTCTGATCTGATGGCCTATCTATTCTTGCGCTCCAAACTCAGTTATATGCCCATCCAACGATGATCGCACTACCAAGATGCGCAAAGGTTACTTCTCTGAAACTACGTGACGAAACTGGGCCCAACACTTAACTCACCCTTCGCATTCAACGGTTGATCTATTATCGCACTTCAACCCCGAATCCGGTGGTTATCGCACTATATCACGCAAATTAACCGCACGAAGGTTAATTATCCAAAATCGCGCGATATAAATGGTTTTTCCAAACCACTTATTTCCACGCGTCGACCAAAGGCATATATCGCATTTTTTTCACAAAAATCCCCTTACCACTTTTTAAAAGCACGACACTGCCGTTTTTGAATATTGAAACCGCCATTACTATTCAGGTCATTGTTCCGCCTCAACGTTCCGTTGCGCTCCCTCCTCAAGGTTCCGCCTCCTTAATTCCGATTACAATTAACTCTGCGAACTGTCGATGTAGGCTCTGTCTTAATCGATCCCCTGTGCAGTTCTACCCTCAACAGGGTTCCGGTTATAGTCGCACTTCGGTTAAACGGGTTCTAATTTGATATGAGAATTGGAACCAATCAGAACCCTATACACCATATACTGAAGTCCTTTCCTTTGTCCCCTTTCAGTGGGATTCTCTCCACGACTTCATTAACCACATATAAACAAGAGCCTAATGAAGTCTTTCTCCAAGTGATATATTTTTCTATCTTCAATATCCATGTAGTATAGCTGAGTATGCAATCCTCCTCAAGATATGATATGTTCGGTTATCAAACTCTGTACTAAAACTCAATTTCGCTCCATATCGATTTCGTCCAACCAATTTGGTCTCTCTTCACTTAAATACTATGCAAGACCTCTTGCATTAAAAGGACCGAAATTCATTGGTTCTTATTGAAACCTTCACAGGGGACTTAAGGCGCATTCAACATGAAAATAGGTTTAAATAAACCCCCAATATTAACCAACTTAGATATTTCAGAAGGGCTAGGTTCTCTATCTCTGAAACCCTACGGTTTTTCTTTTCAAATGCACTGTGCTATCCACCTATAGTTCTGGTTCTTACGATGTCGACCATTCCTTAAACCTCTGTACACCCAATTGAATAGGGCCGATGGAAATCCCCCTCTATATTCGATTTCTGTGGTTTGTAATCGATTAAAAATCAATAGCATTCAAATGTGACTCTAGTTTCGGGCTCCATTCAATTTAGGAATCCAATAAATTCCTCAAACAACTCCATAAAATACTGAATTAAATCCTTTTATATACACAACTTAATTTACTTACAAGGCCTCCTTGTTTTTCCTAGATCTTCAAATGGCCCTTCTATAACGGCCTCTGCATCTTATCTAATGGCCCCTCTCCTTGCCTCTCTTTCTCTGCTTCTTGTCTGTCACCTTTGTGCTCCTTTTATGCTTTCTTATTGGTGCCTCTCTGCTACTTTGCTTCTCTTTTTGCTGCCTCTGCTACTTGTCTTATGCTCTCTTTGCTGAATCTGCCTCTCTACTACTTTTCTTCTTTGCTGCCTCTGCTACCTGTCTTTTACTTTGACTTATTGCTAGTTCAGGTGCTGCTCCTTTGTGCTCCTTTTCCATCAATGAAAACATTTCCAACACATAGTTGGAGGAAGATATTTCTTTTCAACATATTTCCAATGCTAAAATCAGAGGAAGTTTGGCTCATGATGACAACCAAAAGAAAGAATAATTGGAGAAGGATATCAAGAAACCAAGTGAAGTGCTTAAGTAGGTTGATAATAAGACCATTGAATATTTTCTGAAGTCATGTAGAGGATTTGGAACATTAAGAGGATTTGATGATTGAATCATCAAATGAGACCATCTAGTCTTGTGGTTTTAAAATTGACAAGTTATGTGTGATTGTAGATATTGCAAAAGACAAACTATCTGATGGAACTGTCTTGAGTGAGGCTTAAATTTTCCAAGCAATGTATGGTGATTATTGTCTTTCAGATGAATATCAAGTTGATTTATTGCAGCAGAACAAGTTCATAACTTCCTTGATTAGTGAAGGAAGTATCTTCATTAGAGATGAGACAGTTATGTCTTATCATGAGGAACGTATTATTGGTAAGGACAAAGAGAAATTGGCTTTCTTAAGTGACCAAAGGAAGACTGTTGGACATACATCTAAAGCTGTTATAGAGATGGAGGATCAAAATTTTATTCTGATGAAGAATGAAGAAGCAGTGTCACCAAGAAATTGTACTTGTGACAAAGAAGAAGATATGGAAGATTGTATAGAGTTTTTTGAAGGAGTTCCAAGTGAGATGGCATATTTGTGGCATGAGCTAAGTATTTTGTAGAATAGACTAGCAAACCAGAGAATGAATATTCTGATTGTACAATTGAAATTGGACAAAGGTGAGGCAGACATGTCTCATGCTAAAGAGGAACTAGTCTTAGAACTGAAGGAAACTGAACTAATTACTAGGATCAGCCAAGGAGCTGAAGGAAAATTATTGAATGTTTTCAAGGAAGAGGAAGAAATATATGTTGGAATTGATGAAAAACATAGTGATGTATTTGAGAGGAATCAAGTAGAAAGTGAATTACTAGAAGAATCTGAGAATGAGAACGGAATTGCAGTCATTGATAGGAAAGTGTGTCAAGTTTGGCTAAGACAAAATAAAATACTAGCCTACTAACTTATATTATGCATAGAAGTGTGAGTGAATATGTTACTGTAGTCAGCGAATTGGAGAACAATTTAATTTTTGAAAGTAAATTTGAAGGTAAGAAACATCAATTAGATATTATAGAGGGAGATATCTTAAAGGATATTCAGGAAGTATGGGTGGAAACAATATCTGGGGCAGCATTTGGAGAATTTTTAAGAGAAAAAGAAGAAATTGAAGAAATAAAAGTTGAAGAAAACAATCAGAAGTTTAGAGATGAATGGATAAAGTGTAGCAGAGTACAGTGGCATAGTGAAGAAAATAAAAGTTATTTACAGCAGCAGACTGAATTACAAGAAACCATAGATGAACTATGGAACCTAATGTAGATACCTAAGCAGAGCTACAACAAAATAAAGAAGGTAATCCATTGTGAAGATGATTGGAGAGTGAAGAACATAAAAGGTAGAGACAGAGGATCATTACAGCGAAACGTGTGGGATATAGATGGAAAATGATTAGAACACATGATCTGGAGATCATGATTATTTTTTACTTTGGGAGTCTGATGGAGGAGCATTAGCACTCAAATTAAATAAAATTTTATGTATCCCAAAGAGGGGTCAAGTTGTAAATATTGTAAAATTCTCTTGTAAAATGTTTAAATTCCTAGAAAGCATGGGTAGGGAATATGCTAGTTGAATTTTGTAAACATATCCATGAAAAATGGGATATTAGAGAGGATATTTTATTTTTATGCTCAAGAGATTATATTAGTCATAAATTAGAGATAGGAAGGATTTTCTGAGAATAGAAGTGGTTACAAGTCTATAGGAGTTGAGTGAGTGATGGATAAGCTCTAAAATTGTAATATAAATTCATTGTAAGACTCGAAGGAAGGAAAAGAACAATTAAAATGATGAAAATTAGCTAAGAGAGAGAGGCCAATCTAAAAGAAAGAAGATTAGACAGAGGGATCAATTTAAAAGAAGAGATCAGGTCAGAGATAGAATAGAGAGACGAGAGCCGAGAGAGTAGAGAGGGTTTTGTAGGAAGAGAAGGCCAAGAAAATAAGAATTGGGAAAATCAAAATTCTAATAGGTTTTATTGTATTTGTACATTTATTTAATTAATGAAGGGATTTAATTTCATTGAGAGTGTGTGATTGTTTCTTTTATGTGTTGAGTGATCCGTAAAAGGAGAAATATGATTCTATGTGTCATTTCATTGTTAAATTAATTCTAATGAATGAATAAGTATTTTCTGAGTGATAGAAGACTTAATGGCTGGGTAGAATATGTGTGATTCCAGTCTGGAGAAATTAAAATTGTGTGCAGGTCGAATGATAAGTAAACTAGAATCCTAGATTCAATGTTTTAATACATAATGGTGGTCTGTATTCGGCATTGAAATAATTTCTAAGGAATTTGAAAAGTGAGGAAAGGTGTAAAGAAAGAGAGAATACCATTGATCTTAGCGATTGAATAGAAGAAAGCTCAGGAAGGAGTAGCGTGGAGAAGATAGAGTTGCGGAGCAATGACAGTTGAACAAACAGGTGAAATGATTAAGGCATAAAACCCCAAAGAAAAAACCCAAAGGATAGAATGGACGATTCTGATTAAATCAAAAATATCAACTTAAAGATCAATGGTATAGATCACATCGCAAAGATTAAATTTTTAAAGTGTCGAAGTGGACACGTGTCATACAAATATTCCATGCGCATATCGCATAGTGCATGTGATATGGTATAATATTTAACAGTGGAGATAAATGTTGCGAAGTGCAATGAGGTAAGTTTGCGGTTTGTCAAAATGTGACGGGAGTTAAAGGTGTGAAGAACCGATATACGATATTATATATTTTCCGAAGTGTTATATGTTATAATCACCAATGTGCGAAATGAAATATTTTCCGATTAAACCCCAAAAACTGCGATATTGTGATATGGTTAAATTTGTGATATTGCAATAAAGTGCAGAGGTTGCGATGCGATAAGAAGTGGGGTTTGCGATGCGATGTGATCACATATCGCATATGATAAGAGGAGCCTTGATTTGAGACGAGTATATATTTTCGGATTTGTGATGCTGTGTTTTCTGTAAGGAAATGTGATGCCACAAGGAATAGTTTGAAGCTGCGTGTTGAAGGGATTCATTGAGGTACGTGAATCAGTATAAATATAACATATGATATGTTATATTTGAGCTTTAAACCTGAAAACCATTTTATTAAAGCTTCCACATGTGTATATGGAGTAGCATTGACTCCATAATGGTGATGTGGGTAATTAGTGGGGTTCATTCCGCAAACCTTGCCATCAACTATGTAGGCAAAGCGTAGTCATAGGAAAGGGTGTGTCTTGTTTGTAGTGCATATTTCCAGTGACAAAGGTAAGGATGTTGAGGATATTGAGGTCTTGAACAGGTACCCAGTTTTGCAGCAGTTTCAAGATGTATTGCCATCAGAGATCTCAAAGTTATCACCTTAGAGGGCAGTGGACTTTTCTATTAAGTTGGTACCAGGAGCAACACCAACATCAAAGGCACTATACAGGATGACCAATACATAGTTAGTGGAATTGAAGTTGTAGTTGAAGGAAATGGTTGACAAGGGGTACCATTAGAGAAATTTTGAGGTCTAAAATGGGCCTCCTAAGAAAAATGTACAACCAAAAAAAACTTTATAAGAACCAATAGGATTCAATATGATGATGTAAACCATGGGGCCAGATGATTCACCATTTTTGGTGTAAAAAAGTAAAAATATTAAAAAATAATAAAATAATAAAACTGATTTTTCAACTTTAATTTTCAATTTAGCTCCCTAAGTTTTTACTCAAATTTTGAGTGGAAGTAATCATTGGATGAAAAATTTAATTCCACATCCAAGGAGTACCCATGTTGCATACTTTCGATGGATCTTGCTACACAAAAATGAGAAATACATGAAAAACGTGATTGCAATCATGTTTTTCATGTATTTATCATTTTTCCTATAGCATGGTCCACCAAAAGTATGAAACATGAGTACTCCTTGTATGCGGAATCAAATTTTGCATCCAACGAGTGTTCTCGCTCGAAATTTGAGTAAACTCATCGAGAAATAAGTTGAAAATATATGTTGAAAAAGTAGTTTTTCCTTTTTTCCCTCTAAAATTTGATGATGTAATCTAATGTAATTTTATTATTTCCAATTATTTTAAAATTTCCTCAGGAGGTCCATTTTAGACCTCAAAATTCCCCTAATGATTAGGCCAAGTGTGTCACGTTTGGGTGAAACAATATTTCTTTTGACGAAGGATGGTACTATCAAGTTATGTATTGATTAGAGGAAGTTGAACAAGGTGACGATTAAGAACAAGTATCCATTGTCAAGGATTTATGACTTGTTCGATCAATTGAAGGGAGAAGCGATGCTCTCAATGATTGATATAAGATTAGAATATAATCAAGTATGCATCAAATAAGAGGACATCTATAATACTGATTTCCGAACCAGGTATGGGAATTATAAGTTTGTGCTAGTTCCTTTTGGTTTGACTAATGGTCCAACTGACTTTCATGTGCTTGATGAATAGTGTGTTGCGTCCTTATCTAGACAAGTTTGTGATTGTATTCATTGATGATATATTGATATATTCTAAGAATGAGGAAGAGAGTGACAAACACTTAATAGAAATGTTAATACTTCTCAGAGAGCATCAATTGTACACCAAGCTTAGTAAATGCAGGTCATGTAGTTCCTACGAAAGGTATAGTAGTTGATATGGAAAATATAAGAGATATCATGGAATGGAAAACTCCTAGGAAGGTGGCTGAGGTCAGCTCATTCAAGGGGTTAGTAGGCTATTACAACTGGTTCATCAAAAACTTCTCACAGATTTACTATCCTATTACATCATTGCAAAGAAAAAGAAAGAAATTTGAATGGACAGAGGAATGCGCAACAAATTTTGAATAGTTGAAAAAATTTCTTACAAATTCTCCAATTCTAAAGATTGCAGATCCAAATAAAGATTTTTTGGTATGTACATATGCTTGCAAGAGAGTTATTTGTGGATTCGTGATATGGGAAGGACAAGTAGTATTCTATGAGTCAAGGAAACTAAATGAACACGAGGAGAACTATGTGACGCATGATCTTGAGTTGGTAGCGATCATCCACGCGTTGAAGATGTGGAGACACTATCTTCTTGATAGGAGGTTCATCTTGATGAGTTATCATAGTGGATTGAGATACTTATTTGACCAGTTGAATCTGAATGCCAGGCAATATAAGTGGTTGGCTACAATTAATAAATTTGACTTCGAGATCAGGTACATTAATGGTAAAGAGAACAGGGTTTCATGTGCTCTTAGAAGAAGGATATAAGTAAATCATATAGCATGTTGAGAATGCAACAAGATGATGAGCTTAGTGAAAAGAGTCACCTTCACTAAGTGGGCCAGCAGGCTATTTTTGGCGCAAGTCTATTTTTAGACTATGTCTATTTTTAGACATGTCGATCATATTCTATGAGTTGCAGGATGCTAGTTGTAGATGGTTGGTCAAGTTGGAAAAATAGATGGAATTCTATTTTTAGACATATTGGGTGGAATCTATTTTTAGATTGCCAGTCTAAAAAAAATATGTCGAATATTATTAGCTCTTAATAATATTTGGACTATAAACATTATCTTATTCTCTTGGATCACTTTAGTTAAGTGCATAGATGTGGCACAGTAGCTGACAGAAGGAATTACGCTATTCCTGAGGGTTAAGTGGAGCTATTGCATGGAGAATTCAGTTAGAACTCATGTGAGAGAGTTTGGTGGAGTTGATTGAGGAAGTTAGTGGAGTTGTATTCAGTTTAACTGAGTTAAACATAGTTGAGCTAGTTGTATCTAGCCTAACTGATTGATACACTAGTGAGAGTGGTGTGAATTAATTATTAATTAATTCACTAATTATTAACTCATTAATCAACTAAAGAATACATTAGTTAACTTCAGTGCATGGACAGTTTCAGTGGAGACCAGTGAAGAGGTAGGTGAAAGAGCAGTGTGACTATCAGTTGTGACTATACTAGTGCATGATTTTGCACCACACATTGATGGAGATGCCAATGAGGATTGCGTAGTGCATGCCAGGTGGATTTCAGTTCAATCAGAGCCAATATTTAGCAAGGATTGCGCAGTAGAGGCAAGCTAACAGGTGGCAGAGATTGGAGCATGTGTTTTGCTAGATCAGACCTGATTAGTGTGTAGCAATTGGAGATTGTACTGAGAGCTTGTGAGGAGCTTTGTATAATGATTGTTACATGATCTCTATGAAATACAATATACATATAGTTGGGCGTTTTCAGCTTTAATCTTTCCCATGAAATACTGCGTTCATATGTGTGATTGTTTATGGTTTTAATGTGCGCATGCGATTGTTTTTATTTCCGCAATTAATGATCAATGGTAGAAGAGATTTTGTATTGTGCATGAAGTTAAAATAGTGTGTGATCAAGAGAATCTCGGTGAATAACATATCAGTTATTCAAATTTCTACATGGTATCAGAGTAATATTGATCATTGGAGCAATTGCAAAACATTGAAGCGGTTGAGTTTTGAGCTGGTGGAATTCGAATTTGCAGTAGTGTTTTCTTGGTGTCGAAGTTGAGATGTCTTTCAACGGATTGTGATTGGAGTATGCCCTTGAGGGAAGCTCGAATTATATTGCATGGAAGGACAGGATGGAGGCGGTGTTAGATGACAACGGGTTGAAGGAGTTCATAGATGTAGAAATTCCAAAACCTGCCTCTGGCAATGCTACCGCACTTGACGCATGGCAAAAGAAGACAACAAAGTGTCGAAGAATTATATTGGAAGGTGTGAAGGATCACATAGTTTCCAGCCTTCATGGTAAGGATTCTCCATTATTGATGTGGAAAGCGTTGACAGACTTATTCCAAAGCAAGAGTGACCAAAGGAAGTTGGCGCTGAAGGACAAACTCAGAAACATAAAAATGGAGAAAGGTGATAGTATGCCCAAGTACCTCACGAAGTTTATCCAATGTAGGGATGAGCTGGGAAGTGCGGGGGTGAATGTTGATGATGAGGACTTGGTGAGCTTGGCTCTCCTTGGGCTTCCAAAGAGTTGGCATTCCTATCAGGACTCTATCAATGGTCGAGAGGAATTGCTAGGATGGGAGTGACTTTGGTCAGAGCTTGTGCAAGAGGAGATAAGGCGAAGTACCAGGGACAGATCTTCATCAAAGAACTCTGATGAAGAAAATTGCGCTTTGGATACCAAAGCAAGGAAGGGGAAGAGCAAGAAGAATGCTTCTCAATCTGGTGCGAAAGGTAAGAAGCAGGACATGTCCAAGGTGAAGTGCTTTCACTGTCACCAACATGAACATTACACCACAAATTGTCCAAAGAAGAAGAAAAATAAGTAGGCTGCTGGATCTACAGCTGGAGAGGCCTTAGCCTCGCAGTTTGAGCTAAATTTTTCGCTGATCGCATGCTTGGTCTCAAGTATGGTGGGTTCAATGTGGTTTCTTGATAGTGGTGCGTATTTTCATATGACCGAAGACAAAGATTTGTTTATTGATCTAGATGAGAAAGATCTTGGAGTGCACATCGAGATGGGCGATGATGGTAGATACAGTGCAACCGGTATCGGTACCATTTCCTTTAAGAGGGAGTTTGGTAAACCCTTCGTATTGAAGGAAGTGATGCATGTTCCATGATTGAAGAAGAATCTGATCTCGGTGGCCATGTTAGAAGACAAAGGATATGATGTTGTATGTAGCGAGGGAAAGGCTTTCCTGCACAGTAAGGCAACTGGTGAGACCCAGAGGATAGGGGTTTGAGTTAAGAACCTTTATCAATTGTAGGTAGATGGCTGCGCAACAATTTCAGGAAAGGTAGAAGGAGTGGTGAGCTGGGATGATGGTGAGCTGTGGCATAGGAGATTGGGCCACCTTCACCATGGATATTTGAAGATACTGTAGCAGATTTCTACTAGGCTTCCTAAGGGCACTCTTGCATAGTCAGATCAGTGCAAGGGATGTACCTTGGGAAAATTTGCGAAAGCCACCTTTCATAAGAAGTATAGTCATGCCACGACAATCCTTGAGAGAATTCACACAGACGTGTGTGGACCTTTCTCAGTAGCTTCGACAGCAAAGCACAAGTACTATGTGATATTTGTTGATGATTTTTCTCGGAAGTGCTGGATCTTCTTCATGCAGAAGAAGAGCAAGACATAATCAAAGTTCTATGAGTTCAAGGCACTGGTTGAGAAATAATCGGGGAAGTAGGTGAAGGCTCTTAGGAGCGACAATGGTGGTGAATTCATCTCTGGCAAATTCAAGGACTTTTGCAGTGCAGAAGGAATTCGAAGAGAGCTCATAGCACCTCATAACCCACAACAGAATGGGGTTGCCGAGTGAAAGAATAGAACGATCGTGGGTGCTGCACAGGCGATGTTGCATGATCAGGGCCTTCCCATACACTTGTGGGCTGAGGCATGCAATACTACAGTATATGTGTAGAACTGTTGTCCTCACAGGATACTTGGCATGAGTACACCCGAGGAGGCATTTTCTGGTAAGAATCCTGATATTTCCCATTTGAGGATTTTTGGTTCACCTATTTACATTCATGTGACTAAGGATGCTAGGAAGAAGCTGGAGCCGACTGCAGAGGTTGGGATATTTGTGGGGTACACTGATATGCCCCACAACTATCATGTGTATTTTCCAGATAGTCGCAAGACTGTTGTGCGACGGGATATCAAATTTCATGAGGAGAAAGCCATGAAGTGTTTGCTTGATAGGGAGCCACACTTGCATGTAGATGAGGAGCTATTAATTCCTAAGGATGAGTCTTAGGATTTGGATCAGCCACAAGATGAGGTTCATGGAGTGGAAGAGACCACTCATGCAGCGCCAACCATCAGAGGGTGGAAGCGCACTATAGAAGCTGAGCGACTGGCTCAAGATGCAGAGAAGGTTGTAGGAGCACCTACATCACATCGCAGAAAGAGACAATCACCTGACCGGTACACTAGATACATGGCTTTTATGAGTCAGTGTATCGTGACAGAGACATCCTCTTTCGAGGAAGCTGTGGAAGATCCCGCATGGGTAGATGCCATGGTGGAAGAGTATGATTTGATTGTCAGAAACAGTGCATGGGAGATTGTCCCAAGGCTGGATGGGAAATTAGTGGTGGGTTCGAGATGGATCTACCAAGTGAAGCAAGCAACTAACGGGAGTGTGGAGAAGTACAAGGAAAGATTTTTTTCCCGAGGCTTCTCACAGATTGAGGGGATCGATTATGAGGAAACCTTTGCACTTGTCGCAAGGTATTCTTCCATATAGACGATCCTAGCTCTCTCAGCGCAATTGGGGTGGCACATTCGTCAGATGGATGTGAAGACTGCGTTGCTCAACGGGGTGATTGAGGAGGAGGTGTACATAGAGCAGCCCGAAGGTTTCAAGATCTTTAGCAGCGAGTTGCATGTGTGCAGGCTCAAGAGAGCATTGTATGGGTTGAAACAAGCACCTCATGCTTGGTACACATGGATCGACAGTTATTTTACTGGACTTGGATTCTCCAAGAGTGAGGCGGATTCGAACCTATACCAGATAGTGGTGGAGGGTAAGTTGCTGATCATTTTACTTTATGTAGATGATTTTATACTGACCGGTGATGAACAATTGATACTCGCATGCAAGGCTGATCTTGCAAAAGAGTTTGAGATGAAGGACTTGGGCCTCCTTCATTATTTCCTGGGATTGGAAATTTGGCAGCGCAGTGATGGACTGTTTGTTTCTCAAGGCAAGTATGCCCAGGAGATACTGGAGAAGTTCAAAATGCATGGCTGCAAGCCTGTTGATACTCCCCTTCTTGGTGGTTGGAGGAAGGAGGATGCTACATCGGCAGATGTAGTGGATGCCACTATTTATCGACAGTTGGTGGGGTTGCTCATGTATCTGGTCAATACACGACCCGACATATGCTACACAGTTAACCAGCTTTCACAAGCTATGGTTAATCCTACCAAGATCTTTTGGAAGGTGGGGAAGCATGTATTGAGATATCTCAGAGGCACATCAGGATATGGATTATGGTACAGACAGTCGGATGAGGTGAAGCTGTGTGGCTTCAAGGATGCAGATTGGGTAGGGAGCCCAAGGGACAGAAACATCACATCTGGAGGAATTTTCAGTATTGGGTCGACAATATTTTCTTGGTACAGCAGGAAGCAGAGCTCCATGGCACTCATTTCAGCAGAGGCCGAGTATATGGTAGCAAGTTTGGCTGCATGCGAGGCTATATGGATGAGGAAGATCCTGGTCAGGTTGTTTGGTTCTGTTGAGTAACTAGCTCCAAAAATAGAAGAAAAGAGATATCAACGCCTTAGAAATAAGCCACTTCGAGGGGGAAACCTCTAATACATTACATAAATGAACAATTCTTGGATGATACAAATGAAAAAAACCTCCTTATATATATAGGAGTCCATGGGGCCACAATATAATCCTAGTGGGGCCACAATGTAATCCTAGCCGACCTAACAATAATAATGTAAGGGCACAATAATAATAATATTGGGGTTACAGGGGTACAATAATAAAAATAAGGGGGGCTACACTAACATAATAAGGGGATACACTATTAATATAGGGACTTAACATTCCCCTCTCCTTCAAACAAGTGTTGTCCTCAACGCTTGATTATTTCTTGATGCTTCTGTATAAAATTCTCATCCTCCCATGTGAAATCTTCTACAGGAAAGTTCTTCCACTTGCTGAGATACTCTGAAATTGATCGTACTTTTCGATTTCTTATTTCTATGACTGCTTGATAACTTCTTTCGATGTCATGTTGATCTTCCTGTTGTTTCATTAGATTCTGCACCAAAGTTGGGTTATCCTTTGAGAGTTGGAAAACTTGTTGTTGATGCTCGATGTGATCTTCCAGTAATTTAGCATCCATATTTGCTATTATTTGATCCTTTAAACCATCCAAATTAGCCTCCATTTCTACTTTTAAACCATCTATTTCATCTTCAATTGCTCTTCGTAAGATTGAAACTTGTTGCACTTGGTACCGTAATTTTGATATCTCATACTGCAACTCTTCCTCTTCATGCGTCATAGTATAGATTTTTGAGGGATTAATGAGTATTGAATTATTTTTTAGAGGAATTTTAGAACCCAATACTGATAAAAATTCTAAAATATGCACTTGGAATCACTTCAATTGCTTTTTCAAACAAACGTTATGCAATTTTAAAAACCAGATACACACCTTTCTCTTTCTTTTGAGGAGCTAGATATTGAAATTAAATTATCTCTATAATTGCAGATCCTCAATATCTGGGATTCAGCCTTGTAGTAGTCCTCTGAAGCTTCTTTCAAATTCCACAGGTCTGATTTGATTTGGATTCTTCAAGACAAAGTTATGTCTAATCTTCCACAATGACCTAATTATGGACTGGTTCAGTAGAGCAAACTTGTACGACTTTCCACGTGTCACTGTTTCATCCTTTGGCTCTGAAATTGATAGCAAAGAAATTAAAGTATGTGTACTTGCGACCACTTTTTACGGCACTCCAATCCGATGCTCAGAGAGAGAGTTATGAATATTTTCCCACGATCACCTATTTGATATGAAATTCAAGAGCCTGAAAAAACACTACCTTCCACAGATCATATCTCCAAAAATGTTGCGAACCAAGCTCTGAAATTTTTTGACAATTTTCCTTAGAATTTTAGCTTTGTACCCTAAAAATTTCAGATTCTGAAATGTAGTAGAAAAAAATTTAAAGTGCAAATGCCACGATGACTTGTTTAGGAGCTTGAAAACAAACCTAACTTCCACAGATCATATCTCTGAAAATATTGTGAACAAAGCTCTAAAATTTTTAGACGATATTCCTCACGATTTCAGCTTCACCCCCTCAAAATTTCAGCTTCTGAACCTTCGAGGAAAAATATTTATAGCGAAAATGCCACTATGACCTGTTTAGGAGCTTGAAAAAAGACCTAACTTCCACAGATCATATCTCCAAAAATATTACGAACCAAGCTCTGAACTTTTTTTACGACGTTTCTCAAGATTTCAGCTTCACACCCTAACAATTTCAGATTTTGAGGCTTCGTAGAAAAAACGTTATAGCGAAAATGCCACGATGACTTGTTTGGAGCAGCGAAACCCTAGAATCCAAAGCTCTAATACCAAATGTTGTGTAACCAGCTCCAAAAAGAGAAGAAAAGAGATATAAATGCCTTAGAAATAAACCAATTTGAGGGGGAAACCTCCAATCCATTACATAAATGAACAATTCTTGGATGATACAAATGAACAAAACCTCCTTCTATATATAGGAGTCCATGGGGCCACAATATAATCCTAGTGGGGCCACAATGTAATCCTAGCCGACCTAACAATAATAATGTAAGGGCACAATAATAATAATGTTGGAAATATGATGCAGAGTGTTGTCCTTGATGGAAACCTACTTGATAAAGTTGATGGAAACTTGATGAAATGAGATTGTTGGCAATATGATGCAATATGTTGACTTTGATGGAACCTGCCTGATGAAGCTGTCCTTGATGAAAACTGACTTGATGAGTTTTTAATGATGTAAATCTGATGTATCTATAGATCAGTTCAGAAGTAGCTCAGAAAGTACCAGAATAATGTTGAACAAGGTATGTCACAAGGCATACGCGGGTTTGTTAAGAATAAGTCACGTATGTACGCGGAAATGTACGTATGAAGTAGTGTATGCCTATTTGCGCTCTAAATTTATAAAACTAGGGGACATAACCATGGTATTGGCCCATAGTATTGAGTGCTGGATTATCTATTTGATCCCATCCAGGAATACCATCGGAAGTTGTGTGGTTTTGACTCATGGTATTGACAAAGGCTAAATCTATAAAAGGAGAATAAGTTCATAAGTGCAAGAGGGTGTGCATGTGTCTGGGTATTGAATGAATACTTCACTCTGAAGTATATCTGTATGAAAAGGGTTACAGTTAGATATGAAAAAATAATGCACCTATGAATACAATGATGGATGAAGAAAATGATGAAGAGGGATCTCTAGATCTGAAATGGCTATATATGTTCTAGATCTGTTTATGGAATATTTAGATCTGTGATCTGGTGAATCTTTGGCTGAAGAAAAGGATGAAATATGAATTTTTTGTCTGATCTGAAGAGCTGCACAAGTCCTAAAAAGTTATAAATCTATACGCGGGTTCGTGGCAGAGAAAGCACGTATATACGCGAGTTGACTTCAGAAAAAGCGTGTATGGTATGTGAAGTCAGTCCTGAAATATGTGCAGATGTATACGCAGGTTTGTTTCTATTAAAGAGCGTGCATACACAGGTTCAGTGAAGTAAAATCGCATATGGAACTAGGGTTTTGTTGAAGTATGTGGAATGAAATGTCTGATCTGTTCTACTGTGTTACTACTATCTATCAAAGATGTATTAATACAGATCTGGGTTGTTTGAAGTTGATTATGCTGCTGATTATGTTGATTAAATATCAAGTTGTTGGTTGATTGGTTGATGGTACAATGAATGAATTGATGAGGTTATGAGTTTCAGTTTGATTTATGATGAGCTTAAATGTGTGGAGTGGGTCCAGTCTGAAAATATGATGAAAAGAGGCCTACAAGTTGTGTTGTATGGAAGCTGTTGGATCCAGTATGAAAATTGATGAAACGTGGTCGGCAGTAGTGCTGAGGGTTGAAGCCTTCAGTAAGGGGGTAGTAGCTCCCTTCCAGTGGTAGCTGGTAAACGAGATCAGGGGGTAGTAGCTCCCTTCCAGGAGAGGCTGGTAAACAAGATCAGGGGGTTGTAGCTCCCTTCCAGGAGAGGCTGGTAAACGAGAGAAGGTTGTAGCCTTCTGCAGGTGGGTGCCTGCGTGCTGGTATGAGTTTGCACCAGTACATGATTGTAAGAAGTTTTCTTTATATAATAAATATTGAATACTGAGACGACAACAGCAGTGGTTTTCTCTCGAATTGGGTTTCCACCTTAAATCCTGGTGTTCATGTGTGTTGCTTATGTGTGATGATTTGTTTTGTTCTTACTGCACATGTTTACTACTTACTAAACATCTAATGAATGAATGATGCAATGATCTAAGTAAAGTATTATCTACATAATGATATATCTGGTAATACACATGTTTCATTAAGGATATCTTCATGTATACGCGACTTGGGTTCAGTAAAGTAGCGTATGGGTTTTAGAGAAAAGAAAAAGTAAAAAAAATTTCAGTCTGCACTAAATACTGATTCACCCCCCCCTCTCAATATTTTTCCCAACAATTGGAATCAGAGCCAGGTTCTTCTGCAGAAGCTTGATCGCTTGAAGGAGATCCGTCACAATGGGAAGTCAGGAAGGAGTACTTTCTCTAAGGCCACCTTTATTCAATGGAAGTAATCTGTTATTATGGAAGATACGAAAAAAAGCATATTTGCAAAGTCTTGGTGCAGAAGTATGGGAAATCGTGGAAGAAGGTTATCAGTATCTGGAAATTATTCTTACTGATGCAGAAGAAAGGAAGAAATATGAAATCAATGCCAAAGTAGTCAATGTTTTATTAGAAAGCCTGTCTAAATCAGAATTTGTTAAAGTGATGTAGCTTAATTCAGCAAAAGAAATATGGGACAAAATCATTCTAAGCTATGAAGGAGATACAAAGGTAAAAGGTGCCAAACTCCAAACTCTCAGAATTGAATATGAAAATTTAAGGATGCATAGTGATGAGAGTATTGCCAGTTTCTTCTTATGTCTAGATAATATTGTAAATCGTATGAGAAGTTTGGGTGAAACCATAACCGATACTACTCTGGTTGAAAAAGTCTTAAGATCTTTGACTTCAAAATTTGAGTCAAAAGTATCTGCTATTGAAGAAAGGCAAGATCTGCAAACTCTTACTATTGTTCAACTACATGGTATTCTAACTGCTTTTGAAATGAGAAAAGAAGGTCCCTCTCAAATCAGAGAAGTTTCCTTTAAGGCATGTGCAAAAGGAAAAGAAAAGGAAGTTCTCAAGGAATCAAGTTACATATCAGAAGAAGAAGAAGTAAATTTTGTGAGAAGACTCCAACCAGGTACTAGAAGATTCAGAGGTAAGATTCCCTTCAAGTGTTTTAATTGTGGAAGAGTTGGTAATTATGCTGCTAAATGTCCTTATGAAGAAAATCATGATAAAGGGAAACAATTTGAAAATGGAAAGAGATATTATACAAATGAAGATAATGATGAAATGTCAAATGAGGATGAAGAAGATTCTGACCAAGATTTGCTAGTGCTCATGGCAAGGAAGCAAAAGAAGAAGGCTACTCAAAGAAAGGAGATATCTCAGAAAACATACGAAGCAGAAAATGAAGAAGATGAAAAAGGTACTAATCTTTGTGATTCACATCCTTATGCAAGCAATGGTGAAGATAGTGAAAATGATAGTAAAAATAATGTTATGGATCTAGAAGAAGCTCTCAAGATTAAAGTTGAAGATCAACAAAGGTCATCTAATAAAAGAGAATCTATCTACAAAGAAATGATCTTTGGAATGAAAGGACAGATAGAAACAATGAAGGAACAGATAGAAATACATCAAATACTGTAGGTTAAAGCAACCTATCAAAATAGAAGACTTGAAGCAGAAATCCTCTTTCTCAAAACAAATCTGGAAAAATCAAATAAGAAGAATGAAGAACTTGAAGCAGAAATCATCTCTCTCAAAGAAGATCCGGAAAAATCAAATAGGAAGAATGAAGATCTTTTAAAAAATTTTGAAGAACAAGAAAATGGGTTGAAGGAAGAGAATTTAAAATTAAATGATCAAGTAGAAGAAGGAAGAAGGATTGAAGAAAGTATGAAGAAGCAATGCCAAAGATTGGAGGTTGAGGTAAACATTTTAAAAGGTACATTAGAAGAAAAAGATAAACTCTTGAGGTTTCAAGATAATACTAAGATTCTGGACAATATTCTTAGTATTTAAAGGTCTCCTTCTATTAAATTTGGTCTTGGTTTTCATGAAACTGTTAAAGGAGAATCTAGTTCACAAGGAAGTGCTAAAGATTCAAAGGATATCAATGCAAAATCTGAAGTGTTGAAAGAAACAAAATATCAACCGACAATCATGAACTCTCAAAAGAAATCATTCCCTCCTATGATCAATAATGTTGAATGCTTTAAATGTCATAATTATGGGCATATTGCAGCCAATTGCAGAAGCAAAATGTTTCAGTCGCATACAAACAGATTCTACACAGAAAGGTACTCTGGTTTCTTCAAGGGATATTGTTTTTCATGTAGCAAGTATGGTCATAAAGTAGCTGATTGAAATAGAAGAAAGAATAGAAAAACACATTATGATCCCTATGCTTACTTTTCTGGTCATGCAAGATGTTATGCCTGTAACAAGTATGGACATGTAGAAAAAGAATGCGGGATGAATGGATCTGAGAAATTGGATAATTTCTAGCACACAATAAGAAATTTCAAGCAAAGCTGGAAAAGGAAGGAGGACCGGTAAAAACCGTAGGGGATAATAATCCTACTGCAGTCATCCGCTTCTAAAGCTTATTGCTCATAATGACTGCAAGAGTGATGTGAGATACATTATAGAATGTATCATCACAGGGGGAGCAATGTATGATGATTCCCATGGTTGGTTTGGTAATTCTGGTTATTTCTGACAGTGCATCTGATGTGAAGAAGATAGGTACAGGTGGTACAAATTCAGGGGGAGATGAAGTTGTGGAAATTTTCAGTGTTTCACTTTCCATAGGTGGGTTTAGTGAACTAAAGCCGCGTATATAAGCGAGTTCTGCTGGATACAGTCACGTATGCTTTTCTGATAAGAAAAACAGTAAGATAGCTAAGGATAAAGAACACAGGTTCAGGGGGAGCATCAGTCTAACTACTAATGAGTGCATTGTTGGCATTGTATCTACTTATTCCTTAGTTATTTTAATGCTCATGCTTAAATGATGATGACATGATACATGGTTTATTATGATGAGATTATGGATGAGCCCTGATTGCTTTTTGCTGAAGAATATCTTTTGTTTTCACACATGGATGAGATGAAAGTTTTATGATGCAGAGATAAGGATAGATCATGCAGAGTTTGTTGCTGATGACTATTGACATAATTCCTACATATGTTACATCATGATTATGAAATAAATAAATCATGAAGATCTTGGTGATATCAGATCACATGGATGATTGCTTAACACATATTGTCTATTGAAGAAGTTGTTCTGGTATGATAATTCCTCTTGGGAAGAATATGTTGATGCTTCAAAGAGTCTAAAGGCTTGGTTACTGATGTGCTTATGCTACAACTATTGGATGACACTTGAAAAATTAGCTACATTGTCCTATCTTCCAGGGAAGCATTTGAATATCTCAGACAGAAGCTGGGAAAAGTCTCTGCCATGCAAAAGATTAGATCTGCTTAATTTCAAGAAGATTAAATTGGATACGTGGATTTCATGAAAGACAGTCGCATATATACGCGAGTTTATACAGATAAAACCGCGTATGGGTGGTTTCTGACAATTTTTCTCTGGGTCAGCATTCTTCAGCACAACTATGGTGCTGTTGGGTATCTCTGGTGATGTTTCAGCTCTTATATTTCTGTTTCATTCTCTGAGATTGGGTGAAGATGCCTTGATGATTTGCTGTTGAAAGTGTTCATGATTCACAAGTTAAGTGGGAGCATTGGTCATGTGGAAAGGATGCATTGTTGGAATTATGATGATTCTGAAATATGATCTCTCTCTTGAGGTCTTTCTGATATTGGTCATAAAAAGTCATATTTGTATTTTGATGAAAAGGTCATTTTGAGACCTATGATGTAAAATTGTAATATTCAGTCATGTAAGGACTTGATAAAATTTGTAAACCCACTTGGTTGGGTAGTTGAGTCAAATATGTGTAAACCCACTTGGTTGGGTACTTGAGTCAAATATGTAAATCCACTTGGTTGGATATTTGATGTAAGTATGCGTCCTTGGTGATAGGGAAGGTCATAGAGTCATGTACTTCATTGAAAAATATGTTTCAGCATGAACTCAGGGGGAGCATGGTAACTTCAGTACACATCAGATCTACAGAGCTCTTCTTTAGACAAGGGAAGAAAAACCTTGTTTTGGTTTTGATCTGCCCTTTGCCCTTGATGTCAAAGGGGGAGAGTATCATGGTGTTTGAATAGGAGGACAATATCATGGTGTCTGAATAATGATTATAATCTATCTGTTGTGGTGATAAAACACCATCATGGTTGCCATCAAGTCCAAAGGGGGAGATTGTTGGCAATATGATGCAGAGTGTTGTCCTTGATGGCAACCTACTTGATAAAGTTGATGGCAATTTGATGAAATGAGATTGTTGGCAATATGATGCAATATGTTGACTTTGATGGAACCTGCCTGATGAAGCTGTCCTTGATGAAAATTGACTTGATGAGTTGTTAATGATGTAAATATGATGTATCTACAGATCAGTTCAGAAGTAGCTCAGAAAGTACCAGAATAATGTTGAACAAGGTATGTCACAAGGCATACGTGGGTTTGTTAAGGATAAGTCGCGTATGTACGTGTAAATGTACGTATGAAGTAGCGTATGCCTATTTGCACTCTAAATTTATAAAACCAGGGGACATAACCATGGTGTTGGCCCATAGTATTGAGTGCTGGATTATCTATTTGATCCCGTCCAGGAATACCATCGGAAGTTGTGTGGTTTTGACTCATGGTATTGACAAAGGCTAAATCTATAAAAGGAGAAGAAGTTCATAAGTACAAGAGGGTGTGCATGTGTCTGGGTATTGAATGAATACTGCACTCTGAAGTATATCTGTATGAAAAGGGTTACAGTTAGATCTGAACAAATAATGCACCTATGAATACAATGATGGATGAAGAAAATGATGAAGAGGGATCTCTAGATTTGAAATGGCTATGTATGTTCTAGATCTGTTTATGGAATATTTAGATTTGTGATCTGGCGAAGCTTTGGCTGAAGAAAAGGATGAAATCTGAATTGTTTGTCTGATCTGAAGAGCTGCACAAGTCCTGAAAAGCTATAAATCTATACGCGGGTTCGTGGCAGAGAAAGCGCGTATATACGCGAGTTGGCTTCAGAAAAAGCGCGTATGGTATGTGAAATTAGTCTTGAAATATGTGCAGATGTATACGCAGGTTTGTTTCTGTTAAAGAGCATGCATACGTAGGTTCAGTGAAGTAAAAGCGCGTATGGAACTAGGGTTTTGTTGAAGTATGTGGAATGAAATGTCTGATCTATTCTACTGTGTTACTACTATCTATCAAAGATGTATTAATACAGATCTGGGTTGTTTGAAGTTGATTATGCTGCTGATTATGTTGATTAAAGATCAAGTTGTTGGTTGATTAGTTGATGGTACAATGAATGAATTGATGAGGTTATGAGTTTCAGTTTGATGTATGATGAGCTTAAATGTGTGGAGTGGGTCCAGTCTGAAAATCTGATGAAAAGAGGCCTACAAGTTGTGTTGTATGGCAGCTGTTGGATCCAGTATGAAAATTGATGAAACATGATTAGCGGTGATAAAGGGGTGCAAACCCGGTAAAGGGATGGTAACAGCACCCTTCCTAGTGGTGGTAGCCAAGAGCGGGGAGGCAGCTGAAAGCTCCCTTCAGGAGAGGCTAGTAAGTGAGGCAGGGGTTGTAGCTCCCCTTCCGGGAGATCGGTAAACGAGAGAAGGTTATGCCAGCCTTCCACACGGTGGGTGCACACATCATTTATGAGTACAACGCCGGTACTTG
The DNA here is from genome assembly GCA_034641835.2 of Pinus albicaulis. Taxonomy (NCBI): domain Eukaryota; kingdom Viridiplantae; phylum Streptophyta; class Pinopsida; order Pinales; family Pinaceae; genus Pinus; species Pinus albicaulis. Next base: position 1,448,860,065 of record CM076572.1, on the reverse strand, counting down.
ATTGTAAAAGTTTTCTTTATATTATAAATATTGAAGGCGAGGCACAAATACGAGGTGGTTTTCTCCTGAATTGGGTTTCCACCTTAAATCCTGGTGTTCATGTGTGTTGCTTATGTGTGATGATTTATTCTATTCTTACTGCACATGTTTACTGCTTACTAAACATCTAATGAATGAATGATGCAATGATCTAAGTAAAGTATTATTTGCATAATGAGATCTCTGGTAATATGCATGTTTCATTAAGGATATCTGCGTGTATGCGCGACTTGGGTTCAGTAAAGTAGCGTATGGGTTTTAGAGAAAATAAAAAGTAAAACGTTTTTCAGTCTGTACTAAATACTGATTCACCCCCCCCTCTCAGTATTTTTCCCAACAAATAATATGGGGGTTACAGGGGTACAATAATAACAATAAGGGGGGCTACACTAACATAATAAGGGGCTACACTATTAATATAGTGACTTAACAAGTTCACACTTAGATCCTACTGTGATATATTGTGATAATAAAAGTTTCATCAAACTCTCTGTTAATCCAGTATTTCATGATAGATCTAAACACATTGACATCTGGTATCATCATATCAGAGATTGTGTGCAGCTGAAGATCATGTTGCTTTCATACATTCCTACAGAGGATCAGGATGCTGATATCTTGACGAAGGCGCTCACCAGGAGAAAATTCGAATACCACAGAGGCAGGATAGGGGTGGAAGATAATCCTTATCTTGTTGAGAGGGAGTATTGAGATTGCAACGAGATGATGAGCTTAGTGAAAAGAGTCGCCTTCACTAAGTGGGCCCGCAGGCTATTTTTGGCGCAAGTCTATTTTTAGACATGTCGATCATATTCTATGAGTTGCATGATGCTATTTGTGGATGGTTGGTCAAGTTGGAAAAAAATATGGACTTCTATTTTTAGACATATTGGGCGGAATCTATTTTTAGATTGCCAGTATAAAAATAGATATGTCGAATATTATTAGCTCTTAATAATATTTGGACTATAAACATTATCTTATTCTCTTGGAGCACTTCAGTTAAGTGCACAGATGTGGCACAGGAGCTGACAGAAGGAATTACGCTATTCCTGAGGGTTAAGTGGAGCTATTGCATGGAAACTTCAGTTAGAACTCATGTGACAGAGTTTGGTGGAGTTATTGAGGTAGTTGGTGGAGTTGTGTTCAGTTTAACTGAGTTAAACATAGTTGAGCTAGTTGTATCTAGTCTAACTGATTGATACACTAGTGAGAGTGGTGTGAATTAATTATTAATTAATTCACTAATTATTAACTCATTAATCGACTAAAGAATACATCAGTTAACTACAGTGCATGGACAGTTTCAGTGGAGACCAGTGAAGAGGTAGGTGAAAGAGCAGTGTGACTATCAGTTGTGACTATACTAGTGCATGAGTTTGCACCACACATTGATGGAGATGCCAATGAGGATTGCGCAGTGCAAGCCAGGTGGATTAGAAGGATTTGAGTTCAATGAGAGCCAATATCGGCGAGTTATGACAGAAATGACAATTGGCGAGGGTGGAGCATGTTTTTTGCTAGATCGGACACAGTTAGTGTGTAGCAATTGGAGATTGTGCGAGAGCTTGTGAGGAGCTTTGTATAATGATTGTTACATGATCTCTATGAAATATAATACAGATAGTTGGGGGTTTTCAGCTTTAAGCTTTCCCATGAAATATTGTGTTCATATGTGTGATTGTTTATGGTTTTAATGTGCGCATGCGATTGTTTTTATTTCTGCAATTAATGATCAATGGTAGAAGAGATTCTGTATTGTGCATGAAGTTAAAATAGTGTGTGATTAGGAGAATCTCGGTGAATAACATATCAGTTATTGAAATTTCTACATAGCAGTTATGAGTTCTTGTGGGATGTATTTAGAAGCTCAGATCTTATATGAAGGACAATAAGATGACAGGTACTAGAAGCTTAAGAATAGGTTACAAGGGATCAGTGAACAGGATCAGGATTATCATCTCATGGAATATTGTTTGGTGAGATTTAGGGATATGATATATGTTCCTAAAGACAATGAGCTAAAGAGTCTTATCTTGTGGGAATTTCATGTTAAATTGTATTCAGGTCACTTGGGTTATCAAAAGACATTTATAGCAGTTCAGAAATTATACCATTGGCCAAATTTAAAGAAAGAGGTTGTAGAGTCTGTGGTGAGATGTTTGGATTGTCAACAAGTAAAAGTAGAGTGTAAACATACAAGTGGTTTACTACAGCTGATTCCAATTCTAGAGTGGAAATGGGAGGTAATTTCTATGGACTTCATTATAAGTTTAACGAGGACATATAGACAACATGATTATATCATGATTTGGTTGAAAGGTTGAATAAAGTAGCTTACTTCATTCAAGTGAAGTCTACTCATTCAACTAGTGATGTAGCATAGGTATTCATCAGGGAGGTAGTGAGGTTACATGGTATTCCTAGGAATATTGTTTCAGACAGAGATGCCAAATTCACTTCCAAGTTCTTGAAAGAGTTATTTCCAGGTTTGGGTACAACATTGTCCTTCATTACAACTTATCATCTACAGATAGATGGAAAAACAGAGAGGGTCAACAGGATTTTGGAGGACATCTTGAGGATTTGTGTTATGCATTAGCAGTGAAATTGGGAAGAGTCTCTTCCACTCATGGAGTTTTCTTATGACAATGGGTATCAATAATATTTTAGGATGAGTCCAATTGAGACATTGTATGGTGGAGTTGTACTCCCATCAGTTGGAGTGATCCAGTTAACAGGGTATTGATTGGACCAGAAATTTTGGAAGATATGGAACATGAAATGCAGGTTATCAATAATAATTTAAAGGTAGCAAAGGAAAATCAGAAGAGTTATGCAGATCAACATAGGAAATTTAAGGAGTTTCAGGTTGGGGAAAATGTGTATTTTCTTATCAAGCCAAGGAAGAGATCATTGAGGATTGGATCATGTGCCAATATGGAAACTATGTATTGTGGGCCTTTCAAAATTCTTGAGAGGATTGGACTGGTGGCTTATCGACTTGCACTACCTCCAACAGTGAAATTCCGTAATGTTTTTTGTTGGATTGAGGGGTCCTGACCTAGGTTCAGAGGTTAAGGTTTGCCAACAAACCGCTATACTACTAGCCCTTTTGGCAGTAAATTTCTTGCGGAGGAAAAAGTCTCACCCGAAGCAGTATGGGAGGTAGGTTTTTGCACCCTGAGAGAGAGAGTAGGTAAGTCAAGCAGCTCCACGTTCACAACCTATCAGGTTTGCACAAGACATGTTTGTTTTTAGGTTTGTCAACAGTATAATCCCCAGTATAATAGAGCTACACATCTAGTCAATACCTTCGCATCCACGTGCGTATCATCAGTTATCAGTACACAATATCATAACGCATCATTAACATATTACAGATATACCATAACACAGACATATTCATAGCATAACAGATAACACAACTACATTATTAGTTCTAACAGATCGCAAAGGTTTGCATCAAAAGTAACACATCAGATCCGATAACACATAGATACTTTAACTATACCCGCATATATTAACATCAAAACCCAGTACAATCCAAACACAGCCTGCGCACACAGCCATCAGGGTCTGGACACAGTAGGACTGAGGATCTATGCATACACAGCTAGCAAGATTCCTTACCCAAATGACCCAAGAACATATCTAACAAGTTGCACTTAGCATCTGACTTAATTATTGCCTACATTAAGACTCAAAATGTTCATCTATTTATATCGACTTATCCTATGCTTCCAATGGTCTGCAAACCATGGTTTGCAGACTCTTGGTCTACCCTTGACCCATTACAATGCATTTGGGGCTTTGACCCACCCCAAAACCCCTGTGCTAGACTAATTAAGACCAAAAATATACAAAATTATACAAAATTCACATCTTTAGGGGACCCTGTTCCAGCAGTCCCCCAACACAATCTTGTGACTCGTCTCGAGTCACTATGGCCATGGGGTCGCCACCTACACCTGCAGCAACCTGATCGCCACGACCAGTGGGGGTAGCAATCCTTCACTCTGAACCCCAGTGTTCTAAGCAATATCCAACAATTTTTCCAAGTTTGGTCCCTCTGACACAGCTGTGACGCTCTCTAGGGTCTGGTTCAATTGTTTAATAGCGAGATCAATATCTTAAGAGAGAGCTTTAGGGCTTCATCAGCCCACGGCTTAAGCTGGTCGCTGAGAGTCTTCTTCTTCTGGCAAAGTTTGTCAATATCATCCCAAAGGGCGTGGCTAGTTTACAATCGTGCCAATCGTTGAGCATGAATCAAAGGAGGCATATTGGCTTCCAGTTGTTCGAACGTTTCTTCGTTCTGTTGCAGGTCCTGGTTGATTTCACGCAGGAGAGGGTTGTGCCGCACCTTGGTCCATAACTGCATAGTTGTTACCAGTAATTAGGCACCCTGACCAATCTGTCCTGTAATCACATTGGTGGCCGCCATAACTAGCACAGCTCACTGGGCCCGAACCTCCAGTGATGTCTCTGGCTGCAATTTGGCATGCAAGTCTGCGATTTGTTGTTCCATCTCCCTTTTGACCACCTAAAGCTCGGTCCTTGAGACCCATAATGCTATGACCAACCCCTTAAACTTGGCCTGGGGGGTGGCAGAATCTGGAATATCTTCAGAGACGTCCGAGAAGAGCCTACTAATGAGGTGTTCTAGCTTCTTCTATTGTGCGGTGGCGAGGGTACATGCAACTTGTACCTTGGAAGCTTCAACATGTTTTTCCTCAATTGTCTGCTCAGCTACACTGAGCTGCTGGTGCACTCGATGGTCCCGGTGTTGAATTTATTTGAACAAGGAGGTGTGGAGAACCTACAATGATTCATGTGGCAACCTAGCTAGATCCAACTATACCTCTACACAGGCCTGGACTTTCGCTTCCATGTCGGGTGGACTTATCATGAGGGTCATGCTGGGCAGGGAACAGAGGTGTCTTTCTGCTGTAACAAGTGTTGCGCTGCTAGTTGCTGAGGTTGTTTGTACCTGAATCATACTTGTTTGCAGCGTGTCCATCTTTAGCTACAGAACTCGGAGCTCAGCCTGAAGTGTGTCGACCGTGGCTTTTTGTTGCTCTTTCAAAGCCAGCCATTTTTCTTTTGTAGCCAAAGTAACTGCATCTGCGATCTGATCGAGGTCCCATGTGGTCAGTGTAACCACTTCATCATGTTCTGGTCGTTGGGAGTGATGCTTCTTCCATGGCCCCTTATCAGGGTCACCCATTCGCTTTGTTCCCCGAGGGGAGTCAACACCTCTCTCCTCTTGACCTTCGGTACCGAGATCCTACTGTGCATTCTTCTCCGTTGCTCCTTCCGCACCCTCCCCCGTACTTTTACCAGGCTTCGAACCCTTCTATAATGCGGCTTTGACACCCTTCCCCATTATTTTTCTCAGTCCTCCAGTATCTTTAGTGATGATAGGCAGGGTAACCTTCGTGATGCTTGTTCCTTCAGTGCCCTTCGCACCTGTTTTGAAGCCTATCTTCTAGTGAGGAGGCCATTGCATAATTAAATGATCATTTTATTCATCAGCAACCATATAGGGGAGCGAAGTCCATGCAGGATCCTTGCGGCCTCGGATTTGGATGTTATGCATAGTCACTTGGAATGCAACGATGCTTTTATACTTATCATAGATGGCTGGTGACAGACATGGTCGGGAGTTGATAATTATTGCGAGCCTACTTTGAAATGAATCCCAGAAGACTTGGTTTTCCTCGATGTGCTGCGCATCCTTAGAGTCCCACAAGTTCGTATATCGAGCCCCCTCACACATGTCTAGGGTGACCTCAGGGAGGACTGATTCCTTAGGTGCTTCCCAGGCAACCAATGCAATGAGAAGCAACAACCAGGAATAACAAAATGCTCGTCCCTACTCCTGGGATTCACGAACAGTGGCCAAAAACTCGTTGCACAAGTATTGGGACCAATTGAAGCAAACACCTTTATCGCACCGGCCTGCCAACTGAATTACATATGCGGGGATGGAGGCAACCTGGAATTTTCACATCATCTTGCATGCCAATAACAGGGTACCCAAATGCGTCCTAGGGTCACTGATGGATTTGATCATGAAGCCTCGAGTGTTGATGTCGGACAAAACCCACAGTCCCTGTTTTTTCCTCATTCAACCTCAAGCTGTGTATAAAATTCATCCACAACTCATTCCCCAACCAAATCCTCAATCTGGAAAACTCATGCCATTTTAACTTCTTAGTTGGCAATTTAAATAAACAAAGTTGGATATTTTAATATCTCAAATCAGAGATTTAAGATATTAATTCAACAACTCTTCCAAGGTTATAACCCCACAAAGCATATAATATGCCCTTTTATTAAAACCCTTCGCAATGCATAAATACGCCTTTTCTTTATATCCCACCAAGCCTCATGTCTTAGGGTAGTTGATTTACTTGTTCATGGTCGTAAGCCCTTTCAAATAATATCATCGCACTAGAGGTTTTTCGACCATATAACTATATTGGTCACAATTCTTACTATATGACTATATGTCACAAATTTCGACCAATAGATTCTATTCCTCAAAAGTCAGGTTTTATAAGAGACTCGGGCCCACAGAAATGACCCCTTTCCTAACTTTTATGCCTTACAAACTTGACTTTGGTTAAACCAAACCCTGTCATATATCACATGAACCACATTCGGATTAGTTGATTTAATATCATGGCATTCAGATATAAATCAACTATATCATATCAATCTTCGCGCATCATTCACACACCACCTATGTACATAAACCCGACTTGACTTGAGTCTAATGCCAACAATAAAACATTGGACCCATGCATACATATCAGCGTACCTTGGTTAAATTTTGAATGGATCCAATGATCCACGTTGCATCACACCCCAGATCTCCATCTGACGATTGTAGAGAGTTTTCACATTTTTTTATTGTTCGAGTGTTAACGCTCACAAATTACGCGAAATTCATTGCTTTACGAAACCACCCCTGGCTTACGTGTCAAGCACAGGAGTGTCGTGTTTTTTTTTTCGAAATCAACTAACCACCTTCCAACAACGCGAATACCACCAGTTTCATTCCTCAAAACCACCTTCGCTAGTTGCACTCATGGTTCCACCTTCTTCTTCGTCACGGTTCCACCTCTGCTTAATCACTTGCAATATCACTTCTTCCTTGTTAGCCTTCGTGTCCTTGGCTTTCTACTGCAATATCGAGATATGGTTCCGCCATTGTAACTACAACGAAACCTTCTTATGCTATTTAAATCTCATCAGAAGGAATCAAACTATGCCATCGCACAACTCTACACATAATTCCACGTTCATTTAATTAACCACCGAGTTCCTATAATTCAATAATAAAAAAAGGGGTCGGATCCTTCATCATGCAGAGGTTAATCAAGAATTTCTCAGGTTATTCCGAACAGATTCTCCCACGCCAGTCAATCACTCAAGGCGCAACAACGCAATTACCCTCAACTTTAGAGTTCCATTTACACGGTCACTACAAAGGGCGCATACCGCATGCATCGAATCCCTTACACAGGTCTTCTTACATGGTTCTTCACCATAGAACCTACAGCCTGACTTTTAAACAAATTACAGAGTCTTAATCTAAAACAGAGAGGGCAATATCCTAACGCCTTCAATTTCTCCAATTGCATACAGAGCATTATAAACCCCCAGATAACAGGGTATGTCCATGCATTCTTATGCCATTTCCCATTGAATTCGAACCCCAATTACACAGGACATCAATCAAACTCAACTACAGTGATTATTCACAAGCTAATCACAGAGATTCAGGACATTTCGCATAGGAAACAAATCATTCAAAGCACATGTACTTAAAACAATTCTTTCATTCATCTGTATAATGAAACTACTTACAAACTTCTTGTTATGGCCAGATCTTCGATGCAAATGGCCTCCTAATCTACAGCACCATGAAGTCTATGCAGGTCTTTTCAGGTCTCCTATTTTTCCTCATTAGGCTTATTCTTATACAAAGGCTACTAATGAATCGATTCAAATTCTTCAGTGACTCAACAAGACTCTGTAAATTCCCAAATCTCTTGACTTTAGACTAGACCCTAAATAGAAACTGACTCTCTCTTCATGTGCCCACTAATCATTCGGGTAGTTACATTTTCTCCAGATTTAATTGAAAATTACTCAAATGAAATTAATCACATAGGAAACTAAAACAAGAGACCCCCCTATGTTTATTTATATACAAATAATGTGTTGGGCCTAATGCCCCTGCATCAGACTCCCCAGGTTAAAATGGTTCATGATCTCCTGATCATGTGTTTCATCTTTGTTTGCCTGGATCCCACACTTTGTTCTGCAAATGGTCATCTGTTGCAGTATTATTCCTTTGCATTCCTCCTGGCTTCCATACTATATGTTGCAGCTTTCCACTGGCTGCACTTTGACATCCTCTTTCAGTGTTTCCTTTGCTGCTACTCCGTTGTTTCTTCGTTGTTGTCTTTTTCTCAGACAGTCTCACCATCAGTCTTATTATAAATTCAATTTCTTCATCTAAGATGTCTTCTGACTACTGGATACTTCTTCCTCTTGAGTGTTGAACTCTTAATTTTTCTTCTACTTGCTGCACTCCTATTTCTTCAGTTCTTGCTTTTGCTATCAATTGCTGATCTCCTGCTGTAGCTCTAGATTTTAATTGCTGAGCTCTTTCTTGCTGAAATTTTACTTGTTTAGTTCTTACTGCTGCCTTAACTCTTGTGCTAGCTTCAGCTGTATTTGTAGCTCTGCTTACTGCCATGCTTACTCCCACACTTACTACCACTCAATCATCCATACCGTCTTGCTCTCTGCAACAGTAAAACTCTTCTTGATTGTCCTCAATGACAATTTCTTCACTCTCTTTCTTCAGCAATTCTTCAGACTGGTATTTAAATTTCCATTCATCATCATCTCTTCTATTCTTCTAGACTAATCATGCCTCAGTCCTTCCATCAGTGCCTGCAATCATAAGACAAACATCAAACTTATAAAATCTATGTTTTCATTTCTCCTCTTCTAGCAACACTTCAGCTTGTTGCTTCAACATTTTCTCCAGCAACACTCCAAGCTATTGTTCTGGCATTCCAGACTCTTTTCTAGATGTTTTCTACAAACATTTTAGCCATCTCCTTTGGCCAAACACATCATCAATATGTTGCAACTCAGTTTCAACATCTTCGTCTTCTGCCTTGGCAATCTTCAAAAATTTCCTTCCTTCTACTTGATTGGTTCTGCTAGCCACATCAAGTTCTTCAAACACTGCATTTTCATCTCCTATCAGAGTAAAACTCTACTTCTCTACTGCTGTAGCAGCCCCAAAAGTCTGCCATCCAACCTTCTCTCCAATCTTCTCTTGGCTATTCGAACAAGCCAGTTCTTCTCTGCTACCAACAACAACAAATTTCTGCATATGAGACATGAATGTCTCATCTTCTTTCAGCTTCTCATCTTCATTCTGCAACAACTCCTCTTCTTTCAAAACAACCCCAAAAGATGGATTGTTCTCTGCCATACCTATCAACACAACCAAATTGTCAAATTTTAATTCACAAGATCCAATGGTATTAATTGATGATTCGATCACCAATTCCTCTCTATCTCCATCCCATTGTGTCTTCACATTCTGCAATCCCCAATTCTGAAATTAAGGTCTCCTCTTTTGTATGGAATCCTACTGATTCATTATACTCTCTAGCAACTAAATTATCTTATTCCATGGTTTAAAATCTTCCATAGAATTCTCCTTCTCTCTCAATTGACTGCCTACTGCTGTCAATTTATCTCCATCATCAACAGGATCTGCATTCACAAAACAATTGTTAAAACAAAATTCACAAGGCCTTAGTGCCTTTCCTTTCTCTGCCAGTGTCTCAGTATGTTGTCCTGAAATTCTCTTCTTCTCCATCAGCACATCAGTATGCTAATTCCAATCCTTCAAACAATCTTCGAGACTATCAATCAGTCTCTCCTCAGCATCATCCTCTTCAAGGATGTCTCTCTGCTCTAGTTCATAAAAATGAAATCTCTCATCTTCAATTATCTCTGTCCTTACAATATGAACTCCTTCTTTCTATTATTCTATCCTCTGCTCATGCCACAATCCTGGCATCTCTTCTAAGGAAACATTTTCACAATCTTCACAAGTCAGGTCTCCTACTGTCACTATCTCTTCAGCCTTCATCAGAATAAAATTCTGATCTTCTATCTCTGAAATAATTTCAGTCCTCTGTCCATCATTCTTCACTTGGCCATTTAATAAAAACAGTCTGTCATTATCATCATTAATGACAAATTCATCACCATCAAACACAACTGTCATGTCCTCATTGAAGAAATCCCTTTTATAAAACAAGGAATTAATGAATTCCTTCTGTTGCAATAATTCAATCTGCCCTTCATCTGAAAGATACTCATCATACTTTTCTTGGCAACAGTCAGCTTCTTTTAACACAACTTCATCACATGAGCTGTCTTCATCCATACCTGCATTCATACACAACTTGTCAGTGTTAAAAACATAAGACCCCATGGTCTCATTTGATGAATCAATCATCAACTCTTCCTGCTGCTCCAAGTCTTCTATGCTCTTCAGAGATTCTTCAATGGTCCTCTCTTCAAATTCCTCAAGCTATCCCATTTTCAGCTTTTGGCCAGCATCATGAGCTAAATCTCCTCTGCTTCCAATAGGTTGGAAAGCAGAACCTTTCTCCAATTGTGCATGGACATCTTCAGAACATATAGTTGCTCCATTTTCTTCCTTAGTGACAACATCAACAGTTTGTTCTCTCTCACCTGCTGTTCCTGCAAACATACAAAATATGTCAGATGTAAGGCTCCTTGACCCTCTGGTCTCACTTGAAGCTTCAATCTTCAAGTATTTCCCCAAATACTCAATCATCCTGAGTATCTCCTCCTTCAACTGAGCATTTTTCATTTGCTCTTTCTTCCTTTGTGGCCTCTACCACTTTACCTTCTTCTTCATGAGCCAACCAACTCTTTGGTTTTCCTCTATCATCCTCTCCAGTTCATAAAGTTTCTTACTGATCTCAGCTATCTATTTCCAATACTGTTCATCAGTGAGTTTCTTCCTCATGCCAATTGCTTTGGCATCTTATGTCACTCTTTTGTTGTGGCCTCTCTTAGAATCTCTGCAATCTCTGATATGGCTATCAGTAGCCATTCTCTCCTCCATGAGTTATTTACTCACAAGCTGCACCAAGCCTTTGCAACAACAAGCTCTCTTGCTACAACTTACCTCACCAATCCCTTCCTCTGGACCCGACTTTTGGAAAGTACTGGTCCCCTATCTACTGGAACCTTCTGAGCACTCTCTTATGCTCTCTAGGCTTCACCCTGCAACTTTCTCTCAAGAACACATCTGTTCTTCTTTCTTCCAACCTCTTTTTGGAATCCTCCAGGTTCTTCCACACTTCTTCTTCACTCAGAATCCCTTGCTGGACTCTTTCATCACTGCTCTTAAAGCTTGTGATCTGCTTCTTGCTGAGATCCTTTCCTCAATTTCTTTCACTCTGCATTCTGCAAACAATACCCTTCAAACCAGAGTCAAATAAGGCTCATAAAATCAACTCCCAAGATCCCTGAATGATCTTGCTTCTTTTCTCACCTGCACTGGATCTCTACCTGTTGCAATATTCAAGACACTCTGTATTTAACTCCAGATTCTATACATCTGGAGACCTCCACTGCATGTCAAATCAAGTTAGCAAATTCTTTGTTAAATAGATTTAAACATCAACTTTTCATCACTGTTCAATACATGTGCATTTCAAAAATCAATTTTCAAATAGCTATTCCAATTCTAGTTTTGATACCACTATGATGCTGGACAAAACCCATAGTCCCTGTTTTTCCCTCATTCAACCTCAAGCTGTGTATAAAATGCATCCACAACTCATTCCCCAACCAAATCCTCAATTTGGCAAACTCGCGCCATTTTAACTTCTTAGTTGGCAATTTAAATAAACAAAGATGGATATTTTAATATCTCAAATCAGAGATTTGAGATATTAATTCAACAACTCTTCCAATGTTATAACCCCACAAAGCATATAACATGCCATTTTATTAAAACCCTTCACAATGCATAAATACGCCTTTTCTTTATATCTCACCAAGCCTCATGTCTCAGGGTAGTCGATTTACTTGTTCATGGTCGTGAGCCCTTTCAAATAATATCATCGCACTAGAGGTTTTTCGACCATATAACTATATTGGTCACACTTCTTACTATATGACTATATGTCACAAATTTCGACCAATAGATTCTATTCCTCAAAAGTCAGGTTTTATAAGAGACTCGGGCCCACAGAAATGACCCCTTTCCTAACATTTATGCCTTACAAACTTGACTTTGGTTAAACCAAACCCCGTCGTATATCGCATGAACCACATTCAGATTAGTTGATTTAATATCATGGCATTTAGATATAAATAAACTGTATCATATCAACCTTCGCGCATTATTCACACACCACCTATGTACATAAACCCGATTTGACTTGAGTCTAACGCCAATAATAAAACGTTGGACCCACGCATACATATCAACGTACCTTGGTTAACTATTGAACGGATCCAACGATCCATGTTGCATCACACCCCAGATCTCCATCCGATGATTGTAGAGAGTTTTCATTTTTTTATTGTTCGAGCATTGACGCTCACAAATTACGCAAAATTCATTGTTTTAAGAAACCGCCCCTGGCTTACGTGTCAAGCACAAGAGTGTATTGTGTTTTTTTTTTGAAATCAACTAACCGCCTTCCAACAACGCGAATACCACCGGTTTCGTTCCTCAAAACCACCTTCGCTAGTTGCCCTCACGGTTCCACCTTCTTCTTCGTCACAGTTCCGCCTCCGCCTAATCACCTGCAATGCCACTTCTTCCTTGTTAGCCTTCATTTCCTTGGCTTTCTACTGCAATACCGAGATATGGTTCCACCATTGTAACTACAATGAAACCTCCATATGCTGGTTAAATCTCATCAGAATGAATCAAACTGTGCCATTGCACAACTCTACACACAATTCCATGTTCAGTTAATTACCCACTGAGTTCCTATAATTCAATAATAAAAAAGGGGTCGGATCCTTCATCACACATAGGTTAATCAAGCATTTCTTAGGTTATTCCAAACAGATTCTCCCACGCCAGTCAATCACTTAAGGCACAACAATGCCATTACCCTCAACTTTAGAGTTCCATTTACACGGTCACTACAAAGGGCGATACCACATGCATCAAATCCCTTACACAGGTATTCTGACATTGGTTCTTCACCACAGAACCTATAGCTTGACTTTTAAAAAAATTACAGAGTCTTAATCTCAAACAGAGAGGGAAATATACTAACGCCTTCAATTTCTCCAATTGCATACAGAGCATTATAAACCCCCAAATAATAGGGTATTTCCATGCATTCTTATGCCATTTCCCATTGAATTCGAACCCTAATTACAGGGAACATCAGTCAAACTCAACTACAGTGATTATTCACAAAGCTAATCACAGAGATTCAAGAAATTTCGCACAGGAAACAAATCAGTCAAAGCACATGTACTTAAAACAATTCTTTCATTCATATGTATAATGAAACTACTTACAAAATTCCTGTTATGGCCAGATCTTCGATGAAAATGGCCTCCTACTCTACAGCACCATGCAGTCTATGCAGGTCTTTTCAGGTCTCCTATTTTGCCTCATCAGGCTTATTCTTATACAAAGGCTACTAAAGAATCGATTCAGATTCTTCAGTGACTCAACAAGACTCTGTAAATTCCCAAATCTCCTGACTTTAGACTAGACCCTAGACAGAAATTGATTATCTCTTCATGTTCCCACTAATCATTTGGGCAGTTACATTTTCTCCAGATTTAACTAAAAATTATTGAAATGAAATTAATCACATAGGAAATTAAAACAAGAGACCCCCCAATGTTTATTTATATACAAATATTGTCTTGGGCCTAATGCCCCTGCATCAAGTGTTCTGCTCCACATGGTAGGTTTTGTGCACGTGGTTAGTGATCTTCCCCTCATAATTCTTACCAATGCGCAACAAAGGGTCCGGCCCTTCCATGGGGAGACTAGTAATTCGATGAATGAGCGCAGCATCAATGAGGATTCAGTCTTGGATCCATAAGCAGCCATCATGGACTAGGGCGAGCAACTGACGTACCAGACGGTCTGTGATATTTTCATGGCCAAATTGCGGCATCCTTAGTAGGTTTAAGAACCCGGACCCTGCTAATCCGCGTACCTAGTGTTAGCAACCTATGAATTTTTTGTCAAGCAAACAGGTGGCTAAATTGTTTTTGAGCCTTCAAGAGATACATTTCCTATGAAAATCTCTCATCCTTGAAGCCTCTGTGTGTCCTTTAACTTTGAAAAAATCTTCACTGTTGTTTCCATCCAAAAAGCCTCACTATCTGTGAAAACATTATGCTCATAAAAGCCTCCATTTGCCCCTTGTATCCCTGCAAAATTTCCCTTTTAACCCTTTTTTTTCCCTTTTTCCAAGTTTCCCCTTTAACCCCCAAAATCCCCTCCCAAGCCTAATAAATCATCCCATCTTCCCTTTTAACCTCAAAAAAACCCTTTTTTTGGCTTTAAAATCCCTTTTTTCCCTCTACGAAAAGCCTCTTTTAGCCTTAAAAACCCTGTTTTTAAGCCCAAAAACCCATTTTTGATCATATACAGGCTTAGCCCCTTTTGGCCAACCCCTTAACCACTTCCCCTCCATGCACCTGGGCGCTAAGACCAAGCGTTAATCTAGGCAAAGGGCACTAATCGCATTGGAAGGATTGGTCGGAGCGCTTATTCTCTTTATAAAACAAAAAGTTCTGATGCGATGGTGTATTTGGTCTGTCGGCCTTTGAAGCAATCTGCCCCGTTGATCTAAAAAGATGCAATGGTTCCACACAGGTTTCCCCGTGCCCCGCCTATTCCCTTTGTAAAACCTCTGATGATCATCTCCACTGTCTATTCATATTTAAATCCGATGGCCATCGCAGCACCGCGCTCATCGCCAATCGGAAGTTTTAAAAAGTGCCACCCTCCGATGCCCCGATTGGCCGATCCCCGACTGAATCTGAGCCATCCATCCATTTTGATCCTATGGCCTAGATTTATTCTTGCTCCGCCTTGCTTCCATTATTGGTCACCCTCCAATCCAATCGCAGCCATTGATCTACAACCAATCCAACAGTCCAGAGCCAATCGCTTCATGAGCCCGTCGGAGATTTGGCCCCTGCCTCCTCCACTTCCGATTAGATCCCGACTGTTCATTCCTTTTGATCTAACGGCCAAGATTACTCCTGACCACTAACCCACTCCTCTTCCCGTGTTTCTCCTCTGCAGATCTCCACCGTCGATCATCACCTCCAGATACGATCGGACGGTCCACGTCCATTTTTCCACCAAACCTTCATCTGATCATTTTTTCATCAATTCACTGCATTTCTCAGCCATTTTTCACTGCATCCACCACATACAACATCACTTCGCTTCCATCCTCACAGCATTCCACTACATCCATCCTCCCACCGTATGGATTTCTTAACATGGTTTATGTCTTTTTTTAGGATTATAGGCGGTGGAAACCGCCATTGTTCACAGTCACTGTTATAGTGACACAGAGCGCAGAGAAGACCATTTTCAGAGCCAAAATTTGCAGGGAAGTCTCCTGAAAGGTTTTAAATGCATATTTTATCCTAATCAGGGGTAGTAACCCTGTTAAACCTCTCCAGTGCCATTAAAGCTCAAATTTCACAGACAGAGATAGTCAATGAAGCGGAAAAGAGTATCAATGAAGGCTTAAAGGGTCTAATGCACATTATTAAAGATTTTGAGCCTTAATGCAATGTTAAAAGGAAAATGTACCAAAAAATACCTTATGATTAACACAAAAGGCCTAATGAGCCCTAACACACAGAAAACAATATTATCAGTGCTTCACATCAGCATAAGTTTCCCTCCCGAGAAAGGACGAAGTACCCATACTGTTTTCATTCTATACCGTGTTCCTGAGAAGATTTCCACCCTGAAAAAACAGTCCTAATGCTACCAGAGAATTTGTTATGCAGTATGGCAGACCTGAAGTCATTTATCTACCTTTTTTTTTATTCACCAGAATGCTATAGAGTACTATAGCCAAAGTACATCAAAGAACATACCTGGAGTAAATTTCAGCCTATCGAAGACCACTCTTTCTTCCAAAGAGTATTGAAGATTAATGCATCGATATTAAGATAGAATGGGCCTCGAGCCCTCTTCTTCTTCTTATGTTTTAATGCTTCATTTAGTGTTTCACCTACCTCCTCTGCCTCACTTTCAGCTATAATAACTCAAGAAAAACACGTTGTTGGGGGTTGTTGAATATTGATCGGATAACTGTGAATTGTAACCTGTTTCTCTTGAGATATAGTTCTCTATGTAAAGTTGTAAGATAGGCTAAGGAAGATGTTTTCAGACTGAATATCAAGCTATTGGACGTTGTTGTACTTGACTAGTGTTGCTCTTTAATATGACAAGCACATTTCTTTGGATCCTGATTTAAAGCAGCGGTGATGTTTTTTTGCCTTTGTCTCTGTTTTCCTTCTGTAATTCATAACATTTCATTTCTCTGGTAAGCATCAGAAATCTAGCTTAGGATATACCCTTGCATGGTACCCTAATTCTTTTACTCTCCTTACCTTTGATGTTTTCTGCTAAATGTGTTATATAAGAACTAATTCAAGATAATTTAACCAGTGTAGTAGTTGTTTTTCACTGCTAGTTGATGTATGAATTTATGAATCTATTCCTAGATGTTCTTGTTGGGTTTTAATTGAAATAATTGGGATACTGGGAGTTTATAATGTTGATTCTGTCTCACTAGAGTCTTTCTCAATTGATTTAACCTTTCTAAGTTCCCTTAATTTGGATGCCGAAGCATTGAAAGTTCAAAGCCTTTCTCTGATCTCAGGTTTTCACCTTTGTGTTTAAATCTTTAATGTTTCCTTTGTCTGAAGAGTTATCCCTTTAGGATTTGGATCATAGGTGCTTAATGGCATGTCCTATCCCTAGATCTAATTCCTAACTGGTCACCTTGGAGGTTTCCTTGTCATTCACCTTATTTCCTTATCCTTTCATACCACACTATCATCTTTAAGATCCCATGCTTTAGATGACTAGCCCAATTGAAAGCCTTGAATACTGAATAACAAGTAAACCCTTTCCTGACTCCATTGCCCAATGGTCTTGAGTGTTCTCTGAAGTATCTCTCCTTTGCCTAAAATCCTCTTTTCTCACCCTCTATCTTGTATTGAACCCTTCCTTCCAGTTTCCCAACAACCAACCAAAAAAACAAAACTAAACAAAACACGTGCCTATAAATAGCCTAATATATTAACATTCAAACTTCATAGATACATCTATCTATGCCTTCATAGAGAGATCCCTCTCTGGACCCAGGAGGGCTAGATCCTGAGGTTTAAATGTGGTTTTGATGTTGTCTCATCTTTTGGTACTGCCAAACTTGCCAAAACATGGGAACTCCAACATAATGGTGACTCCACTGGGGATTTCTGAGTGTTTTCCATCTTATGCATCCTTAGAACCTTAGAAATAAAAAATATCTGGTTTGATTTGGCAGTAAATCACTGTGGTGGACAGTAAATTCTTAAATCATCCACATGGCGACTCCACAGTTCCTAAATGATTAAAATACTCCACTAGTGATCAGTAGGATGTTGATTATATTTGTTTTCACAAGACTCCATTGGGAGACCAGTCACATTAAAACATCATCCCCACCAATGGAAGACTCTGAGCTGAGTCCCCTTGAAGAGTTTCATTGTGGAATATCAAATATACTGGCTAAAATCAGAAGCGAGGACCTTCCAGAGGTTTCCCTTTCCAGCTCAAGATTCAATAATCAACTTGAGTTGAAGAAAGTTTTTCTAGAAGTGCTGGTTGAAAGATATGAGGCCGAAATCAATATTTCGAACTCACAAGGAAACTCATATCAATTCAGAGACCCCAGGAAATTTTTGGAGAGTTTCCCTCCCCCTAATAAGGAAGAAATTCCACTGCCTGTTGAAGTACAAGAAGAAGATGATAGGGCTTTCAAGAGCCACACTAAAGATGCAGTGGAAGACACAGTAATCAAAGCTACCTAGGATGAAGATAGCCTACTAGTCATGAGAGGATTGAAAGAAGAAAGTGTACATCATGTGTTCATGGATCCCGTGGCAGAGTATATGGAGGCCCTGATTAGCTCAAATTCTCCAGCATTGATCCTTCGCAGGGGCCTGATTCATTAGGAATGGTCACCATTGATGGTGACCTCAATTTTGAAGACCCACATGCATAGCTCCCCATGGTTATCTCTGATAAGCAGTCAGTTCTTCTGCCCCTTTTTGTTATTGCTTGACTGGCTGCACTGGCATTATTGTATCACCTAGCACGTCAGATATTTACAAGTAGATTAGAGTAGGTAGGAAATCTCAGTAAGGCTCAGTCTGTGAGCATTTAGTTAGTTGTTTTTAATTTCTAAAAAAGTTTCAGTTCATGTGTAGCTGTCTTTATGCCATGGACCACAGCAAACCAGACTGTCTAATCCTGGTTTGACTGTTTTTAAATTTCTATTGTAGAATGTAGAGAAATAAATCTGCTAGACAGTTTAATCCTAACAGATATTAGTATAGGTAGAGAGGCTATGAGGCCAACAGTTTAATCTGGTCTCATGGAGGAATAAGGGTAGAATTAGACTAGTTTGTTTTCTGATTTCAATAAAAAATGAGGAAGAAGGTCTGTAAATTCAAATGCACCATGAAGAAAAAATGTTAGGATTGTAGGATGGGTAGGTAGATTATTTGGGGAACATTTTCTGCTGAATAATATCCATCATGTTTGTAAGAGCTGAATCAAAGAAGAAATATGGTTCAGGGATCAGGCATCTGGCCTACTCCAAATATTATTTTCTGAATTCTTGACACCTTCAAGAAGATGCCATCCCCATGTGGAGCCACTGTTAGCCACCTATGAATTTTTGTCAAGCAAACATGGTGGCTAAATTGTTTTTGATCCTTCAAGAGATACATTTCCTATGAAAATATCTCATCCTTGAAGCCTCTGTGTGTCCTTTGCCTTTGAAAAAATCTTCACTGGTGTTTCCATCCAAAAAGCTTCACTGTCTGTGAAACAATTATGCTCAGAAAGGCCTCCATTTGCCCTTTGTATCCTTGCAAAATTTCCTTTTTAACCCTTTTTTTTCCCTTTTTCAAAATTTCCCCTTTAACCCCCAAAATCCCCTCCCAAGCCTAATAAATCATCCCACCTCCCATTTTAACCTCACAAACACCCTTTGTTTGGCTTTAAAATCCCTTTTTTCCATCTACCGAAAGCCTCTTTTAGCCTTAAAAACCCTGTTTTTAAGCCCAAAAACCCATTTTTGATCATATACAGGGTTAGCCCCTTTCGGCTAGCCCCTTAACCACTTCCCTTCCATGCACCCAGGTGCTAAGACCAAGCACTAATCCAGGAAAGCATCGGAAGGATTGGTCGGAGCGCTTATTCTCTTTATAAAACAAAAAGTTCCGATGCGATGGTGTATTTGGTCTGTCGGCCTTTGAAGCGATCTCCCCTGTTGATCTAAAAAGATCCAATGGTTCCACGGAGGTTTCACCACGCCCCACCTATTCCATTTGTAAAACCTCTGATGATCATCTCCACTATCGATTCATATTTAAATCCAACGGCCATCGCAGCACTGTGATCATTGCCAATCGGAAATTTTAAAAAGTGCCACCCTCCGATGCCCCGATTGGCCGATCCCCGATTGAATCTGAGCCATCCATCCATTCTGATCCTACGGCCCAGATTTCTTCTTGCTCTGCCTCGCTTCCCTGATTGGTCACCCTCCGATCCAATCGCAGTCGTTGATCTGCAGCCAATCCAATGGTCCAGAGCCAGTCGCATCATGAACCCATCGAAGATTTGGCCCCTGCCTCCTCCGCTTCCGATTAGATCCTGACCATTCATTCCTTTTGATCCAATGGCCAGGATTACTCCCGACCACTAACCCACTCCTCTACCCGTGTTTCTCCTCTGCAGATCTCCACTGTCAATCATCACCTCCAGATATGATCGAATGGTCCACGTCCATTTTTCCACCAAACCTTCATCTGATCATTTTTTCACCATTTCACTGCATTTCTCAGCGATTTTCACTGCATACACCACATACACCATCGCTTTGCTGCCATCCTCATAGCATTCCACTGCATCCATCCTCACACCGCATGGATTTCTTAACATGGTTTATGTCTTTTTTCAGGATTACAGGCGGTGGAAACCGCCATTGTTCACAGTCACTGTTATAGTGACACAGAGCATAGAGAAGACCATTTTCAGAGCCAGAATTTGCAGTGAAGACTCCTGAAAGGTTTTAAATGCATATTTTATCCTAATTATGGGTAATAACCCTGTTAAACCTCTCCAGCACCATTAAAACTCAAATTTCACAGACAGAGATAGTCAATGAAGCGACAAAGAGTATCAGTGAAGGCTTAAAGGGTCTAATGCACAATATTGAAGATTTTGAGCCTTAATGCAATGTTAAAAGGAAAATTTACCATATTGAAGACCTTATGATTAACACAGAAGGCCTAATGAGGCCTAATGCATAGAAAACAATATTATCAGTGCTTCACATCAGCAGAAGTTTCCCTCCCAAGAAAGGACGAAGTACCCATACTGTTTTCATTCTATACCGTGTTCTTGAGAAGATTTCCACCCTGACAGAATGGTCCTAATGCTACCAGATAATTTGCTATGTAGTATGGCAGACCTGAAGTCATTTATCTACCTTTTTTTTTATTCACCAGAATACTACAGAGTACTATAGCCAAAGTACATCAAAGAACATACCTGGAGTAAATTTCAGCTTGTCGAAGACCACTCTTTCTTCCAAAGAGTACTGAATATTAATGCATCGATATTAAGACAGAATGGGCCTCGAGCCCTCTTATTTTGCTTCTGTTTTAATGCTCCACTTAGTGTTTCACATACCTCCTCTACCTCTCTTTCAGCTATAATAACTCAAGAAAAACTCGTTGTTGGGGGTTGTTGAATATTGATCGGATAATTGTGAATTGTAAGTTGTTTCTCTTGAGATATAGTTCTCTGTGTAAAGTTGTAAGATAGGCTGAGGAAGATGTTTTTAGACTAAATATCAAGCTATTGGATGATGTTGTACAATACTGGTGTTGCTCTTTAATATGAAAAGCACATTTCTTTGGATCCTGATTTAAAGCAGCGATGATCTTTTTTTGCCTTTGTCTCTGTTTTCCTTCTATAATTCATAAAATTTCATTTCTCTGGTAAGCATCAGAAATCTGGCTTAGGATATACCCTTGCATGGTACCCTAATGCTTTTGCTCTCCTTACCCTTGATGTTTTCTGCTAAATGTGTTATCTAAGAACTAATTCAAGATAATTTAACCAGTGTAGTAGTTGTTTTTCACTACTAGCTGATGTATGAATTTATGAATCTGTTCCTATATGTTCTTGTTGGGTTTTAATTGAAAGAATTGGGATACTGGGAGTTTAGAATGCTGATTTTGTCTCACTAGGGTCTTTCTCAATCGATTGAACCTTTCTAAGTTCCCTTAAGTTGGATGCCGAAGCATTGAAAGTTCAAAGCCTTTCTCTGATCTCAGGTTTTCACCTTTGTGTTTAAATCTTTAATGTTTTCTTTTTCTGAAGAGTTAGCCCTTTAGGAGTTGGATCATAGCACTTATTGGTGTGTCTTGTCCCTAGATCTGATTCCTAACTAGTCACCTTGGAGGTTTCCTTGTCATTCACCTTCTTTCCTTATCCTTTCATACCACACTATCATCTTTAAGATCCCATGCTTTAGATGACTAGCCCAATTGAGAGCCTTGAATACTGAATAGCAAGTAAACCCTTTCCTGACTCCATTTCCAAATGGTCTTGAGTGTTCTCTGAAGTATCTCTCCTTTGCATAAAATCCTCTTTGCTCACCCTCTATCTTGTACTGAACCCTTCCTTCCAGTTTCCCAACAACCAAACAAACAAACAAAACTAAACAAAACCTGTGCCTATAACTAGCCTAATATCTTAACATTCAAACTTCATAGATACATCTATCTGTGCCTTCATAGAGAGATCCCTCTCTAGACCCAGGAAGGCTAGATCCTGAGGTCTAAAAGAGGTTTTGATGTTGTCTCATCTTTTGGTACTGCCAAACTTTCCAAAACATGGGAACTCCAACACCCAGCGCATGGGGACAATATTTATCCCATCATCTTCCTGTATTCTATCAAGATATAATTCGAGTGCCAACTCAGGGAAGGCCTCCAAATTAACCAAGTCATGATCATGAAATTTCACTTCATGGAGCCTTCCAAAGGGTTTGCTAATGACAGGGACCTCACCCGGGGCCAGCGACATCTGCAGGTAGGTGCACAGGCCATCAAGACTCTTCGGCGTGCATGTGGAGGGCCTGTAGGGCCGAACAAAGGGTGGCAGCCAATTCATTGGTTCGGCTACATGGGCCTCTTCCTGAGCAGATAGAGGTCACTTTATTGGGTTGGACGAACGTGCCTGGGGCAACGTTCGTGGGGAAGTACGGGGTTTCACCCCAACCCATTTCGCAGGTTTCCTTGACCCCTGCACTTTTTCTTTCCCCTTCTTCTTTGCTTTACTCGGCGTAGACATAACTTCCTCGGTTTCTAGTTCGACTTCCACTACTTCCTCAAATTCTTGTTCTATTGAGGTCACCAGTTCTGAGGCTTCAGTGGGATTAGTGGTCGTAATTCTAGCACAGAAAATGAACTCCAGGTTGCTACTGTCATAGGGTGCAGGGTGCTCAGACATGAAAGGGATGCAACTGATTAGGTGATCATGTCCTAAGTGAAAAAATGCTCAAAATTGGAACTACTCAGAATTGTTTGAAACTAGAAAAACTGGATAGGCCTCGTCGATACGATCCTGGCACCATGAACGACACTCAAATCTGATACTGTATGTGAAAGTTATTCAAGTTTAAATTCACAATTTTCTTCAAAAATTAGTTTGACCAGGGTTGACTTATGAATTTGACAAATATTAAAAAAAATAATATTCTGGGAATATTCCTCAAAATATTCTAGGAATATTCCATGGAATATTACCTAAGGACCAATCCATGGCTGACAAGTTTCAAGTTTAGATTGCACAATGGATTGACTTGGTTTATTTCGGACCAATGAGGGATTGCCACGTGGCCCCAAGCCATATTTAAGTTTGCAGTGGTAAAATATTTTGGCACCTAATAGGAATCGAACTCGGGTCTTGGCTCTGCCAACTGGGCAGCCCGACTGGGTTGGCTATATTGGGTTCTTAACAATCATAGACCGCTCCGCATATTTAAATTTTAGTGAATGTTTGGTTGGCGGAAAAAAGGGGGCCAACCCCTAAGGGCCAGCCCCCTATACACAGGACCTCCGGCTAGAACCATGGCGTAGAAATACGACAATTATGGTTTATAGTGGTGTTCACATGGTAAGCAGCAAAGAGTTAATGTTACAGTTATAAACATGGTTTTTGAAACCGTTGGTTCGATGGTTAACCCGGTGGGTTGGGCGGTGGTCCATGTGACCCTGCCCACCTAAAATTTATTGTTAAATCAAACAGTTCCACCATTTTTGGAGTGGAGCCCTCATATCTGGTGGGAAATTCTATTTTGGTGGAGCTACCTGCAGTTAATCCAAACTTGGTGGAGTTTTTATAGGCCAGATTGGGCAAATACAGTTTTGATCATAAATTTCACATCACTGAACCTTTTTGGACGAAATGTTTTTTGATTTTGGGTATTCTCACCATTATGGATCCATTGGAATAGGTTACAGAGCCAACAGAGGTGTATTTCAGCCATTTTTACTTCAGATAAGCTTGGGGAGTCATCAGGGCCTTGAGGGAAATGGAGCTGCATTGGACTACACTTCACTGTTTTAGGTGAAATAAGAGTCATTTTTAGCTTCTTTCTGTGTTCTAAATTCATTTTCACAGCTGGTTTGGTCTATTTAGGCCTTTTTCTCACTGTATTACCAATTTTAGCATCATAATATATCAAGGACGTGCCCATTGGGAGCCTTGGACCCAGAAGATGTAGCCCAGGAGGGGTGAACTACCTCATGATGTTGTTGTGTGTTTATGGTGAAGTTATTCTGATGTGTTATTCAGATTAAAGTTTTTAAACAATAAATTAAAACAACACTCCCTCACACCAAAATTCATAAACAGTTATCAAAAACACTTTGTTTCATTTGCAAGACTATTCAAACACTTTGCACACTTAATTTAATGGAAATGAATACTTTGAACAATGAAAAAAATACTTCCATTTTCAGATCAGTTGGTATCAGAGCTCAGGATTAAAGCCTTAGAAGCTAGAGTTTTTACTCAGCATTTGTTTTGTGCAAATATAAAGTTATTTGTTTGACAGTTTTGATGCTTACTAGGCTTAAACTGAAGAGAGGTGAAGGAAAATTGGTTAGTGCACAAACCAATCCACAACCAAGAAGGGTTAGAGAACCACCTCCAAAAGCCATAGAAGTAGCTTCAAGCATGTCTTCAAGAGAAGGAGAAGCTCCTGAAGAGATGGATTCCAGGGAAGAAGAACAGGTATTCCAGAAATCTTTCTTGGATATGACTGATATGGTAAGGATCCTCTACCAAGAAAGAAATGATAGGATTGCTGGAGAAGGGTCTAAAAACTAGAAAGGAGAAGAGCATTCCTTAGGAGGAAAGAAGAGAAATGACCAGTCAAAGAAAGGACATGGAGGAAATGGTGATCCACCATCTCCATCTTCATCCTCTTCCTCTACATAGTCTTCCTCGACTTCGGTAAATCAGTCTCATAAGTCTAAAACCACTGGTAAAATTCCATTTTTAAAGCTTGTTGTGAAATTTGAATTGCCTATGTTTAACGGTGAAGTCAATGCAGAGAAAATTGAAAATTGGATCATACAATTGGAAGTTTATTTAAGGATTCAAAACCTTCATGATGACGACACCAAGATACAACTAGCCTCACCAAGAATGGATGGAGTAGCATTGGTATGGTGGGAATCCAAGATCAAGGATGAAATTAAGAAACATGGTAAGATTAATTTATCATGGAATGAATTTATTACTGCAATCAAGAAGCAATTTTATCCATTAGCTCATCTACAAAAGGCTATAATGAATTAGAAAAACTTTAGACAACTTAAGGGACAAAATGTGCAAGACTATACCCAAGAATTTAGGAGAAGAGCACTCTTATTTGGGTTAGACTTACAAAGTCAAGATACTTTGCTGAAAGATATAGGTGGTTTGCACAATTACCTTAAACATACTATCCTTATGATCAACCCTACTAATCTAGATGAATTTTTTGTACAAGCTACTTATTTAGAGGCTAGAGGGAAAAACACTTTTGATGAGGGTAGAAACAAGCCTGTCAAAGGGAAGAACGAAGATAAAAACTTTAAGGGAAAAGGAAAAAAGAATGCATATATAAAACAAGAGGGTGAAAAAATTATATGTAAACATTATTCAAGAGAGGGCCATGAAGAGAAAACTGTTGGAAATTACATCTTGAAAAAAGAAATCAGTTTAACAAAAACAAAGGAAAGAAGAAAACTGCAGCTACTACAACTACACCACAAGATTTAGGTGATGATTCAGGTGACGAAACCAAAATTACAGCCATGGGTTTGAAAGGTATGAAGGGAAAGGAAACTGAAACTAAGCCAAGCACTAGTACATCAAACTATCATGTACAAGCTCCTAATGAGGAAGAAATAATTGAATTGTTCCATGTGAGGGTAGTCTCAAAACATATTAAAATTGACACACTGTTTGATAGTGGGTCACAAGAAAATCTCATATAAAAAGACTTGTTCAAACAGCTTAAACTTGAGACCATTCCACATCCAAAGCTTTATCCATTTGGGTGGATATGCAAGGATGCAAAATTACAAGTCTCACGAAAGTGCATATTGCGATTCGCCATAACTGCACACTTTATTGACACAGTTGAACTTGATGTGGTGCCGCTTGATATATTAGGAATTGTTTTGGGAAGTCCTTACTTATTTGACAGGAAAGCTATCTTCCATCACCATGAAAATAAATATCATCTCTTTAAAGATGGCAAGGAGTTCATTGTCAGAGCACATTGCAAGAAGGAAAATATAGCGATGGTAAATGCAGGACAGGTAAAAAGGCTAGTAAATTCTAGTAATAGTTTTGTACTTCTTATGGTTAAGCGCAAGGTTGATATGAATCATGAGTCATTTGAAAATTGTGATTCCAAGCTTAAATAATATTTATATGATGTATTTGATTCACATCATGATATGTTTCAGGAACCGACATGTTTACCTCCTAAAAGGGAGATTCATCATGAAATCCATGTACATGAATATTGTCCTCTTCCTAACATCGGCATGTACCGCTTGTCTATCATGGAGAATGCTGAAATAAAGAGGCAAATTAAAGACATTTTGGACAAAGGATTCATAAGACCAAGAACTTTGCCATGTGGGTCACTGATAGTGTTGATTCCAAAGAAATATGGAACTTGGCGCATGTGTGTGGACTTCAGGGCATTGAACAAAATAATGGTAAAGAATCGTTACCCACTTCCAAGGATAGATGATTTGCTGGATCAGCTGAGAGATGATAAATATTTCACTAAGTTAGACTTATGTAGTGGTTATCATCAAGTTAGAATTGCAGAAAGTGACATTTGGAAGACATCATTTAAAACCAAACAGGGACTCTTTGAGTGGCTTGTTATGCCATTTGGTTTATGCAATGAACCTGCAACTTTCATGTGGGTAATGGATGATGTCTTACATCCTTTTCTTGATGATTTCATTATTGTCTACTTAGATGAAATCTTAATTTTTAGAAAGACTAGAGAAGAGCATGTCATGCATGTTAATAAAGTACTTGATATTTTGAAGAAAAATCAGTTATTCCTTAAAATATCAAAGTGTGAATTTGGAAAGACTTCTTTAGTTTATTTGGGACACATAGTAGGAGGAGGTGCTTTGAGAATTGATCCTTCCAAAGTAGAAGCCATTGTGAATTGGCCTACTCCAAAATCCATTATAGAGGTAAGAAGTTTTTTGGGTGCAGCTCAGTATTGGAGGAAGTTTATTTCTTACTTCTCTGCCATAGCAGCTCCTATGCATGCAGTGACTAGTGTGAAGTGTGCTTTCCAATGGGGAGGAAAGAAACAAAAATATTTTGAGTCTTTGAAAGACAAGATAAGTTCAGCTCCATTCCTTGCATTACCGGACTTGAGACAGCCATTCGAGATTCAGACCGATG
The DNA here is from genome assembly GCA_034641835.2 of Pinus albicaulis. NCBI lineage: Eukaryota > Viridiplantae > Streptophyta > Pinopsida > Pinales > Pinaceae > Pinus > Pinus albicaulis. Next base: position 1,448,832,614 of record CM076572.1, on the reverse strand, counting down.
TTATTGATTACGCCATGGGTGCAGTTCTCTTACAGCCTGGTAAGCCTGTTGCATTTCATTCTGAGACATTTAATGGTGCTGTTGTGAATTATCCTACATATGATAAAGAGTTGTCTGCATTGGTGCAAAGTGTCAAAAAATGGAAACACTATTTGATGGGCAAAGAAACAATTGTTCATACCGACCATCAGCCTTTACAGTACTTGCAATCGCAAAGTAAATTGTAGCAGTCACGACATTTTAGATGGATGGGCTTCCTACAACAATTTCACTTGGTAATAAGGTACAAGAAAGGTATTTACAATAAGGTTGTTGATATGATTTCAAGGCCTATTATTAGTGCTATTACTTTACTTAAGAATGATTCTATTGTACATGAGAGCTACATAGAATAGTATGCATCAGATGTTGATTTTAAGGATGTGTATGCTAACTTGAGTAAAGGGAATCATGTTGAAGAGAATGATTATCATTTGCATATTAATTTCTTTTTTCATATAGGCAAGTTATGTATACCACAGGGGGAGAGACTAAGCATCGTGAGAGAAGCTCATTCTTCTCTCATAGCTGGACATTTTGGGGTAAGCAAAACGGTGGCACATTTACAGAGGTATTGTTATTGGCCTCGCATGGTAGATAATGTTTCACGTTTCATTAGAGGTTGTTCATTATGTGCTACAAGAAAGCCTAGCAATAGGAAGCTTGGTTTATATACGCCATTGTCGGTACCTTCTAGACCATGGGAAAATGTTTCTATGGATTTTGTTGGAGGGATACCATTATCTAGAAAGTAGCATGATTATCTTTATGTAGTAGTTGACCATTTCAGCAAGATGTGTATTCTTATGCCATGTAAGAAAACTATAACTGCTAAAAAAACTGCTGATTTATATTTTCAACATGTATGGGTTCATTATGGCTTGCCTACTTATATTGTTAGTGACAGGGATTCCAGATTTGTTGGGAATTTTTGGTCCAATTTATGGAAGATGATGGACACCAAGTTGAAGAAGAGTAATGCTTTCTAGACACAAACAGATGACCAAACAGAGGTAGTGAACAAAACTATTGTACATCTTTTGAGAGGTTATTGCAGCAAGCATCCCAAGCTTTTGGATGAGCACTTGCATTACATTCAACATGCTTACAACCGGGCCATGTACTCTTCTACAAATACTTCACCTTTTGAAGCTTGTTTGGGTATTTTCCTAAGTCACATTTAGATTTCATTCTTTAGAAGGATGTGGCCATTGATGGGCATAGTGACATTGATAAAGCTCGCATGTTCATTGAAAGAATTCAGCTCATACATCAACAAGTTCAAGAACAGCTTGAAAAAAGTCAAGGCAAGTACAAGGAGAGGCATGATAAGCACATAATTGATCATAAATTTCAAGAAGGGGATGAGGTATGGTTGCATATTAGTAAGGAAAGAATGCAAGGAGAAGGTAAAAAGCTGAAGCCTATTAATTATGGTCCATTCAAGATCCTTAAACAAGTTGGAAATAATGCTTTTCAATTAGATTTGCCTTCATATATGCAAATGTATTCCGTTGTGAATGTGGAAAATTTACATTTGTATGAACCTCCTGTTATCACTCATATTTTCCTTGAAGTTGTTGGAAGAGGAAAGGGGTCCGAGGTAACCACAAACCAACCTTCAGATACAGAATCTAGCCAATCTGTATCCAGAGAGGGCTCTCTCTATAAAATATAGCTTTCTTTTTAGAAGATATTAGGCTAGTTGTAAAGTCCTGGGTTTTGATTTTGTTTGAGTGGTGGAATTTGGTAACTGAGGGCAAGATTAAATAATTTCAGGCCATTGGGCTATGGAGTCAATAATTTTTCTTTACTAGATTAAGTTTGTCAACAAAAGATGGCTTTACAGGGCAAGATAGTCAAAATAAAGAAACAATTATAGAACTTAAAGGAATGAAATGAATTTAGAATGGTTGAAAGGCAATTAAGAATCTTTCAACATATCTACGAGAAAGAAAATGAGTGATTACCAATAAAGAGCAATTAAGAATTCTTTAATAAGTAATCAAATGCTCAAACCAGAGAAACAAGAGCAATTAAGAATTCATTGTTTATAACCAGTTTAGAGGAAAACATTTAGAATAATAACAATTGAAATCAGAGTACATTTAAGCAATTTCTGATTTAATCCTTTTTGTTAATTATTCAGAAATGAAACATAGTGATATAGTAAACATATATAAAACTTAAAACACAGGATAGAAGTGACTTAAATTTGAAGTGTCTACCTGTAATGATTCTGCTGGCTGACCTATTGGTTGACTTGTTGTACCTGTGATAACTACTGCTGTAGATACTGGAAGAATAGATTGTTTGTCTTTCAATGTTTGCTCCAGGTCTTTTTCTGTTTCAGTCAGTTGTTCATTCATTTTCAAGAGAAACTCCATCATTTCTTCTTCAGAATTCTTCTTTATTATTTCTTCAGTTTGAGGATGTCTCGAAGCAGGCAATTTCAACTGCTTCCTCAAAGCTGCAATGTATTCATCTTTTTTCTTAATTAGAGCTTCTATACCTTTGGAATCCTTTGGATTGTGACCTAATCCAATTATTATTTCCTCCAATGTTTTTATCCCGTTATCTTTGGCTTGAGAAGAAGCTTTTTCAAGCTGCAATTGTGTATTAGTGTTCTCCAAAGAATCCTGTAACTTATGAGCTGTCATTGCCTTATCAATCAGTGTAGAATAGATCATTTCACCAGTCTACTTATGCAACTCAATCTGATCTAAAGGATGGATGTCTTTTGCTAGAACTTCAAAGTTTTTCTTAATATAATCAGCAGCTGTCTGGGGTTGTTGCACCTTGGGTTTGAAATGGCTCATTATCATTTTTCCCTGTTGGATGTCAAAAGATGACATCAGTCTTTCTTGATTCTTTGGAGCCATTTTCAAATATTGATTATATACTTGAATTCTCAGTGGATCATTCCTGGCCTTGATATTGATAAATGTCTTTTTGATGTCCCAGGCCTCTTTTACTGGAGGCTTGAAAGAAGATATCTCTGTGCCTTTTTGTTTTTGTAGTTCCTTTCTTTGGAAAGTAGTGGATGACCCACTACCTGCATCTGTTTGTTGACTGTCTTCTCTTTCTTGGATGTCATATATTTCTTGAAATTATTCAACTTCTGGAAGAGGATTCAATCTCTGCCTTTTAGTATCATGCTGCTCTGTAGATCTATCACCAGGGGTGGATGTTTCAGCTTCTCTCTTTTTCCCTTTTTCCATATTAAGAGGAGTTTGAAGATTGACAATTTCTGCCTCATTGACCTGAACTGGAGTGATTTGTACCTGAAATTTTTCTTTAGATGTTTCTGGTAGCTCTTTCATTGTGAATTTTTCAACTATTTGTATTTCCGGTTCCTTTTCTTTTCCTTTTGACTCTATTGCCACTGTACTGATCTCCTGCAAATGTTGTTGTGAAGTTCCTGTTGAAGAAGGTCCTGTTGTCTGTACCTGCCCAAGAGAGTCCATGTCAAGTATCTTTTCAAGATCTTTCATTATATTATCAATATTGACCTACTCACTATCTTGCTCTACCAAAGTTCCTTCCACCCATTCATCTGTATTTGCATATTGTTCAATTTCTGGCATCCTAAAATGAATGTATGGAGATAATTTTTTTTTCATTCTTATGTCACAAATAAAGCTATATGGATCATAGGGTGCCCAGTAGAAACTCTTTTGTAGTTTGAGGTAATCTTCTAAAATCCTTTCGGCCTCTTTCCCAGCTTCCCTAGAATTACAAACAAAGGGACCTAATTGGCTCTTTATTCTGAGTTGTGCCTTCTTCTTGGCATTACAGAAATGAACTATATTTGAATTGTTCATCTGTCTGAAATACTCAAGTGCAAAAAGTCTCATTGGAACATATCTGGGAAACTTAAATGGACACAATTCACATCCATAAATCCTAATTTCAGTATAATTCTGATATAAGTACCAATCTCCCACCTTATATTGTTTTGAGAGTTGTAGGATTCTCTTGATTTCATTACTGACTCTGGGAGGAAAAATTCCAGTTAACAAAGTGGTTGCTGGATGTACAAACAGATCAATAAACTCATTGTATGAGTAAGGAGAATCAGGAGAATGATGGGTGATAGCAGACCAAAAGATAACTGATCTAGGGTTTCCTTTAGCATCAAGTTTCTGAATATGGAAAGGAAAACTTTCTGATTGATAGTATATCATGAGATGATATATGAAGGAAGAATATTTGAATACTCTCTCATTTCCAAATCTCATGAATTGATCATGGATTTTGTCAGCAATAAAAGATGCAAAATCATACCTAACAGCAAGAGGCTGTCCAGGGGTAAAAATAGACAATAACACAAGGGTCAATTGGTCAACAAACTCACTAGTATTAAAATCCATTATTGAAGATATCATATTTAATATAAGTCTACCTTCATCAGTAAAATAGGTGTGGCCATAAGGGGGAGGTCCTTTAGGCTGATGCTGTGGCAGCATGAAAGTCTGATAAAGATGGTTTAACTCTTCATGGGACAATTGTGTAGACTTCTCAAGTAATTCAACCATGTGCAGAGGGGTGAGGGCTTGACCAGGCTGGAAATGTAGCATCTCATTTATGGATTGAGCAGTTATTGGGAAGAGGACATCTTGATTTGGGGATAAGACTGCTCTTTGGTTAGGATCATAGTTGGCATGGCAAAGATGGATGATTTCAAGAAAAATACGGACAACTGGGAGAAAGTACATGGGCATATTAGACTCCTAGAGTCCAATTACGTCATAACCATTCAAATAATTGTCTCTGCAGTGACAAAATATTCGAAGGGGATTCTCACTGACACCCAGGTCTTTAATCTGAAAGTCCATATTGGCTAAAGGTAAATAATCCAATTCTTTATGAGGAGTGTTTAGAGGTGCTACGTTTAAAGCCACAGGAACTTCCATTTTTGGTTCTTGTGGATTCAAAAATGGAAATTCGGGTTTTGACGGGAAAAACAGGTACAATTGCAAGTTTTGGGAATATAATTACTTTCTCAGGTTTTTAGAAATGAGCTAACAATCAAGTCTGAACCTGCTTTAGTGAAAGAGTACGAAAATCAGGTTTATTACAGAGTTCAGTGGGATTTTCTAGGGTAAATACCTGTTTTTTTGAGGATGACACTGGTTTCAAACAGGTACTGGATAAGTCGACCGATTTCTTGAATTCTTGACTGCAATTTTCTTCAACGAGACCAAGGTTGGCGGACTTCAGCTTTTGAAATTCGAATTTTTGCGTGGGGGGTGTATTCATTTGCTGAGTACGAAATGATGAAAAAGACGTGAATTTTTTGTTTTATCGGCAAAGCCAATGGGTGGCGGAATTTTTTATTATTTTATTGGATGACGTCAGCATGGTATAGTAGTCATGTCACGAACAGAAAGGGTGGTTAGTGGTTTTTATCGCACCACTTATGAGGGAAGACGGTTTTAGGCAGAAGGGCAGCAATGCGATACAATGGCTGACACGTAGCACGACACTATTTGAAAACCGCTTGGCCATCGCGCGTTATCTTTCGTACGCGGATGGCCAGCGAAATGGATGAGGATCGTTGATCTCGGAGTGGGTAATCGGACAGTCGACGGGAGAAGGAGATGGCAGAGTTTTAATGGCCTGGACCCGACGTAATTAATTATCAATTAAACTCATCGGGCGGAGTTTGATTGGTGGGTTAGATTATTAATTAATCGTGGGGATTAATTAATCTCTTTGTATGGTCGGAGATGAAAAATGCACGGGGATGGACCATTTTCAAAGTTTGGTTTTAATTAAACTTTGGCCCTTTTTTTGTTTTAAACTTTTTTCATATATTTTTTATTATACGATAATTGAATTAAATTAATCCAATTACCATAGGGGGCGGGAATAGAACTAAAGATATATTTTTTAGCCAAAAGGGGGTATATTGTGGGTTTTTGATCTGAATAAATAGGAATTAAATACTTTTGGCTAAAAATTCATAATATAAGGGTTTGGGGGATATTATTATAAAAGGATTTATATATAATAGGACAAGGTCATTTTTATGTGAATTAATACATAAGTTAAAGTTAATATGACCAAAGGACAATGTAAACTCAAAATACTCTAATATAACTAAGAAAGTGAAGATTCAAAAGTAAATGGCATTATTATACTTTCATCACTTAGACTTGGAATAAAAGTGATTTTGAGGGCTTTTCATGAAATATTGAAGGATTTTCTAAGTAAAATGGGATTTTACTTAGGAAAAGATTTTTGAAAGGTGAATGAATGTGATAATGGATGATTTCAAGTACTTAGGTCTTTTCAATTATTAGGCCGAGGGTCCGGTCCCTCCAAAAGTCAAGGAAATGCCTTGAGCCCCTCTAATCTTCAAATACCTTAGCACCTAGGGGAAATTAGTGAAATGTTTGGGGAAAATGAGAGGGGAAGTTAATAATCTTGACTTTGCTTTGCTGTGAACTTTTTCCAATGTAGTATCTGCCTTTGCACTTTGTGATGAAAGTTAAAATTGAACACATTTGGAACCATCAATCATCACATGTAATTCTGCAACACATCTACCTACCTTATCTACTTACTCTACCATTTTCTCTTCTTTATTAGGGTGCACTTAGACTGGCAAACCCTTATCAATCTTCTTTTTCTTTTACATGGCAAACCTATCTAATTCTACACTTATTACATCCAATGGCTCAGATTAAAATATTGAGCACCTTTTATTAACTCTACCTATCTATTTATCTGCCAAGATTAAACTGTTTGGTCAGATATTTATTCTCTATTCTACAACTCTGTTAGTATGAATTCTTCGTCGAAGTGTACGAAAAAGAACCACTTTAGCTACGCATAACTAATAGCCCTAACAACAATAAAGGCTGCCAAACATCTTCAGATCTGCGATTAGTAGTTAAAATGCTGCAACAAACAGATCTATAAATGGAAAGACATTAAGCAGTAAAGTAAAGAGTTTGTTCCATGCATCCAACAGACAAGACAAGAACACGATTTTTTGAATGAATTTTTATATTACAGGGCACTTGGGAGGAAACAAGAAGGTGTATCCAGATCTCCTCAATGGGATGGGTTCTTTGTAGTCCTCAGCACTTCAGATCTAAGCTTTCTCTCTCTTGTAGATGTAGAAACCCCAATGTAGAAGATAGAGCTCAATGGGAGCAAAATGGTAGAAATGAGACCAAGTGTATAGATCCAGAGTGATCTAATAGGCAACAAAAGGTGAAGAATGATGGGGAAAACTCTCCTATTTATAACAAAATATTGGGTCATTCTAGATCTTGGTGCATGATTAAAATAATGTTAATCAAATCTAGATCCACCTCTATGGAATATTTTATTATTATTTGTTGGAGGGAAAGGGTGTTTGACTTGGGTCAAATCCCTTGATTAGTTAAGAATAAATAAATAAATGATTTATTTATCTTTTTAAGGAAGTGGTTGGGATATAATCAAATAAATAATGATTTATTTAATTAATGGTGGTTGATTTGGTCATATTTAACAAGGAATATTATCTAAATAAGATTTAAATAATTATTCCTAGAAAATAATAAGATAACTATGGGTTTATCTCATGAATTTCTTTGTTTTTGGGTTAAACATGACCGGGAATAATAATTAAATTGTGGTATTAATATTCCGGGGGAAAATCAAACAAATATGGGCTTGTTTAATATTTCCTTTTGGGGTTTCCTGTTTTAACATAGTGAAAGCGGTTTTACTTAGGGTAAAACTGGTCTTACATGGTGTACTTGGGTCCATCTAATGATAATAAGTTAGATGACCAAAAATGGTGTAACAGATTGCCCCCCAGCGTGCGAGTGTCAGGAGCAAATCGTATGACCGAAGTACGTTGTAAGAACACAATCACTAGACAGCAAAAAGGGGTGTCAGAGAGAGAACTGTGAGGTAGATAGTGTGTTGAAGGACTAGACCCTGAGGAGACGAGACTCGCAGGTGCAACAAGTCTCTTTTATGAGAGGGTACCTGTGCTGAAGGCGGCGGGGGAGGTATACCTATGCCCGCCGTGACAAAGTACAAAAGAATAGTGTGTTCAGTAAACAAGGGACCGAACCATAGAGTACAGCTGGCATAATCAAGGGCCAGATAAAAATACAATGAAGAGTCTCACATACATGTTGTGCCTGGGATAACAGCCAGGACTAGTACAATATCATCTGAGTACATGAGATAAATACAACCCAAATGCCCCCTGTAAATGGGGAAGGGCTCACAAAATCTGACTGATACATGCATATCATAGAGGTGCTGCAAGTGGCTAAGGCCAACATCATCAAAATCTGGAGCGGCATCAAAGGCTGCAATGAAGAGGTCATCCGGGCATGTGGGGGGCTACCTGCAGGGCCACCCCCTCATGAGGGCCGAGACATCTCACACACGCCCGGGAATCATCAAGAGCTGCTGCTGGGTCACTGGACTGTCCAGTATACTCATCTCGATCATGCTGAAAGGAGCTGGAGAAGTAATCAAGTCAAAGGGAAGTGAGAGATCCCCCTGCCTGATCCGAGGCACCGAACAAGAGTGGAAGTTGGAACCAAGGTACACCGCCCTCTAGACCTTGCTTCTGGAATAAATGTGCTGATGTCGACAGAAGGAGGTCCGCCGTAGGTGAGGCAATGAGAGATCCTCAACTAAGGCACGAGAGAAGAACAATAGAGCAACAGACAGACTGACACCAATGATGATAGTGGAAATGGGAAGGATGGAGTGGCGAATGGACGACTTCCCTTGCTAGAGCATAAAGGGCATGAATGACATGGCAGCGACTGACACAATATCAAAATGGACAGGGGACAGTGGGGCTGAAGGTCATGATATGCGACACAAGAGAGGAACCAAGCAAAGAAGGATGGAGGGCTATAGTGGGGTGTAAAAGGACGCAGGATAGACTCCATGAATGCAATGATGACTCGACTTGGATGCTCTAAACAAGGGCGACTTGATAGTGCTGCCACACAGTAAAGGCCCCAATGGGGGGCCATGGAAGCATGAGTACAAGGTGGGTACTCATGACGAAAATCGACACGAACATGGACGAGTAAGGGAGCGATATGGTGCCCCAAGTACAAGTGTCGTAAGTGAGGAAATTCGATTTTAAGGAGCAGTGAAGTGACCCTTCGTGGAAAAAATGTGTCCGGGTGAAGTATCAAATCACCAAAAACTAAGTAAAACCCATTTGAGAGCTCGGTGAGATCTAACCAGCGGTGCTGACGGTTCGTCGAACGGGGCTACGGTGTGGTCGCAGCAGTCGAAAGAAGAAACAGGGGTTCTCTTTTAATGGGGCAGTTTTCCCTCCAAAATCATTCATTTGCTATTGTTGCTGTGGTGAATGTGGAGAGGAGAGAAGGCCCTAAATCTTGCGGCGAACGTAGCGGACAAACCGACCGTTGGATTCGAGATCAGTCAGTTGGAGGTAAGAGGCCTAACCTTGCTCTTGCATTTTGATGGATTAGATTTGCAGTTTAGGGCCCAACACCCCAGAAACAGCCCCTCCCTCATCTCTACGGCCGGGTCGCACTTTTTTGGGGCAAAAAGTGCGACCCAGGACGCAGGTTTTAGGGCAAAACGTGCGACTTGGTCCAGAAAATGGCAGAAAACTGCGACCTGGGAGATGAGGGGGGTTTGGTGCTGTTTTATGGCTGGGAGTTGGGTTTTGGTGTGTGGTTATGGTTTTCCCGATTTGTACCCTAACAAAAAGAATGTGTTTGTGCAGGTATGGCAGAGTTGCGGGTCAACTGGAGAGAGAGGGATCTGGGAACACTTCGGAGAGAGATCCAGGCGGATCAGGGTGTTCGTCGTGTATTGGCCAGATTTGGGGTTCTCAAGTTTGTGGAGAACCCGTTGATGAGAGCAGGGGAACCATTACTGGCCCGGATTATCAGTTATTGGGATCCAGATCAGGAGATATTTGTGGTGCAAGGGCACAGGATCGAACTGACGGTCCAGGATGTGTACTTCCTGACCGGCCTCCCACCACTGGGGATAGTGGGAGACACGCAGCCAGTGCTGCCGCGGGGGCGGCATATCATGGAGTTCGTGGAACGCCATTGTCGACCGGGTCTCCAAGTCAAGGGGAATTGAATATCGATCGGGGATCTAGAGAGGCTAGAAACCCGTGCAGTGGCCGCAGCTGTGCTGCGAATCCTGGGCAGCCAGGCGTTCCATCACATCACCGGTGGGCAGATGATGATAGTGGAGAGTGTGTTGAGTGGGACCTACTTTGGGTGGGCCCAAATGATGCCGGTGGCGCTAAAGCGACAGTTGTCGCTATGCAGGAGGCAGGTGAATCATGATTGCTCATATGGGACTTTATTGTGCGCCTTCTTCTTTGAGAAGATCCCGACCTTGAGGCCTCATGTGCAGCTTCCAGATGGGGGCCCGAGAGAGCCCAGGATGCGTCGTTGGGGACAACTACTCTGCAGAGGAGGAGGAGGGGCGGTCGGGCGAGTGTTTCGACCGGAGTTTTTTGCCCATTGGGATCAGATGCCGTTGTACATAGACGACTACCCGTATAGTGGGATGAGCTACTGTGGGGATCCGGATCTGCCACTTCCGTCTGGTCGAGTCTGGGGGCCCGATGGTAAGTGACAAATTGCTATTCTTATGTGGGCATGTTAAATTTTTTTGAATAGTAAATAATGATACTGATTCAAGGACTTTTGGTATGCAGATATAGCACCGGTAAAACCGGCCGGATATATGGGACGACCGGCAGCGTCTGGAGCTACGGGTCCGAGTGGGTCAAGAGCAGCGCAAAATGAGGGTGCAGCCGCCCTACTGGAGGACATCTGCCGTAGATGTGAGCAGCTGTTGACCGGAGTATCGGAGCGCGGGTGGCAGGATTTAGACGACCAGTACATAGATCCATGTGTTGGTCTCCCCTCGGAGTGGCGAGGTATCATGCGGCGCATGGCGATGGTCGGTCAAGCTATGCGTGATCTACATGCTGCAGGGCCAGAGCCATTGGCCCGGGAACCTCCAGATAGTGATTAGGGGCATATGGTGCCCTCTCTGATGTATGTAGGGGCAGGTGGTGCCCCCTAGAATGTATGGAGGGGCATATGGTGCCCCCAGTTTTTGGATTTTGTTTGTAACATGCTATGGGCATGTCGTATGTATATGTATGGAGGGGCATATGGTGCCCCCAGTTTTTGGAACATGCTATGGGCATGTCGTATGTATCAGAGTAGATGGACTCATCAATATATGGTTTGCGACACATATTGTGGATATGTATCGTCTTTTTATGGTTGATTTAATTTTATTGTCTTGTATGAATTGTGTGTGATAAATGCCAATCTAGAACATGGTTTGCAATACTATCTACGTAGTGATTCTGGTCTCGGGGTACATGGTTGAAAGTTATGGTTTCAAACGCACGTATTAAGACTTTCACTCGTAAATAGCGTCTAAACAACACAGGGTTATGCACACGATAAACACCATTTAGTTGCATTACAAGAAGCAGGGAATCCAAACGAACGTGCAGATGGCGGATGCGATGCAAGAGGGCATCAGCTAATAGGCCACGCACTGCATCATATTCGGCCTGATTGTTGGTGGCGGAACCAATGCATACCCCGTTAGACAGAACGAGGTGATGCAAGGGGGTGAAGATGGCCCACCTTGCCGAGGCAAGATTCCTGGAGTAGCGACTTGCACCATCGGCGTAACCGATAAAGGGTGTGGATGGGGGGTCGTGCAAAATGGTGTGACAAGACAATAAATGAGGGGATGAAAGGAAATGACGGCAGCGTGAGGGCACAGAAGTCATCGAGCGGTAATGGCAGGAGGAAGGGGTAGGATTATCAAGACTCAAACAAGGTGGTGTATGAGAGCTATCGGAAACATGGTGAGGACTCGGGCTGCGGAGGTCAACAGAGACATAAGTGGAGTGATCTCGAGTATCAAGGGACACAATGGGGGAGGCTGCAGACGGGCTAGGCTCCGAGTGTCGTGCAGAGGAGGATAGGTAAAGAATGGTGACTGTAGACTCCGTCATCTGAACATCAGGGGGGGGGGATGTGGATGGGAGCGGGGGGATCCTCAGGCTGGCCTGAAGCATACTGCGCGAGAATGGGAGAGGCGGATTGATTTTGTTCAACCTCATACTCGCGGATCACCTCAAGGGAGGTACGGTAATGCGTCAGGTGAGGACAATAATGGGAGTAGTGGCCATGGACACCGCACAAAGCACAAGGCTTGTTGGTGCGGAGAGTCTTGGGGTTCTTGGGGACGGTCGAAGAAGGAGTGGGAGTTTCAGGGACCGTAGTGTCAGGGAACGCGAATTTTACCATGGATCGGATACGAGGTAACTCGGGACAAGCATGGGTGGCATGACCAATGATATCACATAAGGCACAAGGCTTCGCGGGCGAAGAAGGAGCCGGGTTGGTCGTGGTGGTTTGGTCTTTGGTTGCCCCCTTGCGGGCTTTGCCTTTCTTCCCGGGAGCCGTCACAACAGGAGAAGGGTCCCGTGGAGGTGCTGGGGGCACAGTGGCTATGGAGGAAGCGAGGGGGACCGGTTGAACCGGTGTTAAAGCCATGTACGGTTTGGGGTGACCAGGGGGGGTGGCGGCTGGGGGGTCAAGGTACCAAACCGGAATGCCCAAGGTCAAGTTGGGGAGAGAGAGGGTGGCCATGACGGGGACAGAATATACTCCGGGAGGGGGAGCCAAGAAGGGGATCTGTCCAGCAGGGTAATGACCAGGAGGTACGGCTCCGAGATGGTTAAGGCCAGGGGGAACCGAGCCGGGAGGATAAAGAGGTTCGGGGATACCAGCTGTATGGGGAGGGCCAGAAGGAGGAGGTCCGGCTGGCTGAGATGAATGGCTAGGAGTGAGTTGCAGAGGGCGGGGAGGAGGTGGCTGACTAGCCGAGGCAGGTCGTTTATGGGCCGCCTGAGACGATTGCATCATGCAAACATTCGACAAGCTGGGATCAGTAACAGGAGGGGGGGGAAGATGAGGAAAAGTACCAAGCAGGGTGGAATCTTTATAGACGCCGGGGGAGACACTGGTCAAAGAATCGACGGTTTGCTTATTGGCTACAGAGGAGATGGTCGTCTCGGAGGAGGGCTGAGACGGCGGCTCATGATAAGATAGCTGGTCGATGGTGACTATCTTCCCATTATGTGGGAAAGACATCTTGCGGAAAACCGCGGATGGGACAGCAGACATGGCATAGGTGTAGCTTCGCCCCAATAGAATGTTGTAGTCTAGAGGGGCGTCAATGACTTCGATGTCAACGCAAACCGTCTTACCGGCGAGGGTGATGGGACAGTTATGAAACAGGCCAATAGGCTGGGAGGCATGACCGTCCCACGCTCGAAGGGTGATCGTGGAAGGGGCCAGCTCAGGGGATCCGAGTTGCTTCCAAACCGAAGCGGACATCACACAGGTGGATGCCCCCTCATCAATTATGCACCGGGATACAGTGGTGTTCCGGATTTTGACTGGGATTTGGAAAGCAACGGAAGAAGGAAGAGGAGGATGGTCCGATTGAGTGGCGTCAAAAACAATCATTTGGTCATCAGCAGGATCAACAGCGCCCACGGCAGATAGTAGAGCCTTCTTTTGAGAAGGGCACGACTGGAGGAGTTCCAGTGTGGAAATGGCAGCAGAGGACTGCGCCAAATCATCTACTATACTATACGATTGAGCGGCTCGACCGGAAGCAGCATTTCGGCGTAATGGGCCCTTTGGAATCTTTGGATGAACCTCAACTTTGGGTTGAGGGATGTGTAAAGGGCCATTAGATGTCGAAAGAGGCTCTGTAGAATCTGAAGATGGAGGCTCGGGAGCAGACTGAGCGGGAGGCTTGGGGTACTGGCGAGACCGAGTTTGAAGGTGAAGGTCGACGGAAGGGGAAGGATCGGAGCGCATCATAAGGATCTGGTAATCAGAGGAACCAGAAATGGACGAGGGGGTGACTACATGGCTGTCGGGGGGTTGGGTAGCCACGAATCCCTGTTGAGGGAAAGGATCAGTGAACACAGCTGGCTGGGTAGTGGCCACATTAGGAGGAGCATGAGGGGAGGCGTGTTGTCCACGCAATGTGGCTTGAGACTCCCACATCTGTCGCATCTGGGGTAAGAGAGGACAATCGTGAGTGTAGTGACCGTAAACACCGCAACACGAACAGGGCTTGTTTGTGCGAAGCGGCCTGTCCGGCCTGGGCGGAATGCCTTGAGGCTGGTTGCTAGTGTTAGGGTCCGGACCAGAATTGGGACCTCACACGGCGTACGGTTTTGTTTCTCCGCCTTCTTTGGGAAGAAGGGGGATTAATCGTACCCTGCTGTGCAAATACGTGCCCTGGAGGGGGTTGTAAGTGTTGTTGCAGGTTGGGAGGAGGCAAGGGAGGCGGAAACACATATGCTGGAGGAGCTGGCGCACCAGGCTGTGGATAAAAGTAAGGGTTGGGTTGGGCGACATTGAGGTAAGCAGGAGGTTGGGCAAAAGGAGGAGGCATGCCGTATCCCGGATACATGTTGCCGGGAGGGGGAGGAGTGCTAGAGGTGCTGGCCCCTCCCTGAGGGAGGCCATGGCTCGTAGGAGGGTGAGCAGATGGGTGGGAAAGAGATCCGAACAATGGCCGCCTGGCCATCGATGCCCCGGGCGTTAGCGCCACCGGCTCCGGGGATGTCGTAAAGAATCCGCATAAACATAACCGTACCGAGCGTAGATCAGGTCATATTTTAAAGCTATTTGGAGGGCTGCCCGCCTGAGGAAAGTGAGAGGCGACATCTTTGCCGATGGGAGACGGGAGGGTGCGAAGGAACCGGCCCATGTAAACCCGATCTTCAAAGGGGAGGGGCTCGACATAAGCCCGCCTTCGTCGCCATTCCCGAACATGGGCGTAAAGGCGTGTGGAAGAGGATTGCTTAAATGATGTCAAGAGCCCGTGCCGTTGTCGCACCCGGGAGAGGGAGCCGGAAGTACGACAAAAAGGCTTGGGCAAGAGTCTCAAAGGTGGTATGGGTAGAGGTGGCTTGTTCGACATACCATTTAGAAGCTTCGCCGGTGACAGTGCATTGGAACAAATGAAGACGAATGGAGTCATCGGTAATGGAATTGGAGGAACACCACATGTGGAAAGATCGGAAATGATTGGTTGGATCTTCTCCATTAAGGCCCTCAAACTTAGGGATGTCGGAGGGGAGCTTGGTTGGCATAGCAGGCCAATTAGCATTATGGTGAATGGGGTTCCTAATCAACTGATGGAAATCGGGGGAGGCCGAGGCTCGCAATGGGACGGCGAAAGACAGGGTGGCCGGTAGTGGTTGTGACGGCTCCGCTAGAAGGCTAGTAGTAGGGCCGCATTGGGGCCGGGAGAACCGCTAGCGTCAGTCTTGGTGAAGGTAAAAGGGGGAGAACCGGAAGGAGAAGGGGGACCCGATGAATCAGGAGAGGAGTCGGAGTGCGGACTCGAAGGTGGGCTGGCTCGACGACGGCGGTGCGGAGCAGGTCGATCAACCGGAAACTGAGGATGAAGGCCAAGAAGTCTCCGGGAAAGACGCCTTGGGGGCGCAATGATGACAGGAAGAAGAAGCCCAAGCAAAGACGAGAAAGACGAGAATCAAAAGGAAGGTCGAGCGAGATAGCCAAGTATGACAATTGATTTTAGAGTCTTTGCAGACGGGTGTAAACCCGAGCGCTTCTTGCCAATTCGGTGTGTGGCGTGCGTTAATTTTAATTTTTAAACCCTTTAGTTGTTGAGCAAGAAAAGTGTCTTTGCGTAAAGTTTGAAAATAAGAAGCCTACAAGGAAGCAGAGAATAAAAATGCTGAAATAACAGAAAAATAACAGCTACATATGCATCTATCAAACCCAAGAAAGTGGGTCTCTCAAAACTATGCTGAAAAGAAAGGGAAAAACTATGTAAACACACACAAAGGAAGCTCAACAGATCTAGGGTCAAAGGGGACAGAGATCCGGAGGATAAAGCTGCAGATAAGGGGTGCAGATCACAGCCAAGAGACAGAGGCAAGGTGGCTGGAAAAAGGGAAATCAGCAAAAAACCGGGGGGGGGCAAGGCAGAGGCCTTGAGAGGAGGTCCAAACAAAACGACAAGAGGTGATTTGAAAGGAAAAGAGGCTGATTTCAATGGATGCCAGAAAGAGTCAACAGATGCGGAAAAGAGTATTAAGCTACAAGCAGGCAGTGAAAGCGACTAAAACTCTTCACAAAAAGTGGAGGGTACTAAAGCCCTAAGAGTGGTTCCCACTTAGATGGTAAAAGCAGATCGGATCTTGGTCGAAGCGAAGTGAGACGGGGAGAATTTGGAAGACCACGGCGAAAGGCTGACAAAACCAGAAAAAAAGTCACGAGAAAAATCTTGGAAAAAGCGGTCGCGATTTCGACGTCCCCAAAGTGCGGTCGCGAGAAAACGGGTTGAAAAGTGCAGCACAGGAGGTCAGTCGCAGGTTTAGGGCCAAAAAGTGCGACCCCCTGTTCCGGTTGTCTCGGCGGCAGATTTTCAGAAAAGTTGCCGTCGCAGTTGCGGCTGGTGTCGCTTACCTGCGCAATAGGGCCAGAAACACACGGAAGTTAGAAATTTTAAGTTTTTAGGGTTTTATGTGAGAAAAATGACATAAAAAGAGGAAAACTAAGCAGCTGAAAAGAAGCCCTAGGGCTTGAAGTAGCTGGATATGCAGGAATATGAAAAACGATAGCGGTCGTAATTTAAAACCCGTGTGGAGTCGCCATTTGTTAGTATGAATTCTTCGTCGAAGTGTACGAAAAAGAACCACTTTAGCTACGCATAACTAATAGCCCTAACAACAATAGAGGCTGCCAAACATCTTCAGATCTACGATTAGTAGTTAAAATGCTGCAACAAACAGATCTATAAATGGAAAGACATTAAGCAGTAAAGTAAAGAGTTTGCTCCATGCATCCAACAGACAAGACAAGAACACGATTTTGAATGAATTTTTATATTACAGGGCACCTGGGAGGAAACAAGAAGGTGTATCCAGGTCTCCTCAATGGGATGGGTTCTTTGTAGTCCTCAGCACTTCAGATCTAAGCTTTCTCTCTCTTGTAGATGTAGAAAACCCAATGTAGAAGATAGAGCTCAATGGGAGCAAATGGTAGAAATGAGACCAAGTGTATAGATCCAGAGTGATCTAATAGGCAACAAAAGGTGAAGAATGATGGGGAAAACCCTCCTATTTATAACAAAATATTGGGTCATTCTAGATCTTGGTGCATGATTAAAATAATGTTAATCACATCTAGATCCACCTCCATGGAATATTTTATTATTATTTGTTGGAGGGAAAGGGTGTTTGACTTGGGTCAAATCCCTTGATTAGTGAAAAATAAATAAATAAATGATTTATTTATCTTTTTAAGGAAGTGGTTGGGATATAATCAAATAAATAATGATTTATTTGAGTAATGGTGGTTGATTTGGTCATATTTAACAAGGAATATTATCTAAATAAGATTTAAATAATTATTCCTAGAAAATAATAAGATAACTATGGGTTTATCTCATTAATTTCTTTGTTTTTGGGTTAAACATGACTGGGAATAATAATTAAATTATGGTTTAATTAATTATTCCTTGGGGAAAATAAAACAAATATGGGTTTGTTTAATATTCCCTTTTGGGGTTTCCTAATTAACATAGTGAAAGCAGTTTTACTTGGGGTAAAACTGGTCTTACATGGTGTACTTGGGTCCATCTAATGATGAAAGGTTAGATGACCAAAAAATGGTGTAACAAACTCGAAATTGAAAAATGAATGAGTCAAGTTTAAACAGTTTGACTCTTCATAAATTGTGGCAAAAGTTTGACAAGCTGCAAATAATAGTTTATTACAGAAAATAAAATAGTAGTGGCATTTAGACTTGCACACTTTCCTGGTCTATTTTTGTTGGGGTTCATTTTCTTTCACTTTTTTGACCATTTTATTCTTTCTACCCTTTGATTTTTTTTTTAGGGTATACCCTCTTTACATTTTTTTATTTTTTGATTTTTTAAGAATATGGAACAGCTTTTTACGAGAAGAAGGTTTGAACATATTGCATAGTTCAACAATTCAATCATGAAAAATGACACCTATTGGTATAGGAGTCTAACACTAGCTCCACTTGGGGATGGCTTTTCCTGGTGAAAAGTCAAGAACAACAGGTCATATGCCTTAAAGTGCCTTTAACTGAACCATGTAATCTTCTTTTTCTGGTGGCTTTATTGTATATATGATAGTAAAACTTCTGAATCTTAGGGCCTTCACTTTGGGCTTCAACTTAACTAAATCACCATCCAATCAAAACTGATGCATTAGAAAGGATATATTATATACATGTTAAAAAATCAGATCATCCTAGTAAATAGGATCAAAGTAGTGTTTTAGCATTCAACCATTGACTGGTCCTTCCTCAGCTTCTGAACCATCCAAATTCTTCAAAAAATATGTGTTTTTTCCCTGTAAAGCATGAATGATGTAAGGTCATTTCCATAAAAAATAAAATTTCCCATGTTTTCCTTTATCTTCCCTCCTGGAATCCCATCTTAGAACTTTGTCTCCCAGTTGAAAATCTTCTGCTTTAGTCCTTTTATCAAACATTTTCTTTAATTTTTCCTGCAAAACTTGGGATCGTTGATACACTTCTTCTCTGGTCTACTGCAAGTGAATTGTTTGGTTTATCCTTCTCTGAATATCATTTGGTTCTACTTGAGCCTCCTGAAGTAACTTCATAACAGGAATTCCTAAGGATGATAGAAATCTAGCCTCAATATCATAAAATAATTCATATGGACTGGTCCCAATTGATTTCTT
This sequence comes from Pinus albicaulis, assembly GCA_034641835.2. Classification (NCBI taxonomy): domain Eukaryota; kingdom Viridiplantae; phylum Streptophyta; class Pinopsida; order Pinales; family Pinaceae; genus Pinus; species Pinus albicaulis. Next base: position 1,448,813,755 of record CM076572.1, on the reverse strand, counting down.
GGTTGTAAGTCTGTTTGCCCACAATGCATTGGTAAGTTTCTTATGCCAATTCTTCTTATTCTCTTCCAATAATTTTTTAATGATATTAATAAGAATTTTATTGGAAGATTCTACCATTCCATTACCCTGAGGATAATAGGATGTTGAATGGACTAAAGTGATGTGATATTTATTTCAGAAACTAATCATTTTCTTAGACTTAAACGCAGCATCATTATCTGTTATATTTTTCTCAGGGCAACCAAATCTTGAAAGTATATTGGTTTCTAAAAACTCTATAATTACAGAATCATTGGATTGTCTGGATGGGATGGCCTCAATCCATTTACTAAAGTAATCTGTGGTAGTAAGGATCCATCTGTGTTGGCCGGAAGAGGGAGGATGTATTTCTCCAATAAAATCCAAGCCCCATTGCTGAAAGGGTCTCTCGGTGGAAATTGGTTTTAATGGTAAGGGTAATAATTTTCTCTTGCCTTCAAAGATCTAGCACTTATGGCAAGAAGTTACAAATATTTTAACATCTGAAAACAAGGTTGGCCAATAAAAACTAGCCCTTAAGATCTTATCTGTAGTTTAATTCTAGTAGAGGTGTCCACCACAATCTCCTGCATGGAATTCATTGAGAACCTTGTCAATTTCATCTTTTAATAAACAATTTAATAGAATTCTATCATGATTCTTCCAAAAAAGAGCACTATCTAAAATACAATACTTTAAAGATGTCATTTTCAAAAACCTTTGTTTCGTTCTGGATAACCCTGGAGGAGCTTGCAGGTTTAACAAAACATAAATGATATCAGTGTACTAGGGTGAGTCTAAAAAGGCCTGACTGATTTGTGGAGTCGCCATCTCCTGTTCGTCATCCAGTTCATTAATATCCAGGGCTTGGAAATTTGTTTTAGTCATGAGTTGAGCCAAACCTTGACCTTTTATGAGTTTTGTTGGTTTTATTTCAATATCATATTCTAATATGGTAGCTATCCATTTACCTCTTTTTCCTTCAATACCATCTTGAGTTAAGATGTCTTTAATGACAGCATTAGGTACATAAGCTATCACATGAGAATACAATATATAAACTCTGAAATATTTAATTTCTTTCACAAGTGCAAAAGCTTGTTTCTCCATGATATTATATTTCAATGATGCATCTCTAAGTGATTTACTAAAAAAGGCTATTGGTTTTTCACATCCTTGATCATCCTTTTGTAGTAAAACAACTGCAACTGTATGTTTAGAAGCAAATGAAAAAGTTATGAAATCTCTATCAAATTTTGGACTGGTAAGAACTGGTGTTCTGGTCAAAGCCATTTTGATTTCTTCAAATGATTGCTTGGCTTCAACTGTCCACTGAATACTCGAATCCTTTCTTAACATGTTAGTGAGTAATCTAAGTAATTCAGCTAAACTAGAAATGAATCTTCTCAAAAAATTGATTTTACCTATGAAAGCTTGAAGTTCTTTAATATTCCTGGGATGAGGTATCTGCAAAATGGCTTGTATTCTTTCAGGATCAATTCTGATGCCATCTTTTGAAATGATATGACATAGGAGTTTACCTTCTTCAAGACCAAACAATGATTTTTTCGGATTTAAAGAAATACCATACTTTCTGCATTTTATAAATACTTGTCTTAGATGATCTAAATGTTGCTGATCTATTTTGGAAAAAACGGTTAAATCATCTAGATAAATAACCAGAAAATCATGAATTTATTTGGCGAAAGCAATGTCCATTACTCTTTGGAAAGTCGCTCCTGCGTTTTTCAGTCCAAAAGGCATATTAACATATTTAAAAGTACCCCATGGTGTTGTAAATGCTGTTTTGTCTTGATCATCAGGATGAACCAGAATCTGGTTATATCCCGAGAATCCATCCAGAAGATAAATCCTTGAAGATCCTACTACCCTTTGTAAGATATGGTCCATTTTAGGCAAAGGATAGTTATCTTTTAAAGAAACTTTGTTTAAATTTCTCAAATCGACACATAGTCTAATCTCTCCAGTCTTCTTTCTTGTTGGTACTAAATTAGAAACCCATTCAGAAAACCTAATAGGAGCTATAATTCCTACTTCATACATTCTTTTAATTTCTTTCTCAATTGAAGGTAGTAAAACAGGGTTGATCCTTCTAAGTTTCTGTTTGAATGGTTTCTAATCTGGTTTCAAAGGTATTGTATGTTGAATTATTGATGTATCATATGATTTAAGATCTTCATAACTCCAGGAAAAAACATCCTGGAATTCTTTTAAAAGTTTAACATATTTAACCTTTTGATCTTCAGGCAGAGATTTATATAACTTAACCATCTTGGGATTTCCTTCAGTTCCCAAATTGTATTCTTCAATATCAGCTTTTAAGGGTTCCATTTTGGGTTTTAGTGGAATTTCATTTGAGTCAAAAAGATCTTCTAAAGGAGTTAATCCTTTGGGTAAATGATTATCTTTCAGATTAATAATTTCAGATTCATCTTCTATAATCTCATCGAATTTCATTTGTTTCAAATCCTGCATATCTTTCTTGGTGAATTTGGTTGGTTGAAGCATATGAATTGCAGTCTCTTCTGAAATATCCATTTCTTGTTCATATTTTTTATCGGATTCATTTATTGTTGTGTCTTCATCTATACTACTATTAGAGAATTCATTTTCTAAAGTCAAAAAGTTATTGATCTGATTATTATTTACAAACACTTGCCAATTCATAAGATTATCCGGTATAGCAGGCCTATGTCTAATCTCAGCTGTGAACTGATGATTAGATCCAAAAGGTAATTTACATGTGCTAGCGAACATTGCAAGACTGTCAGCATGCAAATTTTGTTTTCTACGAATTTTGGCAAGTTGAGCTTGTAGAAAAGTGTTGAGAATTTGCACAACTGTTTCTCTGTATTGTCTTAATCTGGGGTCTTTTGTTGAACATTCACCATTAATCTGTTGAATAATTAACTCAGAGTTTCCTATGATTGATACTCTAATTGCTCCTAAGTTTTTGACATGTTTAAGCCCTAGAAAAAGAGCTTCATACTCTGCCATATTATTAGTGCATCTAAAGTTCAATCTATAAGCATGGCCTTCGGCATGATCATTTTCAACTTTATGTATCCAAATTCCAGCTCCTGCTCCTAACTTATTTACTGAACCATCAAATTCTAAATGCCACAGAATTTCATGTTCATAATCTTCATCAACTGTTTTAACATGTTTTTTAACAGGGAGCTCTGGTTTTTGAATTTTTTCTGGTATTTCTTGAATGTTTGATGTTTCTTTGTTTTCAGAAATTTCTTCGATTTGAACAATATATTTATTTGCAGTTTCTGTTTCTGGTGCTTCTAGTTCAGTAGGAAGGTCAAATTCAACATTATAAAGGATGAATGAGTCCATATCAGAATGTACTAAGTAGACAGGTAAGTTTTCAGGCTTCTCCTGACTACTTACTAAATATTTCATCAAGGTCTCTCTGTATAGTCTTTTAGGTTGACCAAATACTGAAATAGTAGCATATGACATATCTAATTGAATAGATCCTCCAAGTTTGGCACCCCAGGATCGGGACAACAACATACCATATTTGGGAGGAATGTCTGCAACTACTATATCCATCAGAATAGATTTCGCAGGGTATTGGACCAAAGTAACACACAAATCTTTAGTCAAACCTAAACATCTTACCTGACTCGAATCAAAAGAAAAAAGATCTTTATATGGTCTGGTAATGTCTAGATTTAATCTTTCCATCACAGCTTTGGGCATTAAATTGTGAGACACCCCATAATCAAGCATGGCGTTATGAAGTATTTTGTCATGTACATTTAAACTCACATAAAATGGAGGAGTTCCTCCACTTTCTGTCTTACCATTTACTTCAGGGCCGAAAAGTAGTTTGGGTTGATCATCAAAAACATTTACTGAATCATCCATTCCAGTAATGTTAAGGGATCTGTTGATTTGGCTTCTATAGACATCGTGTTTAGCTAATTCTGCTAAGGGAACAACTATCTTTAGTTTGCCTATTTCAACTTCTAGATTGAAAGGTTTTTCTGTTTGAGCTCTAGTATTTTGAACAGTTGGATTTTCTCTATTTTTTGGGTCTTCAGTGTTTTCCTCTTTTTCATGAGTGGGATTATGAGTTGAAGGTGTTTCTGAATTAACTTTTGCTGGCTCTTCTACATTTCCTGCAGGAGGAAAAGTATTGGAAAGTTGTTTGTTATTTAGTTGATTATCAGATGCATCTTCCATTATTGGATTTGCGGGGTTAGGACTTGTCCTAGAAAGAATTTGTACAGGAGGAGTGTTAGTTTTACCTTTGATGTTTTGTTTTACAGCTTTCTGTTTGCTATTCTCTGGCACATCAATCCGTCTACTTCTCAAATTGTATTGTTTATGAACTTCATAAATTGTTGAATCATATCCTTCTTTAAAATCAAAAGTTTCTCCTGAATGAGTTTGAAATGTTTCAAGAATGTGATTTTCTTGATCTTCTTGAGACAGGAAAACTTCTGGTTCATTTTTGTGTTCAGTCAAGTTATTTATTTCAACATCCTCAGTTGTTTCTTCAGAAGATGAACCTTCAACAAAATTTTCTTGGAATGGTGGCCTGATGTTTTGGTCAGGGACATTTTTCCCGGTATTTTGGTTTTGATTTCTCCTGAAGTTTGGGTTTCTAACAACATTTTGACCATCGCTAGAAGAATTTCTTTCGATTGTCTCTACTCTGTCTCCCAGTCTTTCCATACCTTTAATAATTGCATCTAGCTTTCTTTCAAAAGCCGAAGGTTCTTCGTTTACAGGCATCCTTCTTTCAGCCCTAGCCCTAGCTCGTTTTTCTATGAGGTTAGCTTCAACACTAACAATTATGCTTTGCATCTATTCCAGAGTTTGGGGAGCTCTTTCCCTAAGTGAATATGCTATGTCAGAATCAAATCCATCAGGTAATTTAACCAGTACTAAATCCGGAGGGGGTATAAGGTTTTGGGGGACAACGTTATAGGCTTCGTTGAATCTGATGATATAATCTTGCACTGCTTCATTAGGTCCTCTTTTCAATTTTCCAAAGTCAGATAGGATTTGAAGAGGGTCTTTCTTCTTCTCCCATCTTTTTAAAAATGCTCTATACAAGGCTGGTAAGTCAGCAATATTGTTTGGAGCAAGAGCCCTAAACCATGTCCTGACTTCCCCAGTGAGACTCTGGACAAAGATTCTCATTCGACCATCATCAGCATCTATTTCATAAAATTCAAAGTAATCAGTCATCCTTTTGGTATGTTGTTGAGTAGTATAAGTATCAGAACCATCAAAAGGGGTGATTTTACTCTGATAATATTGAGGCAAAGCAGTAGGGTTGCCTGGAAACCTTAACGGAACATATCTATTGGCCATTGGAAGGTGTAATGGAATAACAGGTGATGATGGTCTAGAAGGAGTGGGTGGGGGAGTAGAAGGAGTGGCTTGTGTTTGAGAAGTTTGGGGAAAAGTAGCTGAACTTGGGGAAACTACAGTAATTACAGAAGTGTTTGAAGTTTCTTCAAAGGTCTGTTCAGATTGAATGGAATTTTGTAAATTTCTGTCAAGATGAAATGAAACAAATTTCAATTGTAAATCTTCAAGAAATAATGGGTCCGGAACCAGTCTGGATAATTCAGTTTTAGAAAAATTCACAAATAGAGATGTTTCAAATCGCTCATCAAAAGGTTCTTCATCAAAATAAATCCACTTTACAAGACAAGATGCTGATCTATAAAGAGGTTGAGAACTTCCAGAGCTTTCTTGACTTTCTTTTTCAGAGCTTTCTTGACTTCTAAGAATCCTAGGAATCAGATTTGGATTTTCGAATATTGGTGGTGGGTTAGGGTCAGGATTTGACCTGGTATAACGAATCCTTTCTGAAGCCAGTTTTCTTAGTAGTGTTTCTTTTTAAGTTTTTTGTTTAAATGAAATGAAAATACAACTTCGACAAATTCTTCAAGAAATTAAAGATTTTAATTAAAATTTTCTCAAAGATTTATTGAACTAGAGAAACTGATTGGATGTTTGAGACCAAAGTTCAGTCTATAAACTAAATCGGAGATTGACCAAAGTAGCATTTATTTACTATGCAATTTCAGAGAAAAAAGCATTTCAAAGGCTACCTGGCTAATCTTCAGACTCCATCTGTAGTTTATAAATCAAACAATAGTACCAATAAAATAATTCAGATCCCCAGTATGGTCGCCACTATGTTATCACTCAGATTTTCCTTGAAGTTGTTGGAAGAGGAAAGGGGTCCGAAGCAACCACAAACCAACCTTCAGATATAGAATCTAGCCATTCTGTATCCAGAGAGGGCTCTCTCTATAAAATATAGCTTTGTTTTTAGAAGATATTAGGCTAGTTGTAAAGTCTTGGGTTTTGATTTTGTTTGAGTGGTGGAATTCGGTAACTGAGGGCAAGATTAAATAATTTCAGGCCATTGGGCTATGGAGTCAAAAATTTGGCTTTACTGGATTAAGTTTATCAACGAAAGATGGCTTTACAGGGCAAGATAGTCAAAACAAAGAAACAATTATAGAACTTAAAGGAATGAAATGAATTTAGAATGGTTGAAAGGCAATTAGGAATCTTTCAACATATCTACGAGAAATAAAATGAGTGATTACAAATAAAGAGAAATTAAGAATTCTTTACTAAGTAATCAAATGCTCAAACCAGAGAAACAAGAGCAATTAAGAATTCATTGTTTATAACCAGTTTAGAGGAAAACATTTAGAATAATAACAATTGAAATCAGAGTACATTTAAGAAATTTCTGATTTAATCATTTTTGTTAATTATTCATAAATGAAACACAGTGATATAGTAAACATATATAAAACTTAAATACAGGATAAAAGTGACTTATTGATCTGTATTTCAACACATGAATCCAGTAAAAAGTCTTCAGCATCAATTCATCATCCAGCAAGCTATGAAAAATTTCTCCAACAACACTTTATTCCGAAAAATCAATGTTACAGCAAAGTATATCTGAAGAAATTAGGCTGAGTAGGAAAAAAATGTCTTACCTCATGTTCAAGATAGAACAAATTCTCTAATCTGTCATGAAGATTCCTTCCTGTAGGTAATGTTGCTTCCGATGGAATGGTTGAGGAACTAGCAATGGAATGATTGTGAGCATGTATGTCCAATTTTCTAACATAAGTTTCTAGGTCCATTATTTTATCTTCTGGAAGCATAGGGATAGACAATCCTTTATTCAATAAAACAGTAAACCTTTCTCTGAAAGCAATTATTTCTGTCTGCATGTCAAAGCACCTTCGTTCCAAATTTTGCATAAGAGTTCTTTTAGTAAAAACTCTTTTTATTTCTAAGATTGTTGCAGTTCTATCCTGAATACCCACTTCTTCAAGCTGCTGTCTGGTTTGAGTGTTTAGAAACTGTATAAGTTGATTGGCTTCCTCAGGCCTATTTCCTAATTTTGTTCGTCTGTTTTCAACTTCATCCAGAGCTTCTTTGACCAAATCATTCTGCTCGTACATTATCTGAATTGAAGGCCAGATATATTTTATTGACTGGATAATATTATCCCAAAGAATTTCATTAATTTCTCTCAAAGGCTTCTCCAATGTGAGATCCTTTTCTAATGCTTTAACCAATTTTTCCAATCTCTTGATTTCTCTTGATTTGTCAGCAACACTCATTTTTGAAAGATCATATCTTTGTTCTAGATTGATAAGCTGTAGCTTTGTGTGCTGAAGTTCAATTACTTGAAGTTTCAAGTCATTCGTTTGTTTTACTAATTGTTCTGAACTTAAATTTTAAGTGTCTACCTGTGATGATTCTGCTGGCTGACCTGTCGGTTGACTTGTTGTACCTGTGATAACTACTGCTGTAGATACTGGAAGAATAGATTGTTTGTCTTTCAATGCTTGCTCCAGGTATTTTTCTGTTTCAGTCAGTTGCTCATTCATTTTCAAGAGCAACTCCATCATTTCTTCTTCATAATTCTTCTTTATTATTTCTTCAGTTTGAGGATGTCTCGAAGCAGGCAATTTCAACTGCTTCCTCAAAGCTGCAATGTCTTCATCTTTTTTCTTAATTATAGCTTCTATAACTTTGACATCCTTTGGATTGTGACCTAATCCAATTATTATTTCCTCCAATGTTTTTATCCTGTTATCTTTGGCTTGAGAAGAAGCTTTTTCAAGCTGCAATTGTGTATTAGTGTTCTCCAAAGAATCCTGTAACTTATGAGTTGTCATTGCCTTATCAGTCAGTGTAGAATAGATCATTTCACCAGTATGCTTATGTAACTAAATCTGATCTAAAGGATGGATGTATTTTGCTAGAACTTCAAAGTTTGTCTTAATATAATCAGCAGCTATCTGGGGTTGTTGCACCTTGGGTTTGAAATGGCTCATTATCATTTTTCCCTGTTGGATGTCAAAAGCTGACATCAGTCTTTCTTGATTCTTTGGAGCCATTTTCAAATATTGATTATATACTTGAATTCTCAGTGGATCATTCCTGGCCTTGATATTGATAAATGTCTTTTTGATGTCCCAGGCCTCTTTTACTGGAGGCTTGAAAGAAGATATCTCTGTGCCTTTTTGTTTCTGTAGTTCCTTTCTTTGGAAAGTAGTGGATGACCCACTACCTGCATCTGTTTGTTGACGGTCTTCTCTTTCTTGGCTGTCAGCGATTTCTTGAAATGATTCAACTTCTGGAAGAGGATTCAATCTCTGCCTTTTAGTATCATGCTGCTCTGTAGATCTATCACCAGGGGTGGATGTTTCAGCTTCTCTCTTTTTCCCTTTTTCCATATTAAGAGGAGTTTGAAGATTGGAAATTTCTGCCTCATTGATCTGAACTGGAGTGATTTGTACCTGACTTTGTTCTTTAGATGTTTCTGGTAGCTCTATCATTGTGAATTTTTCAACTATTTGTATGTCCGGTTCCTTTTCTTTTCCTTTTGCCTCTATTGCCACTGTACTGATCTCCTACAAATGTTGTTGTGAAGTTCCTGCTGAAGAAGGTCCTGCTGTCTGTACCTGCCCAAGAGAGTCCAGGTCAAGTATCTTTTCAAGATCTTTCATTATATTATCAATATTGACCTGCTCACTATCTTGCTCTACCAAAGTTCCTTCCACCCATTCATCTGTATTTTCATATTGTTCAATTTCTGGCATCCTAAAATGAATGTATGGAGATAATTTGTTTTTCATTCTTATGTCACAAATAAAGCTATATGGATCATAGGGTGCCCAGTAGAAACTCTTTTTTAGTTTGAGGTAATCTTCTAAAATCCTTTCAGCCTCATTCCCAACTTCCCTAGAATTACAAACAAAGGGACCTAATTGGCTCTTTATTAAGAGTTGTGCCTTCTTCTTGGCATTACAGAAAGGAACTATATCTGAATTGTTCATCTATCTGAAATAATCAAGTGCAAAAAGTCTCATTGGAACATATCTAGGCAACTTAAATGGACACAATTCACATCCATAAATCCTAATTTCAGTATAATTCTGATATAAGTACCAATCTCCCACCTTATATTGTTTTGAGAGTTGTAGGATTCTCTTGATTTCATTACTGATTTTGGGAGGAGAAATTCCAGTTAACAAAGTGGTTGCTGGGTGTAGAAACAGATCAATAAACTCATTGTATGAGTAAGGAGAATCAGGAGAATGATGGGTGATAGCAGACCAAAAGATAACTGATCTAGGGTTTCCTTTAGCATCAAGTTTCTGAATATGGAAAGGAAAACTTTCTGATTGATAGTATATCATGAGATGATATATGAAGGGAGAATATTTGAATACTCTCTCATTTCCAAATCTCATGAATTGATCATGGATTTTGTCAACAATAAAAGATGCAAAATCATACCTAACAGCAGGAGGCTGTCCAGGGGTAAAAATAGACAATAACACTAGGGTCAATTGGTCAACAAACTCACTAGTATTAAAACCCATTATTGAAGATATCATATTTAATATAAGTCTGCCTTCATCAGTAAAATAGGTGTGGCCATAAGGGGGAGGTCCTTTAGGCTGATGTTGTGGCAGCATGAAAGTCTGATAAAGACGGTTTAACTCTTTATGGGACAATTGTGTAGACTTCTCAAGTAATTCAGCCATGTGCAGAGGGGTGAAGGCTTGACCAGGCTGGAAATGTAGCATCTCATTTATGGATTGAGCAGTTATTGGGAAGAGGACATCTTGATTTGGGGATAAGACTGCTCTTTGGTTAGGATCATAGTTGGCATGGCAAATATGGATGATTTCAGGAAAAATACGGACTGCTGGGAGAAAGTACATGGGCATATTAGACTCCCAGAGTCCAATTACGTCAAAACCATTCAAATAATTGTCTCTGCAGCGACAAAATATTCGAAGGGGATTCTAACTGACACCCAGGTCTTTAATCTGAAAGTCCATATCGGCTAAAGGTAAATAATCCAATTCTTTATGAGGAGTGTTTAGAGGTGCTACGTTTAAAGCCACATGAACTTCCATTTTTGGTTCTTGTGGATTCAAAAATGGAAATTTAGGTTTTGAAGGGAAAAACAAGCACAATTGCAAGTTTTGGGAATACAATTACTTTCTCAAGTTTTTATAAATGAGCTAACAATCAAGTCTGAACCTGCTTTAGTGAAAGAGTACGAAAATCAGGTTTATTACAGAGTTCAGTGGTATTTTCTAGGGTAAATACCTATTTTTCTGAGGATGACACTGGTTTCAAACAGGTACTGGATAAGGCGACTGATTTCTTGAATTCTTGACTGCAATTTTCTTCAACGAGACCAAGGTTGGCGGACTTTAGCTTTTTAAATTCGATTTTTTTCGTGGGGGGTGTATTCCTTTGCTGCGTACGAAATGATGAAAAATATGTGAATTTTTTGTTTTATCGGAAAAGTCAATGGGTGGCGGAATTTTTTATTATTTTATTGGATGACGTCAGCATGGTACAGTAGTCATGTCATGAACAGAAAGGGTGGTAAGTGGTTTTTATCACACCACTTATGAGGGAAAACAGTTTTAGGCGGAAGGGCAACGATGCGATACAATGGCTGACACGTAGCACGACACTATTTGAAAACCGCTTGGCCATCGCGCGTTATCTTTCGTACGCGGATGGCCAGCGAAATGGATGAGGACCGTTGATCTTGGAGAGGGTAATCGAACGGTCGACGGGACAAGGAGATGGAGGAGTTTTAATGGCATGGACCTAACGTAATTAATTATCAATTAAACTCATCGAGCGGAGTTTGATTGGTGGTTTAGATTATTAATTAATCGTGGGGATTAATTAATCTCTTTGTATGGTCGGAGATGAAAAATGCACGGGGATGGACCATTTTCAAAGTTTGGTTTTAATTAAACTTTGGCCCTTTTTTTTAAAAAACTTTTTTCATATATTTTTTATTATACGATAATTGAATTAAATTAATCCAATTACCATAGGGGGCGGGAATAGAACTAAAGATATATTTTTTAGCCAAAAGGGGGTATATTGTGGGTTTTTGATCTGAATAAATAGGAATTAAATACTTTTGGCTAAAAATTCATAATATAAGGGTTTGGGGGATATTATTATAAAAGGATTTATATATAATAGGACAAGGTCATTTTTATGTGAATTAATACATAAGTTAAAGTTAATATGACCAAAGGACAATGTAAACTCAAAATACTCTAATATAACCAAGAAAGTGAAGATTCAAAAGTAAATGGCATTATTATACTTTCATCACTTAGACTTGGAATAAAAGTGATTTTGAGGGCTTTTCATGAAATATTGAAGGATTTCCTAAGTAAAATGGGATTTTACTTAGGAAAAGATTTTTGAGAGGTGAATGAATGTGATAATGGATGATTTCAAGTACTTAGGTCTTTTCAATTATTAGGCCGAGGGTCCGGTCCCTCCAAAAGTCAAGGAAATGCCTTGAGCCCCTCTAATCTTCAAATACCTTAGCACCTAGGGGAAATTAGTGAAATGTTTGGGGAAAATGAGAGGGGAAGTTAATAATCTTGACTTTTCTTTGCTGTGAACTTTTTCCAATGTAGTATCTGCCTTTGCACTTTGTGATGAAAGTTAAAATTGAACACATTTGGAACCATCAATCATCACATGTAATTCTACAACACATCTACCTACCCTATCTACTTACTCTACCATTTTCTCTTCTTTATTAGGGTGCACTTAGACTGGCAAACCCTTATCAATCTTCTTTTTCTTTTACATGGCAAACCTATCTAAGTCTACACTTATTACATCCAAGGGCTCAAATTAAACTATTGAGCACCTTTTATTAACTCTACCTATCTATTTATCTGCCAAGATTAAACTGTTTGGTCAGATATTTATTCTCTATTCTACAACTCGAAATTGAAAAATGAATGAGTCAAGTTTAAACAGTTTGACTCTTCATAAATTGTGGCAAAAGTTTGACAAGCTACACACAATAGTTTATTACAGAAAATAAAATAGTAGTGGCATTTAGACTTGCACACTTTCCTGGTCTATTTTTGTTGGGGTTCATTTTCTTTCACTTTTTTGACCATTTTATTCTTTTTACCCTTTTATTTTTCTTTTAGGGTATAACCTCTTTACATTTTTTGATTTTTTGATTTTTTAAGAATATGGAACAGCTTTGTACGAGAAGAAGGTTTGAACATATTGCATAGTTCAACAATTCAATCATGAAAAATGACACCTATTGGTATAGGAGTCTAACACTGGCTCCACTTGGGGATGGCTTTTCCTGGTGAAAAGTCAAGAACAGCAGGTCAGATGCCTTAAAGTGCCTTTAACTGAACCATGTAATCTTATTTTTCTGGTGGCTTTATTGTATATATGATAGTAAAACTTCTGAAGCTTAGGGCCTTCACTTCGGGCTTCAACTTCACTAAATCATCATCCAATAAAAAATGATGCATTAGAAAGGATATATTATATACATGTTAAAAAATCAGATCATCCTAGTAAATAGGATCAAAGTAGTGTTTTAGCATTCGACCATTGACTGGTCCTTCCTCAGCTTCTGAACCATCCAAATTCTTCAAAAAATATGTGTTATTTCCCTGTAAAGCATGAATGATGTAAGGTCCTTTCCATAAAAAATCAAATTTCCAATGTTTTCCTTTATCTTCCCTCCTGGAATCCCATCTTAGAACTTTGTCTCCCAGTTGAAAATCTTCTGCTTTAGTCCTTTTATCAAATATTTTCTTTAATTTTTCCTGCAAAACTTGGGATCGTTGATACACTTCTTCTCTGGTCTGCTGCAAGTGAATTGTTTGGTTTATCCTTCTCTGAATATCATTTGGTTCTACTTGAGCCTCCTGAAGTAACTTCATAAAAGGAATTCCTAAGGATGATAGAAATCTAGCCTCAATACCATAAAATAATTCATATGGACTGGTCCCAATTGATTTCTTGGTTGTAAGTCTGTCTGCCCACAATGCATTGGTAAGTTTCTTATGCCAATTCTTCTTATTCTCTTCCAATAATTTTTTAATGATATTAATAAGAATTTTATTGGAAGATTCTGCCAGTCCATTACCCTGAGGATAATAGGCTGTTGAATGGCCTAAAGTGATGTGATATTTATTGCAGAAACTAATCATTTTCTTAGACTTAAATGCAGCATCATTATCTGTTATAATTTTCTCAGGGCAGCCAAATCTTGAAAGTATATTGGTTTCTAAAAACCGTATAATTACAGAATCATTGGCTTGTCTGGATGGGATGGCTTCAATCCATTTAGTAAAGTAATCTGTGGCAGTAAGGATCCATCTGTGTTGGCCGGAAGAGGCAGGATGGATTTCTCCAATAAAATCCAAGCAATATGTTCATTCTCGATAAGAGATAACTCGGAGTTAGAGAAACATTCTCTATCTTTTTCCCAGAAAAGTACACCATCGGCCGTGGGATTGATCCAATCTTCATCCCGTGAAGTTAACTTATAGATATAATCCACATCCTCTTCTTTGCGCACTGGCTCGTATACCATTCTCCTTCCGTAGGGTCTAATGGCACTATCACCTGCGTACCTTCATTTTCAAACACCATGCTTCTTTTCTTTAGGTTGATGATACCTCCCATATCTATGGCTCAGTCTAATCCTAGGAGTACAAGATAGGGATCTGCTTCTTCTACAATTGGAAAGACCTCAAAGTCAGCTCGGACCTTAACTCTTGCGATATCTACCACAATCTTTGATAGTCTTCCCAACAGTATGATCTTCTGCTGATTAGCCATGCGCAGGTGGATAGTGGACCATTCCAACTTGGGTTCTCCCATTCACTACCAAGTTTGTTTGGGAAGTACATTCGCATCTTATCCTAGGCCCAAAATAACCTGATCCATTTCATAATCACCAATTTGTGTTGTTAGCCGCATTTCCCTACCAGTATGTTTCTTATGTTTGTACAGTTTTTGCACATCATTAACTTCCAGGGGATTAGTTCTTTCTGTGCAACTATATATTAAGGCTTGGAGGTTTTCTACGATCTGTTGGTTGTGCAACAGCTTCATACATGCCTGCAAAAATGGTTTGGCCTCATCATCTGCTTTGAGGTTTGCGGGGGCTTGAGAAGTAGATGCCTCAACCTTAGCAAAGTCTTGGCGAGCTGTGACAAAGGTTTAATTTTCCTTCTGTAAGTCCAAACCTTCTTGTTTGATGGTTTCTTTTATGATAAGAGCCTCAGCCGCAACTCTCTCCTCAGCTCCCCCAATGGCCATGCCACTGTGTGTTATGACATTAACGCTTGGTCCTTCGTCTTGAGGTTCTGCCTTAACCCTCTGTACATTTTGCGTAGGTGTCTGCTAATTTTCTTGCATTTAACTATCAGAATAAGGCAGTATTAAATCACATGGTCCAGCTATCTACAGTATCTGCAGGATTGTCTTGCAGGGTTCGGGAAGTCCCTAGCAAAGTGCCCTACCTCTCCACCGTTATAGCAGATTAGTTGTCCTCTTCCCCTACCTGTGCTTCCACCTCGCTCCCTCCCCTACCCCTAGCTTGGGAGCCACCTATGCCTGAGGGGGATCTTGGTGAAGAAGGGTTTGATTGTACCCTATATAAGTTTCCTTGGTCTATCATCGGATCATAAGTTCGGAAGTTATGATCATCATGTCCTACTGATCAGCAAAACCTACACCATTTTTTCTTCAGTTCTAGGACATACACACCCAAATATGGGCAGTGGTTAGTATCATGTAGGCTGGCTATGTGACAATCTTCACACCATAACGTTGGTCCACTTGGTCCCGGGCACAACGGACTGGGTCCCCCTGCCTGTAGGTATTCTGCCAGCAGTGGGCACTGATGTAATATTCCTAATTAGCCCAAGCTAATAGGAATGTACAATTTTGTTTTCATTTTCTTTTTACAAGAATAAAATTGTAAAGGAGGATAAATTAAACTCATAAAACAACAAAATAAATCAATTCCCATGTGAACAAGGCTAAATCTGGGCTGCCTTAATAAAACTCCCTTATGTGTGAAAGGGATTGTGGCAATTGACTGGGTCAACAGGACCAAATCCACAATGCTGTCCAGATGCAATGTACCTCCTAGATGCACAATGCAGATCTAGTTGGAGGCTACACATGTGAAAGGAGCTAAACCTTTGAGATGGTTTAGGGTTTTGCAAGGCTTTTATCCTATAAAAGAAAGAGGAGAATAGCAAAATAGGGTTTTTGAACATATTTTTTTGGAAGAACATGTCTATTTAGAGATTTCTCATTCTCTTGACTATTTAGAAGAGAATATTGTTGTTCAGTACTGGGTGTTCCTGATCGGGAATCTCACCTCTTTCCTTGAGAGGTCTCTTGGAAGAGTCTTGCATTTCTTGTCCACTATCAGGAATTTGGCCAAGATTCTACTTCCAACTACAACGCAGATCCTGTTGAGGGTTTGGTTGTCCTTGTAAGCTGCAGCAAGTGGAGGCTAGATCTGCTTAGATTTAGCCCATTCTAGGGCCTCTTTTCACTGGGAAAGTATTCTATCCCATTGGCAAGAGAGTTTTGAACCTTTGGAGCAACATTTTCAGATCTTGGCATCATGTCAATCCAGTGCTTCAACCTACATCGCATTTTTCCTTCCAGGACAACATTATCTGCAAGAAGGAAGTTGCAGGGTGTTTTGACACAATTTTTGAGGAGAGATCTCTGGTGTTGGTGTTCTGCCCTTCACTATGGTGATCCATGGATTAGATTTTTGATCCATGTTCTGTAAAAATCTGATCTACTTCTATTGTATTCATCTTCATAAATTTCTGAATACTACTACATATCTGCTACTTTAGATCTCAGATCTACTCTCTGTGTTTCATGTTTTGATCAAAACCCCAAAGGGAACTTGTAAAGGAGATTTTCTAGTGTACAGATCTGAAATAGATCTGATCTTTTGTACACAGATCTGCTCTAGATATGGAGTGTAATATACAGTTGCTGCAACTAATAAAAATAATGTTGTCAAGCCATTTTTCAGTCAATACATGTGTTGCAGCCCTCTTTCTTGAGGAATTTCTTCTATTCTTGTCTTCTACATTTTGTTATACAATTTATGGGCCTCAATATGGATCTGAACTATTGATGTATAAGTGAATATTGAGCCTTATTATTGGTCTCCTATTGTTGCTCTCTAAAACTGTGTTATTTTCCTACAGTATTGTGGCATATTGTTGCAGCCCCATTCTTGGGTGTTTTTCAGCCATACTAGGTGTGGGAGGTCTGTTTACCTCACCTAATTTGACTTGTTTTTTCTCCCCTTTTGGATTTAGATGCTAGATCTCCAGATCTAAGGGATCCAAGGGCTGAAAACTCATTTCAGTGCACATACTTCTGAAAAGTGCATTATTCCAGCAGGTATTGCTGAGTTTTCCCTTTTGGGAATATTACAACTGATCCTTGGTATGGCTAGATAACCTACATCGTATGCACCATACATCTGGGATAGCCTCCTTCCCTCAGTCCTTTCACAGGTTCTAGATATCCATGTGCATCACCTCCAGCTTCCCTTGGATTTGTTGTACTCCCAACTGGGTATCATCTCTTGGCGCAACCTCCAACTTCATAGCAATCTCTAGGGATTTTTCCTACGATTAAATGGCTTGTTGACCCATAGGTACGTGCAGGTGAGGCAGTAGCATAGAAATGAACCATTACTTGTGATATTTGTCATCATACAGAAATTCCCCTTTCTTGATTACCTTCTTTAGCCGTCGGTCTGCCTCCCATACAGACTCGGAGGGCCCTTGTTTAAAATCTTTTAGGTAATTCACTATCTGAGAGTAGGATTTAGGCTTCCGAAATTGTTGTTTTAGGGCATTCTTAAGCTCTGGAATGGTTTCATTTGCATGCTGAGCTACGTATCCCATATACCAGTCCAAGGCTCTTCCTTCAAAGGCAAGGGACAGCTGTGCCCTTTTCACAACATCATTGGCCACATTCTGCGTAGTCCATACCGACTCTGTGACAAACAAGAACCGATCCATATCTTTGTCCCTGATGCCCTTAAAGATAGGTACCTTCATGTGCAAGCCCATCTTGTCTTTTTGGGGTGGAGGTACAGGTGAGTTATTACCCCTAGGCTAATTTGAAGGTGGTGTAGTTGGAGGGCTATGCGCAGTCGAATCCCTTACTAGACTGTAGACAGATCTATCTCCTTCTTAATTAGTTCTATAGTATTCACCACTTCGTGTTGTACCCTCACTCTTGGAACCCTTTGAAGAACCTCCGCTCTACTTCTGAATAGGACACGAACTGATCGAATGTGAATTCTTTCACAAATCCTCCCAGCACACTATCCACCTAATGATCTACCGTACGAGTGATGGTGTATCAGTCCTTTCTAACTGTTGGATCAACTCTGGAGTCCACTACGTGACCCATTTTTCCTTCCAACACGTCTGGATATCTACGAGCCTTGCCAGCCACTCCTGAAGCTCATTCAAAAATGTCACAAAGAAAATTTCACAGACCATTGTGAAATGTACTTATTCTTCCACTTCTTTGCTATCAACTTTGCGCTGCGATTTTCTTTTACCGCAAATTCTTGAACTTGTTTTTCAAACCACTCTTCAATTTATTTCTTCTCAGGTCTCCAATGTTTTCTTGTCATTACCCGATCTCTCTCTCAAAATTCTCTCGGTCCCGACAATAGAACCATTTTTTGGCTCGATGGGTCCTGACCCAGGTTCGAAGGTTAAGGTTTGCCAACAAACCCCTATACTACTGGCCCTTTCGGCAGTGACCTGCTTGCGTAGGCCAAAGTCTCACCTGAAGCAATATGGGAGGGTGCTGTAACTAGGTTTCTGCACCCTGAGAGAGAGAGAAGGTAAGTCAAGCAGATCCACGTTTTCAACCTATCAGGTTCGCACAAGACAAGTCTATTCACAGGTTTGTTAACAGTATAATCACCAGTATAATAGAGCTACAGATCTAGTCAAATATCTTCACATCCACGTGCGTATCATCAATTATCAGTACACAATATCATAACACATCATTAAAATATTATAGATATACCATAACACAGACAGATTCGTAGCATAATAGATAACACAACTGTATTCTTAGTTCTAACATATCCCAAAGGTTAGCATCAATAGTAACACATCAGATTCGATAACACACAACTACTTTAACTATATCCACATATATTAGCATCAAAACCCAGTACAATCCAAACACAGCCCGTGCACACAGCCAACAGGGTTTGCACACAACAGGACTAAGGATCTCTGCACACACAGCTAGCAGGATTCCTTACCCAAACGACCCAACAACAGATCTAACAAGTCGCACTTAGCATCTGACTTAATTGTTGCCTACCTTAAGACTCAAAATGTTCATCTATTTATATCGAGTTAGCCTGCGCTTCCAATGGTCCACAAACTACGGTTTGTGGACTCTTGGTCTACCCTTTACCTATTACAATGCATTCTGGGCTTTGACCCACCCCAAAACCCCCATGCTAGACTAATTAGGACCAAAAATATACAAAATTCGCAACTTTAGGGGACCCTGTTCCAACATTTTCCATGTATCATTTCTTAAGAAGTATGTGAAACATGTTTATCATGTGATTGACTGGTCTGTATTGTAGTTGGATCTAGAAGGATAATTCTAGTTAGGATCTCAATGCATTTTGCAATGAAAGATGCTCATGCTTCGGAAACGAGCAAGTTAAGGTGCAACAAAAGCACTTTGGGCCCGATTAAGCTACATGAGAGATGGATGATCAGATTTAGGCTATGCATCCTTCTCTATTCGATGGTTGAGTGGATTCCTTTTTGTATATGTTTTGGTGTTGTGTTTTGGTTATTTATATGTATATGTATATGTATGTAACTACCACATCAAGTTGTGTTATAAAGCTCCAATAAGAAGTATGGTGTTCATGATATGTTGGTTTTATTTTCAACAATACAATTTGATGTAAATGCTACATCACGCTATGTTATAAAGCTCCATGAGCACATATGTTTTGTTGTTTTATAAGTTTCATTGAACACCGAGGACATTGTTCCACCAAGAGGGAGGGTTTTGTAACAACCCCGTTTAAAGATCCATGCAATAAAGTTAATAAAGAAAAAAATAATACCAGGTACATGGGACATATTCCAAGCTAAATGTTGGGAAAAAAAAGTAATGGGGATCACTAGTGATTAATTAATGGCTATAGAAGTTGGAAAAGGAATTGGAAAATTGATCCAGGTGGCTCCAGACGCCCTCAAGGGACAAAGAGGGATGATGATATGTCAAAATTCAAAGTGGTTGGATTTCTCTCTAACTAGGTCCAGATTAAAGTACTCATCGTCCTCATTCCAACGGTACAAATAGATCTCCAATCCGAGCCCGTATGGAGAAGTTAGAGCAAGTCAATTTTTTGGTCAAAGTTAGGCAGTGGGAAAATTTTAACTGTCCCACAAATTCACCATCAACCGGACGGGAACCAAAATCCCTAAAACAATCAAAATTGTGGCCTCTTTAATTTTCCCAATGACCCTTATTTTTGTTAAAACTAAAAATTCCCAGTTTGGTTTAAACAACGAAAAAAATAATTAAAAAAAATGAGTGGTGGACCATGACCCCCACCACCCCCGTTGACCATGTTATGTCATATTATAAACAAATATATAAAAAAATAAATTTTGGGTGTGGGGGGGTGGGATTTCAACCTCGCCACCCTCGTCCAGCCCCCACACCATGTTCAACAGTATTAACACTTTAACACTATAGGTGGGTGGGCCACCTCCGGTGGACCTGACCCAACCCACCAATGACTGTCGCAATATCCAACGAGACTGGTGCGAATTGAATCCACCACCGGCCTATCTGTCGGCCCCACCCAAGCGACAGTCCCAAAAATGTGCGTACCACCATAAATGATAATGCGCCAACATTTCAAACCATGACCCAATATTCAGCCATAATTAAATATACATATTCAACAACCAAAACATATTCGAATCGATACGATTATGTAAAAAGCTACCAACATGCCAAGTTAAAATGCAGGTGGGTGGGGGTTCAACCTTGCAACCTCCTCCTAGCTAATTCAGGTGGGAGGCAACATCCCATGCGCTATCACATTGATATTTCTGCCCAAACAAATATATATATATCCTCATTTCTACAGTGCGTTCAGGGAAGAAAGAAGATAGAACGGTACGGGACGGAGGAGCCCAAGAACAAAATGGAGGACATGGTTCTGTATAGAGGAACCATGATGCAATTCCAAGAGGCAGAATGATGGCGCAAATTTTGAGATAGAGAATATTCCTTTGATTCCCAAAGATTCTTTAGGAGGTAAGATTTCTCTTTGTTAAAATTCATTCAAGTTTACAGTCATTTTTCTTAGATTTTCGTAGGGAATGCAATAGCGAGGTCAGATTCACCATTTTAGCAGTGGATTTGTAGATTCTTAGTGGAAGATAATCTTCAAGAATCTTGAGGGAATCTTCCAGATTTCTTGGAGGCCGAAATTTGCCGGGTCCATAATGAGGTCAACTTTATACTAATTCTTCTTAGAATTTCACAAAGATCTCAATGGTGAGGTCAGATTCCTATTTTTAGTTGCATATTTCCAGTCAGTCGGGGAGAAGCATATTTGAGGAATCTAGGGGAATCTAAAATATTCCCTACGGCTAAAATTTTGACAATGTCAGAATTCAGAAAATTGACAGTCGATCCTACACCTCTCGGCGACACGATTCCAACAGTGCAATTAGATTTTCCATATGAGCCGTATATTTTTTGGCCATTTTCCTGATTGGAGTAATGGTGTCAGACTTAAGAGTGTGGATAGTAGATTTCATGCCATTTGACAACATGACTTCAATGGTGCATTTAGATCCAATAGCGGAGTAGCCTATTCTTTAGCCAGCATCAGAGTTGAGGTGTATGTAGTATTGTTTCCATGTACTTCATTGATTATTATTGTGAGATGTTTTATGTCATGTCAATTCCTGCTTGATGTATGATGCATAATCTTGATGTTTATGTCATGTGATTCATCATGGATGGTCATTTATGTTCTGAGACCCCTTTGTTGCCTTGATGGAAGGATACTCTTTGTCACCATGTGTGGGGTTGTCATGCTAATAGGAGGTTTGTTATGAGTGAGAGTTCCATGTAGTGGAACGTCTCATGGAGACAATTTTCCACTCATGTCGAGGGCACATTTCCTTGTATGAAAAGCAAGAAATCTCCATGTACATCATCACATTTTCCAGCACCAAATGAAGCGGAAAACACCATCGAGACACAAAGGCCCAAAGACGTAGTCCACATTTGACGAACTCCATTATTAAATGTCTTATGTTTTGTTGTGTGATTGTTGACATGTTTTCCTCTTAATTATATCTGCATATGTGTTATTTTATGCTCTTTTAAAATTAAATTATAACAACATCACAGAAGCAAAAGATCATGGGTAAATATGGTAGGTGAAGGACCCAGATCAAGTGGTATCTGAGGTAAAAGATGTTGATGTTTCTTCAGTTTCATCTTCACATGCTATCATTTCTATGGGAAATGTGGAGATATCCGTTACAGGAACTGGCATGCGACTCCTCACCAAGATGGGATATAAAGGAGGAGGACTTGGAATTAATGACTAAGGCATAACTCAGCCATTGGAGGTCATGCAAAGACCTCTATTAGTAGGTTTTGGGGACACTGAAGGAAAATTATATAAGGTTTCAGAAGATCCCAATGCATGTTTGAAACCATTTTGGAAAGAGAATGATGGGAAAACTTCACCATCATAGAATGAAAACACACATTATAGTGAAAGAGCTGAGGCAAGCTCTCGTCACCATGATCACACCAGAGAGGACCGAGAAAGGTATAACAAGTCTCGATATTATAAAGTTCATTTTGATTATAAGAATGTTAATAATCATGGAAAAAATTCATGGCATAGAAAAACATTTAATTTTTGTGTTTTACATAACCATTTCATTGTTGAGTGCTGGAAGAGAATGGCAACATGAAAGAGTATGAGGCATGAAAGGCCTTCTCCACAACAAGGAAATAATTTGGTTAAAAAGGTATGGAGAAAGAAGACTCATTCTAGTTATTGCAATAGAAGTGGCCATCAAAGAGCCACGTGTTGGAGACTCCATCCAGAGCAACGTCTAAAGGAAAAAGCGTCTGTGCAGAAATCAGTCAGTGAAAATGTTCAACAAGGAAATCCACCACATTCATCATGGTCCACTCTGTTGAGTAAGAAATGTTTCTTATAGATGTATTGGCCACAATTGTAAATCATGTGTTGCAATTTAAAATGTAAAAGTGATGATTTTTTTTCAATCACTATGAAGCACAAATAATATTTTGGCCTTGTATTGATAACTGGGGTATTGATTCCATTTGATGTAATCATGACCACTGATTATGTGTTTTAAACTTGTGGCAAGTATGGGTAATGCTTGGTTCATCTATTGGTCTCTTATTTAAGCATGTAATTTGAAAAATATTGTGCGACAGGTTTGCGGAGGAGGTAGGTGTCTACTCATCGCTTATGGATCCAAAGGACAAAGGTGAAGGAGAATGAAGGGTGACCTTTCAGGACAGTTGTGGTGCAAACAAGGTACAAAATAGCTGCAGATTATGTTCATGCTTTTGGTGGACCAGAATCTCCTCAGTGGGGAGGATTGATCCAGGTGGCTCTAGACACCCTCAGGGGACCAAGAGGGCTGATGATAGGTCAAAATTAAAAGTGGTTGGATTCCTCTTGAACGAGGTTCATATTAAAGTAATCATCATCTGGATTCCAACGGTGTGAACGGATCTCCAATCCGAGCCCGTATGGAGAAGTTAAAGCTTGTCAAAGTTTTGGTCAAATTTGGGAACTGAGCCAGGTTTAACTGTCCCACAAATTCACCGTCAACCGGCAGGGAACCCAACTCCCGAAAACAGGCGAAATCATGGCCTCATTAATTTTCCCAATGACCTTTATTTTCGTTAAAACTAAAAATGCCCATTTTTGTTTAAAAACGAAAAACAATAATTAAAAAAAGAGTGGCAGTCCATGAGCCCTGCCACCCCTATCGACCATGTTATGTCATAATATAAACAAAATTAAAAAAAATAAATGTTGGGGGGCATGATGTCAACCCCGCCACCCCCACCGAGCCCCCACACCATGTTCAACGGTATTAACACTTTAACACTATAGGTGGGTCGGCCACCTTCGGAGGACCCAACGCAAACCACCAACGACTGTCGCAATATCCAATGGGACCGGTGGGAGTTAAACCCACCATCGGCCTGTCCGTTGGCCCCACCCATGCGGTGATCCCAAAAATGTTTTTAACACCATAAATGATAATGCACCAACATTTGAAACCACAACCCAACATTCCACCATATATATATATATATATATAACCAAAACATATTTGAATCAATACAGTTATGTTAAAAATTGTCGACATGCCAAGTTAAAATGCGGGCGAGGGGGGGGGAGGTTCAACCTTGCAACCTCCGCCAAGATAATTCGGGTGGGAGCCAACAACCCACGTGCTGTCACATTGATATTTCCACCTAAACAAATATATAAATATCCTCATTTATACAGTGCGTCCGAGGCAAAATGGAGGCAGAACGAAATGGGATGGAGGAGCTCAAAAATGGAATGGACGATGAGGTTATGTACAGTGGAACCATGACGCAATTCTAGGAGGCAGAATTATGGCATGGATTTCAAGACAAAGAATATTCCTTTGATGCCCAAATATTCTTTGGGAGGTAAAATTTCTCTTTGTCAAAATGCATTCATGTTTACAGTCATTTTTCTTAGATTTTCATAGGGAACGCAATGGCGAGGCCAGATTCACCTTTTGAGCAGTGGATTTTCAGATTCCTAGCAGAAGAGAATATTCTAGAATCTTCAGGAAATCTTCTAAATTCCTTAGAGGCCAAAATTCACCGGAGTCAGAATGAGGTCAACTTTATACTCATTCTTCTCAGAATTTCGTAAGGATCTCAATGGTGAGGCCAGATTCCTATTTTGAGTAGCGAATTTCCAGTCAGACGGGGAGAAACATATTTGAGGAATCTAGGGGGAATAAAAAAGGTTCCCTATGACCCAAATTTTGACAGTGTCAAAATTCAGAAAATTGACAGTCAATCCTACACCTCTCGGCGACACGAATCAAGTGGTGTAGTCAGATTTTCCATATGAGTCGTATATTTTTCAGCCATTTTATAGATTGGAGTAACGGTATTGGACTTTTGAGAGCGGATAGTCGATTTCATGCCATTCGACGCCACAAATTCGATGGTGCATTCAGATCCAACAACCGAGCATCCTATTCTTCAGCCAACATTAGAGTTGAGGTATATGTAGCGTTGTTTCCATGTACTTCATTGATTATTTTTGTGATATGTTTTAAGTCATGTCAATTCCTTCTTGATGTTTATGCCATTTGATTCATCATGGATGGTCATTAATGTTCTAAGATTCATTTATTTCCTTGATGGAGGGATACTCATCACCATGTGTGAGGTTGTCATGCTGGTAGGAGGTTTGTTATGAGTGACAGTTACTTGTAGCGGAATGTCTCGTGGAGAGAATTTTTCACTCATGTTGAGGGCACATTTCCTTGTATTACAAGCAAACAATGTCCATGTACATCATCACATTTTCCAGCACCAAATGAAGCATCCAACACCATCGAGACACCGAGTACCAGAGACGTAGTCCACACTGGATGAACTCTGTTATTAAACGTCTTTCATTTTGTTATGTGATTGTTGACATGTTTTCCTCTTAATTATATTTGCATATGTGTTATTTTATGCTCTTTTAAAATGAAATTCTAACAACATCACAGAAGTAAAAGATCATAGGTAAATTCGGTAGTTGACGGACCTGGATAAAAAATGAAAAGAGACATTTATTGGCATTTCATTTATGAAATAAAGAAAAATAGGATAAAATGGAGATGAAAGGTCACATATTTTTAGGTGAGGAATATTGAAGGGAAAATAGAGGAAAATGAAGAAAATAGAGGCCTCAATGATAAAAGGGATTATGAGGATCAATTAATAGATTTTTTTTCAGTTTTATCTTCGTGCTTTCACTCTATTCTCTCTCTCTTACACTCTTGCACACTTAGAGTTTTCTTGGAGAATTATTGGAGCACATTTGATTTGGAGAAATAAGGAAAGGAAATATGGAAAGCGCAAGGGGATATCAAGATCAACAAATACAGCTAGATTGCTTTGCAAGTACCAAGTTGCATGTATGAATTAGTTGCTATTTTGGGAATGCATGGTGTATTCATGTGATTATTTGGTTATGATTTGTCATTGCCATAGAGGATTGCCTAGATTGCAAATGGTTTTTCCTATCCTTTCCATTTCCTGTATAGCCATGTTGTTGTGGGTTTTTCCCTTTTTCTTATGGTTGGTACTCATGTTCTTCATGGATGTGGGTTGAGTTATTAGTTCTTGGAGCCTTGGTTGGAAAAATGCTCTAGAAGCCCTAGAAAATCTTGGGTTGGGTTACTAGTCCTGGAAGCCTTGGTTCGACAAACACTCTAGATCCCCAGGTGGGTTGAGTTACTAGTCCTGGAGCCTTGGTTGGAAAAGCATTTTGGCTCCCTATAGTAAATGTGGGTCAAGCTACTAGTCCTAGAGCTGGGTTGGAATTAATTCTCTGTAGCCCTAGAAAACTTGGGCAGAGACTGATATGGTGATGGTTAGTGATGTCTGACAGTGAGGTGGAATCATTGGTTTAGGGTTGGGGTGGTTGGTCTCTGGAAGCCCTAGTTTGGTTTTTCTCGTTTATTCCATGAGATACCACATTCTTGCTTTGAATATGGTGTGGGAATGATTGGCTGAAGAGAGATCTGGTTTAGCCTAATATATGGTTGGGTGGTACATGAAATTCCCTGACATTGTTGTATTTTTCATATGTTAATAAGATCTCTTTTCCTCTTGTATTTTATGAGTAAAATTAATTTTTATGATGTGTCTTATATGTTTTTTCTATCAGTTTTATTATTTTTCTTATATGTTGGTTATAAGCATGGTTTTCTGACAAATGTTATTTATGGCACTCGTCATGTTTTTATTGGTAAATGAGTGGTTATTTAATGCATTACCTAATTTTGGGTGTGTGTTATATTCTTTCCAAGACTAGTCGCACGCACAGGGGCTGTCATAGGGTGGAGAATAACCCCCCTTGTTTTTTGCACCAGGTGCAGTAGGGGGGTCACAGGGGGGGCTATAGACCCCATGTTCATTGCGCTAGGCATGGAATGGGGATGATAGGGGGGGTAGAAACCCCCCCTGTCGGGGGGTTTGTAGGGAGACGGTATCCCCCCTACACAAGGTCCAGGGTAGTGCTCTGATATTTTTATTTTTGGACCTTATATTAGTTGGACAAACCTACCTATGGTTTTTTGCATGGGTTTTTCACATGGTTTTGGGCATGATGGTTTTCTGTCCATGGTATTTGGTAGATCCAGTTAAGGGAACTAAGATTATGTTCTAATCCAGGGTTAATGGTTTGGGGTTTATGAATGCTTCGAAATGTGTATATATGTATTGTAAAATTGAAAGGAATATAATGAAAATTCAATATTGTAGTCCTTGTTTTTGGATCCAGGGGAAAATATCTTTGTATATGTGTTTTATGTTTATTTTCTTACCAGTGTTCATTTTCTATTTTTAAGAATTCGTTTACAGTTAATTTCGGTATAGGGATAAAACCTACACCTAAGAGATGTTATTGTGACTATTATGAGAGCGCAACAAACCTTCTTGATGATTTTTAGATAAGTATGAGATCCCTGTATTTAATATGCATTTATAACCTGTAGTTTACATATTTTCCATGTGTTTGATGAAATGCCTAGTATGTTTCGGTTAGTCTAGGTCAAGTTTTGAGTTGAGAGTGAATGTTTAGCTTTCTAATTGTGTCAATTATGATTCTCTAATGATATTGTTGAATTAATGAAAATATATGTATTTATAAACTACAAGTACACAAAGTGTTTGTATAAATGAGTAATTCAGACCTCCAACTTCTCGGGGTCATAACCTTGGAATCCAGTCTCTGTTTGACTATTATAATACCTCATTTTCAATACCGGGTCTCTTTTTTTTCCATGAAAACATCTTTTAGGGCTTCAAAATAAACTCAAAAGGTTAGAATATGGAAAAATGGCCAAACGTATAAATTTTCTATTAAATTTAAGGAGATGAAACTGAAAAGAAATAGTGTTAGGCCAAATTAGGATGATAATAGTGTGATTGTGTGTCACTAGGTGTTGTAGTTAATTATGTAAATGTGAACCCCATTTTCCATAAGTGCATATTGGTAATTGGGTGTCACACAGTAAATTTCATCTCATGTTTACCCTGGAAATCTTGTGGATCTGAATAAATGTGGGAGGGCTTGTTACAAGCTATGGCACTAAATATTTTTTCATTTACATTAAAAATCCTTACCAGCTGTAAAGAATATGTTCATAAGGATGCCCAAATTTCATATGAATAATGAAGGAGTTTATTAAGGTTGTGAAACAAGAAAACAATCAAAGGTACCATACCCTTCTAGTGAGATCAAAGCAACTACTATTCTTCAATTTCCCCATTCTGACATGGTTGATCCTTTTCTTGTGACTTCATTGGGAGGATACTTATACTGTGTGGTATTTGTTGATGAATTCTCCTGAAAAAGTTGTATTTACTTCTTGAAGAATAAGGATGAATTATTTTTATGTTTTCTCTCTTGGAAAGCATTGATGGAGAATCATAAAGGAAATAAGATAAATACATTTAGAAATGATCAAGGAACCGAATATGAATCTAATGAATTCATTGAATTTTGCAAATAGGCGTGTATTAAGAGGGAGCTCACCATTCCATACAATCCACAAAAAAATGGAGTTTCCAAGAGAAAAAATCATATAATTATGGAAGCAACACATGCCATGATTCATGATCAAGGCCTACCAAAATTTTTATGGGGAGAAGCTGTGAACATTGTTGTGTATGTTAAAAATAGGAGTACTCATCAAAGCTTGGATTTTAAGACACCTAAATAAATCTTCAACGAATATATCATTTATCAATGTAATATGGATTTGACTCCTGAATTTGAGATGAAGGACCTAGGATTGAGGAATTATTTCCTAGGCTTGGAGGTTTGGAAATAGCTACATGAGATTTTCCTTTCTCAACGAAAATATATTTTGAAGTTGTTAGAAAGATGTGGCATGGTGTATTGAAATTCTATGACTACACTGACATAACTAAATTTCAATAACTATGTGGAAGTGTTGTTGGTTCGGTTTTGGTAAATCCTTCCAAATATAGACAACTTGTGGGAGCATTGGTTTTCTTGGTGAAAACAAAACCAAACATATGATTTGTTGTTAATACATTGAGTTAATTTATGGTTGAGCCTCATAATATATATTAGGCTACCTCAAATAATATTCTAATATGTCTTCATGGTACTATCAACCATGGACTATGGTCCAATGTTGGGGATCTTACATTACATGGATATACAGATGTCGATTGAGCTGGCAATGTTGTGGACAAAAAAAGAACATCTGGATGTTGTTTCTCTTTAGGATCCACTTCCATCTCATCAATGAGATGAAAACTAAAGTTTGTTGCACTAAGAATTTCTGAGGTTGAATATGTTACAGCTAGTATGCCTTGTTGTGAAGCCATTTGGTTGAGGAAGATCTTCAGTGAGATATTTGATCACATTCTGGATACCATCATAATTTATTGTGATGATAAAAGTCAGATTCACCTTTTAGAGAATCTCTTGTTCCACGACCGATCCAAGAATATTCATATTAAGTACCATTTTATCTGAGATATGGTATAATGGGGAGTAATATTGCTCTAACACATTAGGATGGATGAACAGGTTGTTGAATAATTCAAAAATCCTTTGGAGAAGACCAAGTTCTCAGCCTTCAAAGGGAGACTTGGATTCTTGGAAACACCCTCCCATGAGGATCCTGATTGAGTTGGACATTGAACTCTGGGACCTCTTGGGGGGCTGGGGTATTTATTGGAGCTATTTGATCATAGGGTGAGTGGTTCAACTTCCATTATGGAGTATATAGCCCAGCAAGTGAGCAATGGGTTATTGGTTCACCTTCCATATGGAGTACACTATATGAAAATAGGGTGTGTGGTTCAACTTCCCCTATGGAAACCCAAACATACATCCTACCCTTATAGTCTGGGACTCTTGGGAAGTACCTCTCATTTGGCCAATGATTTGTTAAAAGTGGTTAAGGTTAATTAGTACTAATTATCGACGTGTCAAGTAAGACTGTATTCCCTATGACTAGGATGCATGATGTTCAACAAATTCATCACCAAGGATCAATAATAGTAGGTATTATATCCCCAGACATAAGGAATTTTTTCTTTCATTTTGTGCAATATTCCTAAAATTTAGCTTTTAGTTAAATTGAATATTATAAGATTATTTTTTCGCTAGATAGGTGAATAAATGGGTAGGGAGGCCCATAAATCTCCTTAGCGGCAATAAAAACACTTCAAGTGTGAAAGGAGACCTTCTAAGTAGCTAAATAAATCACCTTTGAGTGTGAACAGGGGTTGGATAATGTTGAACAGGTCAAATTTGACCAAATCAACATCGTTGTTATAAAGGAGTGGACATTTAATGAGGAATAACACAGTTTTGGAGGGAGATTGATTACACGGAGGTAGTGACCTAATTGAGTGGGTCCAAGGGCAAGGAAGCTCATAAATTATATAAGGAAGAGGATGGTAGCCATATGGGGATATGTTTTGGCTTATTATTTGTATATGGTCTGTTTTCTTCAACTTTTTAGTTGAGTTTGCTATGTTTTTTAGAACAAGGTGTTCCTGATCGGGAATCCCATATATGTCCTTGAGAGGCCTCTTAGAGGATTATTTCATTAAATTTCCACACTTGGGCTCCAGGCCAAGCTACATATTTCCTCATCAGCACATTCTCTGCAGAATGTT
Organism: Pinus albicaulis; assembly: GCA_034641835.2. Taxonomy (NCBI): domain Eukaryota; kingdom Viridiplantae; phylum Streptophyta; class Pinopsida; order Pinales; family Pinaceae; genus Pinus; species Pinus albicaulis. The sequence goes on along the minus strand of CM076572.1, from coordinate 1,448,783,254 downwards.
ATGCTGTGTTGTAAGGTGCAACAGTGGAGAATTAGTTTGGGTGTCTTCAAAGCTATTTTTGCAGTGGAGGAAGATTTCCATCCATTGGAGGACCTGTAAAGAAGCCCCTTGAGCTTTATTGACACATTTAGCAGCATGATAAGGAGTATTCATCCCCTAAAATGCAGTGTTAGCCTAGATCTATGTTATTTTAGGGAGGAGTTGAGGGGTGGTTGCAGTGGTTGTTTTGGGAGGTGATCTCTTCAGTGGAGGAGCCATTATTTCATCCACAAGATCTATTGGAGAAGATATGTAGTTTTCTACATTATCTTTAGCCATATCTTCTCATTGCTATTCTTGTAGCTTACCTTCAACCCTAGGGTCGAAGCTTACATTGTCACATTCTTTTCATTTTCCGAAAACCCTCTTGGGTTATCTTGGAAAGCTGATCTAGTGCCCAGATCTATATGTTTGGACTCTATTCGAGCCTATATCAGTATTTTTATATCATCGTATCATCTCCAGATGTATTTATGCTTAATATGATTGCACTGTAGTTTCTCTCCTGCATTTTGTATTGTAACAACTCATATTTGGGAGTGATTGCTTATGAGAGGCTTGTTTCCTCATTGTATATGATTTATGCCTCACTGTTTTGTATGTATTTTATGCTCTAATACATAATTTTATGACTCAATATTGGTCTCCAATGTTAATGTGTTGATTTACATTGCTATTTATAGTTTCGTGTTCATATATTATTGCTTCCCCATTTGGTAATATTATAGTGGTATGTGGTATCAGAGCATAATCTTGGCTCAGCCTGTGCATTCAGCCAATATGTCACCATAAGGAGAAGCTTCTCTCAAGAAGAGGAGATGTACAAAATAAATAAAGGAAAGACTCCACTAGTTGGAGGAAGGGAGGAAGAGGGGCTCTCAAAGCTTCTTTTTCAAACTATTCAGAGCATCAAGGGAGATATCAAGAAGATGAGAAGGGAGATGTGTAGGGAACCTCCAAGGGGATTTGAATATGAAGCAAGCCCTATATTTTTACATGATGGGTATGAGCATGCAACCACACATTATGATCCATAGTGCATTTGTATGTTGAGATTTACAGCAAGAGAGATGGAGGAAGAAGATGCACCAAAGGAGGAGACTTTGAGTGAATATATTCAGGAGTATTAATCTCAATCTTGGAGATTCAAGGAGCACTTGAACTTCCAAAATTTTTGCCAACTCAAGCAGACAAGGAGACCCAACAATCACAACAAAAGTAGAAGAGGTAGATTCTTTCTGCCAAATTTTGATGGGTCCTCCACACGCACAGCCAAGGATTGGATAGATCAGATAGACTCATATTTGCATCTACATCAAGTTTTAGAAAAGGAAGCCCTTAGGATAGCAGCGCTTCATACTAAAGATAAGGCTTATACTTGGTGGTTTTATGAATCTTATTCATTTAATCATGCAAATATAGCTACATATGTAGGATTCACTAAGAGATTAGTGAAGGGATTTGATGGAAAAAAATTTGAAACATCTTTGATGGAGCTAGCCAAACCAAAACACTCAAAAACTTTGCATGAGTTGGAAAGATCTATTACACCAACTCCACTCCAAATTTCTATTGAGGGGGATAAAAATTGTACGATACCTTGCCAAGGTAAATATCCCCATTGCATGAAGAAATTTCTTCTCAAAAGGAAGACATGGAGATTCCTCCTTCAAAGGAATACCAAGATCTAGGGTCTCTCATTGTTGATGAGGTATTTTCGAAAATTGATGAGGAGGAAGAGAAAAGAGGAAGTAACAGCATCGTCACTTCAAAAGAAGAACCATCGCCATATAGGGATGGGCATGAAGCTACTGCTTCAAGTGGAGGAGCTTTTTCATCTTTTCAAAAGGTTCCCAAGGAGCATCATGTGATAGTAGTGATGGGTAGTAACACCTTGGTCAAAGGAGGAGAAGAAAATCTGGATCAGAATCAAAGGATGGGGAGCATGCACCCTTGTTTATTTCAAGGGGTTTATATACATAAGAAAGAGACTGATTTCTGTAGTGAAGGGAGGGACAAATAAGTCCACTCATCTATATAGTCTACTTTAGACTTTAATGTCTCTTTACATGGAGGCATTCCACCAGGGAGACCCCTTGATTGGAATATGAATAAATATTTCTCTCAACATTGTACAACATTGATATATTTAGCTAGGGAAGCAACCTTGGGAGAAGCTAACACATCGCAGAGAACCTTTGATGGGTTCAAAGGAGGAGTGAGAAATTTTCTGATATTGGCATTGTTATCTCCCACTCAGCTATTTGCGCTGAAAGGTGATTCAGAAATATATAATGACATGAGCATGGTGTCAAATGGCCACTCCATAGCCTTGGAGAAGAAAATGATACTTCCACACATGAGGAAGATTTATGAATATGACAAGAGGTTATTAACACTCTTGCATGCATTGGCAAAACTATGGAAGTTTTGGATGGGAAATTCCTTCTAAGAGGAGATTGAAATCCATGTACTTAATCTTGTTCTAGGCAAGATCAGCTGCAAGGGAGGCAACAAAAGTGGGGTAACAATCCTCCAACATGTGGCTTTGGCATTAAGCATGTAAAAGAGGAGAGTTATGATGTGACAGTAGCTTCAATTCATATTTCTACAGCGTTGTCATTTTTGGGAAGCCTAGATTCATATTGGGAGTCCCAACTATTGGTGGAATATTCCAAGAACCTCTTCACATGTAAGGTTCTTGATGGGAAAGTGATAGATGGGAGGTATAGAGTGGTCTATGGAGTCATTTATTTCCATGATCAGATCTACTTGATTAGAGACTCCAAGCTCAAAAAGGAGATTCTACATGCAGCATATGAGGCACTCTCTTTAGGACATGTAGACTTCATTGAGTATTATCACACCATCATGGAGGGATTCTATTGGGAGAATCTCAAAGAAGATGTGCACCAACATATCAGGAGATATGTATCTTGTTTGATGTGTGAGGAGGAAATAAACCACCTTGCAATGTTGTTACGATCACTTTCCCTTTTGGTGGAGAGATGGGAAGGCTCATCTATGGACCTCTTCACCAATTTGTCTACATTATATGGTAAATATTGTGTTTTGATGCTTATTTATCAACTAACAATGTATGTGCACTCCTTTACCATGCATTTGCAGCACCTTGCTCCACAAGAGAGAAAACTTCTTTGTGTATTTCATGGTCCTTTTGGGACTACATTCAGTGATGGGGATGACCACTTATGGAGGACTTTGGGCAAGATATATTTTTCTTGGATCACATTCAACCAACACCTAATGTCCTCTACCATTTTCAAGATTTATAGAAGCTTATGGCAACAAGAAGGTGGTTGGATGGCCACTTATCATATTACTTTTTGAGGCAGCAAGAAGAAGAACAACACTGGTCTCAATGGAGGGACTATTGTCACCATCTAAAATGTCATATGACACTTAGTCCATGTTTCATTTGGAGCCCATATGGTGATGACACTCTATTCACTACATGCATGAAGAATTGGGCAAGAAGACTTCCTAGAACCAATGAGTGGAATCATGAGATTCCAAGCATCTTTTGGCTTCATGAGGACTATATTATTGCAGCCCAGGATCAACAACTCCAAATTTATCATAAATGGAGAGAGAGGCAACGTAAGTTGAACAACCTTACCTCTCACTTTCAGCCATGCAGCCCCTACACATTGCATATGTAGGGGATTGGTGATTGTTTCTATGAGCTACCAAGAATCACTCACTTTATTTGGATGATAGCATGGAGATAGAAGTTTAACATTGCAAATGAGATCCCCTATGTTTTTAATCACTCCTACCTTGAGGAGGCCATTTCACAACAAGAAAGTTTCCATATAGACCTTCCATTTTTTTCATTAGGAGAGTCATTTGGTTTATCCACTAAAAGAAAATTTGCACATTTGGGAGGAACCATTGGGAGACAGAATTGTTGTAGAATATATAAAGAAATGGTGGAGACTTTTGATGAGGAAGCCACAAGAGGAGGAGGGGAGAATTTTTCTCAACCCTTACAGTTGCTTGAGGACAAGCAACATTTTGGAAGCGAGGACTGTAATATTCCTAAAATTTAGCTTTTAGCTAAATGGAATATTATAAAATTATTTTGTCACTAGATAGGTGAATAAATGGGTAGAGAGGCCCATAAATCTCCCTAGCAGCAATAAAAACACTTCAAGTGTGAAAGGAGACCTTCTAAGAAGCTAAATAAAGCACCTTTGAGTGTGAACAGGGGTTGGATCATGTTGAATAGGTGAAATTTGACCAAATCAACAACGCTGTTATGGAGGAGTGGACATTTAATGAGGAATAACGCAGTTTTGGAGGGAGATTGATTTCATAGAGGTAGTGACCTAATTGAGTGGGGCCCATGGCAAGGAAGCTCATAACTTATATAAGGAAGAGGATGGCAGCCATATGGGGATATTTTTTGGCTTATTATTTTGTATATGGTCTGTTTAGACTTTTGGCATTCTTCAGCTGCTTAGTTGAGTTTGCAGTGTTGTTTAGCATAGGGTGTTCCCTAGTGGGAATCCCATCTCTTTCCTTGAGAGGCCTCTTGGAGGATTATTGCACTACATTTCCACACTCAAGCTCCAGGCTAAGCTACAAATTTCTTCATCAGTGCAGTTTCTGCAGAATATTGTGCTGTGTTGCAGGGTGTAGCAGTGGAGAATTATTTTGGGTGTCTTCAGAGCTAGTTTTGCATTGGAGGAAGGTTTCTATCCAGTGGAGGACCTATAAAGAAGACCCTTGAGCTTTATTGACACATTTAGCAGCATTCTAAGGAGTATTCATCCCCTATAGCATAGTGTCAGCCTATATCTTCATTATTTTAGGGAGGAGTTGCAGGGGTGGTTGCAGTGGTTGTTTTGGGAGGTGATCTCTTCAGTGAAGGAGCCATTATTTCATCCGGAGGATCTATTGGAGAAGAACTGTAGTTTCATACATTAGCTTCAGCCATATCTTCTCATTTCTATTGTTGCAGCTTACATTCATCCCTAGGGTTGCATCTTACATTGGCACATTGTGTGCATTTTCCAGAAACCCTCTTGGGTTGTCCTGGAAAGCTGATCTAGTGCCCAGATCTTTATGTCTAGACTCTGTTGGGGCCTATATTAGTATTTTTATATCATTGTATCATATCTAGCTATATTTATGCTTAATATGACTGTGCTTTAGTTTCTCTCTGGCATTTTGTATTGTAACAACAACTCATATTTGGGAGTGATTGCTTATGAGAGGCTTGTTTCCTCATTGTATATGATTTATGCCTCACTATTTTGTATCAATTTTCTACTCTAATACATAATTTTATGACTCCATATTGGTCTCCAATGTTAATGTTTTGATTTACACTGCTATTTCCAGTTTTGTGTTCATATATTGTTGCTTCCCCATTTGGGAATATTACATTTTGGGAAGAGTGGCATGGTCTTCTGACCCACCCTATTTGAATCCTTTCTTATTGGAATATGATATCAATCTTCAATAGATACAAGTCAAGTTTCAGATATGGGACATGATGGACATGATAACATAGCCATGGATGAATGTTGACAGGTGTAATCCATACCTATTTGAGAGGGAGTGTTAAATATTGCAACTAGGGGCTAATTATCCTTACTAGAGGCATTTTTCCTAGAATATACTTCATATATATATATATATATATATATATATATATATATATATATATATATATATATTATTGATTGTGGGTGGTTGAAGTAGTTACTTGGCATGGCTTTCCATGTTGCACTTTTTCTAGGTGCTATTTCATCATTATTACATGAAAATTTCAGCAACACTTGAATTTTTTAATATCTATTAGAGAAATACATCACCTTATTGCCTTGGAACATATAGAGGTTGTTATGGAGGATTTTTTAGCAAAATATTTTGTTCTTGGAGGGATGCATATGTGGATTTTACATGCTTTTACTTGGTATTATTTGTATATTTAGAGCATTACCTTGGAGGGCACACATGTTGATCTAAAAATGAATGTATTTGTACTTCTATTCAAAGTATTCATTTCCATTAAATTAAGTGTGCAAAATGTTTGTAAGGTCTTGCAAGTAAAACAAAGTGTTATTGGTAACTGTTTATGAGTTTAAGTGTGAGGGAATGTTATTTAAATTTATTTTTTAACAACTTGAATCTGAAACACACAGCAGAATAACATCACCATAAACACACAGCAACATGATGAGGCAGTTCACCCCTCCTGGGCTACATCTGCCAGGTCCAAGGCTCCCAATGGGAATTTCCTTGATATATAATGATGCTCAAATTGGTTTTACAGTGAAAAAGAAGCCTAAACATGCTGAAACAGCCGTGTAAATGAATGTAGAAGATAGAAATAAGCTAAGTATGGATTTTATTTCACCTAAAACAGTGAAGTGTAGCCCAATATGTCAGAGTTACGCAACGGAAAAACAATAAACACACACAGCAATCAAACATGAAGGCAAGAAATTTAACGTGGTTCACCCAACCAATCTGGGCTACATCCACCAAAGAGAGGTATCGGAAATTTTATTCCTCAACAGGAGAATACAACAGCAGAATTACTCATATGCACTTCCTCTTCACACACCTCACATCTCATGTATTTTTCCTCTACAAGCTTACAATTTATAGAAGAGAGAAGAAACTGAATAATTAATTCTATCACACCAAACTAGGATAGAATATATCCTCATGCTTATTTGATGCCAACAGTTTTGCAACAAAAAACTATTGTTGGCATATCCAAGAGATTTTAGCCAGCTAAATCTCAACAATCTCCACCTTGACAACAATTAGCCTGATACCTCGTTCTTTATTATTTTTATTTTCTTTGCAAGCCAAGAGAAACCAGACACCATCATAACTTCTCTAATAAAACTGGTTTCGTGAACATGTCTGCACAATTTTCCTTTGTATGCACTTTTTCAAGAGAGGCTCCCCGTTCAGTGATAACCTGTCTTACAAAATGGTACTTTATAGGTATATGCTTTGATTTACTATGATAGGCTAGATTTTTAGCCAAGTGAATTCCACTTTGACTATCACAAAATAACTTAATGTTTTCTTGTAACCTACCAAACTCACCAAACAAACCTTTCAATCAAACTGCTTCTTTGCAAGCATGTGAAGCAGCTATGTATTCTGCTTCTGTAGTGGATAAAGCAAAAAAGTTTTGTAGCTTTGACATCCAGCTAATAGCTCCACCTGCAAGAGTAAAGAAATATCATGAAGTTGACCTTCTCTTATCCAAATCACCTGCAAAATCGAAATAAACATATCCACAAACAAATTCACTACTTCTGTCATAAGTGATATAATAATCACTTGTGCCTCTCAGATATCGAAGCACCCATTTCACTGCTGACCAGTGTTCTTTCCCTGGATTTTCCATATACCTGTTAACAACCCCAACTGCATATGAAATATCTGGTCATGTACAGACCATCACATACATCAAAGTTCCTACTGCATTAGCATAAGGTATTCGAGACATATATTCCTTTTCTTCATTTGTGTTAGGACATAAACTTGAAGAAAGCCTAAAATGGGAAGCTAAAGGGACTAAAACTGGTTTCACATTGTTCATACCAAACCTTAAGACTATTTTCTCAATATAATTCTCTTGTGATAACCACAACTTACCATTGCTCCTGTCTTTGAAAATCTCCATGCCCAAAATCTATCTTGCTGCTCCTAGATCTTTCATATCAAACGTCCTAGCCATCTAAGCCTTTAGCCTGTTGATCTCAGTTATGCTTTTGCTTGCTAAAAGCATATCGTCAACATACAACACTAAGATAATGAATATGCCATTACTTAATTTCTTAAAGTAAACACAATGATCATATTCACTTCTTATATAACTTTGGCTCATCCTGAAAGAATCAAATTTCTTGTACCATTGTCGAGGCGACTGCTTCAGACCATACAATGATTTCTTGAGCTTGCAGACAAATTTCTTGTTGCGATTTTGAACAAACCCTTTAGGTTGTTCCGTATAAATATCTTCATCTAGATCTCCATGTAAAAATGTAGTCTTAACATCTAGTTGTTGTAATTCTAAATCAATTAAAGCAACTAATGCTAAGACAATCTGAATTGAAACAATTTTAACAACTGGTGAAAATATCTCATGAAAGTCAATTCCTTATTTTTGAGAAAAACCTTTTGCAACCAGCCTCGCTTTGTACCTGTCTTCTTTATCATCAACACCTCTTTTCAATTTTTAAACCCATTTACATCCCATAATTTTTCTGTCTTTAGGAAGTTCCACCAGATCCCATGTGGCATTCTTATCTAATGCCTTCATCTCATCCTTCATAGCTTCTTTCCACTTATTACTGTTAGAACTTTCTACAGCTTCCTGATTGCACAAAGGTTCATCATCATTAGCTGTTAAAGCAACTGAAGTAACATAATCATCATACCTTTTAGGAGGACGTCTGATTCTCGTGGACCTCCTTATGTTTCTGGTTCTTCCACAATTTGCTGATTATTATCTGTACAAACTTCTTCATGATATGCATCTAAAACATGTTCATGATCTACATCTGAAACTTGTTCATCTGAACTATCATCAGTATTTGAACTGGTTTCAAACTGAATATGTTGAAACTTAGTTACATTTTCCTGTTTCAATTTATCATCTACATCTGGATTATCAAGTGAAGATTCAATGAATTTAACATCTCTGTTAATGATGATATTGTGAGTAGTAGGATCCCACAACCTATATCCCTTAATCCCATCACCATATCCAACAAAGATATATCTTTTAGATTTAGGATCTAATTTAGAATGCTGATGTTTCAGAATTAGAGCATATGCATCACAACCAAAAAATTTTAGTTTAGAATAATCACAAGGATGACCTTTCCATACCTCTTGAGGAATTTTGCATCCTATTGCAGTTGATGGTGATTGATTTATCAAATAGCAAGCCGTAGATACTGCTTCTGTCCATAATTCCTTCTGCAAATTGGTGTTACTAAGCATACTTCTTGCTCTTTCTAAGAGAGTCCTGTTCATGCGTTCAGCAACTCCATTTTGCTAAGGAGTATAAGCAGTAGTTATATGTCTTTCGATCCCAACTTCCTTGAAATAATTATCAAATGCATTTGAAGTAAACTCACCACCATTGTCAGTTCTTAAATATTTAATGGTTCTTCCAGTGATATTTTCAACTATGCTCTAAACTGCTTGAAAACTGTGAATACATCAGACTTTATTTTTAACATGTAGACCCATACTTTTCTAGAGAAATCATCTATAAAAGATACAAAATATTATGATCCTCCATATAAGGTGGTAGGAGATGGACCCCAAACATCAGAATGGATATAATCAAGGATTCCCTTACTAGTATGTTTTCCAGTTTTAAATTTCTGCTTGCTTTGTTTCCCATATATACAATGTTTGCAGAAATCTAACTTAGAAGATAATAAACTAGGAAGTAACATACGATTAGATAAAAAAAATTCTCCTCCTTCACTCATATGGCCCAACCGTTGATGCCATAGTCGAATAGAATCACTGTCATTTTTAGATATAGTAGAAGCATGATCTGACTCTGTTCTTCCTTCTAACTGAAAAATATTTCCAACCTTCTTTGCTTTCATTACTAATAGGATTCCTTTATAAATTCTCATTACTCCACCTTAAATAAAATTTTTATATCCATTTTTTTCTAACACTCCTAGAGAATTAAGATTTTTCCTGAGTTCAGGCACATGTCTTACATCAGTTAAGATTTTATTTGTCCCATCAAAAATTTTAATATGGATGCTTCCAATTCCCATAACATTACATGAGAAATCATTACGCATGTAAAAAGCTCCATCATTGATTGATTTATAAGATTTAAACCACTCTTTATGAATGCACATGTGATTGGATGCACTAGAATCTAACAACCAATGTTGATCATGATTTAACAAATTAACTTATAGAACTTCATCACTTATACCTGAACCGGATACCGAACCTGATCCTGTATTTGTCGTGTTTGTCTCTTTATTTTTTGTTGAAGAGTCTCCTTTGGATGTTTGTTGTCTCTTCCAATAGTCCTTCTTCAAATGTCCTGATTTTCCACAAAACCAATATTTTAGCTTACTCTTCTTCCCTTTCGATTTTGACCGAGAGTTGTTCTTCTGACTGAAGAATTTTTATTTAGATCGACCTCTAACCATCATTGCTTCTGACGTAGAGGCTTCTAAATTTTACCTCTTCTTGGTTTCTTCAGACAGCATAACTCCAACAACATCATCAAATTCAAGGGTTTCTGATGAACTAAGACTTATAGAAGTAACAAAATGATCCCATGACTCGGGCAAAGAGCATAATAAAGTTACAACTTTATCTTCTGAATCAAATTTTACTTCTATGCTTTCTAACTGGACTAAGAGAGTATTAAAGGTATTCAAATGATCATTGATTTTCGTACCTTCCTTCATGCGCAAGCTGTACAACTGTCTCTTCAGAAGAATCCTATTTGTTAAGGATTTTGTCATGTACAACTTCTCTAACTTTGTCCATAAACCAACAATTGTTTTCTCTGACACGATGTTAAATAACACATCATCCGCCAAACACAACCGCATGCCACTCAATGATCTGTTATCGATTTCACTCCATTTGTCATCTATCATGGTGTAAGGTTGTTTGGATTTTCCCAAAAGCACCTTCGCCACACCCTGTTGTTCGAGTAGATCGTGCATCTTAGCTTTCCAGATCTCGAAGTTATTCCTTCCATTAAACTTCTCGATCTCAAATCGAGCACTTTGAGTTTTTGACATTTTGAGTAGCTTGTGTCAAAAATCTCCAATTTCAAATCTTAATACATGAAGATTTTATTTTAATCAAAAAATTAATAATTTTGATAAAAATTCCCCTTTAAAAAAAAAATGCAATTCCTTTCGCACATTCCACCATCGAAAAAGCTTAGAACTAGGCCCTAGGCCCAATATAATGGCATATTACAATACAAATCGATGACATTTAAATGAAAATCGATTTTAAATGGAAATTTAAATGTAAATCAATTTTTTAAATGGCAAAAAAGGCATTTCACATATAAATTTAACCTTTCGATTTTAAATGGCATATGTTCTGGTTTTTGAGGGCATTTAAATACAAATATTTGTTTTAGCCGTTCAATACAAATCGATTTTAAAACATATTAATGCACCTACTTACCATTAATGCAAATCGATTTAAATGGCATAAAAACAAGCCTTCACCGTTCAACAGTCCACGGTTTTGTTGTGGCTTCTCCACTCTTAATGCTGCCAACTAAGGGATATTCCACAGTCCACGCAGCTCTAATCTGTGCTCATAGCTCTCGACATCCCACGGTTTGGGAGCTCACAGCCCTCGGCTCTCAATGCCATTTCATAGCCAAAGCCACAAAGAACATGAATCGATGTGTTAGTCGCTTGTCGACGTAGCCACACAGCCGCAGCAATAGTTCTGCTCTACGCACCAGCTCACGGAATTTTCAACCTCCATCATTCAAGGTATTTCATTTACCAATTTACGCACTCCTCAGCATCAGGTCACGCACAGTGGATCTGCAACTACAATCGCATAGCAATCACGCAGTGGATTTGCACAGTCCATGGCTTTGGGCAATTGATCACTTGATTCTTCAATTTCCAATTAAGAGTTTACACAGCTCAATTCATGAGCACAACTCCACACTATCAGTCTCCAAATCAATCTCAGAAAACTAATTCACGCACATAGACTCAACCTAAAATATTTGATACCAATTGTCAAAGTTACGCAATGGAAAAACAATAAACACACACAACAATCAAACATGAAGACAAGAAATTTAATGTGGTTCACCCAACCAATCTGGGATAAATCCACCAAAGAGAGGTATTGGCAATATTATTCATCAACAGGAGAATACAATAGCATAATTACTCATCTGCACTTCCTCTTCACACACCTCACATCTCATGTATTTTGCCTCTACAGGCTTACAATTTATAGAAGAGAGAAGAAACTAAATAATTAATTCTATCACACCAAACTAGGATAGAATATCTCCTCATGTTGATTTGATGCCAACAGTTTTGCAACAAAAAACTATTTTTGGCATATCCAAGAGATTTTAGCCAGCTGAATCTCAACACAATGCAGCTCCATTTCCCTCATGGCCCTCATGGCTCTCTAAGCTTTCTTGAAGAAAAAATGGCTAAAAGACACCTCTGTTGGCTTTTAAACCTATTCCAATGGCTTCATAATACTCAGAATAGTCGAAATTGACTAATATTTTGTCCAAAAAGGTTCAATATTGTGAAAGTTATGGCCAAAATAGTATTTTTCCCAGTGGCCTTAAAAAACCTCCTCCAAATTTGGGAGAACTGTAGTTAGCACTGCCATTTTGGCTAACTCCACCGGTTCAGGTGGACCGTGCCCAAATTAGGCGAAACTTCTTGTGGTTAGCATTAAATATCATTGGTGGCGGTCACATGGAATCTCTGCCCGAACTTCCACCAAAATTGCAACTTAGACATTAACAAGCCAGGTATTAAAAACTGTGGTTTAGTGTTAATATCATGGGTGGTCACATTTATGAATTTTAAACAGTAACCGTAACCTTCACTACCTTCCACCATAGTTTTACCACTTGGTTCCCAGTAGTAGGTCCTGTGTAGACTGGGCTAGCCCTTCAGGGCTAGCCCCTTTTTCCTCCGTTTAAAATCTTTGCAAACATCAAAAGGAAGGCACGTTCCTTTCATATCAAGAAACACAACGTAGAATGGCTGGTCAAGCATATGTGATTATGGGCATGAGGCCCGGGTTCGACTCCTACAAAGTCACAATAATTTTACCACTCAGGAAATTTTTCCTTCCTGGGGCCACGTGGCGCCCAATGATTGGTCATATCCAAACGAAGTCAAACCTCCAACTAATCACCGAATACCACTTGTCGACCACTGATTCACCCTTGTGGAATACTCTAGGGAATATTCTAGGGAATATTCCAAGGAATATTCTCAAAATATTCCTTGGAATATTCTCTTTTTTTTTAAATATTTTCAAAGTCAAAGTCAAACTTTGGTCAACTAATTTTTGAAGGATATTGAAAACTTCAAACCTGCATAAATTTCACATACGATGTCGGATTTGACTGTCGTTCATGGCACCATAATCGCAGCGACGAGGCCTATCCGGTTGTTTAGGTTTCAACCAATTCTGAGCAATTTCAATTTTGAGCATTTTTTCAACTTAGGACATGATCACCTGATCACACCTCCCAAATGGGAAGCTTTTGGACCCCAAAAGCCTTCAATTACTTGTTAAGAAGATGAGGGTATAGATCCCTCACATTTTCCACATCAATCCACTTTGCCTTACTCGGTTTGTTGCCTTTAAGACCAACCCAAACATAATCAACATTTCCCCTCCTCGAAGTGCGTGTCCTTCTTTCAAGAATAGCATCCTCTTTCAACTCATCCAAAAATTATGGCGTGAAATCCTCTATGGATGGAATTTGAATGTCACTTTCATAATTAGCAATTAAAGGAGGTTCATACAAACGTAAATTTTCCACATTCATGGCGGAATACATTTGCATATATGAAGGCAAATCTAGTTGAAAAGCATTATTTTCAACTTGTTTAAGGATCTTAAATGGACCTGTTGTGGCCAACAACAACCCCCCTTCTTATTTAATATTAGTAATAATACTAAATAAGAGGGGACCCTTAGTTTAAAAAAAAAAAAAAAAATTAGTATTTGTTTCCCTTTTCAAATAAAACTTTCTATCATAACTTAGGGAAATCCCTTAGAAAATCCTTTAAAACACTTAAGTTTATGATATATTACAATAAAATCTTTCTTTGAGCGAAATAGCGCATCTATCGCAAATGGTAGATATCTTTTGTAAAACTGAATCTTTTAAACTGCGACTTTGCGATATTGCGATAACGCAATCCCAAAAAAGCCTATACATTAAAATATTGGTCGCAAATCGCATATCGCAGAAAAATGTTAAATGAATACTTTTTATATGTGACATTTGCTATTTGCGATTTTGCGATATTTGCAATTTTTCGATGGTTACGCTTTGAGAAAAATGCGATTTGCGATACTGCGATATTGCGATATTGCATAGCAAATCGCAGATCGCAATATCGCAGATTCTTAAAAGCTAGTTGTCCAATGTAAATCTTTTCATAAATCAATATCCGTTATGTGCTTTAAATGATTGAATTAATGAATGGATTTTCAAGTATCAATAAAAAGGATTTTGTTTTGATTGAAAGGTAGTTTCCGTTAGAATAATATATTTCATCCGCCTTTTGCATTTAAAACTATCTCATCACCCTTCTCATGTCATTACTCTCACTTAACTCGTAAAACCGCAGGCGCAAAGGAGAAAAAGACTATACAAAGCGTTCACAGAGCATTATGGATAAGAAAGAGAAGATTTCAAATTCTGAAAACAAAGAAAAGGCTTCACTGTATGCAGATACTGCTTGCAATAAGGATGTCGGTATCACCACCTGGGAAGGAATGTATAATTTTCTCGAAGAAGAAAATCCCAGGGTGATGCAAGTTGCGGCTACTGCAGGCTCAAGTAATTCATCTGAGGCAACCCTTAAAGAATTGGCTTGTTCATTTTTGCACCGGATAGCGGCAAGACCAAGAATTCTTCCGTATACAGACATGGTAAAATGGGTGCTAGACAACACCGATATTTCAGACAGGAAATTTAGAACTCCAGATCAAGAGCTCATCGGGTCGTTCACTATGGAAGATTTGAGGCTGATGTATCATTTGCCGGAACCTTAGGTGACTTATAATAAACAATTTATGGAGAATTTTTCCAAAGAACATACAAATTTGGCGGAATGCACAAAGGAATAGACCAAGAGAGATGAACCATTGAAGAAAAAAAAACACGGTATGTACAGTACTGGTTCACTCACCTCTCCATATTGTTTTGCTGCTGCTATGTTATGCAGGCTTTTTGGAAAGCCTGACATAAATATGATCTCGCCTGAATGGCTCCCTTTGTTGAATGCTGCTGTTAACGCTACAATTGTAGACTGGGCCAAAATCTTGTCTGATAATTTGGCCACTGCTATTTTTCATTACTGGTCTAAATGGACTATTTCTCAGAGGATTTATCCTCCTTTTTATCTATCTGCCTATGTTATGGACGCTATCTGCTTTGTTTCTAAATTCCCTTTGATGGGTTGGCAATGGACAATTCATGATCCTTTGCCTATTCATGTGTATCACAAGGAACTGTGGGAATCTAAGTTTGTCCCTCATTTTTACAAAATTTTCCATGGTATAATGCTGCCATTGTACAGAATATTTCATAATAAGGATGCTCCAAGGTTATCCCCAGAAACAGAAGTTGACATTCTCCCTGTCGCAAGATGGTTTGGAGAAGAGTTGTTTACTTATGTTAGGGTTTTTGGAAGTTCTGCTTCCCCCCATGTTTTACCCCTGTATGTTCTGGATAAACTTGCAGCTCGGGAGATTGCTTATCAAACCTATGGTCAAGGAGGTTTGACAAAGGAATTAAAAGAGAAGAAGAAAGGCATTTGGCCACAATTTCCCATAACTTGTGGAACATTTTCACTGTTTGATATTGGTCACACATTCAAAGAGGTAAGCAATATTACATGCTTACAACTGTTCAAGTTTTCGAGAAGGTTATTTGACCCAAATAATGTTGCTAAAAAATTTACCACTGCAATCAAGGTAAGGGAATTTTCAGGAGAAGAAGATCCTTTTGATGATATGTTTCAAACAAAAGGTTCATTTAAAGAATTTTTGCATTCAGCTCAGATACAGTTATCTCCAGAATAATTTCAGGAATTTAAACTTTACAGAGAGAGAAGACTAACTATTATGCCTTTGGAAAATTTACGCTTGGAACCCGCAAGGGAACCAACTCCTAGTGTCAGTCTCAACGGCAGTTCAGGTACAGATAAATCTAAGTCAAAATCTGAAAGAGAGACTTTTGAACGTTCTAATAAGTCTAATGAAGAGCAGGATAAAAATGAAGAATTAGTGAAAGATACTTCTCAATCGAAAGAGCTTTCACAACAGCAAATTTTTACTTCTCAACAGATAAATCCTCCTCCTTCCAATGTACAGCAACAGTAAGTCACAATTGAATTAGAAAAAGAATGGGAAAGCTTTAATCAATTGCTTAATGTTGAAGGACAGAATATACAGACCCCTGTACAGACAACAAAAGTTTTGAGCACAGGAATAAGCGGTAATGTGACAAATACAGAGCATATACCTGTCACTCCCTCTTCTGAAATTGTACTTAATGTAGAGGACATTCCTCCTCTAGATGTATTCTACAACCCGAAGTATAAAGCAGTAGTGAAGAAACAAAGGAAAAAGAGAAAATTAGAAGGTGCAATTGCTACTGAAGCAGAACAATTAGATGTCTTGTGGAAGGATCCTACCACAGAGCCTACTGATAATCTTGCTAAGTTATCTCAGATTACGGGGGCTTATGCTTCCGCAACTATTGACAAAGCATTTGAGATACAACTCTTATTAAATGAAAAAGAAGAACAGATACAAGTTCTGCAACAGCAATTGCAACAGGTACAGGCCAATAATGAAGCACAGATGAAACTTGAAAAGTTACAGCAACAACTTCAAGAAATGCAAATTGGATATCAAAAAAGTTTGGCTGATAAAGAGAAAAAAATACAGATTATCCAAGATCAGCACAAATATGATCCTAAGCTTCCAGAGTTTATTTCAGAAACTATTTCTTTAAACAATCAACTACTGCAACAAGAAGAAATATTATGCCAAAAATCTTGCAATGGAATTCTTTTTGTCAAGAAAGTGATAATATCACTAATCATGTCGTAGATTTACGAAATGATTATGATTTAATTAATGAAAAAGTTACTGATTATTTGGTATGGCAAAAAACAAAGGAAGGAAGAAAAGTTGGTGCACCAATTATTAATGAAAACCATAAAGAAATACTTTTCAATGACTGGGATGCACAAATCAGAGGGGCGGAGAAAGCAACAGAGGAGTCGGCTACAACAGCAAGTAGTCTTACTGATTGTGTAAATGAAAATTTGCACAAAGAAAATTTGGTTTCAGAAACTGTTCCGGGATATCTTCCACAGGCGCATCAATTGCAAACAGAATGGAGACAAAAGGCAGAAGAAAAAGAAAAATCAATCCAAGGATTGACAAGATTAAACTGGGATTCTTACTGGACATGTCTAGTGAAACCACACAGTCAATGAAGTGCGCTTAATTGTATCACTAATTCTGCTGAGAAGATTGCGCCTACACTTGCCGATTCTGTCTTTTCAGGACAGTTGAAATCTGAAGTCGGCCAACCACCTCTTCTCAAAACAATGTTGGATGCTTGCAAGTTTAAATATCAAGTTCATAAGTAGTTACTTAATAGTCTTTATTTTTAGATTTAGTTTTAGTTTTACTGTATTTTTGCCTAGGAAAAAGACGGTCATTTAAACCGAATCCTTAATTTTTGTAATAAACTATTTTTAGATTTAGCTAGTAGTATTTAAACCCTTCTCATGCATTTAGAGAAGGGTCCTGAATTATAATATTTTTTGACTTGGAGATTACATTTATGTACTCCACTGGCTCTTATATTTTATAAAGGATCACATCTGGTGATTTTATGCAGAATTATCTTTAAAGTGTTGCATTTTTGTACCTTGGATTTGATTTTATATCATAATTACTGGATTAGAGTATCAGATTTCATTTGAAATCTTTCAAGATGGATAAGGTATTTCTATCTTTTCACTATTGATTTCTTTTGTCTTATGATATTCTCTTTAAAATTTGCTATCATTTATATACATTTGGTTTTAACAACGTTTCTTTATATATCATTTTTTAGTATAATTGAAATGTTATCTTTCATAAGTATATGTAGATGATATACTATGATGAATAAAATATGCTAATATAACTCTGTTTAATTTCTTAAACAGAGTTATCTTTATTTGTTTCTGCACATTTCGATTAAACGATAATACATTTTTATGGTTATTGTTCAAACGGAATAATCTGAAGTTGTATCCACATATGATTGCCCGGGTTAGTTTTTAGAATTTCTTTATCAATATTTAGTTTAAATTAGATAGTTTTATTTCAGTCAATTTAGTCTCACTTTCACTCATCCAAATCAACCCATCACCAACCCATTAGTTATAGGGAAACTGGTCCTTTCAATCCAGTCGGAGCCACCATACCAAACGTAGTTTTATTTTAGTCAATTTAGTCCCACTTTCACTCATCCAAATCAACCCATCACCAACCCATTAGTTATAAGGAAACTGGTCCTTTCAATCCAGTCGGAGCCACCATACCAAACGGATAAGGAGCTATCCTAAGGTCCCGACCGGGTGGTTTTCCACAATGTTTGAAGCAGAGATTTTCTAGGCTTCAACAGGACCATAATGAATAGGCTTCATATTTTTACCTTCTCTTTGCATTATTTATTTACTAATATGTAGCCATACCTCATCCCCTTCTTGAAACTTATGATCAACTATGTGTTTATCATTCCTCTCCTTGTACTTGGCTTGAATTTTTTCAAGTTGTTCTTGAACCTGCTGATGTATGAGCTAAATTCTTTCAATGTACATGCGAGCTTTTTCAATGTCACTATGCCTGTCAATGGCCACATCCTTCTCAAGAATGCAATCTAAAGGTGACTTAGGAAAATACCCAAAGCAAGCTTCAAAAGGTGAAGTATTTGTAGAAGAGTGCTTGGCCCAGTTGTAAGCATGTTGAATGTAATGCAAGTGCTCATCCCAAAGCAAGGGATGCTTGCTGCAATAACCTCTCAAAAGATGTACAATGGTTCTATTCACTACCTATGTTTTCCCATTTGTTTGTGGATGGAAAGCAGTACTCTTCTTCAACTTGGTGTCCATCATCTTCCATAGATTGGACTAAAAATTCCCAACAACTATGGAATCCCTGTCACTAACAATAGAAGTAGGCAAGCCATAATGAACCCATACATGTTGAAAATATAAATCAACAGTTTGTTCAGAAGTTATAGATTTCTTACATGGCATAAGAATACACATCTTGTTGAATCGATCAACTACTACGTAAAGATAATCATGATGCTTTCTAGATAATGGTAGACCTCCAACAAAATCCATAGAAACACTTTCCCATGGTCTAGAAGGTACCGAGAATGGCATATATAAACCAAGCTTCCTATTGCTAGGCTTGCTTGTAGCACATAATGAACAACCTTTAATCACTTGCATCGATCTAAATATCGAATGGTTGTCTCAAGTCCGGTAATGCAAGGACTTGAGATGAACTTATCTTCTCTTTCAAAGACTCAAAAGCTTTATGTTGCTTGCCTCCCCATTGGAAAACATGTGTCACACTCGTCACTGCATGCATAGGAGCTGCTATGGCAAAGAAGTTAGAAATAAACTTCCTCCAATACTGAGCTGCACCCAAAAAACTTCTTACCTTTGTAATGGATTTGGGAGTAGTCCAATTCACAATGGCTTCTACCTTAGAAGGATCAATTCTCAAAGCA
The DNA here is from genome assembly GCA_034641835.2 of Pinus albicaulis. Lineage (NCBI taxonomy): Eukaryota > Viridiplantae > Streptophyta > Pinopsida > Pinales > Pinaceae > Pinus > Pinus albicaulis. Next base: position 1,448,763,630 of record CM076572.1, on the reverse strand, counting down.
CCTCCTACTAATATGTGTCCCAAATAAAGCAAAGAAGTCTTTCCAAATTCACACTTTGACATTTTAAGAAACAACTGATTTTTCTTCAAAATATCAAGTACTTTCTTAACATGCATGACATGCTCTTCTCTAGTCTTTCTGAAAATTAAGATGTCATATAAGTAGACAATAAAAAAATCATCAAGAAAAGGATTTAAGACATCATCCATTACCCGCATGAAAGTTGCAGGTGCATTGCATAAACCAAACGGCATAACAAGCCACTCAAAGAGTCCCTGTTTGGTTTTAAATGTTGTCTTCCAAATGTCACTTTCTACAATTCTAACTTGATGATAACCACTACGTAAGTCTAACTTAGTGAAATATTTAGCATCTTTCAACTGATCTAACAAATCATCTATCCTTGGAAGAGGGTAACGATTCTTTACCATTATCTTTTTCAATGCCTTGAAGTCCACACACATGCGCCAAGTTCCATCTTTCTTTGGAATCAACATTATTGGGGACCCACATGGCGAAGTGCTTGGTCTTATGAATCCTTTGTCCAACAAGTCTTTAATTTTCCTCTTGATTTCATCATTTTGCATGATAGACATGAGGTACATGCCTATGTTAGGAAGAGGACAATCTTGATGTAAATGGATTTCATGTTGAATCTCCCTTTTAGGAGGTAAACTTGTCGGTTCCTGAAACATCTCATGATGTGCATCAACCACATCATATAAATATGATTTAAGCTTGGAATCACAATTTTCAAATGACTCATGATTCACATCAACCTTGGGCTTAACCATAAGGAGTACAAAACTCTTACTAGAATTCACTATCCTTTTTACCTGTACCGCATTTACCATCGCTATATTTTCCTTCTTGCGATGTGCTCTGACAATGTACTCCTTGCCATCTTTAAAGAGATGATACTTATTTTCATGGCGATGGAAGATCGCTTTCCTATCAAATAAGTAAGGAATTCCCAAAACAATTCCTGATATATCAAGTGGTACTACGTCAAGTTCAACTGTGTTAATAAAGTGTGCAGTAATTGCGAATCACAATATGCACTTTCTTGAGACTTGTAAGTTTGCATCCTTGCATATCCACCCAAGTGGATAAGGCTTTAGATGTGGAATGGTCTCAGGTTTAAGCTATTTGACCAAGTCTTTTGATATGAGATTTGCTTGTGACCCACTGTCAAACAGTGTGTCAATTTTTGTATGTTTTGAGACTACCCTCACATGGAACAATTCAATTCTTTCTTCCTCATTTGGAGCTTGTACATGACAGTTTGAAGTACTAGTGCTTGACTTAGTTTCAATTTCCTTTCCCTTCATACTTTTCAAAACCATGGTTGCAATTTTGGTTTTTTCACCTGAATCATTACCTAAGTCTTGTGGTGTAGTTGTAGTAGCTGGAGTTTTCTTCTTTCCTTTGTTTTTGTTAAACTGAGTTCTTTTTTCAGGATGTAATTTCCAACAATTTTTCTCTTCACGGTCTTCTCTTGAACAATGTTTACATATTAATTTTTCACCCTCTTTTTTGACAGATACATTTTTTTTTCCTTTTCCCTTAAAATTTTTATCTTTTTTCTTCCCCTTAAAAGGCTTGTTTCTACCCTCATCAAAAGTGTTTTTCCCTCTAGCCTCTAAATGCGTAGCTTGTACACAAACTTCATCTAGACTAGTAGGATTGAACATAAAGATAGTATGTTTAAGGTAGCTATGCAAACCACCTATATATTTTAGCAAAGTATCTTGACTTTGTAAGTCTACCCCTAATAAGAGTGCTCTTCTCCTAAAATCTTGGGTGTAGTCTTGTACATTTTGTCCCTTAAGCTGTCTGAAGTTTTTCCAGTTCATGATAGCCTTTTTTAAATGAGCTAATGAATAAAATTTATTTTTAATTGCAGTAATAAATTCAGCCCATGATAAAGTGAACTTACCATGTTTTTTAATTTCATCCTTGGTCTTGGCTTCCCACCATACCAATGCTGCTCCATCCATTCTCAACAAGGGTAACTGTATCTTGGTGTCGTCATCATGAAGGTTATGTATCCTCAAGGAAACTTCCAACTTTCTGATACAATTTTCAAGTTTCTCTGCATTGAATTCATCGTTAAACTTAGGCAACTCAAATTTGATATCAATCTTTAAAAATGGACTTTTACCAGTGGTTTTAGGCTTGTGAGATTGATTCACCGAAGTTGAGTATGACGATGTAGAGGAAGAGGATGAAGATGCGGATGGTGGATCACCATTTCCTCCGTGTCCTTTCTTTGACTTGTCATCACTTTTCTTTCCTCCTGAATAACCCTCTCCTTCTTTGTGGTTTTTATACCCTTCTCCAACAAGCCTATCATTCCTTTCTTGGTAGAGTATCCTCACCATCTCAGTCATATCCAAGAAAGCTTTCTGGAATACCCGTTCTTCTTCCTTGGAATCCATATCTTTAGGAGCTTCTCCCTCTCATGAAGACATGCTTGAAGCTGCTTCTATGGCTCTTGGAGGTGGCTCTCTGACCATTCTTGGTTGTGGATTTCTTTGTGCACTAACCAAGTGTCCTTCACCTTTCTTGATTTTAAGCCTAGTAAGCATCAAAACTTGCAAACAATCAACTATATCTTTGCACAAAACAAATGCTGAGTAAAACTCTAGATCCTAAGGCTAAAATCCTTAGCTTTGATACCATTTGATCTAAAAATGAAAGTATTTGTACTGTTTTTCAAAGTATTCATTTCTATTAAATTAAGTGTGCAAAGTGTTTGTAAGGTCTTGCAAGTAAAACAAAGTGTTCTTGGTAACTGTTTATGAGTTTAAGTGTGAGGGAATGCTACTTAAATTTACTATTTAACAACTTGAATCTGAAATGCACAGTAGAATAACTTTACCATAAACACACAACAACATGATGAGGCAGTTCACCCCTCTAGGGCTAAATCTGTCGGGTCCAAGGCTCCCAATGGGCATGTACTTGATATATTATGATTCTCAAATTGGTTTTATAGTGAAAAATAAGCCTAAAAATACTGAAATAGCTGTGTAAATGAATTCATAAGACATAAATAAGCTAATTATGGCTTTTATTTCACCAAAAAAAGTGAAGTGTAGCCCAATGTAGCTCCATTTCCCTCATGGCTCTCCAATCTTCCCTGAAGAAAAAATGGCTGAAGTACACCTCTTTTGGCTCTATAGCCTATTCAAATGGCTCCAGAATACTCATAATAGTCGAAATTGACTAATATTTCATCCAAAAAGGTTCAATATTGTGAAACTTATGGCCAAAACAACATTTTGCCCAGTGGCCGTAAAAAACCTCCTCCAACTTTGGGAGAACTGCAGTTAGCACTGCCATTTTGGCTAACTATGCTGGTTTAGGTGGACCGCACCCAAATTAGGCAAAAATGCTTGTGGTTAGCATTTAATATCATTGGTGGCGGTCACATGGAATCTCCGCTTGAACCGCCACCAAAACCGCAACTTAAACGTTAACAAGCCACGTATTAAAAACTGTGGGTTAGTGTTAATATCGTGGGCGGTAACATTTATGAAGTTTAAACAGTAACCATAACCGTCACCACCTTCTACCATATTTTTACCACTTGGTTCTTAGAAGTAGGTCCTGCGTAGACTGGGCTAGCCCTTCGGGGCTAGCCCCTTTTTCCTCCGTTTAACATCTTTGCAAACATCAAAAGGAAGGTGTGTTCCTTTCATATTAAGAAACACAACGTAGAATGTCCGGTCAGGAATATGTGCTTTCGGGCATGAGGCCTAGGTTCGACTCCTGAAAATTCACAATAATTTTACCACTGAAGAAATTTCTCCGTCCTAGGGCCACGTGGCAACCTCCGGGCAGGCCACGTGGCGCCCAATGATTGGTCATATCCAAACAAAGTCAAACCTCCAAATAATTACTGAATGCCACTTGTCGACCACTGATTCACCCTTGTGGGATATTCCTAGAATATTCCTTGGAATATTCCCTTTTTTTAATATTTTCAAAGTCAAAGTCAAACTTTGGTCAACTGATTTTTGAAGGATACTGAAAACTTCAAGCCTGCATAACTTTCACATACGATGTCAGATTTGAGTGTTGTTTGCGGCACCAAAATTTCAGCAAAGAGGCCTATCCTGTCATTTAGGTTTCAACCAATTCTAAGAAATTCCAATTTTGAGCATTTTTTTTCAACTTAGGACATGATAACCTGATCACACCTCCCAAATGGGAAGCTTTTGGACCCCAAAAGTCTTTAGTTAACTGTTAAGAAGAAGAGGGTACATATCCCTCACCTTTTCCACCTCAATCCACTTTTCCTTACTCGGTTTGCTGCCTTTAAGACCAACCCTAACATAATTAACATTTCCCCTCCTCGAAGTGCGTGTCCTTCTGTCAAGGATAGCATCCTCTTTCAACTCATCCAAAAATTCTGGCGAGAAATCCTCTATGGATGGAAATTGAATGACACTTTTATAATCAACAATTAAAGGAGGTTCATACAAACGTAAATTTTCTACATTCACAACGGAATACATTTGCATATATGAAGGCAAATCTAGTTGAAAAGCATTATTTCCAACTTTTTTAAGGATCTTAAATGGACCATAACGAATAGGCTTCAGAATTTTACCTTCTCCTTGCATTATTTCCTTACTAATATTCATCCATACCTCATCCCCTTCTTGAAACTTATGATCAACTATGTGTTTATCATGCCTCTCCTTGTACTTGGCTTAACTTTTTTCAAGCTGTTCTTGAACCTGCTGGTGTATGAGCTAAATTATTTCAATGAACATGTGAGCTTTGTCAATGTCACTATGCCCATCAATGGCCACATCCTTCTCAAGAATGAAATCTAAAGGTGACTTAGGCAAATAACCAAAGCAAACTTCAAAAGGTGAAGTATTTGTAGAAGAGTGCTTGGCCCGGTTGTAAGCATGCTGAATGTAATGCAAGTGCTCATCCCAAATCTTGGGATGCTTGCTGCAATAACCTCTCAAAATATGTACAATGGTTTTTTTCACTACCATTGTTTGCCCATCTGTTTGTAGATGGAAAGCAATACTCTTCTTCAACTTGGTGTCCATCATCTTCCATAGATTGGACCAAAAATTCCCAACAAATCTGGAATCCCTGTCACTAACAATAGAAGCTTCGACACGTATGTAATTAACTTATACATCATGAAAGTATAAATCAACAGGTTTGTTCAGCGATTATATTTCTCACATAGCATAAGAATACATCTTACGAATGGAGTCAACTACTACTTAAAAGATAATCGTACGCTACGAATAATGATGGCCTTGTCGATTGCGCAAAACACTTTCTTGTGATGCAGAAGGCCGCAAAATGGTCGCTATAAACCAAAGCTTCCCTGTTGCTAGGCTTTCTTGTGCCCGCAGCAGGACGCCTCTGTTAATGAAACGTGACAGAAACACTACTCTACCATCGGGACGATAACAATACCTCTGTAAATGTGCCACCGTTTTGCTTACCCCGAAATGTCCAACAATAAGAGAAGAATGAGCTTCTCTCATGATACTTAGTCTCTCCCCCTGTGGTATACATAATTTTCCCATATGAAACAACAAATTATTATTCAAATTATAATCATTCTCCTCAACATGATTCCCTTCACTCAAGTTAACATACACATCCTTAAAATCAACATCTGATGCATACTATTCTATGTAGCTCTCATGTACAATAGAATCATTCTTAAGTAAAGTAATAGCACTAATAATAGGCCTTGAAAGAATATTAGAAAATTTATTGTAAATACCTTTCTTGTACCTTATTACCAAGTGAAATTGTTTTAGGAAACCCATCCATCTGAAATGTCGTGACTGCTGCAATTTACTTTGCGACTGTAAGTACTGTAAAGGCTGATGGTCAGTATGAACAACTGTTTCTTTGCCCATCAAATAGTGTTTCCACTTTTTGAAACTTTGTACCAACGCATACAACTCCTTATAATATGTAGGATAATTCACAAAAGCACCATTAAATGTCTCAGAATGAAATGTGATAGGCTTACCATGCTGTAAGAGAACTAGACACATGGCAGAATCACTAGCATCGGTCTGAATCTCGAATGGCTGTCTCAAGTCCGGTAATGCAAGGACTCAAGCTGAACTTATATTCTCTTTCAAAGAATCAAAATATTTTTGTTTCTTGCCTTCCCATTGGAAATCACGCTTCACACTCATCATTGCATGCATAGGAGCTGCTATGGTAGAGAAGTTAGAAATAAACTTCCTCCAATACTGAGCTGCACCCAAAAAACTTCTTACCTATGTAATGGATTTGGGAGTAGGAAAATTCACAATGGCTTGTACCTTAGAAGGATCAATTCTCAAAGCACCTCCTCCTACTATCTGTCCCAAATAAACCAAATAAGTCTTTCCAAATTCACAATTTGACATTTTAAGAAACAACTGATTTTTCTTCAAAATATCAAGTACTTTTTTAACAAGCATGACATGCTCTTCTCTAGTCTTGCTGAAAATTAAGATGTCATCTAAGTAGAAAATAACGAAATCATCAAGGAAAGGACGTAAGATATCATCCATTACCTGATGAAAGTTGCAAGTGCATTGCATAAACCAAACAGCATAACAAATCACTCAAAGAGTCCCTATTTGGTTTTAAATGATGTCTTCCAAATGTCACTTTCTGCAATTCTAACTTGATGATATATACTACGTAAGTCTGACTTAGTGAATTGATGAGGGCAGTAAAGCCTATTTGTATTGGTAAGAGCCCATGCCTAGTGATTCGGTGGAGATTATGGTAGAGCCTGAGGAAGCCCTGGTTGGTTTTGTTGTGAATCCCGCATTCATGCTTGAAATATGACACGGGGGTGATTAGATGAAAGCAAGATTTGGTTCAACCCAATCTATGGTCTAGTGGTTTGTGGAAGTCTAAGACCTGGTTGGATTTTTCATTCATTAATAAGAGCTTCTTCTCCTTGGTATTTCATGTGTAAATGTATTGATTCATTTTTTATTTTTATGGTTGTTATATGTTTGTCATCTATATTGGTTATATGACAGTTATGAGTATGTTTTATGACAATTGATGTATGTCTGTCATCATGTTTTAATTAGTAAATGAATGTACAATAAATGTATGAGCTAATATATGATAATTCAACTATTTTGATATGGAAACAATGCTTCTCTATGAATCTCATATATGTATGATACCCCTATGCTCAGGTCTGTTGTTATGACCTGTAGGTTACATATTTGTGACATGTTTGACGAAATTCCTGTCATGGCTAGTAGGGGTCAGATGAGGTAATTGTACCAGATATTGCATTAGTATTTTTTTTTCCATCGTCATTATTAATTTTTGAAAGTTTCATAAAGTTTTTGACAGTGGCTTGAGACCTGGTCCTAAAAAAGTGGCTCAAAATCCAGGGTCGTTGGCAAAGAACTAGTTGAAAAATTCCACAGTCACTGTCATGCCTTGTTGTGAAGAGAATGGAAGGTCTCAATTGCATGCATGGCTTGTCATGGGAGAAATTGATGGCCCAAATTAGTAAAATGTCAAGTTCCCTCAAGGGTTGGTCACCTGGAAGGGTTGGTTGGCTCTTGAAGGCTATGTAGCTTGTGTGGATGGTCAATTTGGTTTTGTTATGTTGGTTTGACTTACTTAACTGTACATGGGGAGTTGAATGACATCATAGTAGCCTCTCATCCCAGTTTTACCCCAATGAATTGGTTAACTTGGGTAAATGTGGGAGGAGGGTGTTACAGAGTGGTAATAGCATGGTTCACCCCTTAGACTGGATGGGTGGTGTGTTAATCATGCATACATGTTAGTTGCATATGTGTTATATATGTGTGTGGTCTATGTGCTTGTGGTGTACGTATGATGGTAATCATGGTTGAAGTTGTGACGCCATGTGAAATTTGATGGAATTGATGTTGGATGTGTTTATTATGAGTATATGTCGGTTATGCATGTCAGTGTTTATATGTTGTTATGATTAATATTGTACATGTATCGTGTTAATCTGGTTGATATTGTGGATGAGATATCCTCTCTTGAATGATACTGAGGTATGTTGATTGTTGGTCCAATTTAGGGGGTGTAAATGATATCATTAATTTCATTATTAATATGGAATTCATGAATTTAAAAGCACACAAAAATGTATGGTTTAGAGACTAATTTTGAAACTAACTTAAATTGCATATTTTTAACACACTTGTACTTGAAAATGCTTCTAAACTATCTTGAGATCTAAAATTTTGTAAGAAAATAAACTTTAAGATGTCTTAAAGGAGATGGATTCATAAATTTTTCAAGAGAATAAGGACATTTTAGATTATCAAGTGATTTTGACAAAAACAACATAAAAATGAATTACCAAAAAATGAACAAATTGATAATTTTCAACTGTTGTAGATGAAAGAAAATTAAACTCCTTTACAACAGATCACTACATAAGATACTTATCAATCCTAGCAATAGTCAATATTTTTCAAATAATAAAAACTAAAACACACAGAAAATACAACCAGCTTGAAAGATCATACCAGAAAATTAAAAGCTAAGTGCACATGCTTGGCAAAGGGGGCCTTCCACGCTTTGCTTGCACACTTAGATGAAAACTAGTTAAAGATAATTGAGTAACAATATAAAAATTATCCACATATAATAATGAGAGTACCAAAAAGCTCCAAATCAATTAAATTCAATCAAGTAGCAATCTTTTATAAAAATGACATGCTTCTTACTTCCAAGTCTCACATATTAACAAGAGGTTTAGTAACCAAAATGAATAAAAATTATCAAATCAGTTTCTAATATTCTAAAAAAGTGATAGTAGGTCAAATTCAACCTTCATATCCCTAAAATATGAATAAAATACATTAAAATTCAAAACTTCCCTGATTTCTTGCCAAAAATAGGTGATTTTCGGAACAAGTGGCCTAGTTTGACCACTGTTTACCAGGCACATACGAAGGTATTTTATGAAGGAAGATAGGAATTAATTCATCCTTGGATATTGAATTTCATCCCACATATCTTAGAATTTTTCCAGCTTTCCTGCACATGTGTGAAGCTTGGAACTATTACTGGAAGTTGTAACATCCTGTAATTTTCACTAAAAATTTTATTATCAAACTTTGCCAAAATTCAATTCATGAAAAGTAAATGATAAATGTACATGAGATGTTCAATTTGAAGCAAATATGAATGATGTATGAGAGGCATGGAAGGAAAATAGAGCCAAAATATGGGTTATGTGACTAAATAAACATAAAAAAGTGGCGCCAAACATTGATTATGTTATGTTTTGGTTTAGCTAACATGGTATACCTGTAGGAAAGAGATCAAAGATGATGAGAAATATGGTAGACTATAGTTCACGAGATTATCCCTATGGGTCAGATGACCAGTGTGGTGGTGGGAATCCTTCTGACTTAGAAAACACATTCAGAAGCTTGAAGAAAAAAGAAGAAGTTGCATGGCAGATAATGACAAGATTATTCAAGCATAGGAGAAACAAGGAGAAGTTAATGCAGTAATCCTTCAGAGTTTTTCATAATTTCAAATATAGGGACCACTTCGGATCAACCACGGGAAAGAGGATAGGACTAATAGGGCATATGGCAGTGGGTATCATGGTGGGCATAGGATGGATAGAGATGACACGATCAAGGATGTCAGGCTCTTGGATATTCTAGATAGGAGAGGTGATGGAAACATGTTCTATTTTAGTTCTGGTTTTGATAGGCAATACGATTGTCATCATTATCATACTTACAGGAGAAGTGATAGGGGGTATTTTCCATATGAGTTAAATAAAGTGAATCCACCTACATTTTATTGAGACTTGAATAAGCCAGAAGATGTAGAAGCCCGAATTCAAGAGAATTTTCTGGAAGACATACTTGTCTGAGAGCTTCTAGGACAAAAAAGCCAAGGAATTCTATGAGATAAATATAGGATCGATGACAAATGCAGAGTATACGACAAATTTTTGGAGTTATTGAGGTATGTATAATATCTTAAGGATGAGAAGGATAAAGTTCATAGGTTTTTCAATGGTCCATTTCCATTAGCATTTAGATATCAAATTGAGTATGATGAGCCTCAGTCACTTGAGGAATTTATTGGGAAATTGAAACACTCTTATGAGCATTCAAAGCGTAAGACAAAATTTTCAGCAAGGTTTGAAATGGAAATACAAAGCTAAAGCTAAATGGCATCCAAAAAGAACAAGACCTCAGAATGCAAAAGAGAAAGAAAATACAAGAAGTTTAACATATCTAGATAGGGACATGGGTCACAGTATGGAGGGTAGAAGAATATAGGTGATGGTATGGGACCATTTCAATGTTGGATATGTGGTAAGGAGCATCTCAAGAGAGATTTTCTGCAGTATCAAGGTGGTAGGCCTCAAATTTATAGTGCACAGGAAGCGCGGACAATTCGGGGTTTTGGGAAGAGCATTCCTCATATCTATGTCACGTTGGATAACAGGCAGGAAAATCACCAGGAATCTGTTATCAAGATGGATTGTAAGCTTTTCGATCACATTTTTTCTATTTTGATTGACACTGAATCTAATTATAATTAGGTTAACCCTGACTTGGTTTATAAGTGTGGTTTGAATAAAGAAGTGCGTGCAGAATATTGTTTAGTGCAGTTGGCTATAGGTAGAAAGAAGAGAGTTCATCATTGGGTAAGCACTTGTGCATTTGAATAGAATGGTATGCCTACATCAACACATTTGAACGCATTTCCGTTGGGATCATATAGTATGATTTTTGGTATAGACTAGTTGTATATTCACAGGACTAAGGTAGATTGCTATGATAAGGCTATTGACTGCTTGGATGATAATGGAGAATATAGAATCTTACATGGTAAGAAGAAATAAACATCAGTTAGAATGGTGACAACGATGTAGGTAAAGCGCAGTCACAGGAAAGGGTGTCTGTTGTTTTCAGTGCATATTTCTAGTGATAAAGGTAAGGATGTTGATGATGCTGAGATATTAAGCAAGTACCTGATCTTGTAGCATTTTAAATATGTGTTCCCAACAAATATTTCAAAGTTGTATCCTCATAGGGAAGTGGATTTTTCTATTGAGTTGGTACCAGGGGCAACACCAACATCGAAGGCACCATATAGGATGAGCACTCTAGAGTTAGTAGAATTGAATTTGCAGCTGAAGGAAATGCTTGAAAAGGGATACATTAGACAAAGTGTATCATCGTGGGGTGCACCAGTGTTGTTTGTGAAGAAGAAGGATGGAAATCTTAGATTATACATTAATTAAAAATAGCTAAACAAGGTAACAATAAAGAACATGTATCTTTTGTCAAGTATTGATGGCTCATTCGTTCAGTTGAAGGGAGAAACAATGTTCTCGAAGATTGATTTGAGATTGGGATATCATCAGGTATGCATTAAGGAAGAGGACAGATACAAGACAAATTTTTGGGCTAGTTATGATAATTATGAGTTCATTGTAGTTCCATTTGGTTTGACTAATGCTCCAACTACTTTTATGTGCTTTATGAATAGTGTGTTGCATCCTTATCTGGACAAGTTGGTTATTGTATTCATTGCTGAAATCTTGATATATTTTATGAATGAGGAAGAGCACATCGAACACTTAGAAAAAATATTGAGATTGTTGAGAGAGCATGAGTTGTATGCTAAGCTTAGTAAATGTCATTTATTTCAGAAAAAGGTACATTACTTGGGACAGGTTGTTTCCAAGGAAGGCATATAAGTTGATCCAGAAAATATAAGGGCTATCATGGAGTCGGTAGCTCCTAGAAATGTGGATGAGGTAATATAATTTATGGGACTAGTAGGTTATTATAGGTGGTTCATCAGGAACATCCCTTGGATTACATATCCTATTACATCATTGTAGAGGCAAGGTAAGAAATTTTAATGGACAGAGGAATGTGCAATAAGTTTTGAGCTTTTGAAGCAGTAATTGAAAAATTCTCCAGTGTTAAAAAGAGTTTGTGGTGTGTACAAATTCTTGTAAGAGAGGACTTAGCATATACCTTATGTAAGAAGGACATGTAGTATGCTATGAGTCACTCAAACTGAATAATCACGAGAAGAATTATCCGACACATGATCTTAATTTGGAAGTGATCATTCATGCATTGAAGATGTGCAGGCAATATCATCTTGGTAGGATGTTTGTATTGATGAGAAATCACAACGGTTTGAGGTATCTATTTGACCAACTGAATCTGAATGCCTGACAAGCTAGATGGTTGGCCACAATTAGTGAGTTCTACTTTGTGATAAGGTACATCAAGGGTAAAGATAACAAGGTTGCAAATTATATTAGTAGGAGTATGCAGGTGAATCATATAGTAGCTATGAGTTCTTATGGGACAGAATTACAGGCAGGACAATAGGATAACATGCACATGGATCTTGGGCACAGGTTACAACAGGGTACATGTGATCAAGACGTGGACTATTGTGTTACAACAGATGGTTTGGTCAGATTTAGGGACAGAATATATGTGCCAGAAAATAATGAGATCAAGAAGACTATATCGCGAGAGTTTCATGCAAAAGTGTATCCAGGTCACCCAAGATACCAAAATAAATTGATAGCGAAGAAAATTTTAAGGATGAACATTTATTTTAAAGCTCATAAATCTTGGAAAAACTCACTAGTGTCTAATATGAAAACTCTATAATGTTTGTTGATATTATTTATAAAAATATCCAAATTTCTAATTATTTCATAGGTAGAGTCCATATATTTGGCGAATTTAGGGTAAAATAATTTTATACTTTCAATTTTGGGTGAACAATTTTTAGAAGAAATGGAAATTGGCGAAAGTGAAGAAGATTTATCATTGGCTGAATCTAAAGAAGGACATGGAAGAGTTTGTGGCTATAAGTTTGGAGCGTCAGCTGGTGAAAGTAGAGTGTAAGCATCCAGGTGGATTACTACAGCCAATTCTAATTCCAGAGTTGAAATGGGATGTCATTTCCATGGATTTCATTACAGGTTTTCCAAGGGAATCTAGAGAGCATGATTCCATCATGGTCTTGGTAGACAAGTTGAAAAAGGTAACACACTTCATTCGAGTGAATTCTACTTATTAAGCTAATGATGTAGCATGGGTATTTTTTGGAACACCTAATCCTACATGGGTAGGTGTGGAATACGAAAAGTCACAATGGAGTCCAAGTGACCTTGGAATGTGAAACCAAGAGTCACACCATTGTATTATAAATGTACATCTTTGTATAATGGAAAATAAGAAAGTCTCACACTTATCTTTCATTGTGTTTAGTCTCTTGTGTGTGCATTCTTCTTCTCATACACCATGTGTGTGCTTCAACATGGTGTTTAACATGGTATCAAAGCAGGCGATTGCTAGCCCTGCTCCAAATTGAGTGAGCCATTTGTGTCTATGGCCTGTGTATATCTGCAAAATTCTTGGCATTTTTGCAGCACTCAAGGTTTCTGCAGCAGTGTTTTTGCCGCCATTCAGAGGTTTTTTGAAGAGGAGCAGCATTCAGTTATTCTGTAGCATTCAGAAATTGGTTTTGAAGGAAAGGCAGCACTGCCCATCTGAAGGTTTTCATTCTCATTTTTCCTGCAATTTCTATAAAATTCTGCACCATTTTGAGCTGCTGGAAAATAGTTTAAAGAGGGTTTCTGAAGAATTTTCTGGCTTTTATTAAAAAAATTGTGAGTTTTTTTACTGGAGAAATTATGCCACATTTCCTGAGAAAGATTTCTGGGTTTTACTGTTGAAATAATCTGGAAAATTCTGCAATTTTGGGTTTCTCTGCTACTGGAAAAATTCTACTATTGCCTTCATTTCTGCATTTTGTCCATTCTACTGTGTATTCAAAAGAAAGTTCTGCTGTTGTTTTAGAGTTAATATCTCTATTCTCTGTTGTTTAAATTTAAAAATAAAAAATAAAAACAAAAAAAAATATTGGCCTTTGGCCCTCTCTGCAAATCCCCTCTACGCCCTTTGCTCTCGCCTCCTCGTTATACAATACCCACCACTCAAACTTCTCTCACACTCCTCTCATCACTCGCCGGCCCTTCTGCATTACAAATATCAAAAAATAAAAATAAACTCTGCCCTCGCGCCCTCTACACAGCTCCTACGCTCCTACAATTTTTAAATGCTGCACGCTTCACATCCCAATTGACCTCCTTACAGCTTGACCCAAATCTTTACTCCCACATCCTATCTACCTACACATTACCGCCCCCTCCCCATCGCTTAATCCAATGTGCCACCCCTCTCTTGTTTGCTCTCACGGCCCCTCTCGGCCTTCCTCAAACGCCGCTTCTCCCAAACGCTACCACGCCTCCAATCCTCAATGCACAGACTACGCCTCACCCTTCTCTAACTCTCAACCCCACGCACTCAACACTCTCTCCACGAACCTGTAATCGATTCACTCTGCCCTCACTTGCTAACCCCGATTCAACGACTCCCTACGGCAACATACACGCCTCTTCCCATTCTTCATTCCCGCCCTTGATTTTTAAAATCGATTTTTTTTTAATTTTTTAATCCGTCCCTCCATTTTACCATATCGTCCCTCCCATATCTTATTAATCCTCATTTTAATATAAATTCCCTCCTCCCATAGAGTACCTACCTCCCTTTCTATTAATACCCCTCCATTAATAAACACCGCCCTCCCATTTTGTTTAAAATCGATTTTTATAATATTTTCCTCCCACTTCATATAATAACCCCCCCCCCCCCCCACTCCTCCATTTTTTAAATTTCCCATAATTTCCCATTTTTTTTAATTTAATTATTTAAAAAAAAAAAAAAAACAACAGAGAGAGAGAGGAAAGAGAGAAAATTTGAACAGCAGAAATGAAGAGAAAATGACATGTGAAGCAAATGGACAGATAGAAGAGAAAAGAGAAGTCTTGCATTTAATGATTTGTGGCATTGATTTGAAGGGTGATTTTTTGAAGAATTTACATTTGAAGACAGTTTGCCATCATTGAAAACAGCTCTTTGAAGGAAAATTCAGCTGCCTTAAAGTGTTTTTGCATAGTGTTTTCAGCTGCAAATATTTTGCAGAGATATGTATTGAGCTAACATTGTATTTGGAGTGGAATTTGCCTCTTCATTCATGGTTGGAATCAGTGAATTTGAGTTGTTGATGTAACTCATTGTTAATTTTCCTCCATCATTTGAGGAACAGATTTTGTAATTTGAGAATTCTTTGGAGTCATTTGTATTTATTGTTGCATCACATTGTAAACGGGTGCATTTTCGGTTGAAGCCGACACCCTTTCATTTTTTGAGCCTAAGTTGTTGAAATGGCTAAAATCAATGAGGCATTAGAGTTGTTGAATAACCTCATTCATTCAAATGTTGATGATATGATAAAAATGAGCAAGGATGCTCTTTGTAACATTCAAAGTTGTTTGCTAGATGCACATGAAAAGATTGAGTTTTTGCAGTTGGAATCTCAGCTCCAACAAGACGAACTTCAGCAAAAGAGTCACCATTCTGAACATGACTGCAATGAGAAGATTGTGAAGAGACTCATCGAGTAAAAGATAAAGTTGCAAGTTGATTCCCATTCGATTCCTCGTACTGAGCAGGATGTGCATGGGAGTACGGCGGCCTAACTGCCGCCTCGTACATCATCGGTTCTTGGGAAGAGCTTTTCCCCTTTCGTGCCGGGCGGTCTTGGATGCCAGCGAGATGTGTCCTTTCATATTCCGGACTACACAAAGCCATCATGTTTCGATGCCGGATTACGCCTTGACGGTTCCTGCAGTGCCGGATCTTGATAGCTTCCACAACAACAGTTGAAAAATGCCAACAGCAGTCGACTTGGCCATGTGAAATATCCCCGATGATCTTCTGTCCTGCAACCTGTGGTAGAAGCACACTCTCATTCTTCAGACAGATGCTTCAGAAACAAGCCTCCTGCAAGAACCAAGATTCATCTTGGATGGATCGCTTCTTGGCAATGGGCATCAGCAGCCAAGAAGATTTTTACGACACATGTTAGAACTTGTTCACGGATATTGAGCAAAATTGCAGTTCAATTTTCGCCATCATCTCACCTTGTCCCTGACAGGGGGGAAAATGGTGGTCATGTACAAGCTTCAACGACAGATCAAGCGAGCCTGAGCCATAATCTCTCATTCCATGTTTATAGTTGTAGCCAGCAGTTCAAGCGAGCCTAAGCCACAATTCGTCATTCCGGATTCAGAGATGTAGCCAGAGATATGGATGCCCATGAGCATACCTTCGATTGGTGGATAACCTAAAACCATCATCTTTGGTTGGTGGATAACCTAAAACCATCATTTTCGGTTGGTGGATAACCTAAAACCATCATCTTTGGTTGGTGGACAACCTAAAACCACCACAGGTAGTAGACCTCCCTTCTTTTAGGTCGAAGGTCTCCCTTTTTTATGAGGGACAATTCCTCTAGCAGAAGCTTGCAGCTTCTTACCAATTTTGGAAGAGTTCCGGGAACTGCAACAAGTTTTGCGTTCCAGTGTTTATGGTCATCCTAAAACCAACTCTTTTTTCCAACATTTCAGAGAGTTGATTCAGCCCAAGTGCTGCCATGTATACTTTGCAGATTTGTATTACAACTCTTTTCTTGGACTCACACATACCCCTTCGGATTAAGGGGGGATGTTGGAACACCTAATCCTACATGGGTAGGTGTGGAATACGAAAAGTCACAATGGAGTCCAAGTGACCTTGGAATGTGAAACCAAGAGTCACACCATTGTATTATAAATGTACATCTTTGTATAATGGAAAATAAGAAAGTCTCACGCTTATCTTTCATTGTGTGTTGTCTATTGTGTGTGTGCTCATCTTCCTCATACACCATGTGTGCTTCAACATGGTGTTTAACAATATTCATCATAGATGTGGTAATATTACATGGTGTTCCTCAAAAAAACGCGTTAGACAAGGATGTTAAGTTCACTTCCAAGTTTTGGAAGGAGTTGTTTACACATTTAGGGATAGATTTGGCCTTCAACACAACTTATTGTCCATAGACAGATGGAAAAACAGAGAGTGTCAATAGGCTTTTGGAGGACATATTGAGGTTGAATGTGATGCCTTAGTAGAGGAGATGGGAAGAGTGCCTTTCATTGGTTTAGTTTTCTTACAAAAATGCTTACCAAGAGTTAGTGAGGATGAGTTCATTTGAGGCACCCTATGGGTGGAGTTGTAATACTCCCATCAGTTGGAGTAATTTAGTGAATAGGATGTTGATAGGACCAGATATGTTGGAAGAGATGGAATAGGAAATGTAGGCAATAAAGAAGAATGTAAAGGTAGCATAGGACATGTAGACAAGTTATGGAGATCAGAACATGATGACTAAGGAGTTTAAGGTTGGGAAACAAGTGTACTTTCATGTCAAGCCCATGAAGAGCTCCTTGAGGAATGGATCATGTTCTAAGTTGGCACCTTGGTTTTGTGGACCTTTCAAGATTCTTGAAAGGATTGGACCAGTAGCCTATCGACTTGCACTACCTTCGACAATGAAATTCCATGATGTTTTCCATGTGTCATTGCTCAAGAAGTATGTTATACATGTTGATCATGTGACTGAATGGTATGTATTATAGCTGGAACCAGAAGGAGAATTCCAACTGTAACCACAATGTATTTTGCAGAGAAAGAAGCTCATTTGGAAAGGAAAAAATGACATTTTTGGCAATTTATTTATGAAAATAATGGAAAATAAGAGAAAAGGAAGGTGAAGGGTCCCATGTTGCATGTGAGAAGTAAAATGAAGGAAAATAATGGAAAATTGAATGAAATAGAGGCCTCATTAATAAAAAGGCTTCTGAGGATTAGTTGGTACTTTTTTTCAATCCAGTTTTAGAGCTCTTTCTCTATTGTCTCTCTCTTTCTCACTCTTTGACACTTAGAGAATTATCAGAACACTCTAGCATTAGATCAAGAAAGGAAAAATAAAGACAAAGGTGGGACAAAGAAGGAAAAGGGAAGAAAATATCAAGCAAGGAAGAGAAGTATCAAGAAACTATAGCAATATTACTTGTAGGTATCAATTTTCTTGTGTGATTTCCTTGCTAGATTTGGCATGCATGGTACATGGATGTGTGGTTTTGGTTCTCTTGCTATCAATGGCATGGATTTTTTTAGGTGTGATAATGTTCTTCAAGCTTTCCTTTTCATTTCCGGATAGCCATCGTGTGGTGGGTTCTATTGCATTTGATTGAGTTAGATTTTTGGATGGACTCAAAGCTGAGTGGGGTGGTCTCGAGATTATTCACAAGGCCTAGGAATACAAGGATGGGATACATGATAAAGCCTAGTTGTGAACACCTCATTTGATCCTAGGAATCCTCAACTAGTGAATGGTGAACTACATGGTAAAGCTCAGTGGTGAATACCCTTTATTTGGCCTAGGAATCCCTTGACCGGTAATGGTGGGATACACGGTAAAACCCAGAGGGTGAAGATCTCAAGGCTTAGGAGTCCCTTTATTAGTAATGGTGGGATACATAGTAACTCTGAGAGGTTGAGATGGAAAAATTACTCATAGTTTAGGTGGAGAGATCTCAAGGAATCTCTTACACCAATTTTTGGTCTAAACAGGAAACCCCATGATGAATAATTAAATAAATCCTTATTTGTTTTATTTTCCTCTAGGGATAATAAACTAAACCACTATTTAATTAATATTCCTGGTCATATTTAACCCAAAACAGGAGAATTAATTAGATAAAGTATTATTTATCTTATTATTCTCTAGGAATAATTATTTAAATAATTATTTAATCATATTCCTTTTTAAATTTGACTAAATCATTTATAAATAATTGAATAAGTCATTATTTATTTAATTATTCCTTAAACTCATCCTTGAAATAATAAATAAATCACTTATTTATTTATTATTTCTAAATAAAGGGATTTTACCAATTTTAAATTCCTTTTCCCTCCACCAAAAATAATAAAATATTCCAAGTTAGTTGGATCTAGATTTGGTTAATAATATTTTAAGTATGCACCAATATCTAGACTAACTCAATATTTTTATATAAATAGAAGGGTTTTCCATTCATTCACTACCTTTTGTTGCCTTGAGATCACCTTTTGATCTATACTTTTGGTTTGACTTTGATCTGCCATCATTGTCATATTTTTTCTACTTTTTCTTGTGAGCTCCCTTTGAGTTCCATTTTTTCTAGGTTTTCTACACCATCAAGAGAGAAAGATCTTGGATATGAAGCACTGAGGACATACAAGAGCTCATCCCATCGAGGGGGACTGGTATCATCTTTCTATGTTCCCTTCTCAGGTGTCATAATACAAAAAAGTCTTTATAAATTCTTGTCTTGTATATTGGATGTATGGAGAAAATCTTGTTTATTTTTTATGTTTAATGTCTTTAACTGCATAGATCTAGATTTTTGTAGCATTTATTCTGATCACCTACTGTAGATCTAAGGAAATTGACAGCCACATTTGATGTTAGGGTTGTTTTTTATGCACATCTAAAGTGAGTTTTTTTCATACGCTTGCGATTATAATTCACACTAACAAACTAACAACTGGCGACTCCACAAGGGTTTTTTAATTACGACCACTATCGTTTTTCATATCCCTACATGACCAGCTACTTCAACCCCTATGGTTTTTCTTCAACTTCTTATTTTTCATTCCTTGATGTTTTTTTTAACCTTTTCTACCCTAAAACAGTAAAAATTCTAACTTCCGTGTGTTTTTGGGCCATTTGCGCAGGTAACAAGTATCAACCGCGATAGAGATGACACTTTTTTTTCTGAAATATGCCCCTGAGATAGCCCGAAGTGCAGGTCACACTTTTCTGCCCAAAACCTGTGACCTCAGCTCTCAGGTAGCAGATAACTTCCCAAAAACTGCGACCTCAACAAAACTCAGGTCGGAACCTGCGACCTGTACTTTTTGCGGGATTTTTTCTGAAATTTTCAGGGTTTTTCAAGGGCACTATTCAGGGTTGTCTGACCTTTGTGTTTACCCATATTAGACCTGCACTTGCTTATTTTTACTTGTCAAGGTAGGAACCAAACCCCTTAAGGCTTCAGTACGCTTCCACCTTTTTAGGAGGAGTTTAGTTGAAGTAATTCTTATGAGATTTCAGTGGTTTTCAGCCATTTTTCAGATCTGAACCTACACTTTCAAATCCATTTTAGATTGGTTATTTTTCCATCCAAAAAACCTCTTTTTAGTTTTTTTTGGTCCTCCTTTAGGGTCCCCTACATTTCCCTTTAGGTTGCAGCCTTTCGCCACCTATTTTTCAGAATTTTTCCCTCTAGTTTCTTGCTGTTTTTTGCACCTCTTTCCAGCCGATCTGACCTTTAGATCCATGTCCCTCTTTACCTTAGATCCATCAGGAATTTTTTTTTTTTGAGTAGATTTTGCCCACCATTAGACTAGTTGTTGGGAAGCCCTCATTTTTGGGTTTAAATTTATGCATCTTTATCTGTTTATTTTACTGTCGCTTTCAATTTCATTTACTATCGCTTTCAGTTTTATTTATAGTTATACATCATCATTTTTATTTTTTCTCTACACATGTCTAGGCTTAATTAAAATTAGCACACTTATCACACACACGCACACCTAAATCGAAGAGCACCTGGTTTACACCGCCAGGCCAAGACTTAAATATTGTAATTAATGTATCTGCCCCTTTGTGCCCTTGTTTACCTCTCTTCCTTATTAGGTTCCGTGTATCTTTTCCATCATTGCGTGCCTAAGGTGTGTATCCTGGAGACTCCAAGGCCTTCATCCTCAGTTTACTTTAGGAAGAGTTACTCCACCATGTAGGATCTAAGCTCGCCCTCCACCGAGTCCCCATTCTGACTCTGATTTTGGTTCATTGGGTTCCCCTTTTATTTCTATCTCCAATTCTCCTCCACATTTCACCTTCAACAGGTCTAGTGCAAGACCTACATCTGGTGGTGGCCCCGGATCTAATGCTGGAACTGCTACTAGTGGAGCCGCAATAGAAATGATTTTGGCTGCTCCCTTGCTTCCTTATATGGCAGGCCTAAGCCTTCCCAATTTCAGCCAGTTGATTAATGACCCTATACACCATGATCCAGGTTGGCTAGCTATGCCAACCAAGCTTCTTTCATACATCCCTAAGTTTGAAGGAAATGTTGGAGAGGATCCTACCAACCATGTTCGTTCTTTCCACATGTGGTGTTCGTCCAACTCTATCACTGATGACTGTTCGTCTTCGATTATTCCAGTGTACACTTATTGGATAAGCTTCCAAGTGGTATGTTGACCAGGCTGCTGCCTCTCATACTACTTTTGAAATTATTACAAAGGTGTTTTTTTCCTACTTCTAGTTTCCCCTTCACTATGACATTGATACCAAACTTTTGACCGCTTTCCGTCAAACTTCTCCCACTCACCTATCTGACCATGTTCAATAATGTCGCAGAAGTAAGAGCCTATGTCGAGCCCCTACTTTTGAAGATTGTGTCTACATGGATTGGTTTCTGAGATCCCTTTTTCCCTCTATTGGTAAATATGTTGCATCTCACTTTCCTCAGACTGAGGAAGAAGCCCTCCAAAATGCATTGAAATATGACTTGATCTATGTGCAATCTCGTTATGTTTACATCGTCTTACCTGATCTCCCTAGACGTAGTGGTGCCAATGCACTAGGGGAATCTCATGTCACTGATGGTATCTTTGGATCCCTTTCACATCCGTACACTCATCCTCTCATGGGTTATGGTTTCCCTGAGGGAGGGGCCAGCTCCTCTAGCACTTTTCCCCCTCCCAACAACATGTATCCAGGACACAGCATGCCTCATGCCTTTGCCCAACCGTATCCTCAAATGCCAAGGCCTGCTTTTTCCCAACCTGTTTACCCAAATGTTGCTCAAACTCCTTACTATATGTATCCCCAGCCCGGTGCTCCAGCTCCTTTAGCACAAGCACCTCCACCTCCCATGCCTTCTCAAGCTCTGCAGCAGCATCCACCCCACCCCCACCCCCCTCACAGTTAGGTGTATGCGCAGCAGAGTGAAAATAATCCTCCCACTTCCAAAAGGAAGAGCAAAGGAAACCAGAACCAACCCACTCTATGTAATATTCCCAAATTTCACATCATATTTGGAATATTAGAGTCCTTGATTTTCTTAATAAATTAAGTAAATAAAAGGGTGGAGGAACCCACAAACCTCAAAGATGAATAAAATCCACTTTTAATGTGTGTATGTGGATACTTTAGATATAGGTCTAGAATCATGGAGTAGTGGAGCAACTCCATTAATGGAGATCATGTTTCATTTATGAGATAGATTATGGAGGATGAAACAGTAAAATAAGATCATGGATATTAAATATTAAATCATAAGGATCTTTGATAAGGTCAACTGAGATCATAATGCATTCAAATGAGATCATTAAGCACTTATGATAATATAGCGGAGGAAGTAATGAATTTAATGCATGCATGATGGAGAGGGTGATCACCCCGTGTGAACATGATGGAGGACATGTATCAATAACATAGTCAAACATGGAGACTTTGTCCACATGTACAGTGAAAATTTGGAGTGGGCCTAGGATATGGAAGGCTCATGTATATAATGAAGGTGAAGGCACAATGGAAGGCATGATTTGGATTATTCATTTCTTGATCTGTTTAGATCTCGATTTGTCTTAGGACATTTCTATGCAAGCTTGGGCTATTTAGCAGAGTTTGTAGTGTTGTTTAGCACAGGGTGTTCTCGAGTGGGAATCCCACCTCTTTCATTGAGTAGCTCTGGAAAGAGGATTGTTCTTCATTCCTTATTAGGCATTGGTGCCATCTTCAGGAAGTTTTTTCTAGCATTTCAGCTAGGAAACCAGTGGAGGATTATTCCTACCACTTTATTCTCCAGATCTAGCCTTTTAGGAGTAGTAGATATACATCCAGCATTCAGGCCATTGGGTTTTACCTCCATGCAACAGCAGTCCCTTCAAGGATTGTGCAGTTCAGTCTTGTAGATCTATTGGAGGAAGGATGTTTCGAGTATTTCAGCTGGAAATCCTGTGAGGGATAACCTCCTAACATTGGATCTATTGTTCCCATCATTCAGGAGCTAATTTTCCATATCTAGCAGCAGGATAAAGAGCCTCCCTCTCTGATAGCGTAGTTTTCTGAAGTTTTTGTTCATTCAAAAACTATTTTCAGTGGAGGAGATTAAAGAAGCTAGATCTTGAGCTTTTAGCCCGAGGATCTAGTGAATGGATCAACCCTTCTTGCATAGATCTGATTGTACATCATTGCAGCCATCATATTATCATATCTAGCTTCAGATCTCCATTCCCAGCAGCATATATGTGAAGCCCTAAGAGGATGGTTTTCTTAGAATTATAGATTTGAGAAATCCCTTTTGGTTTATCTTGGGAATCCATCATTGAGCCCAGATCTATAATTTCAGCATCATCAGAGCTCCCATTCTTCCTAGATCTGACTTTCTATCTTACAGGCAGTAGCAGTCCTACAATTGCAGCAGGGATAGCGCAATTTACCTTCCAGCAGAGCATCAGTTACGCATTCCCTTTTGGGATATCATTGCAGGGTCATTCTAGGCTACTCTTGTGGCTTGAGTGTCTCATATTTTGAGCATTGTTTTACTTGCTTTTGCACCTCCAATATAATAAAATGGCTCAGCTATTTCTGTGCATTCTGATGTGTATATAAACTTATTATTTACTTTTCTGCAGTTCTCATATTGTGTTTTAGTATTACTGCATTCTCCCTTTTTGGGATATTACACTCTAGGTAATCTAGGAAACAATCCCCAAGGGAATACATATAACACTGTAACCTAGAAACAGGGTGCTCAACCCAAGCAAGACATGACTCTTTGCAAGAATAAGCCTTGTTATTTTTGAGGTTTCCATGGTCACTATACCCATGATTGTCCCCTTTTACCTCATATGCATCAAATGTGAGAATCTCAAGAAGCATCTCGAGGACAGTAAGCCTCCACTTCGGTTCCTCCTAATGCTGCACCTATTCAACGAGTTGTGTTTACTAATCCTTTCCCTCAGCAAGGATATGTGGTTGCCCAACCTCTTGAAGTTCAGGAAGCTTCTCAACCTCCTCCATCTAGTACCTCTAATTACCAGATTATCATGATGAACTCTGACGAGGCCAATACCATTGATCTCAACCTTCAGACTTGGTCGCACCAGTACACTGGGCCTCCCACTCTTTCTGCAAGAAAACCCTCATCTTTAGGTCCCAGAGAGCCAATTTTGACACCCAATGGTCCTTTATAAATCCCTAAGCCTAAGGCAAAGGTACATACCAAGGTCCCCAAAGGACCGTTACACCGAAACGCTGCTTCCGATAAAGTTTCCCACACCTACAGTATAGTAGATAACTTGGCGTAATCCCTTGCCGCCATGTCAAAGTTGGAAGTCCTCCAGTCGTGCCATTAAAAATGTAAATCTATACTAACTATTATGGGTGTTATGGATCCTTCAGATGATCGTTTTATTGTCTTCGACGTTGATAATTCAGAGCATCCAACCCTTTCTGCATCCGTCGCCTTCCAAACACCTGTCAAGATCTAAAATGCCAACGTCTCTCGATGTATCATTGATGAGGGGGCATCCACCTGCGTGATGTCTACTTCTATTTGGAAACAACTTGGATCGCCTGACTTAGCCCCTTCCACTATCACCCTCCATGCATGGGATGGCCACTCTTTCCAGCCCCTTGGAATGTTCCATAATTGTCCTATTACTCTTGCGGGCAAGATTTTTTGTGTTGACGTTGAATTCATTGATGTTCCCTTAGACTACAACATTCTATTGGGTCAGAGCTACACTTATGTGATGTATGTTGTCCCATATTTGGCTCACCATAAGATGTTCTTTCCGCACAATGGAAATATCATCACTATCGATCACTTGACATATTACGAACCGAAGTCTCAGACCTCTCCAGAGTCCATTATTTCTTTGGTGGCCAATAAATAAACAGTCGAACCTCCGACCAGTGTCTCACTTGGAGTCTCATTCCCTAGTCTCACCCCTCTTGTCTCTAACCCTAGATCATTGAATGTTTACATGATGCAATCATCTCAGTCCGGCCTCAAACGGTTTGGTTCGACTTGTTAGCAGCCCCGTCCCTTGCAACCTACTCCTAGTACTTCGACTCAGCCTTCAAGACCACCTCCCTAAGGCCCCCCATTTGTAGCTGGTGTCCCTGGTCCTATTTTTCCTCCCATAATGGTTCCCCCTAGTCTTAACCATCTGGGAGCTATTCTGCCTGACCATTACCCCTCCTGTCATATACTGTTTCTTGCTCCCCCTTGTGGAGTATTTTCGGTACCTGTTATGGCTACCTTGACCCTTAGCAACATGACCCTGGGGATCCCAGTCTAGTACATTGATCCCCCAGCCAATACCCCGCCTGGTCAGCTCAAACCTTACACTACTTTGACCCAGGTCAAACCAATCATCATGACCCCTCCCTTTGCTTATGCGCCTCAGCCACCTCAACAAGAATGCACTCCTATTGCGAAAGCCTCAGGTGAGGGGGGAAAAGCCTATAAAAAGGAACCTAAGGATAAGGCTCCCCAGATTACACCTGCTCCTCCCAAGCCTCGAAAGTGTACACCTTCGTGTGCTCTGTGTGATGTTGTCGGTCATGCCACCCATAATTGTCCTTAATTGCCTCGCATCAAACCCATGGTCAATGAAGAGTTTCCTGAGTCTGATATCCCACAAGTCCATGTTACTTTACCAGATTCAGCCATGAAACTCAAGATTTTGCGCACCAATCACCCTTGTGCTTTGTGTGCTTTCCATGGCCACTATACTCACCTTTTTCCCCACCTCGAAGACTTCCGCACCTCATTGGAAGTGGTTCAATAATTCAAGGCCATGCGCAATGAGTCCATATATCCCTTACTTGTGAGTTTTGCTTCGAAAAAACCATAGGACACATCCTCTCCCATTGACATACCCCCTCCCAAAGTCGATATGAAAGATCCTTCAGCAACTATCCTCTACCTATCATCATCTATGAGATCCATAGTGGAAGACGCCTCTGGGGCATCCCATTTTGTTTTGCCTAACCTCCCTTCAATGACCACCTTGGGCTTCACATAGGTATATTCTTCATCTACTTGTCTTTTTTTCACCCTCCATGATGATACTCATGTTAACCTCACTTCTCATTATGATGAGTCTGATAGCTTTGCCGCGTCATGTGGCCATCCTTCCACAAGTCACCCCATATTCCTTTCAGATGAAGGCATTATGGAAGCTATGACCACCCCTGACTTTCCGTGGGATGATATGCACCACCATGCGTACATCCTCCCGCAGTAGTCCCATGACCAATATGCTGTGGAATCAAAATAATTCATTCCCGATGAATTCAATTGGTTTAAGAATCCCATTCCTGCACCAGATGCTTTTGAAGAAGGAAATATGGCCAATATCTCTCCTAGCATTAAAATTAACATTTTTGACAAACCAGGGGTAGAAGAACACATTACCTTGGGTGCCTAATGCACCCTGGAAGAAATTGAGGCTTACAATAAGCTATTCAAGGAATTCCACAATGTTTTCTCCTAGCCCTATTCATAAATGCCTGGACTTGATCCTGCCATTGTCGAACACCATATCGATACCTGGCCCAATGCCACTCCTATCTGTCAAAAGTTGAGACCCATTAATCCTTCCAGACGAGAGGTTGTCAAAGCCGAAATCGATAAGCTCAAGCAGGCTGGTTTTATATATCACATTGAATACACCACTTTGGTGTCCAATCCGGTTCGCATTCTCAAAAAATATGGCACCATCTATGTCTGCACTGACTTTCATGACCTGAAAAAAGCTTGTCCCAAAGACAACTTTCCCACATTGTTCATTGACAAAATCATCGACGAGTGTGTGGGGCATGAGGTTCTATCCTTCATGGATGGTTTCTCTAGATACAACCAAATTTTTATCCATCGTGCTGATCAACTTAAAACTGCGTTCATTAATCCGTGGGGAACCTTAGCTTATAGGGTCATGCCGTTCGGCATTAAGAATGTCGGAGCCACTTTTTAGCGGGCCATGTCATATTTTTTTCATGACCCGGCTCATATTATCCTTGCTTATTTATACCGCCAATACATTACATAAATGAACAATTCTTGGATGATACAAATGACAAAACCTCCTTTCTATATATAGGAGTCCATGGGGCCACAATATAATCCTATCCGACCTAACAATAAGAATGTAAGGGAATAACAATACCAATATGGGGGTTACAGGGCTACAACAATAACAATAAGGGGGATACACTAACAACAATAAGGGGATACACTAGTATTATAGGGACCTAACATGCCCCTCTCATTCAAACAAGTGTTGCCCTCAACACTTGATTATTTCTGGATGCTTCTGTATAAGATTATCATCCTCCCATGTGGAATCTTCAACGGGTAAGTTCTTCCAATTACTGAGATACTCTAAAATTGATTGATTTGGTATTTTTCGAGTTCTTGTTTCTGTAACTGCTTCAAAACTTCTTTCGTTGTGATGTTGATCTTCTTGTTGTTTCAGTCGATTTTTCACCAAAGTTAGGTTATCCTTTGAGAGTTGGAGAACTTGTTGTTGATGCTTGATATGATATTCCACTATTTTATCATCCATATTATCTTTTATTTGATCCTTCAAACCATCCAACTTAGCCTCCATTTTTTCTTTTAAACCATCTATGTCATCTTTGATTGCTCTTTGTAAGAAAGAAATTTGTTGCACTTGGTACCGTAATTTTGACATCTCATACTACAATTATTCCTCTTCATGCATCATAACATATATTTCTAAGGGCTTAATGGGTGTGGAATTATTTTTGGGAGGCATTGTATAAGTCAATACTGATATCCGTGCTTCAATATGCACTTGAAATCACTTCAAACTAATTTTTCAAACAAATGTTATGCAAAATTGTTTAAAAAATACACACATTTTTCTTGTTTTTAAGGAGCTCGATATTCACACTGAATTATATCTATTATTTCATATCTTAAATACCTAAAATTCGGTCCTGTAGTATCCCTCTGAATCTTCTTTCAAATGCCACAGGTCTGACCTGATTTGGATTTTTCGAGGAAAATTTATGTCTAATATCATACAATGAACTAATTATGGACTGGTTCAATAGAGCGAACGTGTACAATGTGCCACGTGTCACTATTTCCTCCTTTAGCTCTCAAAATGCACACAGGAAACTACACTCTATGTACTTCCGGCCAATTTTTATAGAATTCCAATCCGATGCTCAAAGAGAGATTTATGATTATTTTCCTCCGATCACCTTTTTGAGATGAACTTCGGGAGCCTGAAAAACCCTAATTTCCATAGATCATATCTCTAAAAATATTTCGAACCAAGATCTAAATTTTTACATGACGTTTCTCAATATTTTTGCTTCTCTATAAAAATTTCAGCTTTTGAACCTTCGTAGAAAAAAATTTATAGTGAAAATGCCACGATGACCTGTTTGGAGCAGCGAACCCTAGAATCCAAAGCTCTGATACCAAATGTTATGAAACCAACTCCAAAAATAGAAGAAAAGAGAGATCAACGCCTTAGAAATCAGCCATTTGAGGGTACAACCTCCAATACATTATATAAATGAACAATTCTTGGATGATACAAATGACAAAACCTCTTTTCTATATATAGGAGTCCATGTGGCCACAATATAATCCTAGCTGACCTAACAATAACAATGTAAGGGCACAATAATAACAATATGGGGGTTACAAGGGTAAAAAAATAACAATAAGGGGGCTACACTAACAACAATAAGGGGATACACTAGTATTATAGGGACCTAACATGACCTCACTGTGCATTCTAAACATCGAGCGCAACACCTCCATGATATGTGTACCACCTTTCTCCAATGTCACAAGTATAAGATTTGCCTCATCCTGCTGAAGTATGTCTTTTGTGTTCCTGTTGGCCATATTCTAGGCTTCATTGTGTCTAAATATGGTATAATTATTGACCCCTTGAAAGTTAAAGCCATTCTTGAGCTTCCTATTCCTCGTACCTTATGCCAGTTACAAAGCCTCCAAGGCAAAGCTAATTTCCTTCGTCAATTCGTACCTGACTATGCCACCACTGCGCATGAGTTCCTTAGACTCCTCAGATCTAACATTCCATTTGTATGGGATGACTATGCTCAAGAGTCATTTGATGCCCTGAAATATGCTCTCACCTCTGCTCCCTTGATTATTCCTCCTAACTTTGATAGGGATTTCATCCGGTACATCTCAGCCTCCACCCACTTAGTCACTGGGGTCCTTATTCTGGAATATGACAATAGAATTGAGCATGTTATCTATTATCTCAGTAAGAACCTTGTAGGCCCCCTTGTGTCCTACTCACACAAAGAGAAATTGGCGTTGGCTGTTGTGTTCTCGGTCCACAAACTTCGTGATTATATCCTCATGCGTTCCACCAAGGTCCTGACTAATTCCAACCCTATGGCCTTCCTATTAAGTCGACGAATAATCAATGAGAAGTATGCCCATTGGATCTTTATTCTTTAGGAATTTGATCTTGAATTTTTCACACCAAAAAGTAAGAAAGGTTTAGCCCTCGCTGAACTCATTTCTGACTTACCTACCGGTACACAAGATCCACCAATTAATGATGATTTCCATGACGAACATATGTTTTCCATTACTTCAGGTGACCCTTGGTATGGGGACATCTTCACTTATCTACGAACCCAAAATTTCGCCCTCCATATTGATCATGATGCTCGACGACGTATTTGACACTAGGCCCCCCTCTACCTTCTCATCGGTTATGACCTCTATCGTCGTGGTGTAGATACTATCCTTCGTCGTTGTCTCACATACGCTTAAGCTGAGTAAGTCCTTAATTCCTGCCATAGCGGCGCTTGTGGTGGCCACCTCTCTAGTCTCACTGCTGCCCATAAAATCATATGCGCTAGGTATTTTTTGCCTTCTCTCTTTGGTGATTACATTGAAGCAGTCAACCATTGTTCCAATTGCCAACATTTCTCCCCAAAGGCTCGAGCCCCTCTAGCTCCCCTCCATCCTATCATCTCAGCTAGTCCCTTGTATAAGTGGGCCATAGACTTTATGGAGTGTCGACCTCCATCTACTGGTAACCACAAGTATATTGTCGTGGCGGTTTACTATCTCACCAAATGCGTTGAGGCCATTCCAACAGTCAACAACACGATAGCTGTCATAGCCCTCTTTTTCTTTAACCATGTTATTTCTCGATTTAGGGTTCTGAAACAATTGGTCTCTGACCATGGCCAAAATTTTGAAGATGAGATATGGCATGAGCTATCCTCTCTGTTGGGCTTTGAGCACCAATATTCATCATCTTCTTACCCCCAAGGTAATGGCCAAAAAGCAATCAATAAAATCCTTAAAAATATTCTTGAACTGATGATGAACAAGCACAAAACCAACTGACACCTTATGCTCTTCCCAGCTTTATGGGCCTATAGAACTTCTGTTAAAACCGCCACTAGGTTTACTCCTTTCCACCTTGTTTTTGGTGAGGAGGTAGTCTTACTGATCGAGTGTGAAATCCCTTCCCTTCACCGAGCCATCGAACTTCTCGCTAACACCCAAACTTTAGAAAAAAGACTTATCATGCTTGAGTGCACTTCTAAAGACTATCGTGTTGCATTGCAAACCACTGAAGCGGCTAAGAAGCACACCAAATCTCAGTATTACCAAAATATCCACCCTCATACTTTTTATGAAGGGAATCTTGTTCTAGTGTATAGACCAAGCTCATGATGCCGTCGGTCATGGGAATTTTGACTCATTATGGCTAGGCCCTTATATCATTAGTAAGGATTTGGGTAAAGGGGCATACCTTCTAGAGGATTTCGAAGGCCACCCTCTTCCTAATCCTTGTAATGTACTCCACCTTAAGAAATTTTACCCTTAGAATTTTCCTCTTGAAATGCACGTTTTATTTCTCTTAGGTAGCTAGCTTTCTTTTTTGTTGATTTGATACTTCACCTGGAAGCTGTTTTTCCAAGAAGGGTCACTTTGCTGCTTCTCAAAATCAAATTTCTTCCCTTGCGACACTTGTACTTGGGGCACCACTTTTCCTTCATACTTGTCGATTCTCGTGTCGATTTTCGTCATGAGTATCCATCTTGTACTCATGTTTTTATGGTCCCCATCGAGCCTCTTTTGGGTGGCAGCATCATCGAGTCACCCTTGTTTAGAGCATCTGAGTTGAGTCATCATTGCATCCATGGAGTCTATCTCGAGTCCCTTTTGTCTCCTGCCACAATCTTCCATCCTTCATTGCTTTATACCCCCCTCGCGTCGCACACTTTTCCCCCCAGTCATACTGTCCCCTATCCCCTCCGAAGTCGAGTCAGTACTTGGCAGGTCATTCATGCCCTTTATGCTCTAACAAGGGAATTTTTCAGCCCACTACTCAGTAACCCCCCCATTCCACCATCATCCCTGGTGTCAGTCTATTAGTCACTCTACTATTATCCCTCATGCCTTAGTTGAGGATTCCTTATTGTCTTACCTTTAGCTGACCTCCTTCTGTTAACATCAACTTATTCATTCCAGAAGATATATCTAGAGGGTGGTGTACCTTGGTTCTGTTGGGGTTCCCATGTTTTGGCCAGGTTGACAAAGACCAAAAGATGAGACAACATAGAACCACTTTCAGACCTTAGGATCTAGCCCTCCTAGGTCCAGAGAGGGATCTCTCTATGATTATCAAAGGATATATGTCTTTGAAGTTCTAAATTATGGTTTTAGGCTAGTTATAGGCTCAAGATTGATTATTTGATTGTTTGGGTCTGGTTGTTGAGAATCAGGGAGGAAGGTTTCATCATAATAGAAGGATGGGTAAAGAAGGAAGCTAGACAAAGATAGATAACTCAGGGAACATCAAGGCCATTGGGCAATGGAGTCAAGAAAGGATTTACTTATGTTCAATATGTAAGCTTCAGTTGGGCTAGTCATCTAAAGCATTTGGATCTTAAAGACTGATTGGTGGGATGGAACACTAAGTGATGAGAATGAAAGATGGAAGACCATCTGATTCTGTCTATAGATCAGGCCAGAGGTCATTTAACTCCAGGCCTACTTGGACAAAACCATAGGCAACACAAGGGATCTCGAAAAGGTTTATATGGAAGGGAAGGTTATGAAGAGGCAGCGACAGGCTTTACACCTCCCAATGTTCCTAACCTCTTTCAATTAAATCTTAACAAAAACATCTGAATACTGATTTTATTAACTTGCACATCAAAGAGCAGGAAATAATCATCCACTACACTGGTTTAGTCAATTAAAAACAATATTGAGACACACATATGAGCAGAAAACATTCAAGACTGAGAGAGCTGGGATATAAGGTACCTAACAAGGGTAAATCTTATATCATGCATTCAGATGTCAGTCAGAAGAACATGAAATGAAATGGAAATAAACACAGAGATAAGAAGAACATCACCAACTGCTGTAGATCAGGATCCAATGAAAATTGCTTATCATGTTAAACACAACACCAATCAGGTACATCACTGCCCAAAGCTTTTACATTCAGCCTGAATACATCATATTTCTCAGCCTATCATACAACTGTTACACAGGAAACTTGGCTCGGGACAAAATGCTTGCAGTTTGCTGATAAAACCAACAACAACCAACACAATTCGTTCCCAGGGATTTTATAGGAGAAGAGAAAGAAACAGAGGCAGAAGACCCATTAAATGAGATTCATTAAGTCAGAATGGCGGAAGTGTTCACGCCCATACTGCTTAATGGCTTTATGCGGCGCTTTGAGTACTCTGCAGACTGTTTGGAGGCTCTGTTAGGCTGGGAATTGACCTCGGATATTTCACTGGAGTCCTTTCTAGAGCTTGGGCTCTACGCTGCCTTCTGAAATGAATGACATGGATTAAAGATCTGCAAGGCCCTCCATGCTTCTTTAATGCTGCCGGACTGTCTGAAATGAGCTTCAGTCAGTGTATTTAATTATCTCAGGGCTCGAGAAGGCATGAAGGCACTGTAGGAAGGTGTACTTTCTGGAGTAAACGCGCTCTGCTTTTAGGTGGCGCAATCATGACTTGCTGGTGCGCCCTTAGTCTTCAAACTGTGCTTGAACCCTTTGACTGTAGGATTAAAACATTAATCTTCAATTACAGGCTCGAATCCTTCTCAAATACTGCTTCTTCTGCTTTGCTGGCCGGCTGGAATGGCCTCTCTATACTACCTGCATGATGAAACAAACTTATCACAGAGCCCGGGCAGTGGTGGAGAAATGCTATGGAGGCAGAGGAATGGTGGCGGAACAACGGAGAAACAATGGAAAGAATGCAACGTGGTGGAGAAATGGTGGCTTTTACTATAATGGTAACAGAATGCAATGACATGATGAACTCTTACAGACAATGGAGTGTGGTGATGATATGCACCACAGACCATTAGATCTTGGTCTGGGGACAAAGATCAACGGTGGAGATTCAGTAACAGGACAATACATAAGATGGGCGTAACACGCAAAACACATGAAATGCAACGGAAACGAATGTAAGAGTGGGACCCAGTGGAGGTGGAGGGCAATTGAACAAGGACCGTCAGTTCTGGGAGAAACGAACAGTCACGTTCCAATCGCTCAATCGCAATCGGGGGTCAGTCGAAAAGGTTTGCGATTGCGATCGGGGAGGGTCTTGCGATTGAGCGCTGACCGTCCGATCGGGGATCAGATCGACGGTTCAGATGTAATCGGAGGGACAGCGCGATCAGCGATCGGGAGGACTTGCGATTGGCGTAGGACCGTTGATCAACAGGGAGATGGACGGACGAGATCAAATCGGAGGACGGAGGGAAGGGGGTGCGATTGGATGCAGGCCGTCCGATCTGGCGGAAGGATCAACGGCGGAGATCAAATCGGAAGGCAAACCAAAAGAATTGCGATCATGATCGGGGGGAGAAGCGATTGAGCGCTGACCGTCGATTTGACGGGAAGATCGACGGCAGGGAAACGCAATCGGAGGGGTGAGTGTGATGGAGCGATGACTGTTGGATCACGAGGAGATCGACGGTGCAGATGCAATCGAAGGGCAGAGAAAAGGACTTGCGATCGGCGATCGGGGGAGGAGTTGCGATTGCGCAATGACCGTCAGATCGCGGAAGAATGGACAGCGGAGATTTAATCAGAAGACCTCAATCGAGGTGGTGCCAATGCGTCTTGCGATTGTGATCGGGCATGGGTTTGCGATTGAGCGCAGACCGTCGATCTGCGGGAAGAATGGATGGTGGAGATTTAATCGGGGCACGCAATCGGAGGAGGAGCAGAGGGACCTGCGATCAGCGGAGGGCCGTCGGATCGCGGGGCAGATCAATGGTGGGGACAACGATCGGAGGGGCAGTGCGACCAGTGCGGGACCGTTGGATCGCGAAACACATGGACGGCTGAGATAAAATCAGAAGGTCTCAATCGGGGGGCGGACTTAACATGTTCCGATTGCGACGGGCGGGGGGCTTGCGATTAGCGGACAGCCGTTAGATCTGATCGGATCAACGGTTCAGATTGGAGCGGGGACCTTACGTGTTAAAACAATCGCATCGGGGTTTTTGTTGTCACAAAGGGTTTGGCCTCCCGCCGATAGTTCCGATTGCGATTAGCGCTCGAGACTTAAGCACTTGGTCCCAGCGCAGAGGCACATGTGGGGAAGTGGTTGAAAGGGGCTAGCGGGAAGGGGCTTAGGCCTATAATAAGGTCGGGGAGTGGGTTTTAGCCCCTTTAAATGGATTTTAAGGGGTTTAAAGGGAAACGATAGAGGAATAAAGGGGAGAAAAGGGAAAAAAAAGGGCAGGGGAAGAAATTAGAAGGGATCTTGGGGGGATTTGAGGAGTAAATGGGGAAGAAGGGGGAATAAAGGGGAGAGAAACCAAGGGCTTTGGGGAATGAAATAAGAGGGAAGAAGGGGGTCTTTGGGCATTTCTTCACAGCAGAGAGGCTTTTGAAAGGGGACTCAGCAGAAGGGATATATTTCAAAGGCTAAAAGGCACATGGAGGCTTCAAGGAGACTGTGTTTTCATCGGAAACGCATTCCTTGAAGACTCAACAACAATTTAGCCCCCTATTTGCTTGTCAAAATTTCATAGGGGGCTAACAGGTTCCAGCTTCCACTCTTGTTCGGTTCCTCGGATCAGGAAAAGGGACCCTTCATTTCCCTTTGACTTGGTTGTTTCTCATTTCTAGCTCCTTCTGGCATGATCAAGCTCTGTATAGTTGATGGTTCATTGATGCAGAAGATTGTACTAGTGATTCTCGGTTGTGTGTGAGATGTTTCAGACCTCATGAGGGGGTGGCCATTCATGTAGCCCCCCACATAACCGGATGACCTCTCTACTACATCCTTGGATGCAGCTCTATAGATTTGATGTTTCTGGCCTCAGCCGCTTGGAGCGCCTTTTTAGCTTGCATGTATCATTCAGATTTTCATAGCCCTTTCCTATTTTACAGGGCCTCTTTGGTTTTTATTATATCTCATGTACTCAGATATTATTGTATAAGTCCTAGCTGCTGTCCCAGGCACAATTTGTATGTGGGATCCATTATGTTTTTTATCTAGCCCATGTTTATACCAGCATGTACTATCTAGCTCACTCCCATGTTTTTTGGGCACACCATTATTCTTTGTACTTTTTCATCTCGAAGGGCATAGGTATGCCTCCGACGCCTCATTCAGAACATGTACTCACTCATAAAAGAGACTTATCGTACCTGTAAGTCTTGCTTCCTCAGGGTCTTGTCCTCTCTCGCTTCAGTCCATCTTATATTTCTCTCTCTCTGACTCCCCTTCAGTGTCTAGTGATTGTGTTCTTACAACGTACTTCAGTCATACAATTAGCTCCTAATGCTAGCACATTGGAAGGAAATATGTTACACCAATTTTTGGTCATCTAACATGTTACTATTAGATGGACTAAAGTACACCATGTAAGACCAATTTTACCATAGTAAAATTTATTTCACTATGATAAATAATTTAATAACCCATAGTTTATTAAGTTTTTTATTGTCTAAACAGGAAAACCCATGAGGAATAATTAAATAAATCCTTATTTGTTTGGTTTTCCTGTAGGGATAATTAACAAAACCATTTTTTAATTAATATTCCTGGTCATATTTAACCCAAAAAAGGAGAAATAATTAGATAAATTATTATTTATCTTATTATTCTATAGGAATAATTATTTAAATCATTATTTAACAATATTCCTTGTTAAATGTGATATCCCTTTTTAGGAACAACTCATAAATCATGCACTGAAAAATGCATTTTCAGAAAAATATGAAATGGAACAGGAAAACGACTCTTGGATACTTTATATCAGACAATAAAAAACCTAAATCCAATATTTGAGCTGAAAAAAATAAGACTAGGTGGGTTAAACAGATCTCCCACACCTAGTTATCTTCAAGAGAAGGCCCAATGAGGGGCTGCAGCAAAGTAAAATTATATAATGAAAGTGAAGAGATATATCCATGAATAAAATGTGTTGATAGACACTCAGAAACTGATTTCAATTACATCATCAACTTAGATCTGAATTTAGGATCCAAAAAGTGGGGAAAAGCAGTGATTTTGACCCTAAAATAGATGTATTCAGAAATATGCATAAAATTAAGGGAAATGGCGGGAGGTTATTTTATATTAGGTTTCGAGGGACCTATGCTCCGAATTTAAGCTTAAAAAAATCATTCTAGCTATGTTAAAAAGTTCCTCCATCCCCAGATATGCTTAAAAATGTTGATTTCCCATGACTTTGAGTATGCAGAAAATGGATGAAGCATGCAGAGCGTAATTTCTGAAGAAATTAGATAAAATATGTCTGAAACATCAGATATAAATTTTATTATAACATATAATGAATAAAAATGGAGATTTAGCTCCTTTTATACATCAAATAGATCACCCGGCAAGGGGATTTCATGAAAGAACAAATACAAGTATCATATCTGCAGAATATGGATCTGAAAAATGAAAAATCACTAAAAATATGAGTATATGAGCTGAAATGTGAAAAATTACAGAAGAGGGATGCAATACAAACTTTCCGAAAGAAGGGATGGCCCTTCCTCAAGGAAATAAGCACCAAACTAGGGTAGAAACCCTGTTGCAGCAATGCACTGGAAAAATGACGTAGTTTATGAATTATACTATGCAGATGATGTTGGAAGGTCCTTTGGCCTGATGCCAAGATCTGAATATGAAGCTCAAGGCTTCCTCACTAATATTCCAGAGAAAGGAATGCTCCCTTTTCTGCAAAACTAGATCTGGAAGTGGTGTTGAAAACCCCTCATTGCAACACCCTGCACCACAAAAATTCCTGCCCAAAAGAAAAGGTTGTAGCTGGAGGAGGAAGCTTGGCCTCAAGCCTATATGTGAGGCATTTCAGAACATACTCCTTCAAGAGCTTCTCAATGAAGGAGGAGGAATTCCTAAACAGGATATCCCTCTCTCTCTAGCTAAACAACCAAGAGAGTTTGAGGTACTTAAGCAATCTCAAAATCAAATTATCTTCAACAACCTTTCCTTCTGGCCATCCTCTTCATTTTATAACATCAGGGCTTATAAAACCCTAAACCACCTCCAATGAGTTAACCCTTTTCACATGAAGGGTCTCCATTAAAATTGCGCTGATCAATAAGGAGGTTCAATGCATCTAGACACTGCTGTGATTTGGTCCTGTTGACCTAGTAAACCTTCTTCATTCCTTTTCACACCTAAATGTATTTGATTGAAATGGCCCAGATTTTTCCATGTTCACATTGGGCATTGATTTATTTTGCTGATTAGGAGTTTTAGAGTCTCTCCTTTACACTTTTATTCATGAGTTAAGCAAACTGAAAATAGAATGCAGTATTCCCATTAGCTGCAAAATGTGGGAACATTACAGTCTCCCCCGGTAAAATGTTGCTTGCCCTCAAGAAACTCTTATTGTAGATGCAAATCATATATTCCCCTCCAAATGACATCCACATAAGGAAGGCTTCCTCCATTTTCTGCAATAGGTTATGTATGTTTGGTTCCATAGTTGTCTTCCACAAGTACATGAGATGACTTCCAACTGTAAGGTTAGAGGCCCTTTTCCCATCATGAAGTACAAGATGACAATTACATGATGTCAAACACCATCATAAACACATGAGAGACATAAAATAAAGCAGCTCCTATAAAGTAAAAGCTTCGTCATGCAAGAACATTCCTCCATCCATGTTTTATGAACTTGATTAAGCATTGTTATGCTTTCATTCTTAGCCCTGTTGGCCTTGTTGGATCCAAACTCCATCATTCCAGCATTATGCAAAAGAATAAGTGAAGGAGAAACATGGGTGGACAAACATGTCAAACCATATTCCCATAATAATAACCACCAGAGCAAGGCCCTTTGTTGCCATCCTCCATCTCCTCCATGTAAGATGGACAAGCCAAGCTTTCCAAAAGATGATGTACATGCCTTCCTTTGCTGCAATTTATCTTTGATACATAAGGCATGAATCAGAAAAGTATGAGCTATGGGGTGGTCACCATACTCATTTAAAAGTAAGCAAAACAACAAGAGGTCTTTCTTCTTTCTTTCCTCTTCATGTGCATCATGAAACCAAACCATACTAATGGACACATGATATGTCACATCAGCCCAATACAAAGTATCATCATCAATGCACATCATGAGATCAACATGCCAAATTTTACACAATGCAAAACACATAGACATAGGAGATTTCATGTGGTGGCCATACTCTCTCAAATGAAACAAAATTATACATGCCTTCTCTTGCTGCAACATATCATTGAAATCCAAGGCATGATTTAGAAAATGAGGAGCTATTGGGTAGTAACCATACTCACCCAAGAGCAACCATAACAACAAGGATTTTTGCAGTCCTCTTGCCTTATCAACATGTGGATCATGGAGCAATAACACAATGATGGACATGTGAAATGTCTCATCAACATAGTAAAATCAAGCTCCCTCATACCACATCATGTGGGATTCATTCCTCCTCCCAAGCCAAAGCTCATGCATGAAACATCCCTCCAACAGAAATACATGTGGATAAATGAGACATATTTCAAACATGGGTGAATACATGGACATGAGATTTAACATGTGATGTCCAAAATATCCTTTTAACAACCACATCAGCCATGCTTCCTTTTCATATATTCTATTAATGATGCATAAATCATGAGATGAGAGAATGAGAATCTTTTAGGTAGTGATCATGCTTACCCCAAAGCAACCAGCGTTGCCATGCCTCCTTATTCATTTCATGATCATTCTTCAAGGCATAGATCATAGAAATAGGTGCCTTTAGAGAGTGATAGGAGTCTCCCAAGGGAAACCAACATAACTAAGCTTGCTGGTCCATATATTTCTGCAAGTGATCATGTGATCTCTCGCTCATCATCCTCATCCACTCACTCCAATATGGAAGATGAGTGATGTGTTGCATAATCATGGCATCATCCCTTTATAGAATACCATCTCCTTTGAACCAATGAAGAACCTTGCATCTCATGAAATATTGAAATGCATCTCTGTTGAGATCTCTTGGTGAGACCTCTCTCCCATCTATGGCCTTCCAAAACCAGTGAGGCTCTGAATCTGTAGTAAGTAGACATCTCTCTTTGAGCTGTAGCATGCTCATTAAGAGAGTGTCATCTAGAGGGGGGAAAATGCTTCTCATCTCAAGATGTCTACTCTTCATATTCTTCTTCTCCACTACTTTAAGGTTGAAGCAGCCTTTAGAATGCTCCAAGGGAGCTGGTCTCTTTGTCACAGTCACTATGTGACAGCATTGTAGATCTGCGAAGTGATGCATGCACTGTCTCAAAGCAAGTCATATTTTTGATCTCACAATCAGCCATTGAATATAGGATAGTACTAATCCCCCTTTTTGAAACTCTACATCTCAACTCAAGAGGTTGAATGCAGTTCAACAATGATGCATTGGGATAGTTTCCAATCTCCTCCTTTATTAGATCAAGGGTCCTCTGCACTGTGACATGTCTTTGCTTCAAATCAGCATTTTGATTTAATCCTTGGCTATGCATTAATCTTGAAACAATATGTGCTGAAATTTCATGCATACCTTGGATCAAATGATATGTGGGAACCTCTTGATAGAACACAATTTCCTCCACCCGGATCAATGAGGCCTCCAACTGCTGGCAAGAATGATGGTCTCCCTTCTTCAAGCATACCAGCACTGGTATCTTCCTTCTCCTCCTCATGCATCTCCTGATTCATGCATGGGACTCCATATGTTAAGAGCTCAAGACTAACTTGCAAAGATGCAAGTGCCTCTTCTCTAGATGCAAGTACCTTAGCAATAGATGGTGAAAATGGAGATCTCTTGCCCAAAGTGACAAGATTGACATCCTCCTTTGTTTCCTTGGGAGATGTCTCTTTGTAGCTCATCTTTTTCCTCTCCTCATCAAAATCCTTGAGATTTTCTTCAATACTCTTCAATGTTTGAAAAGGAAGAAATGAGATCTCTTCCTCAGTCATTCTCCCTACTTTGTGATGAAAAGAAGTGTATATTTCTTCCTCTTCATCTTGAAACCCTTTAGGAGTTTCTTTGCATCTCTCTTCTTCATTGCTATACCTCTCACCTCCTTCAAAGAAAGTGGGCATAGTAGATCTATGAGGATATCTAGGATTCTCTGGTCTTCTGCTTTGATAATAGGAAATTCTATGGCTTCCTTCTTCTTCTTGAAACCTTATGCAGGTCTCACTGCAGCTTTCTTTTTCTCGAAACCCTCTAGGAGTCTCGGTGCATCTTCTTTCTCTCTATTGATTTACCTCTTTGGAGAGGCTCTTCTTAGATCTGAACACTGATGAGAGTAAAATAATCCTCTCCATCATTCTGATATCTATCTCTTCTCTTTACTTCTCTAATATCTTGATCTCACAACCTACGCCAGAGATCGTGCTCTAATACCACTGTGATAGCCCTTTTTAGGAACAGCTCATGAATCATGCACTGAAAAATGCATTTTCAAGAAAATATGCAATGAAACAGGAAAATGACTCTTGGATCCTTTATATCGGACAATAAAAAAACTAAATCCAATATTTTAGTTTAAACAAATAAGACTAGGTGGGTTAAACAGATCTCCCACACCTAGTTATCTTCAAGAGAAGGCCCAATGAGGGGCTGCAGCAAAGTAAAATGCTCTAATAAAACTGAAGAGATCTATCAATGCATAAAATGTGCTGACAGACACTCAGAAACTGATTTCAAGTAAAGCAACAACTC
This sequence comes from Pinus albicaulis, assembly GCA_034641835.2. Lineage (NCBI taxonomy): Eukaryota > Viridiplantae > Streptophyta > Pinopsida > Pinales > Pinaceae > Pinus > Pinus albicaulis. Next base: position 1,448,722,258 of record CM076572.1, on the reverse strand, counting down.
AGATCTGAATTTAGGATCCAAAAAGTGGGGAAAAGCAGTGATTTTGACACTAAAATAGATTTATTCATAAATATGCATAAAATTAATAGAAATGGCGGAATTTTATTTTATATTAGGTAGTGAGGGACCTATGCTCCGAATTTAAGCTCAAACAAATCATTCTGGATATGTTAAATAGTTCCTCCATCCTCGGATATGCTTAAAAATACTGATTTCCCATGACTTTGTGTACGCAGAAAATGGTTGAAACATGCAGAGCGTAATTTATAAAAAAATTATACAAAATATGTCTAAAAAATCAGATCTGAAGTTTATTATAATATATAATGAATAAAAATAGAGATTCATCTTCTTTTATACATCAAATAGATCACCCATCAAGGGGTTTTCATGAAAGAACAAATACAAGTATCAGATCTGCAGAATATGGATCTGAAAAAATGTAGAATCACTGAAACTCTGAGTATATGAGCTGAAATGTGCAAAATTATAGAAGAGTACTGCAATACAAACTTTCCGGAAGAAGGGATGGCCCTTCCTCAAGGAAATAAGCACCAAACTAGGGTAGAAACCCTGCTATAGCAATGCACTGGAAAAATGACGCAGTTTCTGAAGTATACTGCGTAGATGATGTTGGAAGGTCCTTTGGCCTGATGCCAAGATATGAATATGAATCTCAAGGCTTCCTCACTAATCTTCCAGAGAAAGGAATCCTCCCTTTTCTGCAAAACTAGATCTGGAAGTGGTGTTGAAAACCGCTCACTGCAACACCCTGCAACACAGCAATTCCTACCCAACAGAAAAGGCTGTAGCTGGAGGAGGAAGCTTGGCCTCAAGCCTAGATTTGAGGAATTTCATAACATACTCCTTCAAGAGCTTCTCAATGAAGGAGGAGGAATTCCTAAACAGGAGATCCCTCTCTCTCTAGCTAAACAACCAAGAGAGTTTGAGTTCCTTAAGCAATCTCAAAATTGAATTATCTTCAACAACCTTTCCTTGTGGCCTTCCTCTTCATTTTATAGCATTAGGGCTTATAAAACCCTAAACCACCTCCAATGATTTAACCCTTTTCACATGAAGGGTCTCTATCTAAAACTGCGCTGATCAATAAGGAGGTTCAATGCATCTCGACACTGATGTGATTTGGTCCTGTTGACCTAGTCAACCTTCTTCATTCCTTTTCACACCTAAGTTTATTTTATTGAAATGGCCCAGATTTTTCCACGGTCACATTGGGCATTGATTTATTTTGCTGATTAGGAGTTTTAGAGTCCCTCCTTTACACTTTTATTCATGAGTTAAGCAAACTTAAAAGAAAATGAAATATTCTCATTAGCTGCAAATTGTGGGAACATTACATTAAATTTGACTAAATCATTTATAAATAATTGAATAAATAATTATTTATTTAATTATTCCTTAACCTCATCCTTGAAATAATAAATAAATCATTTATTTATTTATTATTTATAAATAAAGGGATTTGACCAATTTTAAATTCCTTTGCCCTCCACCAAAATAATAAAATATTCCAAGTTAGTTGGATCTAGATTTGATTAATAATATTTTAAGTATGCACCAATATCTAGACTGACTCAATATTTTTTTATAAATAGAAGGCTTTTCCATTCATTCACTACCTTTTTTTGCCTTGGCATCACCTTTTGATCTATACTTTTGGTCTGAATTTGATCCTCCATCATTTTCATATTTTTTCTACTTTTTCTTGTGAGCTCCATTTGAGTTCCATTTTGTCTAGGTTTTCTACACCATCAAGAGAGAGAGATCTTGGATCTGAATCACTAAGGACATACAAGAATCCATCCCATTGAGGGGGATTGGTAACATCTTTCTATGTTCCCTTCCCAGGTGTCATAATACAAAAAATTCTTTAGAAATTCCTATCCTGTCTATTGGATGTATGGAGCAACTCTTGTTTATTTTTTCTATTTAATGTCTTTCACTGCATAGATCTAGATTTTTGTAGCATTTATTCTGATCACCTATTGCAGATATAAGGAAATTGACAACCATATTTGATGTCAGGGTTGTTTTTTATGCACAACTAAAGTGAGATTTTTTAGTACGCTTGCGATTAGAATTCACACTAACAAAATCCATGCTTGTTTAGGGCCTAGTGATCCAGTGAGGATTGTGGTAAATCCTAGTTGTATTCATGAGGGTTTGGGCCTAGTGATCTAGTGGGGATTATGGTAAAGGCTGATGAAGCCTTGGTTGGTTTTTTTGTGAGTCCCACATTCATGGTTGGAATATGGCACAAGGCTGATTGGTTGAAAGAAGTATTTGGTTTAGCCCATTCTATGGTTGGGTGGTTCATGGAAGTCCCAGACCTAGTTGGATTTTTCATTTATTAATAATAGCTTCTTCTCCTTGTTACTTCACGTGTAAATGTACTTATTGATATTTGAGTTTTATGGTTGTTATATCCTTGTCATTTCTATTGGTTATATGTTGGTTATGAGTATGTTTTATGATAGACTTTATGTATGGCTCTCATCATGTTTTGATTAGTAAATGAATGTACAATGAATGTATGACCTAGTATCTGATTGCAACTATTGTGATATGGAAACAATCAAGAAACATTTTAAGATGAAATTTTATCTTAAAGTTTAGAAACTTTGGTGAATATTACTAGTCTCTAGTAGAAAAACAATACAATGTTTGATGATATTTTCTAAAAATATATAGATTTCTAATTATTTTATATCAGCCTATATAAGATCTTGGTTATTTTTAAGGTAAACTAATTTTATACTATAAAACTTGGAGGAATACGTTTTTAGAAAAAACAGAAATTAGTGAATAGTATTTTTGGAAAAAGTATGGAAAAATAGCCCCCCTGTGAATATTAGCCCCTAAAATTTTCCCTGGAAACAATGTTTCTTTACGAATCTCAGATAAGTAATATACCCATATGCTCAGATATGTTGTTATGACCTGCAGGCTACATATTTGTGACATTTTTGACATAATTCTTGTCATGGATAGTAGGGGTCAGATCAAGTACTTACACCAATGATTGCTTTAGTACCTTTGTTCCATTGTAATTATTCATTTATGAAGGTTTCATGAAGTTTTGGGTAGTGCCATGAGACTTGGTCCTGAAAAAGTGCTTCAAAATCTATGGTCGCTAGCACAGAATTGCTAGTCGCTAGTATGCCTTGCTGTGGGAGCGACTGGGAGGCCTAAGTTGCATGCATGGATTTTCATGGGAGCGGCTGAGGGTCCATATCAGTGAAATATAAATTTCCCTCATGGGTTGGTCACTTGGAATGGTTGGTTGGATCCTGAAGGTTTTGTAGCTTTTGTGGAAGGCCAGTTTGGTTTCGTTATGTCAGTTTGAATTCCTTAATTATATATGGGGAGTTGAATTACACCATAGTATCATCTCATCACATGTTTACCCAGTAGACTGGTTAACTTCAGTAAATGTGGGAAGAGGGTGTTACAGATCTCCTAAGGTGGAACTTTGAGAACATACTTCTACATTGAATTTGTTTTATTATATTTTTTCATGCATATAATTTATAGGGAAGATATTTGTATATAGTTAGCATGTTCAGTTGGTTATCATGCCTATTTTTGGTAGAATTCCCTCTCATGAATATCTCTATGGTATTTTCACTCCTATTTTCATGAGGGTGAGTTAACTTGGAGACATTATTGTCCTCATATCTTGACATGGTCAACCATGCATTGAGGATGAACCTAATTACTCCATATTTATATTATTTATTTGATTTCCATAAAGCTAGTTGTCTAGAATAATTATTTTTGATGACAAGAGAGAAGAAAATCCCTCTATAAAGAGGAGAATTATCTCCATTCTAATAGTGGTTGAGACTTGTGGGATTGAGGAGCACTCTCATTGGGATACATGTGCACATAATTGGCTTGTATCTTTATGGAACATTGGAGGTATAAAATCTTATTTATATGAGGCTATCATGTGTGCAAATAATTTTTTAATATGTTGTTTATTGTTGTATGAAACCCCTAAAGAATTTGTGGTGTGCCAATGTATTATAACAAGTTTATTGAACTCGTCATATTGAATTAAATTTATGAATCCTAAGATGTGGTTATTTAATGAGGTATTATACACTACATGTGCAACTAAAATAGTAAAATCTAACTTGTAAACTTTATGTGTAATGTGTAACCTAAGATTAGCTTTAATGTTTCATTGTCATTTTTAATTTAATTATATTTTTTCGTTACATTCACTCCCATTGCTCAAAAGAAGTAGGACAGAATATAGGGTCACACAACTATTTGCTACAATATTAATAAGGAAAGGTCTTGGAAATTGATAAAGTCATATATCATAGTATTAACAATATTTTTCATCATCATGTACCTTAATTGGGCTATAATACCCTATTAAACTATAATTTTCCACACTATATAAAAACTATTAATGATGTGATGATGAAACTAAAGAATGAAAAAACTAATCTAACAGAAAGGAAGATGCTTAATCTGAACCTCTCATCTCCTATCCCTTCACCATCACAACCTAATGACATACACTCTTATATCCAATGTCAAGATCATGAAGGGAAATGGATAATGGAACAAAATATCGTTGTTATAAAGAGGAAGAAGACACCATAAGTAATATCATTAAATATACCATGAATAATAGCAAATTAATAGTTAAGTCCCGCTAGCCCAACCAGTTGAGGATGGGCCTCATCAACAAGGTGACCTAGGATCAACCCTCACCAAGGGGTGGTTGTGCCCTATGCTAGCGGGAGGAGACATGCTATAAAATCCAGTCAGTAAAATGGCTAGTGCAGCCCAGGCCAGGTGCGATACCCAGGTTACTTTGATGGATTAGATGCCCCTGGGTCACAACTAATCAAGTCACAGGTCAATCGTGCTGGAGGATCACAAACAACTTGACAGACAAAAAAAATTAGCCAATGAATATAAATTCAATGAGATTATATAACATCCATAAATTAAAGAGTTGAAAATGTAATGAAGAAAAGGAGTAAAATTTAAAAGGGTTAAAATGAAATGATATAAATTAATAAAAATATTATACATGAAACTATTACAAAAAATAATAAGTTATTGCAAAGATGAAAATATAATAGCAAAAATATTCCTTGATTGTCCTTGAGTCGGTCCTACTTAAGGTCTTAAAGAGAATCCTTAGTAAAACCACTAAGTCATCAAGATTTAAAAATACAAGCTCCTGATTTTGAAATTAACTTCATGAAAACATAGAATTCCTTAACAATTTGAATGTACTAACACTTATGAAAGTACTGTGCCAAAAGAGAAGACTTCACTAGCTCCTACTTATACTAAAAATGGCAACTAAGCATTCAATCAATCTTTATTGAAGGGATTTTGTATCTAGAATCCGAAGAACAAAAAATTATTTTTCAAGCAACAAATGTCCCTCCTTAATTCAAACTCCATCAATTAGAAAATTGAATTAGGATCTATTTGATTGACAGACATGATTAATTTGAATTCTTGGCTCATTTGGAGGTGGGAGAGGGAGAATGATATGCCTTTTCCCTCATATGAAAGTTGATAGATATCACCTTATAATTTAATCTACTTGCAGAAATTATTATTAGAACTTCAAGAATGCATCAATTAATAAAAATCATAAGTAAACTAAAGTATATCACATAACCCAAAAACTTATTCATTCATAATAGTCAAATTTGAAAAACCCAAGAGGTTCATATTACCATATTATTTTTATAAGTAGTGCAAGCTTTAGTCCAATAAAAAGGTCATATCTACTACAAGATGGGCATCAAGGTCCTATTATTTATAGCCTTGCTAACAAATAAGAACCAACCAAAAGTGATAGGAAGAACTACGATGTTGATAGTGGGTAACCTTCCTAAGTTGCACAATACTAAGTCATTAATGCTTGGGATTGGAAAACATTTGTGGGTACTAGATTTTGTTTCAATAGTGAGAAAGTTATATTTTTAATATTTAATAAAATTAGAGTCAATATAAATTCAAATATATTTATTTATTTTTCTTAGAAGGTGGTAAAATCTATCTGAACTTAGTTGTCGAATAGTACTAAAGAAAACCATTATTGGCTGCTATCAATGGATGCATGTTAACTTATCACCATTGTTTATGGAAAACACGCCACATGAAATGTCCAATTGTTGATCTGTATGGCAGAAATGTTTTTCTTTTTCTATGTACCTCTAGGTCTTGGGCCACTAACCTATACCATTGACGCAAGGAAGTTACGTTCTTAGTAAATCGAAATAAGTCTGAGGTTTTACTCCACAAACATTGGGTAGTCTCAACATATATTTGATAGTATTTATAAGAAAACCAATATTTCTTGTGGTCACTATGTAGGTTGTTTCCATTAGGGTCTTATGATTTCTACTAGTATCTAACATTATTCCAATAGATGAGACCGTACTACCCACATTTTCAATTCAACATCTTTCCAATATGGAGTACATGTAATTTAATAAGGTATATAAACATAACAAATTAAAATGAAAAATAATTTGAGGTAGTCGAGACATAACATATAATGTATGGTCAATGTCATTTTGGTGTAGAAATTGAATAATATAGAAGTGATATAAATAGATAGATCGATTAAAAATGTAATATAAATTTATTTAATTTAAATAATTCAAATTGGAGAATGGTATATGATCCAGGTGGATATTGGTGGCCTCCCAACTATTCCACTTGGGGCCCCACCATTGTTTCTTTCAGTTTCGTTAATTATAACACAGTTTACTATTTTTAGCAGTTTTTCAGGTTCTGAATGTACGGAGCCGTTTTGAGGCCCTACAAGACGTTTTTTTGGGAAAAATAGGACAAAAATGGAAGTTCCTTAGATGTTTCTCACATAAGAAGTTGTATTCGTCGGATAGATATTTCTAACGAGGTATTGTGTGCATAAAATGGAGACTCTATGCCAAAGTTACATCCTCTGGAAGTTGATGTACCAATTTACCCAAACAGGGCCCATAGTTTTGATGCTTCATCTCCTAGGGTTAGGTTTTTGGATGTTTAGGGTTTTCCATTATTTCTCAATAATAAAAAATCCCTCGAGCCTCATTGTAACATAGTTCAGAGGCTTGTAGCCACCACATCTCTTCTTAGAGATAAGCTACCAACGCCCTAGCTAGTTATTTCCATTCTGTTTGTAAAAAAATTTCACTTCTTTGATATTAATTAAATGAAGTGATATTTCTACTGCATCTTTGTATTTATGGTTTCACTTCTTTGATATTAATGAGCTTAAGTTTTATTTATATTGCATCTTTGTATTTTCTTGTGTTCCTCCACAAAGTCAGATAAGTGGTATCAAAGTGGTATGCTCTTTCTCGATCCTTCTTTGAATGTCCCCAACGAGGTCGGGGTATAAGGAGTTAGGGCTCGATCTGGTTGAACCTTTGCAATATCAGCCTCACAAACCCCGATGGTCGCCCATGGGAGATGAAAATAAGGATGAGGGAGCAGGATATCCTATCAAAATATTGCTCAAGGAGGCCCTGAAAAAATAAAGGAACATAGTGATGGATAACTTTTTCCAAATCCTTCAACGACTGACCACTGGTGGCGCATATGCATCCAACAATCACTATGGAGTTGAAACTCTTTTTAAAGTACACATAAACTTTGACATTGCCATATTTGATGGCCAAATAAATGCAGACATCGTAGATAGATGGTTGAATCTATTAGAAGGATATTTCTCGGTTCGTGACTTTTCCGACCGAGAGAAGATTATTTTTGCACTCCTCAAATCCACCCCCCATGTCAATGACTTGTGGGAAACCTACTGTGAGAAAAAGGACGAGGGGGAACCCTCTCTGTTCTCGATCATACCCACTTGGAATTATTTCTAATACACCATCAAGGAACAATATTATCCTGTGGGGAGCTATGAGGACAAGTACATACAATCATTAGGGGAATTTTGAGGACTAAAATGGGCCTCCTAATGAAATTATAAAATAATAGTGGAAATACTAGAACAATATTAGATTACATCATCAAATTTTAGAGGGAAATAAGAATAATAAAATAATAAAATAATAAAACTATTTTTTCAACTCGTTTTTTCCAATTATCTCCCTAATGTTTTACTCAAATTTCGAGGAGAAACAATTGTTGGATGCAAAATTTAATTTCCCATCCAAGGAGTACCCATGTTGCATACTTTCGATTGACCTTGATACACGAAAAATAAGAAATACATGAAAAACATGATTGCAATCACGATTTTTTCATGTATTTCTCATTTTTCATGTAGGAGGGTCCATCGAAAGTATGAGACATGGGTACTCCTTGGATGAGAAATTAAATTTTGCATCCAATGAGTACTCCTACTCAAAATTCAAGTAAAAAATCAGGGATATAAGTTGAAAATATGAGTTCAATAAGTAGTTTTATTATTTTATTATTTTTTATTCTTTTAACCTTTTTACTCCAAAAATGGTGAATCATCCCCCATGTTTGACATCATCATATTGAATTCTATTAGTTCTTATAAAATTTATTTTGGTTGTAAATTTTTCTTAGGAGGCCCATTTTAGACCTCAGAATTCCCCTAATGGTACTATGCTACAACAACAAAGGGATCAAGATGTGCATGAGCTTACGAATCTGTTACATACCCTGCGTAAAAAGTTGGGTATCAAAGATTCAGAGAAACATTTGGTGCTGATGTACTGTAGCTATCTGCACATATGCATTCAAGAGGAAATGAAGTTCCTCGACATCTCCTTGCTTGGTATGACATACGGGTATGCTGCCAAGAGTTAGCAAAAATTCAAACAGAAAAAGCGAGACTTTGGATCTGTGAATCAAAATCAAGGGAAAGGTGCTGCCAAACCGCAAAACAAAGGACAAAGCCAAGGCGTGGCAGCCCAAGAAAACCTGCCAAAGTCGCAAGAAAAGGACAACACCGCAAAGCTGAACAAGGACACAGGAAAGTGGTGTGAGTTCCATAAGAGCTCCACTCACAACACAATTCAGTGTCAGACCAAGCAGTCACTGGTGGCCGAGATGGAGGCTTCTGAATCAGGTGCATGCTCTGACTCTGAATTAGAACCAAACAAGGGGAATTAAAAAGGGAAGCTGATTATCGCCGCAGAGCCCAACGCCACCATTTCCACCACGGAGATCCAGAAGGAGGAACTGAAAGATCTAGAGGAGGAGGAGCGTCTCTTCCCCTCCCATATGTGGGTAAAGGGGTCCCTGCTATAGTTCATTATCGGAAGTGGGAACCAAAAGAACCTCATTTCAACAGAGTTCATGAAGTGGTTGGGCTTGCCTACCACAGCACACCCGCAGTTGTACACCATCAGGTGGCTTCACCAAGGACAGGATCTCCGTGTCAGTCGACAGTGTCACCTTCCCTACAACATCAAGCCCTTCATTGATGAGTTATTATGTGACATTGATCCTCTTTATGTTTGTGATGTATTATTAGGCCAACCTTATTTTTGGAAGCAACATGCTACATATGAGTCTCGACCTCGCACTGTTATTGTTACTTTGGGAAATAAGTTGTACAGGATACCAGAGGTACCAACGCCTGTCGCTATCTCTTTGGTTACTGCAAAACAATGCAGTAAGCTTATTTCCAAAACCGGGAAATTTTTTTTCCTCATGATCTGCCCTCAGGGCAAGATGAAGACTGTGGCCACAACCTCTAGATAGGGCTCCTCTGTACGACAGCAACATATTGACAAGGTCGTGGAGGAGTACGGGGACATCTTCACCTCAATTGCAGGGGTGCCTCTCCACTGTAAAGTCAAGAACCCCATTGATCTGACCCTAGGTGCGTCGTTTCCCAATGGACTGATCTATCAGCGATCAGTTTTAGAGAACGATGAAATCAAGAGACAGATTTAGGAGATGTTGTAGAAAGGTCACATTCGACTGAGTTCATTGCCCTATGGAAGACCGATCATGTTGGTGCAAAAGAAGGATGGGACTTGGAGACTCTATATTGACTATCGGGCACTGAACAAGATCACTATCTGGAATAGGTACCCAATCCCACGGAGTGATGATATTCTGGACCAACGCAAAGGGGAAAAATATTTCAGAAAGATAAACTTGAAGTCCGAGTATCACCAGTACCAATCTAACCCTCTGATGTGTGGAAGACTCCCTTCAAAGCCAAGGAGGTCCTTTTCGAATGGCTGGTCATGCCTTTCGGGTTGACGAATGCTCCTGAAACCTTATTTGGGCTAATGGATGACATATTGCGGTCATTCACCAACTCATTTGTAGTAGTGTACTTGGATGACATCCTGATCTTCATCCAAACTTGGGAAGATCACTTCCACCACATCCGACAGGTCCTCCAAACACTGCGGCGACACAAGTTGTGTGCCAATTTGGAGAAGTGCACTTTTGGCATGACCCAGGTTCATTATCTAGGATACATTATTGATGAGTGGGGGGTGCATGTAAATCCAACCAAGATCTAATTCATTCGAGATTGGCCAGCCCCAACCACTCTAATAGAGCCTCACAACTTTTTGGGTCTTGCTAATTTCTACCGCAAGTTCATCTTGGGATTCTCTCATATCACTTGGCCCTTGAGTCAAGTCACCAAGGGAGGAGCAGGAGAAAAATTATTTTGGCCAGAATATCAACAGAAGGCATTCGTATAATTGAAACATCGTGTCTTCTCTGCCCTAGTGCTCACATTACCATAATTGCAACAACCATTTGAGATTGATACAAATGCCTTTGACTATGCTATTGGGGCAGTTCTTACTCAACAAGGGGCATCTAGTGGCATATCACAGTGAGACATTTCCTGACATAGTCTGCAAGTATCCCACTTATGACAAAGAAATGTATTCCATTATGGAGGCTTGTCGACAGGGAAGCATTACATTTTAGGGAAGGAAACTGTCATCCACACAGACCATCGACCCCTGCAATTCATACAGACACAAGGGAAGTTGTTGAATGATCACCATCAAAATTTGTCCACATATATGAATTTGAACATCAAGTACAAGAAGGGAAGCACCAATAATGTTGCAGACTGCCTCAGCTAACCACTGATCATAGCACTAACCACCGTTCTAAACTATTGTGGGCATGAGACTTTTGATTGGCTACTTCTCTACAAGAACGATCTAGAATTTGACCACACATACAAGACTCTCTTGGAGGGTACACAAGTTCCAAATTTTCACCTCTAGGATGCATCACTATGTCACCTAGGACACCTTTTTGCTCCTTCAAGTCAGTGTGCCAAGATGATTTGGGAAGCACACTACAGTCGGGTTGCTGGGAATTTCATGGTCGAGAAAACAATGGCAGTACTGCGGAAGTATTTCTATTGGTCGAACCTTCGACAGGATGTCGAGAATTATATCAGATCATGCACTTCTTGTGCCATTTCCAAACTGAACATCAAGAAGCAAGGTCTTTATACTCTGCTCCCTACCCCTAGTCGACCTTCGAAATCCATCTCCATCAATCACATCTCAGGCCTTCCTTTTACTAAGCATGCAAATGAATGTGTTTTCGTGGTCATCGACAGTTTCTCGAAGATGTCCATTATGGCGTCCTGCAAGAATAATATCACAATTTAATACACTTCTAAACTCTTCTTTGAACGAGTGTGGCTGCATTTTAGATTCCATAGTCTATCATATTAGAGATTCAGATCAGGACAGTAGGTTCCTGAGCACATTTTGCTCCAGCCTCTGGTCAATGCTGGACATCAAGCTCACCAAGTCCACAAATTTTTGTCCCCAAACTAATGGCTAGACAGAGGTCGTCAACAGGATGATCACACATATTCTATGCATGTATAGTTCAACGCATCGACGCACATGGGATGAGAGCCTTCCCTATGTACAAAACAGTTATAACTAGGCTCTCCACAGCTCAACTGGCCACAACCCCTTTCAGGCGGGCTTGGGATTCCAGCCACTATGTCTCATTGACGTAACCATGGAATTTGTGGCTACTCAGGCTGGTTCCACTCATGTCTAGTTTGAAGCTGATAAAGCGAACAACTTCATTGAGTGCATTCATCACATCTGCCAACAGGTTCATGGAATATTGGAAAAAACCAATGCTTAGTACAACAAACAACATGATCAACATCTGGTGCCACACAACTTCCAGGTGGGCGACAAAGTGTGGCTACATTTCCAGAAGGAGCACCTTGTTGGACCCCACCAAAATCTTTGCCCACTCTGATATGAGTCGTATACCATCACCAAGGCTACAGGGGCCAATGCCTTCGAGCTCAGTATTCCACCATTCCTTGGTTTGCACCCAGAATTCAATGTGGACTGCCTTCGACCGTACTTCCCACCTCTATTGGACACCTCTGACATTGCAGAACAACTCACACCAATAGAGTTAAACCCAGACTAAATGGAACAAGCCACCATGGATCGTATCATGGACATGCAAATCAAGAACACTTGCCAACAGAAGATCCAATTGTATTGGGTTGTCAAATATGGCTAACTCCTACACCAAGGCAAGTGGTTCACTAGGGACCAAGTTCAACAGAATTTTCCTCATCTCATGGAGGAACTCAACACAATGGGGACCATTGATTCCTAAGGGGGAGGAATGATCCAGGTGAATATTGGTGGCCACCCGCCTATTGCACTTGGGGCCCTGCCATTTTTTCTTTCAATTTTGTCATATTCCTTAATTATAGCACAATTTACTATTTTTAGCAGTTTTTCAGGTCCTAAACTTCCAGAGCTATTTTGAGGCCCTAAACAACGTTTTTTGGGAAAATTGGGAGCAACATGGAAGGTCCTTTTATTTTTCTCACAAAAAAATTTGTATTCCTCGGATAGATATTTCTAATGAGGTATTATGCATGTCAAACGAATATCGTATGCCAAAGTTACATCCCTCGGAAGTTGATGTACCAATTTACCTAAATGGGGCCCATAGTTTTGGCACTTCATCTCCTAGGGTTAGGTTTTTGGATGTTTATAGTTTTCCATTATTTCTCAATAATAATTAGGCCCTTAAGCCTCATTTTAACACAGTTCAGAGGCTTGTAGCCGCCACATCTCTTCTCAGAGATAAACTACCAACACCCTAGCTAGTTATTTCCATTCTGTGTGTAAACAAATTTCAGTTCTTTGATATTAATGAAATTAAGTGTTATTTTCACTGCCTCTTTGTATTTATGGTTATATGTGTATTCAGTTGCATTCCTGCATAAATTTGGATCAATATATTTTCAATATAAACAAATATAATTAAAATAATTGGCTTTAATTTTTTAAAGAATGTAGAAAATCTATCATAACTCAATTGTCAACCAAGAATGATGATAGTCATTTTTATCACTCTGAAATTTCCAAAGGTTGTTCTAAGCATTAAAAAGAAATATCATAGGTAACTACAAATCACTTTTGGAGCTTAGGATCTAGCCTTCATAAACTCACAGAGGGCTCCCTTTTAATGATTTAACTTTGTTTGTTTAATAAAATTTACGTTAGTTATGTATGCTTAATTTGGATTGATTTTGATTTGGTTGGTGGAATTAATAATTTAGATGGATAGGCGATTTTCCATTTTCCATTGGGCTATGGAGTCAATATGCTTTGAAAACAGAACAAAATCAAGTTATAAATAAAGTGTTAAAGGGCGGGATAGGCGAGGAATATTAGATCTCAAGGCTGAATGGTGAAGTGATTTTTCAATTGGGATCAAGGAGCAATTAACAATTCCTTAAACCAGATAATGAAGCAGGGTGAAGAAATTCAATCGAGATCAGAGGTCAATTAAGAATTCTCTAAACCGGATATCAAAAGAAAACATAGAAATGTATAACAGTTAAAATCAGAGTGTAATGTTGAAGCAAATTTTGCAGTAAAACTCTTGTTATAACATTCAAATTTAGAACACATATAATTTGATGGAATAGTTAGAAATAAAACATGAACAATTGAAATTTATACTTCAATGAGATAGCTCAATACATGAATCCTGTAAAAACGTTTCTTTATAACTTTTTTTGTCTGTCAACCAGAAGTTGGTTTAATAACCCTCAGGCAATAGATCAGTCAGCTACGGAAATGTTCACAAATCCACACCTGATACTTTGAATGATGAAGTATTTATACAATACTTTACAAAAAATATCCTTTCAACTGACTAGGATTTATTCTAGGAAAATAAAATATATTTATGCAAAAATATAGTGACACCTTCTAACTAACTGATATCTGGCCCTAATTCTTTGATTGTTGTTACCTGTTTATTTCTTTCATCTGAATTTTTCTTTTATATGTCTTTCTTTCATCCTTCATAGTAAATCACACTAATTCTCTCATGTTTCTTCATTGGGATTTTTGAATTTCATTATCCTGTGGTAAATATCATCTGCCTCTGAATATCTGGAAAATATAAACTTTTTTACAACAATGTGATTTACCTCATGCCATGGAGGTAAAAGAAATTTTCTAAAGTTTGAAGCTGTTTTTCTTGGGCTAAAAACTCTGGACATATCACCTGTTTCTTTTGATTAATCTGTTGGCCTCATCAGTGGGATGGGTTTTTGGTATTGTTGATGCTGGTGTAGATACTGTCAGGATAAAAGCCTTCCTCTCTAGACCCTTTCGAATTCTTATCCTGTGGGTTTGGAGTAATTAGGATGGAACTAGTATCAAAGTTCTTCTCCATATCCTGGTTCCATTAATCACCTGCACAAAAAAATAAAATAACTATAATGAAAACAAAGATTTGCAGGGAGGTGAGCGAGCTTTCAGTCTTTTTCGCAAGTTTGAAAAAGTAGGAAATGAATAGGGTAGCGAGGTTTTATATTTTGAGAATCGTGGTTTATCACATGCTTGTAGGGTGGTTTGTGGTTTCATGCTTAAGGGGTGAAATAAAACATGGTAATGACGCCTGGCAAGGGAGTGGGCTGATAAAACCATCCATTTCGTACCCCCCCTTGGTTTTAAATATCAGACGTCGTGGAGTGCAAAAATTATTGTTGGACGTTAGATTTGGCTGGCGGTGATCAAATGACTGACGGGGTTTGGCCTTTTCGAAGGAAGGTGGGGTTGGGAAATAGATTAGGTGGAAGGTTTAAAATGAAAATGGGTTGGGAAATATATTAAATGGGGGGTTAAATTAAAATGGAGTTTAATTAAATTCATTTAAGCGGAGGTTTCAAATGTTAGCGGGGGGGTTAAATGAAGTGGGTTCCAATTCTTATTTTTTCACTTTTAAACTTTGAAAAAATGGGATTTGTTGTTCTATGAAAACATAAATTTAGTCAAGGGGAAAAGGAGGTTTTAGCAAGGGAAAGGGATTTTAGTAAGTGGAAAAGGGTTTTCAAAGGGAAAAGGGATTTTTTAGGAAAAGGGGAAGGGATTAGAAAAATGTTTTTGAAATGTGAAAGGAATTTTAGCAAGGGGAAGGGTTAGAAAGATATTTTTGATAAGGGAAAAAAAATGATTCATATATAACTTTTGAAGAGTATTCTACCTACCCTTTATTTATTCTAACATTTTCTCTTTCCTTTATTGGGTGTGTCTGAGCTTGCTGACCCTTTTATTTTCTTTTGATAAGAAAACTAACTTATTTCTAACCTTGTATCTTCCAATGGATCAAATTAAACTTATGAGCTCATTTTTATTCTCTACCTAACTATTGATCTACCAATATTAAATGGTTTGGCCAGATATTTATTCACTAACTATCATAACATCAAATATAAAGGCATGAATGATCAAGATTAGATTGCATGATCATCATGAATTATGGCATTTTGGACAAGCTACACACAATTATATTTGCAAAAGTAAAGTAAACTAAGAGTAGTGGCATTTGAATGTGAAACAATTTCAGAATTTAGTTTTTTTTCTTTTTATGGGATTCATATTTTATATCTTTTTTATCTTTGTTTCTTTTGGTCCTTTGATTATTATTTTAGGACATACCCTCTTTTCATTTTTTAATATGGAAAACATTTGTAGAAATGCAAAGGTATGTACAATATTACAAGACTTAACATAGCCAATTCAAAATTATGATCCCTATTATTATAGGAACCTAACAATGGCTCCACTTGGGGATGGAATCTCCTTGTGAGATGTCAAGAAATTTATGATCAGTGGCCTTGGAACTAATTTTTTTGATCTCCTTTATTCAAACATATGATGTTATATCTTTTAAAGATTTAAGATTTCCTCTTCAGGCTTCAACTTTAGCAGATAATCATCCACTCTAATCTAAACTTTTTTATGGTATTTACAATGAGTGAAATAGAACAATAAACTACTGATTAGTTTGGTGAAAAATATTGCTCCAGCATTCAACCATTGACTACTCCACCTGGTAGGTCTATCCCATTTAACTATTTCAAGAAAAAGACATTGTTGCCTCTGTAACCATAAATAATGTATGGGCCCTTCTAGAGAAAGTCAAATTTCCCATGTTTTCCTTTGTCTTCCCTTATGGAATCCCATTTTAGTACTTGATCACCTATGAGGAAATCATCTGCTTTAGTTTTCTTATCAAAGATCTTCTTGATTTTGTCTTGAATTACTTGGGATTTGATATAAACTTATTCCCTGGTTTTCTGCAAATGAATTTTTTTATTTATCCTCCTTTGGATGTCATTTGGTTCTACTTGTAGCTCTTGAATCATTTTCATTACTGGCACTCCTAATGAATATGGAAAAACAACATCCATCCCATATACCAATTGATAGGGATATGTACCAATAGATTTCTAAGAAGTTAGTCTATCTGCCCATAGGCATTCACTAACCTTTTATTCCAGGTTTTCTTGTTATCCTCTAATAGCTTCTTGATGATGTTGACTAGGATTTTGTTTGAAGATTCTGCTAGTCCATTATCTTGAGGGTAATAGGTAGTGGAATGGCCTAGGGTGATATGGTATAGACTACAAAAATCTATCATTTTCTTGGATTTGAAGGCAACAACATTATCAATGATGAGATTTTGTGGGCATCCAAATCTAGAAAGGATTTTGTGCTCAAGAAATGAAATAATGACAGAGTCTGTGTCTTGACTAGAAGGGATGGCTTCTATCCACAAGGTAAAGTATTCAATGGCTGCCAATATCCATTTATGTTGGGCATAGGAGGGTGGGTGAATTTCACTAGAGAAGTCTAAACCCCATTGTTGAAATGGCGTTTCTACTGAGATAGGTTTGAGGGGTAATGGTAAGAGTTTCTTCTTCCCTTCAAATATATGACATTTGTGACAATTGGTCACATACTTTCGGACATCTGCAAAAAGGTTCAGCCAGTAAAAACCTGCCCTCAAAATTGTGTTAGAAGTTGTTTTCTAGTATAGGTGTCCTCCAGAATCTCCTGCATGACTTTGTCAGCTTCATCTTTTAATAAAAAATTTAATAAGATGCCACCATGATCTTTCCAAAATAAAAAATGATCTAAGATACCATATTTCATTTCTTTCATTTTTAAGAATCTACTTTTGGTTCTAGATAAACCAGGAGGAGCTTGTAATTTGAGTAAAACAAATGTAAGGTCTGCATACCAGGGTGAAACTATGAAAGCTTCATTGATTTTTGGAGTCACCATCTCTTCCTAATCATCTATGGCAACAATCAAATTTATGTCTAAGGCTTGACAGTTCGATTCAGCCATGAGTTTAGCCAAACCTTGGCCTTTGATTAATTTTGTAGGCTTGATTTGAATGTCATATTCTAGTATTGTGGCAATCCATTTTTCTCTTTTTCCATCAGGCCCATTCTGAGTTAGAATGTCATTTACAACTGAGTTTGGAACATATGCTATTATGTGAGAGTATAGAATATATACTTTGAAATATTTTATGGCTTTCACTAAAGAAAGAGCTTGTTTTTCCACGATATTATACTTTAGTGTTGAATCTCTCAAAGTTTTACTAAAGAAAGTAATGGGTTGTTCAAGGCCCTCATCATTATTTTGCAACAAGACTGCTGCAATGGTGTGTTCTGAAGCAAACGAAAAAATTATGAAATCCCTGTTAAAATTAGGACTTATGAGGACATGCATTTTAGTAAATGCTTCTTTGACTACAAAATATTTCTTAGCCTCTAATTTCCATTTAAGTATTAAATCCCTTTTTAACATGTTATTTAAATTTCTAATTAGTTGTGCTAAGTTAGGGATGAATCTTCTAAGAAAATTTATTTTTCCTAAAAAATATTGTAATTCTCTAATGTTTCGAGGATGACTGATATTTATGATTACTTATATTCTAGCTAGACCAATTCTAATGCCCTCTTTTGAAATGACGTGTCCTAGAATTTTTCCTTCTTCTAATCCAAAAAGTGACTTTTTAGGATTTAAGGATATGCCAAACTTTCTTCATTTTATAAATACTCTTCTTAGATGATCTAGATGTTCATTTTATGACTTGGAAAACAATGTGATATCATCTAGGTAAATGACTAAAAATTCATGGATTTCCGTTGCAAAGGCTATGTCCATGGCTCTTTGGAATGTTGCTCTATTATTCATCAGTCCAAAGGGCATTTTAAAGTACATGAAAGCTCCCCAAGGAGTGGTGAATGCAGTCTTAGCTTGATCTTCAGGTTGGACTAGGATTTGGTTGTATCCAGAAAATCCATCAAGTAATGAAATTCTGGATGACCCTACTACCCTTTGGAGAATGTGGCCCATTTTAGGGAGGGGATAGTTATTCTTCAATGATACTTTTTTTAAGTTTCTAAAAGCAACAAAGAGTCTGATTTCTCCTGTTTTCTTTCTAGTGGGGACTAAATTAAAGACCCAATCAAAATATCTTATGGGTGCTGTGATTTGAGCATCGTACATTCTTTTAACTTCTTTTTATATTAATAGCATAATAACAGGGTTAATTCTCCTTAGATTTTGTTTAAAGGGCTTCTAATTTTCTTTAATTGGTATCTTATGCTGGATAATGCTAGTATCATAAGACTTGAGGTCTTCATAATTCCAGGAAAAGATGTCTTGGAATTATTTAAAAAAGCTAATGTACTTCAACTTTTCAGCTGGAGGTAATGTCTTAGATATCCTGATAAGCTTGGGATTTTCCTTTGTTCCTATGTTTCATTCCTCTATATATAACCTTAGAGGTTCCATTTTAGGTTTTCTAGCTACATCATTGGAGTCAAAGAGGTCTTCTAGTGGGGCTAATCCCTTAGGAAAAATATTGTCTTTGAGATTTAAAACTTTTGATTCATCATTGATTAATTCCTCAATTTCTAATGTTTCTAATTGTTCTATTTATACTTTAGTGAATCTAGTTGGTTCTATTTTATCTACATCATTTACATATATTTAATTATTTATGGTATAATATAATGTACAGTCTGTGTCTATATTACTGTTTCAAAATTATCCTTCAGAAATCATAAAATCAAGAATTTGGTTGTCCTATGAAAAGATTTTCCAATACTTTAAATTATCAGGTATGGTTGGTCTGTGTCTTAACTCAGCCGTGTACTGATGATTTGGCTGAAACGGTAACCTGCATGTGCTGGAAAAAGTGGATAAGTTATGTTCTTGCATATAGTGCTTTCTTGGAAGGACAAATAAGTTAGTCTTAAGAAAACATTTTATCAAGTCTAGGATGGTTTCTCTGTAACACCTAAGTCTAAGGTTATTAGTAATGTACTCTCCCTTGACTTGTTTTATAATGAGTTCTGAGTCTCCCATGATGGAAACTCTTTTAGGTCCAAGTTTTCTTGCGATTTGAAGGCCTAACACTAATGCTTCGTATTATTCCATGATGTTAGTGCATTCAAAATTTAATCTGTAAGCATGTCCTTTTGAATGATCGTTTTCTAAATTGTAGATCCATACTCCAGCTCTTGCTCCTAATCTATTTACAAAGCCATCAAAATCTAAGTGCCACATAGATTCATGTGTTATGTTTTCACTATCGACTTCTTTGTGTTTCTCTTCTACAACTATGATTTTATCTTTCTCATTGTCTGAATTACACAAGATAAATGAGTCCAGATCAGAATGCATGGAATTGATGGGGTATTTCTGAACTACTTACCATGAATTCCATTAAGGTTTCTCTGTATAGCTCCCTTTGCTAATTGTTGGTGTCCGGATATGAACAAGATTCAATCCTTTTCCCACATAAGAAACAACGAGCTGCTTTGTATTCAATTAATAATAAGAATATTAATTACAAGATCTGTATATGTGTAAGGATCTCCCGATTCGCAGCCCATGGGCTTCTTTATACCATAGTCCCAAGAACTCCCAATTTCTCCCAACAATTCCATTGTTATGAAAATACATATTGTTACAACAGCCACCGGATTTCCCAGCAAGAAACTGTAAGAAAGCCAAAGATAACATTGATACATCCATGGCTATTATGCTGTAGCAACAAATAAGGAAGGTGCTGGAAAATGATGGGCTATGCCCTGTCTTGCGGCCATGACATGCCTGTTGTAGCCAAATTTGGAGAATTATAGGAGTTATTACGTAAAAAGGTAAAACCTCCATGACAAGTACATCATTAATCAAATATCCCATAAAATATAGGAGAAATGGTTTTACCTCATGCTTTTAAGATAAAAAATGCCACAAAGAGATAGAAAGGTAGGGTAAAAATGAGAGAAGAAAGTATACAGATCCGATGCCCAACATCTCCCCCCAACTAATCTATTTGCATGTCCTCATGCAGCTCGTCATCTCCTCAGGTCCAGATTGGACTGATTGTGTTCAGCATGAAGCTCTATGAGGTTATATTCTACAGCCATCTCTGTTCCTAGTGGCTTATATCCTTCTGTCAAAAAAACGTCTTTCCACCAGTCTGGTTCAATGTTATAAGCAGGAGTATATTGTTTAGCTGGTAGCCATAAAAGGGGAGATCAAAATCTCAATCCCATCCATCTAACCCCACAGATATGAATACATGCCACATAACACGGCATTCTTTCGAAGGCACGTGCAAATTTAGGTGCCCCAAATGGTTCTTTTCCCCTGACGGATGAAGAAGACAACATCCATCTTTTCTGACAACTATCCAGGGCTTCCTGGCGAAATGTCATAATCTCTCCGACACACAGGTCAGCACACCACTTCTAAGTTGTCGTCATGTGTTCCTTTCAGCCCTCAATCTATAGAAAGGTATAATGTTTATTGTAAATATTTGCAGACTGACCATGCTCTCTTCTTACCATTAGAGGTTTTCCGGCTTGATTTTCTTCAAATGTATCCCAGGCCTTTCTCCATTTAATCTGATTGATGATATAGGAGGTGAAATCCCTTAAATGGATGTCCCCCACAAATGGAATGGAGTTAAAGGACTGATCATGCTTTAAATAATACCCATGCATGTAGAGCTCACATATTAAATGTTGTCCTATAACATCATGAATTTTTAAAATATGGAGAAATTGAATGGGGTGTTCAATTTCGTACCAAATCTCCTTATATATACTTTCAAGAAAAAAGTAAAGAAATTTCTCATGAAGGAATAAGGCATAGCTATGTGCATGAGGTCTGCAGGCCATTACCTCTTGTGCTAGGGAGAACATCATCTCCTTATCTATCCTTAGCAACTGAACTTGTTCTTCCAACTCTTCTATCCTAGCCTTCTATTTGGCGTGCTTCAACCGAGCCTTGTATAATTGATCTATGTACCTTTTCACGACTCCAACAGCCTGTTCTCAAACCCTATCTGTCTCTTTCTTGTGGTCGCTCGTTGCAGACTGCCATTTTTGAATTTCGGCGACCAATACGAATTCCCGACGTTCAAACAATTCTTCGATTAGGCCGGTCTGGGTAGCCGCAATGGAGACTTCAACCTTTGGCTTTATTAACCTCCATTTGTAGACCTTTACCTTCCTTTTTAACCGCGAAACTTGCTTCTTCAAACTCTGAACTTCTCTTTTCAGTCTAATGGTTTTACTGAATTGCAGTTGGTACCTCTTTTTAAGAGGTAACCTTATTTTCTTGCACTGTTCAACACATTCTTATTTAACAATGAATTTAGGTTCTGGGCCTACAACAGGCTCATAAGGCAGTGGAATTCCACCGGCATCTTCTCTCGATTCTTTTGTCAAACCCTCTTGGCCGAGCCCCCGACCTACAGGTCCTTCTTCTTCTACATTTCCTCTGGAAACTTCTCCTGTTTGGCCGGTAATTTCATTGACCTCTCTATGTTCCGATAATTCTACAGGAACTATTTCTTCCTAGTGAGCCTCCAATTGTTCTGTTTTAGTAGTGTCTAGGCCACCCCTGGCTGTGTCAACAAATTTTAATACCAGGGGAACAACAAATTCTTCCACTAACCGTTTAGGCGAACGAAATCCCCTTGCCCCTCTAGGCATCATGGATTGGAACGGAGAACAGGGAACAGACCCCTCATCATCATTCTCGGGTTGGACCAGGACTTCATCCATTACTACTTCAACCAGAGTCGATGATGGTTCTTGTGGAGTAGCATTAATTCCCTGGCTCAATTCCCTTCTTTCCTCCTGCCCTTTTCTTATTAATTCTTCTTCATGGGTCGATACTAGTTTTTGTGGAACAATATCGACCACCCAACTCATTCCTTCTTTAGCCTCTTTTTCCTCGGGAATCATCTTCGTTTCCACAGTTAGTACCAATTCTAAGGTCCAACATCGATTCTGTCGGTCGACTCATCCTGTTTTAGCCGAATTGGGGGTGGTTCTTGTGTAGCACTCCCAACTGTATCAACATCCATTTTTGTTGGAGCAGGTGATGCTGTTTCTTGCGAAACATCATCACTTGCCATTTCTCTGTCCACAATTCCATCCCTCTTTTCTTCATTGGAAAAGGTTTCCAACTGTATCACAGTATCAATTTCCTACATAATGTCCATAATCCCTTCCTCTATGGGTTCCTCGAGCGAAGCTAGTTCTTGTGTGACAGCCTCGTCTTCGTTGCTGATTGCTTCCTCCATACTCATTTCTTCAGGTTCCTCCTGATCAATCATCATCTCCTCTTCCTCAGGTTCTTCC
The DNA here is from genome assembly GCA_034641835.2 of Pinus albicaulis. Classification (NCBI taxonomy): domain Eukaryota; kingdom Viridiplantae; phylum Streptophyta; class Pinopsida; order Pinales; family Pinaceae; genus Pinus; species Pinus albicaulis. The sequence continues at coordinate 1,448,699,259 of CM076572.1, read as the reverse complement.
TGATCAACCTTTGTTTCCATTTCCTCGGGTTCCTCTTGATTGATTTCCTCTGAAGGTTATTCTTCCACCTGACCAGCTGGAGAGGCTGGCTCTTCTTCTCTAGCAGCTACCATAGCTGCTACCTCTTCTTCTGAGGATCTGCAGAGTTCCACCCAAGAAACTCGCAGCCTGCCTATTGCATGCATGACCAATAATCGCACCAGTCCATGGTTAGAGAGTAGTGCCATCATCTGGCGGGAGTTTCGAGCAGCTTGTGCCATATACTGCAGTTTTTTTAATAGAAATAATGGCATATTTAGGGTATGCTCCTGATTCTATGGAGATCAGAGGTGAATTAGAATTTTAATGTGATAGTTGAATAGAACTAAGGCCCGACCCTCGCAGATAATGTATTTAATTATGAAACCTGCAACTTCGTTCCAAGGATACGGTACAGTTCTGCACTCGTATCCCCTGCCCAATTGTACTACACTTTCTCCTTCCTGCAAAAACAATTTGGGAAACTCCAGGAGAGAAACCTTTCGAGAAAACCATTTCTGCCCCTGCTGTCTCAACTCGCTAACCTCTACAATTACTTCCTCTGTAATAGGAACTTCTAGACCTCTAATCCACGAATGATCCTCCTCTAAATTGAGTGTGAATTCCATTGTGATACCTCCATCTAATCCCTGCAATCTATCAAAGTAGATGTCCCAACCTATGTCGACAAAAATTTTCCAAACCTCTGGATTGCTGCGAACCGAAACTGTGTTTTCAGGCTCATGTCGCACAGCCAGCCCACCCATACTGTGGAGACTTGTAGCAACACTTCCTGTAGCAGTAGACCATTAGGAAAGGTGGTTGGTACCGGATTTGGAGGAACAACATAGTGAAAATGGATAGGTGGTAATGATAAATACGATTGGTAATTCTTGAAAACTGAGAAAAATCATAAAGAAATATGGTAAGTGTGGTAGAATAGGAATAATAATTACTCGTACAGGATAGATGAGACATTTTTCGAATCTCAATAGGATTAAATGATGGTACCACATATTGATGTGATCCATAAGGTGTACCATGAGTGAGATGTCATTCTTAACTTATGGGGTAATTATTACATTGTCCTTGGCATGATGACCCCCCCCCCCCCCCCAACTTAAATTTTTTACGTCTGCGGCATTAAAATCTTCACATAGGATATTTAATTAAATCAGTACAATTCATGTGGAGGCCTACCTGATGGCCTACCTGGATGATGGGATGGTGTAACAGCATCGGTGTAACAACATTGGAATAACAAAATCAGTGTAACAGCTTCGGTGTAACAGCATCCAGTGTAACAACATCGGAGTAACAACATTGGTGTAACAGCATCGGTGTAACAGCATCCGGTGTAACAATATTGGTGTAACAACATCCGGTGTAATAGCATTAGTGTAACAACATCGGTTTTACAGCATCAGAGTTACAGCATCGGAGTAACAATATTGGTGTAACAACATCGGTGTAATAGCAAGATGAGTAGTAGCATCCGAGTAACAACGTCCGATGTAGCAGCATCGGAGTAACAAAAACCAAGTAACAACAACATGAGTAGCAGTAACTGAGTACCAGCATTCGGTGTAGAAGCATCAGAGTAGCAGCAACCAAGTAACAATAACATGATTAGCAGCAACCGAGTAGCAGCATCTGGTGTAGCAGCATCAGAGTAGTAGCAACCAAGTAACAACAAGATGAGTAGCAACAACCAAGTGACAACATCCGGTGTAGCAGCAACCAAGTAAATGTTGGAAAAATACTGAGAGGGGGGGTGAATCAGTATTTAGGATTTACTCAGGTCTTTTTCCTTTTTCATTCTTTAATAACCCATATGCTACTTTAATGAAACAGACTCGCGTATATACGCGGATACCCTTTACAGAACTCGCGTATGCACAGAGATATTAATAAACAATCAATTCTTCACTTAGATCCTTGCATTTATTCATTCCATCGGAGATTTTATATAGCGATGGCTGTACGATGACAGAATGAAACATCACACAAAAGCATCACACATGAACACCATGATTTTGGGTGAAGCAAGTCGGGGAGAAGAAAACCACATTTTAACGAATTTGTCCTCGACCTTCAATATTTTAATGTAGAAAAACATCTTACAATCATGCGGGTGTAGAACTTATACCGACGCGAGCACCACGAGGCCCCAACCTTCTCTCGTTTGCCGACCTCACCTGGAAGGGAGCAACAACCCCCTGCTCTCGTTTACTAGCCTCACTTGGAAGGGAGCTACTAACCCTGATCTTAGCACCAGCCTCTGCTCACAGAAAGATTCTACTTTCAGACTAAAGGCTTCAACCCTCAGATCCACTGCAGACCACATTTCATCAATTTTTCAAACTGGATCCAACAGCTCCAACACAACCCTTCACTCTTCAACAAACATACTTTTCCCAATGCTACAAACAGAATAGTGAACCCACTGTAACCAGAATATCAGAGTTAACCCAGACTTCAGAACAAACATTCAGAAACACATTAAACTTTGAGACCCCATTAATTCAGATTCCATACGCGCTTTTATTATATCAGACCCGCGTATATACGCGTGTTTCATGAGACGATCCCGCGTATTCTTCAATAAATTCTTCAAATAAACCATAACTGCCCATACGCGCTTTTCCTTGAACAGAGCCGCGTATACACGCGCTTTTCACGAAACTAACCTGCGTATGGATCTATAAAAGATAACTTTACACAATAGATCAGATCTGTGAACTTACCCAGATTTCTTCAACTTCTTCAACTGATTTGCGCCAAGTCTTCATCACTTCTTTTCAGATCATCCAAGAGATTCACCATTTCAAGATCTAGAGATCTGGAACCTTCGTTGTGTTCATAGATGCATCATAGATTCATGTCTATCAATTAAGAGCAGAGTTTAACCATGCAGATATACTTCAAAGTGAAGTATTCATTAAAGCCCAGACACATACACCACACTCATGATATGCACAATGAATTTCTTCTCTTTATATAGGTTTACCCTTTTCAATACCATGAGCCAAAACTACATTACTACCGATGGTATTCCTGGACGGGGTCACATAGATGAATCATTACTCAATACAATGGGTCAATACCATGGTGGTTACCCCTGGTTTTGCACTTTATGAGCACTTTTTTCCCATACGCAACTTGGCACGTTTTTTCCCGCGTGCATACGCGACTTCTCGTAGACAAAACCGCGTATTCCTTAAGACATACTCTTTTCATCATGTTATATCACATAATGACACTCCTTCCATCATTATCTTCTGTACTCATTGTATATACATCAAATTTACATCATTTAACAAGTTCATCAAGACATATTCCATCAGGGACAACTTCATCAAGTAGGTTGCCATCATCTTCATCAAGTGGGTTGCCATCAAGGACAACACTCAGCATCATATTGCCAACAATCTCCCCCTTTGGACTTGATGGCAACCACGATGGTGTTTGATCACCACATCAGATAGATACATTAAGAATACAATGACTTTATGTCATTCTCCCCATTCTTTGACACCATTCTTTCCCTTTATTCAAACACCATGTCACTCTCCCCCTTTGACATCAAGGGCAAAGGGCGGACCAACACAAGGTTTTTCTCTTCATGTAGAAAGAAGCGTTCTGCAGAACTGATGTACACTGTAGTGACCATGCTCCCCCTGAGTTCATGCTGAACCTACAAACATATTTTTCAATGAAGTATATGACTCTATGACCTTCCTATCACCAATGACTCATACTTACATCAAAGATCCATCCATGTGGATTTACATATGAGACTCAAATACCCAACCAAGTGGGTTTACAAATTTCAACTCAACTACCCAACCAAGTGGGTTGAAAACTTTTGACAAGTCCTTACATGAATGAATATTACAATTTTACATCATGGATCTCAACAAGACCTTTTCATCAAATTACAAATATGACTTTTCATAACCAATTTCCAAGAGATCTCAGGAGAGAGATCACATTTCAGAACCATCATAATGCCAACAATGCATTATACTCAGCAAGGCTAATGCTCCCCCTGAAAATGTGTATCCAAGTCTCCTTTCTATATGACCGAGGCTCCTCCTTAGTTTGTGCACCCTGAACAACTTCAACAAAAAGTCATCAGCAACAATCTCTGCATAATTTTTCTGAATCATAAGACTTCCATCATATCCAAAAGATATTCTTCATCAAATAAGCAATCCGGGCACATCCATAATCTTCAACATAAGAAACCTTGTATCATGTCATCATCATATAGAACTGAGATATAAACATATACAGTGCCAATAATACAATCATCAGTAGTCAAACTGATGCTCCCCCTGAACTGGTACTCTTGATCTTCAGCTGCCATATTAATTCTCTTATCATTAATGCATATGCGACTGTGTCTGCTGTAACTCGCGTGTATACGCGACTTTTGTTCACATAACCCGCGTATGGAAAGTGAAGCATAGAAAATTTCACATTCCTTCATCTCCTCCTGAACTTGTCCTTCCTGTACCTGTCTTCTTCATATCATATGTTCTGTCAGAAATACATATAACCAGAATAATCAAACAGTGCTGCAAAATGCTGACCCCACCAAAAATAGTCAGCAACTATCCATACGCGACTTTCTGGTCATATACTCGCGTATATACGCGACTGTGTTTTAGGAAACCCGCGTATCCTATTTAATCTTCTGAATTTATGCAGATTTGTTCTTTTGACTGGCAAATAATACTCCCAGCTTCTGTCTTAGATACTCGAATGCTTCCCTGGGAAGAGGTTTGGTAAAGATATCAACAACTTGTTCTTTGGAGGGAACATACTCCAACTTCACCTTTTGTTCAAGCACTTGTTCACGTAAGAAGTGATACTTGATGGGAATGTGTTTGGTATTTGAATGCATAACAGGATTCTTTGAGATACTGATGGCACTTGTATTATCACACATAATGGAGATAGGAGAAGTACATTTGATTTGAAAATCTCCCAAGGTTTGCATCATCCAAAGGAGTTGAGTGCAACAAGATGCGGCAGCCACATATTCTGCTTCAGCAGTAGATAAGGCAATAGAACTTTGCTTCTTACTGAACCAAGATACCAACTGAGGCCCCATATAGAATGCACCACCACTTGTGCTTTTTCGATCATCAACATTTCCAGCCCAATCTGCATCAGAGTATGCATGAAGAGTAAGATCAGCATTCTTTGGATACCATAGTCCAAAGTCTTGAGTTCCTTGCAGATATTTGAATATTCTTTTGACAGCCTGAAGATGAGACCCTTTTGGATTAGCTTGGAATCATCCAACAATTCCAACAGCATGCATAATTTCTGGTCTAGTCCCAGTGAGATAAAGTAGACTTCCTATCATTGATCTGTATTCTGGTTGATTCACCATGGGAGAATCATCATGAGAACTGAGATTGCATCCGGTTATCATTGGTGTACTTACAGGCTTGCATTCTTCCATACCATACTTCTTCAAAATTTGCTTAAGATATTTTGCTTGTGATAGGAATATACCATCTGTAGTTTGATGCACTTGCAAGCCAAGAAAGAATGTTAGTTCCCCAAGTAAAGACATCTCAAATTCTTGCTGCATAAGAGAAGCAAATTTTTGACTCAAGGATTCTTCATTACTCCCAAAAATGATATCATCAACATATACAATCACAATAAAAATTTTGTCATGTTCAATTTTTGTGTATAAGTTGCTATCAGCAGACCCCTTTGAAAAACCTTGTTGATGGAGATATTTGTCAAGACGAGAGTACCATGCCCTTGGAGCTTGTTTGAGACCATATAGAGCCTTTTTAAGTTTACAAACAAGATTCTTATCATTTCCCAAAATGAATCCCTCTAGTTTTTCTATATAAACTTCTTCTTCTAGATCACCATTGAGGAAAGCAGATTTGACATCCATTTGATAGACTTTTATTTGTTGAGAACTTGAAAAAGCAAGAAACATTCTTATGGCTTCAAGTCTAGCTACAAGAGCAAAAGTTTCTTCAAAGTCTATACCTTCTTGTTGAGTGTACCCTTTGCAAACCAATCTGGCTTTGTTTCTTATAACATCCCCATTTTCATTTAACTTGTTCTTGAATATCCATCCTTTTCTTTCTTGCTTCTCTTGTCATGATGGTTTTATATGCAACACATTGAACATCTTTATGACCAAAATTGTGACATGAGAAACATTGTCCATTGAAGTAGAAATTTCTGCGATCATGAAATCTTCTATTTGAATTTACCTATTGATTTTTCCTTCTTTGAGAGAAATCCCTGTTAGTGTTCCTTGTATTGTGATGATCATGCTTTACCTGAAAAGATTCTTTATTCCCTTGCTGAGTGGCTGAATGTAGTAAACCAGTTGTAGCTCCTTTTAGATAATTTGGTGCTGAAGCTTGAGAAGATTCTCCGGTATACCCAAGACCTGTCTTAATTAGAGGAGATCGTTGAACCTTGATAATCTCATCTAAGGTTTTAGATCCTTTAGAAAATCTAAGATTCAGAGTCTTTACTTTCTCTAGTTCTTTTCTTAGACTTACTACTTCACATTCTAATTTTTCATTATGTTTCTTTGCTTCTTCATTCTGCCTTTTCAGAGTCTCTATGATTATTTTACTTTATTCCAAGCATATTTTGAGATGATTGTTTTGATCAAGAAAATCATTGTCATCTAGAGCATCCATAAAAGCATCCTTATCGTCTCTAGAATTATTTTCAAATGCCATGAGAAGTCTAAGATCTTGTTCACATTCTTCCTCACTATCAGATAACCCATCACTGTCTTCATTTGTATAGTAGCTTTTCTTAGTGCTAGATCGGTTCTTATTCCTTATTGCTACTTCTTTCTCTTTAGCAGATGTTTCTCTATAAGGACATTTTGCAGCATAATGACCAACTCTTCCACAATTAAAACATTTGAAAGGAAGCTTACCTTTGAATCTTCCGGTCCCTAGTTGGAGTCTTCTCACAAAGTTTGCCTCATCTTCTTCTGAGATATATCCTGACCCTTTGGGTTTTTGAACTTCTTTCCCTTTTGTAGAAGTTTTAAAAGCAACTTCTTTGACTTCAAATGGTCCTCCTCTCCTCATTTCATATGCAATCAATATGCCATGAAGTTGCACCACGGAAAGATTTTGAATATCCTGTTTTTCTTCAAGGGCAGAAACTTTTGATTCAAATTTTGCCATTAGCGACCGTAAAATTTTCTCAACCAAAGTAGTGTCGGATATTTTTTCACCCAGATTTCTCATACGGTTCACAACATCATCAATATGTAAAAAGAAACTGGCAATACTCTCATCACTATGCATCTTTAAATTTTCATATTCAATTCTGAGAGTTTGGAATTTTGCACTTTTTACCTTTGCATCGCCTTCATAACTTAGAATGATTTTGTCCCATATTTCCTTTGTTGTATTCAGCTGCATGAATTTGACAAATTCTGATTTAGTTAGACTTCCGGTTATAGCATTGACCGCTTTTGCGTTTGATTCATAATTCTTCCTTTCAGTTGGATCTGTTGGTGTAGCGGCTGGATATTGATATCCTTGTTCAACGATGGCCCATACATCAGCTCCCATAGACTGAAGATAGGACCTCATTCTTACTTTCCAGAAGATTAAATTGCTTCCGTTGAAGAGCGGGGGCTTGATAGATGCTGTTCCCTCATGATTGCTCATCTTGCTTGATCTTCCTTCTAGCGGCTAAGATTTTTCAGAAGGACCTGCTCTGATACCAATTGTTGGACAAATACTGAGAGGGGGGGGTGAATCAGTATTTAGGATTTACTCAGATCTTTTTCCTTTTTCATTCTTTAATAACCCATACGCTACTTTAATGAAACAGACTTGCGTATATACGCGGATACCCTTTACAGAACTCGCGTATGCACAGAGATATTAATAAACAATCAATTCTTCACTTAGATCCTTGCATTTATTCATTCATCAGATGTTTATATAGCAGTAAACATGTGCAGTAATAACATAATGAAACATCACACAAAAGCATCACACATAAACACCATGATTTTTAGGTGGAAACCCAAGTCGGGAGAAAACCACCACTATCGTTGTCTCAGCCTTCAATATTTTATTATAGAGAAAACATCTTACAATCATGTACTGGTGCAGACTTATACCAGCACGCAGGCACCCACCTGCAGAAGGCTAAAACCTTCTCTCGTTTACCAGCCTCACTTGGAAGGGAGCAACAACCCCCTGCTCTCATTTACTAGCCTCACCTGGAAGGGAGCTACTACCCCTGATCCTAGCACCAGCCTCTGCTGACAGAAAGCTTCTACTTTCAGACTAAAGGCTTCAACCCTCAGATCCACTGCAGACCACGTTTCATCAATTTTTCAAACTAGATCCAACAGCTCCAACACAACCCTTCACTCTTCAACAAACATACTTTGCCAATGCTACAAACAGAACAGTTAACCCACTGTAACCAGAATATCAGAGTTAACCCAGACTTCAGAACAAACATTCAGAAACACATTCAGCTTTGAGACCCCATTAATTCAGATTCCATACGCGCTTTTAGTATATCAGACCTGTGTATGTACGCGTGTTTCATAAGACGATCCCGCGTATTCTTCAATAAATTCTTCAAATAAACCCTAACTGCCCATACACGCTTTTCCTTGAACAGAGCCGTGTATACACGCGCTTTTCACGAAACTAACCTGCGTATGGATCTATAAAAGATAACTTTGCACAACAGATCAGATCTGTGAACTTACCCAGATTTCTTCAACTTCTTCAACTGATTTGCGCCAAGTCTTCATCACTTCTTTTCAGATCATCCAAGAGATTCACCATTTCAAGATCTAGAGATCTTGAACCTTCGTTATGTTCATAGATGCATCATAGATTCAGGTCTATCAATTAAGAGTAGAGTTTAACCATGCAGATATACTTCAGAGTGAAGTATTCATTAAAGCCCAGACACATACACCACACTCATGATATGCACAATGAATTTATTCTCTTTATATAGGTTTACCCTTTTCAATACCATGAGCCAAAACTACATTACTACCAATGGTATTCCTGGACGGGGTCACATAGACGAATCATTACTCAATAAAATGGGTCAATACCATGGTGATTACCCCTGGTTTTGCACTTTATGAGCGCTTTTTTCCCATACGTGACTTGGCACGTTTTTTCCCGCGTGCATACGCGACTTCTCCTAGACAAAACCGCGTATTCCTTGAGACATACTCTTTTCATCATGTTCTAGCACATACTGACATTCCTTCCATCATTACCTTCTGTATTCATTGTATATAAATCAGATTTACATCATTTAACAAGTTCATCAAGACATATTCCATCAGGGACAACTTCATCAAGTAGGTTGCCATCATCTTCATCAAGTGGGTTGCCATCAAGGACAACACTCAGCATCATATTGCCAACAGTAAAAATAAGATGAGTAGCAGCAACCGAGTAACAGCATCCGGTGTAGCAGCATTGGAGTAGCAGCAACCAAGTAACAACATCCGGTGTAGCAACATTAGAGTAGCAGGAACCAAGTAACGGCAACATGATTATTCCTTGATTTTATTTTTACTCCTTAGTCATAGCTCCTGCAAAAAGACAAGAAAATAGAACAAAATTATTCATTGTTATTATTATTATTATTATTATTTTTATTATTATTATTATTTTTTACAGAGAGGGTGCAGAGGAAATATTCTCTACATTGATAACCTTCAAACCAGATTTCTTAGAGAGTTGTTTAATAAAAGCATCCTTAGAGGCCGGCCGGTGGTATAGTCTCAAGCGATGTCCATTGACTATAAAGGAAGTACGTGTATCGTCAATTGTGACTAGCCTGACTATTCCATTATCAAATAAAGCATTCACCTCATAAGGTCCCATCCACCGAGTGCAAAGCTTTCCCTTAAAATCCTTAAAACGAGAGTCATAAAGTAGTGCCCAATATCTACTTTGAAATACCTTATTTCTAATAAACTTATCATGCCATTTCTTCCTTTACTACTGAATAGCAGTAGTTCGATGGACAACCATTGAACCTATTTCATCAAGTTCATTGAGCTGAGCCAATCAGTGTTTCTGGGCATCTGATATATCTAATCCAAATTCCAGAGCTATTCTGAGCGTGCTGATTTCAAATTCAATTCGAAACAACGGGGATTTCCCATAAACCAATTCGAATGGTGAAAACCCATTTGTATTCCTCCATGTTGTTCTGTATGCCCATAAAGCCTCTGGAAGTTTATGGGCCCAATCCCGACAATGGTATGCACATTTTTTGTCAAAATATTTTCTAATGTATTATTTGTGCTTTCCACTTGTCCATTCACCCGGGGATGGTATGGAGATGTCACTCTGTGCTTGACCCCATATTTTTGCATAAGCTTTGTTATCTTGTGTGATGTGAATTGTGCTCCTCCATCTGAAACAACCTCTCTTGGAGTACTGTACCATGCAGAAATTTCTTCAAATAGAAAATTTGGGACTACCTGCTTCGTTTCTTTCACAACTGCTTTGGCTTCTACCCACTTAGTAACGTAACCAGTACATACCAAGATGTGGACTTTCTGCTGGGAGGGTGGGTTAAAGGGTCCAGCGAAGTCAATAGCCCATTTCTGAAAAGGTTCGAGAACTAGCTATGCCTACAAAGGCATTTCATCTGCTTTTCCAGGCTGCCCCATACGTTGGCAACTATCGCACCTCCTGACATAATTCTGAGCATCACGAAAAAAGGAAGGCCATTAATATCCCATTTGTAGCACCTTATGGCCTATTCTTTTGTCTGCGAAATTCCCTCCACAAGGATCATCATGGTTAGCTTTCAATATTTCATAGATATCATCTTCAGACACATAGCGCCGGATCTGCTTATTTGATCTTGTATGAAAAAGGTACCCTGCCATCCAAGAATATTGGGCACTATGATGAATAATATTTCATTGTTCCCTATATGAAAAATAAGGAGGCACTTTCCCTGTAGCAAGATAGTTAGCAATATCTACATACCACAGAGGTTTAGTAGAGACTGCAAAAATATGTTCATCGGGGAAACTTTCTTCTATTGGTGTGCCTTCATCATTATTATCCATTCTAGATAGGAAATCAGCTACTACATTATCTTTTCCTGGCTTATCTACTATTGTAATATCAAATTATTGAAGCAATAGTAACCATCTCGTAACATGACCAGGAGTAATGGCCTTATTCATCAAATACCTGATTGCTACATGATCAGTATGGACAATAGTAGAATACCCGGTGATGTAGTGTCAGAACTTATTGATAGCATAAATGACAGCTAAGAATTCTTTTTTTTCACCGTATAGTTTAATTCAACAGGAATTAAATTCTTGTTGACGTAGTAAATTGCATACGGTGTTTTGTTTACTTGTTGTCCTAAAACAACCCCTACTGTTGTCTGAGAAGCATCAATATGTATGTGAAATGGTAATGCCCAATCAGGTCCTCGAAGGATTGGGGCCATGCACACCAGCCCTTTAATTTTCATGAAAGTTGTCTCGCAATATTCGGTCCACAAAAATTATACATCTTTTGTTAGCAATTGAAATAATGGATGTGCTATTTTAGAAAAAATTTCTATAAAGTGCCTATAATAACCAGCACAACCAAGAATCTATGTACATGTGTGGATGTTTTGGGTACCAGAAAATGTAATATTACCTCTACTTTAGCTGGATCAACTTGAATTCCAGCAACTAAGAGAAAATGTCCCAATACTACTCCTTCTTCCCTCATATGGAATTTGACTGTACTCAACGATACATGGGTATGTTCACATATTTTGAGTACCTTCTCCAAATTTTCCAATACCTCCTCAAATGAGTTCCCATATGGAGTAAAATCATCCATATATATTTCAACACTATCATCGACCAAATCAGAAAAAATTCCCAAGATTTCCCTCTGGAAGGTAGCAAGAGCATTACACAGGCCAAATGGAAGAACCCTATATGCAAAGTTTCCCCATGGGCATGTGAAAGTTTTCTTATCCTGGTCTTCCAGGGCTATTTGGATCTGGTTATATCCACTGAATCCATCTAGGAAGGAGAAGAACTTCTTTCCAGCCAAGGTGTCCAGGACTTGGTCAATGAATGGCAAAGGAAAATGGTCTTTTTGAGTTGCCTTATTTAATTCCCTGTAATCTACATAGATCCGCCATTTACCATTCTTTTTGGGAATGATAACCAGCGGGGATACCCATTGGCTATCTGAGATGGGATAAATGAATCCTACATCCAACAATTTTTGTAATTCTTATTTAACAATATTTTTGAGAGAAATATTCATCCTCCATTGAGGCTATCTTACAGGGCGACATTCTTCCTTAATGTAAATATGATGAGTGCATAAGCTATTAGGGATTCCCTTCATGTCGGTATAATCCCAGGAAAAAGCTTCCTGATGTTCTTGAAGGACTTTCAAAAGCTGTTTGCTCTAGGATTCAGACAGGTTCATATTGATATTAAGTGTTTTCCCTAGTTCAATTTCGATTGGAGTACTATCATGGAATGGGGTCACAGGAATGTCTTCTATGCCATATTCTAGTTCAATGTTTTCCTGTGTCTCACAGCTCATAGCAGACTCTAGATCGATTGGAAACAGAACTGGAATCATTAATGAAGGCGTTAATGGCATCATCTTCAGTCTCTGTTTTAAATCGAAGGGCCTGGCCAATAGTAAGAACTGGTCTAACATCTTCATTTTCAGGTTCAGGCTCTTCTGCAGGTAGAGGTTTCTGACTAGTTGATGATTTTTCAGATGGGCTTGGTTTCACAGGAGAATAAAGCTTGAGGTCCTTCGTAACTGTCACATTTGATATGATCATATGTCCAGACCGGCATCCTATATAGGCATCTGCAGTTTCCAACCAAGGTCTTCCTAGGATCAATGGGTGACCACCTACTGAAGATCGAGTCTGCCATATAAGGAGGTCCACAGGGTAATGCCATGAGTCTATTGAAATGATCACATCCTCTAATTTCCCTACCAGTTTAATTGTGGATATGTTTGCAAGTTCCAGATAGTAGGGGTTGATTTAATATTTCCAAGTCCTAATGTGTTCATTGTTTCAGCAGTGATAATGTTAATGGCAGCTCCCAAATCCACCAGTATATTTGGGATTTCAATCCCATTAATTTGTACTATTAGAATCGGGTTTCCAGGATCTCTGTATTTTACAGGCATGATCTTTCCCAACATGATATCGGATAGTCTGGCCATTACATGCACAGTTAATGGATCCTTAGGTTTCCTTCCCAGTTTCTTTGAGCAGTATTCTTTCAGAGTTTTTGCATAAATATTTAAATCCCTCATAGCTTGTAAAAGAGGTATTTAAACAAAAATATTCTGCAGTTCCCCTAGAAAATCAAATTCTGCTTGAGGGTTTGGTTTGCTCAAGGTCAATCTTCCACGATATGGGGGAGATGTTAAACGACCTTGATTAGGAACAACTTAGGGAGGTGTCTGGTTTATTATGTTTTGATCTACATTCTCCCTCACTATTCTTTGTTCTAGTTATGTATTTTCACCATCAATTTGTTCTCTGATAATGGGTGAAGCAGGTGCATCTACTACCCAGCCAGATCGTAGATTTATCTCATTGAGCCCTATGGTAGAAATGTTGTAGGATGGAAGGTTCAGCGTATATGTTTGTTGAACCCCTTTATTATTTGGATTTGGGTTGGGCTGGAGAGTAATATGAGGTCTAATGGCTGTGTTTCCTGGGGGTACATTGGAAGGAAACTGAAGTTTTTGCTGAGGCATAGACTGAGGAAATTGTCCAGTGGGAGGAGATCCACGCCAGGTCTGATTCCATGAAGGATTCAGACTGGCTTGAGGAACCCATTGCTGCCAAGGGGGATATTGGTATTGAGGCCACATGGCTAAAAATGGTGCAGATTGGGGACCCATACTAAAATTATGAAAATACTATGATGGGTCCTGAAACATACCTGGATTCACCATCGGTGGTCAAGGTTTCCATGGCTTCTTTTTCCCCATGAAATATAGCTGGTCCACTATGCTTTCCTCACTTTCTCCTTGGAAAATCTCTTTCTGCCCGAGCAAGGAAGGACATGCACTGGTCGCGTGAGTCTGTTCTCAAATTGCGCAGGCCTCCACCGTGTTCAGCAGGAATTCCTTCAAAGGGTGTTTCTTCCTGCACTGAGGGAAAAATATGGCCATGGTTTTTTCCAGCTCCATCTACTTATGTTTTGCCTGTAGAGTGTCCATTTGGGCTGATAACGTACTCAGGATATTGGTTCTCAGATTATCTAATAGATTTCCAATCTCTGCTTTTGTGACCCCTCCACCGGAGGTCTTTAATGACCGAATACCCTGTCCACTTCTTGTAGCCCCCCTTGAGCATTTGATGCAGTAATCATAGATAATTTCAAAATTTTCTTTTGAAATATCTCCTTTACCCACTATATTCAGGAGTTGCAGAGAGTCTTCTCTGAGTGCTCTAAGAATAATGATCTTTAGAATGTCCTTATCCAAGTCACTATGTCCAGACCTCTGCAATATGTATTTAAATCCTTCTACACAGTCCTCCATATTTTCATCTTCCTTCTGTGAAAATTTGAATATTTCCTCCTTGATGTCACGAGACTTACAATAATATTAGTATTTTTCCAAGATGGCTTTCTTCATTTCGTCCCATGAATTAATCGTGCTTCCCCCTAAACCCATAAACCATCTCAGGGATGTCCCTTTTAGGGTAGCAGGGAATATTTCAATTTCTGAGCATTAGTCATATAGTCGTATCCTCTACAAACAATATCAAATTCAAAAAGGAACGTATCAGGGTCCTCCGAAGAGAGCCTATGAAAACTAGGCAAGGTTGTCAAAGGTATGGGTCTCATTGGTGCATCACCTGTAACGTTTTCTATAGGAAAATCAATGGAGGAACTTACAGGTGCCATAAATATCTTCCAATACTCACTTGGAATTTCAATTAGTTTCATAGTTGATATCTGGAGTGATTGAACCGAAGGTGGTCGCACCGCACTCCCCTGGTCCCTTGGTGACTAAAAGTCCTTCAAAAATTCCTTTATCAGATCAGAGTCTCTTAACTCAGCAACAGGAATTTTCACAGCACTACCTTGATCTTTTGGGGACAAAAACACTTTTTGAGGTTCTCCTTCCCAGTTAGAGTTGCTCAATTCTTCTGATCCCTTACTTACCACTTCTTCCCCTTCTGCTATTGATAAGGATTTCTCTTCCACTGGTGCCCTATTTATTAAATCTTCTGCTATAGGAAGAACATCTTCTGGTACCGCAGATGGCACTGGTTGTTCCACAAACTTCCCTTCATACTTCATCTAAACCCTAACCCTAGCAGCAGTATGGGATGATGCCTCAGATCTAGATTTTTCAATAATTTCCTATATATACGTCTTCCTTCCCAAATATTTCCCTTTCTTTGGGGGTCTTCCTCTACCCCTCTTGTTCCAATCTTTGTTCATAAAAATTGTAGAGAGGGTTCATTAAAAAAAATCAATCAATAGCTCAAGACCCGAAGTACGAAAAATAACTTCCTCCCCGGGACGAGAGAAGAGATTCATAGGAAATAAAACAAAATAACAACAAAAAATAAATCAAAGTTCAGGACCTGGAGCAGAGTAATAGCATGCCCTCCCCAGGATGAGAAATTGGCCCCTAAAAACAAAAACAGGAAAAAAAAAAGGAAAGAAAAGCTGAACTATGCCCAGGACTTAGGGCAAGGCTTTACAAAACACCTTCCCCAAGACGAGGGTTTAATTTTTACAGAAAAAAAAATGATACAAGAAACAGGAAAGAAAGAAAGTAAAAAGAGAATACAAAGCACTTACACTGAGGACTTGAAGCTGGGCCATAGATTCCCACCTCAAGACGAGAGATCAACTCTGAGATCTACTGCAGATCCTGTTCTTGCACTTGTTAGCCTTCCCCAGCAACGGCGCCAAAATTTTGGTGTCCGGATATGAACAAGATTCATCCCTTTCCCACATAAATTATCAACCCAGGGGCGTTAGTTATTTCAAGACTAACGGAAAAGTATATGCAGATACAAGCACATGGTCTGTTGTGAATCACAGGTTTAATCTATAACACAAATACCATTGTAACAACAATAAATAAACTGCAGAAATAAAAGGCATCCACAACAATAAACATAACTGTAACAACAATTAAAGAATCACACAAAACACAGTTCTGAAAGAAAAGAAAGAAGAACGCAGCACCTGATCACAAGAGTGGGCCCAACTCTTGGATCAGGGTTGCGGAAACTCAAGGATTACAGAAGAAACAACGAGCTGATGTGTATTCAATTAATAATAATAAGATTAATTACAAGATCTGTATATGTGTAAGGATCTCTCGATTCGCAGCCCGTGGGCTTCTTTATACCATAGTCCTGAGATCCCCCAATTTCTCCCAACAACTCCATTGTTACGAAAATACATATTGTTACAACGGCCACCAGATTACCCAGCAAGAAACCATAAGAAAGCCAAAGATAACGCTGATACATCCATGGCTGTTACGTTGTAGTAGAAAATAAGGAAGGTGCTGGAAAATGATGGGTTGTGCCCTGTCTTGCAACCATGACACACCTGTTGTAGCCAAATCTAGAGAATTATAGGAGTTAATACGTAAAAAGGTAAAACCTCCATGACAAGTACATCATTAATCAAATATCCCATAAAATATAGGAGAAAGGGTTTTACCTCATGCTTTTAAGATGAAAAATGGCACAAAGAGATAGAAAGGTAGGGTAAAAGTGAGAGAAGAAAGTATACAAATCCGGTGCCCAACACTAACCAAATACAGAAATGGTAGCATATGACATTTCCAGTTACAGTGATCCCCGTAATTTTTCTCCCCATGAGTGAGATAATAACATACCATATTTGGGAGGGATATCGACAACTACTATTTCCATAACAATCCTCTTTTTTGGGCACTGGACCAGAGTTACACATAGATCTATTATCAAGCCAAAGCATTTGACTTGACTAGAATCAAAGGATAACAGGTCTTTGTAGGGTCTGGTGATGTCTAAGTTTAATTTTTCCATGACTGATTTAGGCATTAAGTTATGAGATGCTCCTCAATCCAACATAGCATTATGTAAGATTTTATCATGAATGTTTAAGCTAATGTAGAATGGAGGGACACCCCCTTGTTGATGTTTACCATTTACTTCAGGACCACATTAGGGGAATTTTGAGGTCTAAAATGGGCCTCCTAAGGAAATAACAAAATAATAGCTAAACCAATAAAATAATATTTATGAATTTTCAATTCACTTTTTACACCACAATCAATGTAACCATAGTTAAATTCAATTCAAAAGTTGTACCAAAATAAAATTAATAAAAAAATTGTATTGATGTGACTATAAATAAGAATGAGATTTTCAAGAAAAATTCATTATCATTGAACAACTAATGCATTTGTCCTTTGTACTTAAATAACTTAAAATAAATATAAATATAAATTTATAAATTCTTAATTATATTATATGCTATTAATTAAAATTTATATTATTTAAATTGTATAATAACATGTAATTAATATACTATATAAAATAAAATAATATAATATAATAAATGTATAGGGATATGCATTGTTTCTTTCAAGAAATATGAAATGACAATAATATATTTTTATTCAAAAAGTGTGAAATGACATTTATTATGAGTAATTTACTTTGACTTTAAAAGTATTTAGAGCACTACCATGGTTAACCATGAGTTTTTATCCACCATTGAGAATGTGACAAGTAAGTACCTTTAACTCAAGCAATGCCACCTCAACCATTAGGGATGATGTCATCCCCTAAAATGTGATTGGTTCTCATAAAGTGAATTTTGATTGTACATTTTCCTTAGGAGGACCATTTTAGACCTCAAAATTCCCCTAATGAATAACAACTCAAAGTTGATCATTTAGGTTCACAACATCTTTCTCACTCTACAAGCTAATGTTTTAATTAAAGCCAGATGAGTCATTTTTCACCAGCTCCGTTAAAGGAACTGGTATTTTTAATTTGGATATCTCAATTTTAATATTGAATGGCATTTGAGTTTTGCCTAATTTAATCATTTCATTTTTACCAATTGTGGTTTGTGTGGTTTTGTCTTCTTTATTAACACTTGGTAATTTAGTTTATGTGTCAACTGTTTTGTTTTCAATTTCCTTGTCTGGAACATTTTGAGTAGCAGTTGATGTGGTTTCTACAATCTTTGGGCTAGAAGCATTCTGAGTTTCTCTAGGGAGAATTTGTAGAATTTTGGTCACAGGAACTTCTATTGTTTTCTTAGTTTGGGGAAAATGTCGATTTATTGGTCAGAACTGAATAATCTTTTTTTCTTCTAAGGTTATACTATTTATGAAATTTCTTGAGATACAGTATCTACAAAATGAAACCGTACTGAAGGACCCTCTAGATTCTAACAGTGTAATTGTTGTAACACACAACTCTCGTTCTTCCGGGTAAGAAAATGTAGCATCTTCTAACACATTCTACCGTTTATCTAGGTGTCCTAATCATCTTCATGTTGTTGTGAAATTTTAGCATAATTTTCCTGGAAAGGTGGTATAATTTGTTGATTGGGTACAACTTCTCTTGATTTACCAGTATTAGGATTTTTCCTAAAGTTGGGGTTTCTAATTTGGGGACCTTGTTGATTTTCCCACTGAGGTTTTTTTTCCATGTTCTTTAGTCTATCCATTAGTCTTTCTACATTTTTGTCTAAACTATCTATTTTAATATCTGAAGTGGATGGTTCTTCCTTAATGGTCACTCTCCTCTCATTCCTCATCCTAACTCTTTTAGCTAGTAAGTTAGCTTCTACACTAACTACATCACTTTGCATCTGTTCGAAAGTTGCAGGGTTTCTTTCTCTTAACTAATAGGACATGTCAGCATCAAAACCATCTAAAAATTTGATTAGGGCCAAGCCTAGTGGAGGTTTGATATTTATTGGAATTACATTGTAAATGTTGTTAAGCCTAGTATAGCAATCCTGGACAGATTCATTAGGAGATCTCCTAATGTTCTCATATTCAGATAATATCAGGAGAGGGTTTTTGTTTATTTCCCATCTATTTATAAACAATTGGTGGAACGAAGCGAAATCAGCAATATGGTTAGGAGGTAAATATTTAAACCATTTTTTAACATCTCCTGCTAGTGTTTGTGCAAATAATCTCATTTTTACATCTGCTTCATCAACTTCATGTAACTCAAAATAATCTACATGTTGTTGAGCAATATACTGACTAGTACCATCGAACTAAAAAAAAATTCTATGGTAATCTTGTGGCATGGCATGTAAAGGGGCCTGTAAGGCCAAAGGGGCAAATCTGGCTGCCATGGCTAAAACTTTAGCTTGACTAGGAGGTAAATTAGTAGTGCTTGAAGATGAACTTGAAAAGTTTGAATATGAACTCAAAACGTTAGGTTGGAGAGGAAGTTTAGGTATGAATGGCTTTGTGGAATGAACTGCGATGGAGATTATGGGTGAGATGGAACTGAATGAAGTTGTATTTACAGTTTCTGAAGACACAGTAGAGAGATTAGGGGTATCAGCAGTTAGGGCAACTAATTCAACTTACTGTTGAAAATAGGCTTCATCTATATATTTTTTCAAAGTTGAGGTTTAAACATCAAGTTTGTCAAAAGTATCTAGAACATGTTGATCTAAATTAAGTTGTATAGTATCCTTCTTTGATTCAATAAATTGAATAAAATTAGGGTCTATTAGAATATCATGGACTGAGTTTTCAGATTTGGTACGAAATAAAGAATGCTCAAATGATAAATCAAATTGAATATCCCGTATGCTTGATAACTCCTTAGGAAGTTAATTTTCTTTGATTGACTCACTACTACTTCCTTGAATCTCTACTGTTTTAGGTTTTCTTAAAATTCTATCGGGATCATCAAAAATTGTAGCAAGTTGTGGATCAGGATGAGCCCTGGTATAATATGTTATTTTGGAAGCCATAATTTTAACTTTCAATGATAAATTCTAACAACCCTGTAAAACCTTAATGTGAAAAATGAGGAAAAGTGTTTCCTTTAAGATTTATTTTAACTAGGGACTGATTCTTCCCCAGTGGAGTTGACAATATGTTATCACTCTGAAATTTCCAATGGTTGTTCTAAGCGTTAAAAGTAAATATCAGAGGTAACTACAAACCACTTTTGGAGCTTAGGATATAGCCTTCCTAAACTCAGAGAGGGCTCTCTCTTAATGATTTAACTTTATTTGTTTAATAGATTTTAGGCTAGTTATGTATGCTTAATTTGGATTGATTTTTATTTGTTTGGTGGAATTAATGATTTAGATGGATAGGTTCTTTTTCATTTTCCATTGGGCTATGGAGTCAATTTTCTTTGAAAAAAAAACAAAATCAAATTATAAAGAAAGTGTTACAGGGCGGGATAGATGAGAAATATCAGATCTCAAGGCTGAATGGTGAAGTGATTTTTCAATCGGGATCAAGGAGAAATTAAGAATTCCTTAAGCCAGATAATGAAGAAGGGTCAATAAAATCAATCAGGATCGAAGGGAAATTAAGAATTCTCCAAACTGGATATCATAAGAAAACATAGAAATGTATAACAGTTAAAAGAAAAGTGTAATGTTTAAGAAAATTCTGCAGTAAAAAATCTGTTATAACATTCAAATTTAGAACACATATAAGTTTATGGAATACTTAGAAAGAGAACATGAACAATTGAAATTTATAAATCACTGAGATAGCTCAACACATGAATCTTGTAAAGAATTTTCTTTATAACTTGTTATGTCTGTCAACTGGAAGTTGGTACAATAACCCTTAGACAATAGATCAGTCAGCTATGGAAATGTTCAGAAATCCACACTTGATACTTAAAATGATGAAGTATTTATACAAAAATTTACAAAAATATCCTGTCAAATGACTAGGATTTATTCTAGGAAAATAAATATATTTATGCAAAAAGATAGCGACACCTTCTAACTAACCGATATCTGGCCCTAATTCTTTGATTGTTGTTACCTGTTTATTTCTTTCATCTGTCTTTTTCTTTTATCTGTCTTTCTTTCAACTGTCTTTCTTTCATCCTTCATAGTAAATCACACTAACTCTCTTGTGTTTCTTCATCTGAGACTTTTGACTTTCATTATCCTGTGGTAAATCTCATCTACCTTCGAATATCTAGAAAATATAAAAAAATTTACAACAATGTGATTTACCTCACGCTGGAGGTAAAAGAAGTTTTCTAAAGTTTGAATTTGTTTTTCTTGGGCTAAAAACTCTGGAAATATCTCCCATTTCTTTTGATTAATCATTGGCCTCATTAGTGGGATTAGTTGTTGGTATTGCTGATGCTGGTGTAGATACTATCGGGATAAAAGCCTTCTTCTCTAGACCTTTTCAAATTCTTATCCTGTGGGTTTGTAGTAAGCAGGATGGAACTAGTATCAAACTGCTTCTCCATTTCCTGGTTTCGTTAATCATCTGAACAACAAAATAAAACAACTATAATGAAAAAAAATGTTTGTAGGGAGGCAAGCGGGCTTTCAGTATTTTTCACAAGTTTTAAAAAGTAGGGAAATGAATGGGGTAGCGGGGTTTTATATTTTGAGAATCGTGGTTTATTGCAGGCCCGTAGGGTGGTTTGTGGTTTCATGCTTAAGGGGTGCAATAAAACATGGTAATGACGTGTGGCAGGGGAGTGGACAGATAAAACCACCCATTTCACACCCCTTCCTGCTTGGTTTTAAATATAGTATGTTAGGGAGTGCGAAAAGGATTTTTAGACGTTAGATATGGCTAGTGGTGATCAAATGACTGATGGGGTTTGGCCTTTTTGAAGGAAGGTGGGGTAGGGAAATATATTAGGTGGAAGGTTTAAAATGAAAATGGGTTAGGAAATATATTAAACGGGGAGTTAAATTAAAATGGAGTGTAATTAAATTCATTTAAGCAGAGGTTTCAAATGATACTGGGGGGGGTCAAATGAAGTGGGGTCCAATTCTTATTTTTGCGCTTTTAAACTTTGAAAAAGTGGGTTTTGTTGTTCTATGAAAACATAAAGTTAGTCAAGTGGAAAAGGAGGTTTTAGCAAGGGACAGGGTATTTTCAAAGGGGAAATGGATTTTAGTAAGGGGAAGAGGGTTTTCAAAGGGAAAAGGGATTTTTTTAAGAAAATGGGAAGGGGTTAGAAAATTTTTTTTGAAAGGGGAAAGGGATTTTAGCAAGGGGAAGGGTTATAAAGATATTTTTGATAAGGGAAAAACATAATGATGCTTCTATGACTTTTGAAAAGTATTCTACCTACCCTTTATTTATTCTAACATTTTCTCTTTCCTTTATTGGGTGCATTTGAGCTTGTTGAGCCTTTTATTTACTTTTGATAAGCAAACTAACTTATTTCTAACCTTATATCTTCCAATGGCTCAGATTAAACTTATGAGAACATTTTTATTCTCTACCTAACTACTGATTTTTCAAGATTAAATGGTTTGGTCAGACATTTATTCACTAACTATCATAACATCAAATTTAAAGGCATGAATGATCAAGATTAGATTGCATGATCATCATGAATTGTGGCATTTTGGACAAGCTGCACACAATTTTATTTGCAAAAGTAAAGTAAACTAAGAGTAGTGGCATTTGAATGTGCAACACTTTCAGAATTTATTTTTGTTTCTTGTTCATATTTTATATTTTTTTTATCTTTGTTTCTTTTGGTCCTTTGATTATTCTTTTAGGACATACCCTCTTTTCATTTTTTAATATGGAAAACATTTGCAGAAATGCAAAGGTATGTACAATATTACAAGACTGAACATAGCCAATTCAAAATTATGATCCCTATTATTATAGCAACCTAACAGTCATCACTGAAAATGCTATTAAGGAGCATGTGTTAACTCATCATCATTATTCAAAGAAAACCAAGATTCCCAAAATAACTATTTAGGTGGCCTATATCGAAATAAAATTTCAGCCAATTACGACTTACATGATCAAAAAGTGGTTTTCGACCTAAAAAATATTGGCAACAAACCCAATAACCCTCCAATGGAGTCACATGATTTTTAAAATAATTTAGCTTTAATCCGATATATGAAACCAAACATTATCCCAATTACAATTTACTCTCTTTAACCAAAGAGAAAAATAAATCTATATTTACATAAAACATTATAAATAATAACATCTCACATGGAAGCTTAATTGGTGATGTCGTGTTATGAAGTATGATGTAAACTATGAGATTCAAAGTTCAAATCCCTTGTGGGTCAAACCAAAAAAAAAAAATCATATATAACAACAATAATAATAGTTATGGTTTCAAGGTATAGCTCAATTGGTGATCACCATGAAGATGAAGTTTTGTGAGTAAGAAATCGAAGGTTGAATTTTCTTGGACGTAACCCAGTCTACAGAGTGGAGGATAGGTAATATTCCCTCAGAAACTGATAGTTTAGCCTAGGATCCAAAATCTGGAGACCAATGGAAACTAGAGTCGGGATCCTAGACTCCAACAAGATGCTTATCCTTCCAATCTTACCATGATGGGACATGGTGTCCCCTGTGGGATTTGAAACTGAGTGGAGGCGATAACATCCCAATAAGAAAACTACCCTCACATCCTACGAGAAGACACATAATTTTATTTTATTATTAAAAAAAATAAAGAAAATTATAATAAAAATATTACAAACATTTGTTTACAATTATTATAAATAAATCAAATAATAATAATTATCGTCTTCGAGGTGTATCTCAATTGGTGATCACCATGAAAATGAAGTATTGTGAGTAAGAAATCAAAGGTTCAATTCCCTTGGATATAATCTAGTCTATGAAGGGGAGGATAAGTCATAAGCCCTCATAAACTGATAGTTTAGACTAGGATCCAGACATCTAGAGACCAATGGAGACTTGAGTTGGGATCCTAGACTCCGACATGATGCATGTCTTTCTAGTATTACTATGACGGGCCATGGTGTCCCTTGTGAGATTTGAAATCGGGTAGAGAGTATAATATCCCAATAAAATAGCTACCCTAAAATCCTATGAAAAAAAACACAATTATATTTTAATATTAAATACAATAAAAAATTATAATAAAAATATTACAAACATATGTTTACAGTGAGACAAATAAATCTCACCCTCCATGTAACAAATACATATATAATGAATAAACAATGTACACAACATTACGTAATATTGTGTCTTAGAGTCATAATTTTGTTGATGATGACTTGTAATTATATAATTGATATTAAATAATAATAAATACATTACTTATAATTTTTTAAATTTATAAATAATTATTAATACAAAATTTAAAATTGTTCGTGATTAATTGAAGTTTTCATTTTTTAATTATATAAAAAAAAATTTTAAAAATTAATAAAAATAAAAAATTATATTTTATAAATAATAGCAATAAATTATTTATTTTTATTCTTAATTAATAATTAAATTATAATAAATATTATGTCATTAAAAAAACGTTTCCTTTGAGGTCAAAGGAAATATTTCCTATCTTTATTCTCTTGATCGAATCTAGTTTGTCCCCCATTGAAAGTACAACTATATTTAGATATCTGATGTATAACAAAAAGATTGACAACATGGAATAAAAAAGGCTCCCTAAAATTTCTTCTAAATGTAGTCAAAACTCTCACCTTCGCCTCAAGCGCGGGTGGCATAAGGATGCCCAGTCCTGGCTCAACCATTGGGGAATTAAGGAAGAGATCAATATGGGAAGAAAATATAATATCAAAAATATGATTACCTCCAAGTTTAAGGACAAGCTGTGGGAGAATGAATATCTAGAGGGTAAAAGGAAGCTAAGATACTATAAGGAAGTGATCAACCCCACCCTTGATAATTAGACTTGTCTCTCTGTGTTGGCCAACAATAATAAGAAAAGGAACATTGCTAAGATAAGAACTAATTCCCATAAGCTTCAGAGAGAGGCCGGACAGTGGTCTATTCCCAAGACCCCTTGGAATGATAGAATCTGTCAGATTTGTGATTCTAAGCAAGTGGAAGATGAAAAACACTTCCTTTTAGACTACCCGAGTCTTATTCACATTAGCTCTTAATTCCCTACAATCTATCACACTTCAAATCTTCTTGACCTATTAAGCCAACCCAACTATAACAATCTTGGAGCACTTATTTCCCTTCTCTTTGACCATAGAAACAAGATTTTGAAGAATCAAACTTAGATTCTTTCTCCTTTTTTAAAATCCAATAAATCGCACTAGTCTTAATGAATAATTATCATCATCATCATCATCATCATCATCATAATCCAATTGTTATAATTTTTTACTTTTATAATATTCTTTTAAAATTATTTTAAAAAATTATTAATTATTTTAAAAATATCATCATTAAAGTAATTCAAAATTCATTACTTATTTTGAAAACGATCTGTCAAGGTCTCAACTATCAAGAACGCACTAATTTGGGATAAGGAACAATCGTACCACAAATGCTTTTAACATGTACATATTCCAATGGTTGCTCTTGTCATATCTCAATCAGGCTAAGGAGTCCATATTCCACTTGCAAATGGAAATTAGCTTGTCGGATGGTAAGATATCCGAATTGACATTATTTAGAACATGAAATCACAACCAAGAACGCCGTAGCAATGGAACCGAAAGTTAAAAAGCTAAAAAATAATTTTGTGATAAACATAAATAAATAAATCCTCTTTTAATAATATTCTAAAACACAACATAACACATATCACCCATATTATCACTCATATATCTATATTATCCCCTCACAAT